>CM042414.1:10530978-11130978 GCA_023634145.1 Thymallus thymallus | reverse complement strand
ATCAATGGTCTCCATGCACTAATGCTGCTCAACACTGTATTCAGTCTCATAACAAACACATGCTAGCCTACTGATTGACTGCTATTTGCATAGTCTCTGAAAGAATGTACTCTTTATTAAAGGTTCACTATGCAGAAATCGCTCCTCCATTTCCTGGTTGTTAAAATTCTAAAAGTTTTTGAAAAAACAAGCAAGTATAGTGTAGAGAATCATTGTACCATCTAAAATGTTCCTTAACCAAAAATGATGTATTTTCAGCTATTTGAAGCTGCTGTACAAAACTTTTAAGTAAAAGGAGAAGGGGCTAACTGCATCCCAATATGGCGACCGGAGTATGGGTGAGTGGGTGTGTCGAAAGGAAAATAGTGGGCTTGTGGAAAGGAGTGGATGTGTCAAGCGCTCTGCTATAGTTTAGCAGGTTGTGATTTAAGCTTTTCTGTTTCTTACTGTGCAACTACTGTACATTGAGCTAACGTACTGCGAGAGTTTGGACTTCTGTTTTTAAGCCAGTCTTATTTCACTTAGTTTTACACAAGTAATTGTAAATTTTTCAGTTACAGTTAAACTGTCAATTTTTTATTAAAGTATTGATGGGTGTACTGTTGCTTCATGACTTATGTATGAAAGTGACATCTAGATGGTTATCAGTATTACTTATTTCTTGTTTAGGCTGCTTTCCTACTTGAAATAAAATCCTGGGAGAAAACAAATGGCCACGTTCGCTACCGGCGGCAACACAACCATGACGCCCAGTAGGAAGCAGGCACAACACCGGAGCATTGGTCGCCGGCTTAATATCAACTCATAGTGCAGCCCAATCAGCCAGGCAAAGCGGTCTTTAGTGATTCGCTTTCCTTTTAACTATCATGTGAATGTCCCACAGCATCTCTGACCTACATGAACGCCACTGCCTCTAATCAGATTGGCATTGTAATTTAGTACCACTGTTTTTTTTTTTTGTCCTTATTCTTGTAAGTACCATTTGTTTGTTGTGTTGTTCCAGTATTGGTGCTATCACATCAGCCTCCAGTTGTAGTTTATGCAGATACAGCCTGATTTGTTACTTACAATGGGTTTCCAATGAATATATTGTGCATGTAGCCAAGTGATTTAAGAGGTGTCAGAGCCTGGCAGTGATACTGGGAAACAAATATCAGTCATTTAAACCAATGATCCTTCTACTGAGGTGCCTGTCTGTGCAATAACAATTAAGGCTCTGATTAGTAAGGAGAACTGGTTAGAGTCTTTGGAGGCAAACTGAGGGACTGAATGGGTATCTGGGCCCTTGGAAATGTACAGGGGGGGGTTGGCTGCCAGGGAACACTAGAGAAAGGAGCCAGTCAAGACAGGTGAAGACGTCATGATGAAATACACACACACACACACACACACACACAGCCTTTATTTCACTATGCAGACTCGTTTCCATAGACTGCTTGCTTAGCCAAGCCGTTAAGCCACTTCCTTACACATGATGTGCCTCGCAACCACTCAGGAAGGGTTATGGTTAACAACCAATCACAAAGGCTGCAGAGAGGTATGTTTCAATGTGAATGGTGCTGTGAGCCTGTGACAAGTTTAGCATTCACCTCGCCTTCACCCTAGGCCAAGCGTTTAACAACACTGGGCAGTCAATGCCAACTGACAGTGTCTTATCCTGGCCCAGTGTCAATGTTATCGCATCCTAAGTAAACAACGCGCGCACACACACACACACACACACACACACACACACACACACACACACACACACACACACTAGCTAGTACACATTCTCTTGAGGTGAGCCCCAGCTCTGGGAAGGAGAAGTCTAAACGTTACAACAGGTCCATGTTAAACCAGATATTTCATCCAGGGATGATGACATTTCAGCCAGACTTTTCAGTCTTTTCTCATCCGTCAACTCCTGTGTCTCTTACTCTGACATTTACCTTGCATTTTGAAGTTATTTTCATAAAGTGTAACCTTTTTATTTTTGAGCCCACAAAAAGGTGTTCAGTTTACGATTCTTCAAGCAGCACTCATCCTGGAGCTTAAGTTGATATAGTGAGTGTAAATCTGCTCATGGATTGAGAACAAAGAGCACTAGGTAAAGAGAGAATAATGCCATGACAGCCAGTCTATGAACAGTGGAAATAGGTCAACAGTTCACTGTAAGGATTTTTAATCAGACCCCCTCTGTGCCCCACCCCCCACAGCTCAACCACCAATGTATCAAATTCTGACTGCAACTGGTGCTCTCCGCAGGATGTGGTTCCTATTTAAGATGTACAGAGTCAACTTCCCCTGTGGCTCCCTTTTTGTGTGTGCGTGAGAATAGGGCTCCCCATTCAGGCTGGTGGCAGGGCTGGGTATGTACCCCTGGCTGGGGTTGGCTGTAGCCTGAGGGAGACTAGTTCTCTGGACCTAACACAGGCCCCCCATACCACCATCAATTACACTGGCCTAGTGTCACCCCCCTAGCTGCGTTGCCATTCTGAGCAGACTGTTTTAGTACAAGTATAGTTATGCCTATTTCCTAACTGTATAATCACTTTATGGTTCACACAGTGAAAGTAATCTCTCTCTCTCTTCCCCCCCCCTAGGCTTTTGGGAATGCCAAGACGGCCCACAACAACAACTCCAGCCGCTTTGGGAAGTTCATCCAGGTCAACTACCTGGAGAGTGGGGTGGTGAGAGGGTGAGTATTGACTGCTGGACCACACTGTGTTGTGATGACACGCTCAAGCCTCCTGTCCGACTTACCCTGTAAACACACACGGCATCCCTGGTGGATGTTCCTGAGTGTGTGTGTTTTGCATGTAACGCTTTAAACACACATACACTGCAGACAGCCAGTGTTACTGCAGACAGCCAGTGTTACTGCAGACAGCCAGTGTTACTGCAGACAGCCAGTGTTACTTCCATCATACCATACAAGGCTAGCGAGAAACACTATAGTGTGTGTGTTTCTGTTGTGATTCCTCTTTGAGGCCTGCAACCCCAACCATGTTTTAGCACAGCCTCCTTCCTCTCTCTGCCTGCAGTCTCTCTGGTTACTGCCTGCATCACGTGCCCTTTAATTTCCTCTCTAACAGAGGAAGAGGGCGCTTATTGTAAAGTTGAATAAAGCGTTGATATCAAAATGAACCATGACCGACACTCTGGTTGCTGTTAAACATGAGCTTACTGTACTATGCAGACATTGATTCCCAACATGAATAGAAGGTCTTAAAACAGGGACTCATCGTTTTATATTGAATTGCTTCGCTTGAGAGGGGAGAAGGTAATTGAACAAGAACTGTTGAAAGTTGCTGTTGAGTTTTCAGTGGCTGAGCCGTATTAGTGCTGGTTGATTGTTATGCTTGTAGTAGAGTCAGTCAGAAGCCATTGATTACAGCAGGACAGTGCTGACATTCTGCTGAACAAAGGCTTGCTGTGTGCAGCAGAGAGTGGAGCAGCCAAGGCAGCTATATAGAGGAGACTACCAAGGGAATCCCTCACTTCATTACACTGCCTGCCTGGCTGGTTATAGGGTCTCACTGGGATGGGAGATGGGCTGTCTCAATGTAGCAGAATAGCATGGGGATACCTGTGGTATGGATCCTTAGTTTAAGACTAGACTAGCGATAAAGTGTATCTCTCTCGTCTCTTTGTGTAACAGCTAAACTAGGGCGGCAGGTAGCCTAGTGCTTAATAGCATTGGGCCAGTAATGAAAGGTCACTGGTTGGAATCTCAGAGCCTACTAGGTGAACAATCTGTCGGTGAACTTGAGCAAGGCACCTAACCCTAATTTCTCCTGTAAGTCGCTCTGGGTAAGTGCGTCTGCTAAATGACTAAAACGTAAATGTAAAATGTGTGTGGTTGTATACGTCTCTCTCTCTCTCTCTCTAAGTGTGCGTGTCTGTTTGTCTCTGTGTGACGTGTGTATGGACTCCAGTATTCCCTGTTGATTGATAGATCCCCTGCCTGGCACTGCTTTGCTTTCTATTAGATCGGCTCTTTATAGAGACCCAAAGGACCAGTTAGTGAAGTCTCCATGCCCAGCTCCCTCCCTGCCTGAGCTTCCAGTGTTAAAATACACACAACAGCCATCGCCCTGACAACAGCCATCGGCTGAAAGATTAGCTTAAATGTTGTTTTTGTCATAGTCGTGCCTACGTAAAAATGCAATTAGCTCTGTGTTTAAACTGTTGACCATAGTGGCTGTGTTGTTGCACATTAACGTGACCATGTCACTGTGTACACCAGACTGAGGCCGTCCATATCTGGACTCTTTGTTCAACTGTTTATTGTTTCACCAACCATCTGTTTATGGTTCCCCTCCTCCTCAGTCACTACCACCCCACTTTCACTTATACAACCCCTACACACACACACACACACACACACACTCAAGACCCTCACCAGACACACCCCATAGCCAAGTGACAGGACCAGACTACTTAAGTGTCACTTGATTTATGTTCTCTCATGCTCTCTCTCCTATTTCCCTCGTTTTCAGGGCCATCGTTGAGAAGTATCTCCTGGAGAAGTCTCGTCTGGTCTCCAGAGAGAATAACGAGAGGTAAAGGCCAACAGCAGGGGTCATAACCTTTGACCCCCAATGACTTGTGGAGGCCCTCTGTACAAACAGCTAACTTTTTACCCAGCCTGAATGTGTGCCAAAGAGTTGTGATCAATATGGGAGATGATACTTCTTTTGTTGATTAATACATATTTAATTGATCATTCATTTACCCAGGATAAGCACTGTTTCTACTTTAGATGTTCTGGGTGGGGTTGGCATAGCCTTTACATAGAATTAACCCTTGAACTAATATTAATGTTATTACTCACTAGGTATGTGTCCGAGAGTTCCAGTATTATATGATAATAGACTAGTCCTGTCGTATACCAACAGGTCTGTTGTAATGTCAGCAAGATTCTCAGAAGTAAACATGAAAACCCATAACGCCTGTGTGGTTTTGCAAACAATGCAAGGCTGATAGCAAGGCTGGAAAAACTGATAGCAGCCTTCACGCTCATAACTGGCAGGTTATATACACAGAGTCAATGTTGGGTCAGGGAAACTAATACTACCACAGTGTTGACTTTTGATGGTCTTTATTCCAACATAAAAAAAAGATTCACCTTTGAAATAAATTCATGATTTATTCTCGCCAGTTAAAAATACATAACCTTCTGTCCAACAAATAACAAAAGCAAACCAATAACAAACGCAAAAACCGTATCCACTGACCAAACACACCATTGTTCTGTGTCCCTGTAGGAACTACCATGTGTTTTACTATCTGCTAGTGGGAGCGTCAGAGGAGGAGAGCAAGGAGTTCAAACTGCTGCAGCCTGAAGATTACCTCTACCTCAAACAGGTACTGTACACACACACACACACACACGGTTACAATGTCAAATCTTATATGAATTTGCTTGTATAGTACGTTTATTTCTCTATCCTAAGCAGTATATGCCTAGTTACTGTACACTCCCCCTGCAAGAAAGAACCACATCCCCATTAGCTAGTCTCTTAGGCGCCCTTGACAGATGTTCTCTTGTGTACATTACCTTGATTTCCTCTACATTTAGAATACATTCCCTTGTACCCCGATTCTCATTCTATTCATGGGTTGTGCGCGTCTTAATAATCTCTGTATTTGAACTGGCTGAAGGTAACATTCCCCGTCTGGTTAAGTGCTAGTAAACCTGGTATGCGGAGTCACTGTCATGCAGTGAATGGCCTACATATGCTTGGTGCACTGCATGTTAATGAACCATTCTCTCGCTCTCCCCTTCCCCTCTCTCCCCATTCTTTCTAATTCCTCTCTGTCTCTCTCTGTCTCTCTCTGTCTCTGTCTCTCTCTCTGTCTCTCTCTCTCTCTCTCTCTCTCTCTCTCTCTGTCTGTCTGTCTGTGCAGCAAAACTTTAAGATAGAAGATGAGGAAGACCTGCACCATGACTTTGAGAGGCTGCAGCAGGCCATGGAGATGGTGGGCTTCCTTTCTGCCACTAAGAAACAGTGAGTGGACATGCCCTGGTCATGGGCCGTACATCTACACCACTAGAGTTAATGACTATCCCTTATACCCTTAAATGGCTGCCTATATATTTGTCAAATACAGTAGGTCATAAAGATTTGCATACTGTAGTCAGTTTGTATTAATTGGGTCCTCTGCAAGCACTGCTATTAAACCCTTTCCTCTGGGGCAGTAGTCACCGTAGTTGGCAGTGATGTGGCGAAACAATGGAAATAGAATATCTGTTCTATTCATTTTGATTCTATGGTATATCACTTGTCTGTCCACTTGTCTGTAGGATCTTCTCTGTGCTGTCGGCCATCTTGTACCTGGGCAACGTGACGTACAGGAGGAAATCTACAGGCCGAGACGAGGGGCTGGATGTGGGACCTCCGGAGGTCCTGGCTACCCTCTCAGTCCTGCTCAAGGTAATAACGTCTGGTCTGCTGTAGTAGTCTACCCCCCCAATCAACCAGTAGTCTTTACTCTGGGTCCTGGAGGGACCAAGTACTTTCGTCCTGACCATGTACTAACAATTCTGATTCAGCTAATGACGGTCTTTATGATGAGCTGAATCAGGGCCTGCTTTCACAAAGCATCTCAGTCAAGGTAGGAATTCTGATCTACGATCAGGTCCCCCTGTCTTATTCATTATGATCCTAGATCAGCACTCCTACTCTGAAACACTTTGAGAAAAACTGGCCTAGTAGTATTAGTGGTCCACTCAGACAAAGCTATTTGAGGGTGAAAGCATTGTATTAACCTTAACATGTGGCTAGGTATCTGTTTCATCATAATTAACATCCCAAAAAGTGAATGTATTCTATTATTGTCCAGTGAAGATGGTTCCTCCGTAGTGATTATACAGGGAGCCTTCTCGCCACTAAATCAATGTATTTTTGTGTGTGTGTTTGTGACCTCCCAGGTGAAAGAGGAGTTGCTGGTTGAGGCGCTGACTAAGAGGAAAACTGTGACTGTCAATGACAAGCTTATTCTGCCCTACAGCCACAGTGAGGTAGGCAACCATCCACCGGTCTTCAAGGCCTATCATTATCTTGATGGGTTTATTCCCCAGGCTAGTTGTGTGTCACATGTTGGTCTCTTCTATTTCCCTCTGTCTGTCTGTCCCCTCTGTCTGTCTGTCCCTTCCCTCTGTCTGTCCCTTCCCTCTGTCTGTCCCTTCCCTCTGTCTGTCCCTTCCCTCTGTCTGTCCCTTCCCTCTGTCTGTCTGTCCCTTCCCTCTGTCTGTCTGTCCCTTCCCTCTGTCTGTCTGTCCCTTCCCTCTGTCTGTCTGTCCCTTCCCTCTGTCTGTCTGTCCCTTCCCTCTGTCTGTCTGTCCCTTCCCTCTGTCTGTCTGTCCCTTCCCTCTGTCTGTCTGTCCCTTCCCTCTGTCTGTCTGTCCCTTCCCTCTGTATGTCTGTCCCTTCCCTCTGTATGTCTTCTCTGTCTTCTCCCTCCCTCTGATTGTCTGTCTTTGCCGTTTGTCTGTCTTCTCCCTCTCTGTCTGTCTTCTCCCTCTCTGTCTGTCTTCTCCCTCTCTGTCTGTCTTCTCCCTCTGTCTGTTTCTTCTGTCTGTCTTCCCATTCGCTCCTAATCTCTCTCGCTCTCTGTCTCGCTCTTTCTGTCTGTCTCTCAGGCCATCACAGCGAGAGACTCAATGGCCAAGTCTCTGTACAGCGCCCTGTTTGACTGGATTGTCCTGCGCATCAATCACGCACTGCTCAACAAGAAAGACATGAAGGAATCTGTCCCGGTAAGAGAGAGAGAACACACGCACGCATGCACATAGGAATGCAGCTGAGAGTTTCCCCTCTCCAATGTTTCGTCAGGGCCAGACATGTTGGCAATTGCTAAGGCCCCAGAAATAGCTTGAAGTAAAAAATATCTTATTAAGAAATGAATTTATTGAACTATTTTTAAGAAAAGACCTTGCCAAAGCTCTAGTATGATACAAGTGACATTGTGAAGCCATTAACAACTTATCAATTTCTGACTGACCTACTGTATGATTTCGTTTTGTGCCAGTGTTTGTCTATAGGGGTCCTAGATATATTTGGCTTTGAGGACTTTGAGACCAACAGCTTTGAGCAGTTTTGCATCAACTATGCCAACGAGCAGCTTCAGTATTACTTCAACCAGCATATCTTCAAATTAGAGCAGGTGAGTTCGCCGAGAGTGCCTCTCATAGAAATACACTATATATACCAAAGTATGTAGACACCCCTTCAAATGAGTGGATTCGGCTATTTCAGCCACACCTGTTGCCGACGGTGCGATGGTTGTATAAAATTGAGCACACAGCCATACAATCTCCATAGACAGATCTTGGCAGTAGAATGACCTTACTGAAAAGCTCAGTGACTTTCAACGTGGCACCGTCATAGAATGCCCCTCTGCTAGAGCTGCCCCGGTCAACTGTAATGCTGTTATTGTGAAGTGGAGACATCTAGAAGCAACATCGGCTCAGCCGCAAAGTGGTAGGCCACACAAGCTCACAGAATGGGACCGCCAAGTATAAAAATCGTCTGTCCTCAGTTGCAACACCCACTACCGATTTCCAAACTGCCACTGAAAGCAACGTCATCACAAGAAGTGTTTGTCAGGAGCTTCATGAAATGGGTTTCCATGGCCGAGCAGCCGCACACAAGCCTAAGATCACCATGAGCAATGCCAAGCATCGGCTGGAGTGGTGTAAAGCTCGCCGTCATTGGACACTGGAGCAGTGGAAACGCGTTCTCTGGAGTGAAGAATCACGCTCAACCATCTGGCAGTCTGACGGACGAATCTGTGTTTGGCGGATGCCAGGAGAACACTACCTGCCCCAGTGCATAGTGCCATCTATAAAGTTTGGTGGAGGAGGAATAATGGTCTGGGGCTGTCTTTCATGGTTTGTGCTAGGCCCCTTAGTTCCAGTGAAAGGAAATCTTAACACTACAGCATACAATGACATTCTAGATGATTCTGTGCTTCAAACTTTGGCAACAGTTTGAGGAAGGCCCTGTCCTGTTTCAGCATGACAATGTCCACATGCACAAAGCGAGGTCCATACAGAAATGTTTTGTCAAGATCGGTGTGGAAGAACTTTACTGGCCTGCACAGAGCCCTGACCTCAACCCCATCGAACACCTTTGGGTTGAACTGTAATGCTGACTGCGAGCCAGGCCTAATCGCCCAACATCAGTGCCCGACCTCACTAATGCTCTTTTGGCTGAATGGAAGCAAGTCCCTGCAGCAATGTTCCAACATCTAAGAGTTCCCAGAAGAGTGGAGGCTGTTATAGCAGCAAAGGGGGGACTAACTTTTAATTCCCATGATTTTGGAATGAGATGTTCGACGAGCAGCTGTCCACATACGTTTGGTCATGTAGTGTAGATTCTATGTCATTCTATTTATATGGTGGCTCTCCATAAGGACAGTATAACAGCCCTGATGGATCCTATGTCTTCCCTAACTGTAAGCCCGTTATTGGTCCATTACAGGAGGAATACCAGGCGGAGGGCATCACCTGGCACAACATAGACTACACAGACAACGTGGGATGCATCCACCTCATCAGCAAGAAGCCCACTGGTCTTCTGTACCTACTGGACGAGGAGAGCAAGTAAGGACTTAAAGTTATATATGTGTATATATATATATATATATATATATATATATGTATGTGTGTGTGTGTGTGTGTGTGTGTGTATATGTATATGTATGTATATATATATATATGTATGTATGTATGTATACTATATATTCCATCAAATAAATGGTACACTTACATTCCAGATGAACAAAACAAATCTTAATAGTAGTCTACTGGAGTGACTGCAACCTAAAGATCGTGTCCGTTACTTTGCTATGAGCGACAGTACATTTACATGTTCGACGAGATGCAGGTTTGTGTGGTGTATCCATCATTTTATTCTATTCCCCCTTTACTCACTTTCTCTCTCCTCCTCTCCCTCCCTCCAGTTTCCCCCATGCCACTGATGAGACCCTGCTGGCCAAGTTCAAGCAGCAGCACAAGGGGAAGAAGTACTTTGTGCCCACGCCTGTCATGGAGCCTGCCTTTGTCATCCGACACTTCGCTGGGAAGGTCAAGTACCAGATCAAGGTGTGGATGAACACAGTCACAGACACCCTGTTTACTATCATGTCAAGTCTAGGGAGTTGAGGGAGGTTTCTTGTATTTCTGCAACTGTTCATTGTTATTGACAGCGTCATTATTGTTCAGAACATTATTACTCATTCATGACAAAGCTTCCACTATCAATGTCCTTCTTTGTCAGACTGTTTACATACAGCGTCTTAGTGGCGACTATAAAACAGCCTCAACAAGCTAACCCGCTCCTATGACTTTTTTTTTTTTGCAAGGACTTCCGGGAGAAGAACACGGACCACATGCGTCCGGACATCGTGGCTCTGCTGCGGAGCAGTGACCGGGCCTACGTGCGTCAGCTGATTGGGATGGACCCGGTGGCCATGTTCCGCTGGGGCATCCTGCGAGCCACCATCAGAGGCATGGCTGCCTTCAACGAGGCTGGACGCCGCTGGGCCGCCAAGACCGCAGGTATAGCATTATACACCTGGCACTGTAGAACAGTGGGAGGATGACTGGATAGATTGAGACCGTACACAACTGGCACAGTGTATAGCTGACAGAGCATTGATATAGCCGTTTGCTACTCAGAAATTAGGTTCACAGGGTTTGGGGGAGAAACGGTGGCTTTGAATTTTCATGTTTTTTCTGTAAACCTCAATATGCCAGACTATTTGTGTTGTGTTGACTAGATGACAAAAGTGGCCCGTTGACGCAAGAGGCTATTTTAACAGGGATAATGGGATTAAATTAAATCAAGGAAATACAAAACAGGGAATTGGCCTCTGAAAGAACTCAACTGGGTTATGCTGTTTATTTCTTTGACAAGCAGTAGTCATGGGGACCAGTGTTCTGTCCTCATAGAGCCTTTAGGCATCTAATCTAATTATATGTTTTGTGTGTCTGTGTTCCTGTCTGTGTGTCTATGGCTGTGTGTGTTCAACAGGTGTGCAGCGCCCCACTTCCAGGACTCCTTTGGGGGAGCTGCAGAGGTCCAACACGCCTGTAGATAGGATGTACCGGTAAGACCCAGATACACCACACAGACCTCTGACTACAACTACATTTGTCCCAATATCCACACTTCCATACCACTTAAGAAGCGATGTATTGGCCATGCATAAGGCCCTCTGTTTTTCCCTGTTCAGGTCAAGCAGGCAGGAATAACTCTTGGCCCTAGCTATGCATACTAGATAGAATGTTAGTGTGTATATTGAGACATTCTGTGAGGTTTGGGAAACGGGCCGTCTTCCTCTCCTCTGCTGTTGTTTTGGGTGTGATGTCATGTGACTGACAGATGGGTGTCTCTGTCCCCTGAGGCACACTGCAGGTATTCACAGTGATTACAATCTTACCAGAGAACCTGTGGAGCTAAAGCCCCAAGGACAGTTCCTTTATCTTCCATCAGAAATCCCCTTTAAATGCACAACCCTACTAACTTGATCCAAGACCAAGTCATCTAATCTATACTATAAAGATGAAAGATAATTAGGATTAACCAGAATAACTTAAATCACTTTGCCTTATTGGGGCTCCTCACGGAGAACACATTGTGGATTGTATAATCCGTCAATCAAATCAAATGAAAGGATGAGCATCCGTACTGTGGACATTTCCTGTGTCCCTGCGCCTAGGATCACATGAAAAAGGAGAAGAAGAAGCAGACAGTAATATCATAAAAATCACAAGACTTTTCAGGAAGTGACTCCGTACTGGGAGACAAATGGAACTCCCCCTAGGCCTCCAGTGAATGGAACTGAATGAAACTATTGAAACAGTTGGCTTATGTGCTTCCTGGTCTCTTGTATGACATCAGCTCAGTCAAATCCATAGAAATAGAATTATATGTACAGTACAATTCAAAAGTTTGGACACACCTACTCTTTATTTTGACTATTTTCGACATTGTAGAATAATATTGAAGACATCAAAACTTTGAAATAACACATATAGAATCATGTTGTAACCCAAAAAAAGTCATCAACAATTTATATTTGAGATTCTTCAAAGTAGCCACGCTTTGCCTTCATGACAGCATTGCACACTCTTACAACAGTCTTTTTCCCCCACATATACTGAGCACTTGTTGGCTGCTTTTCCTTCACTTTGCAGTCCAACTCATCCCAAATCATCTCAATTGGGTTGAGGTCAGGTGATTGTGGAGGCCAGGTCATCTGATGCAGCACTCCATCACTCTCCTTCTTGGTTGAATAGCCCTCACACAGCCTGGAGGTGTGTTGGGTCGTTGTCCAAATGATAGGCCCACTAGGCACAAACCAGATGGGATGGCTTATCGCTGCAGAATGCTGTGGTAGCCATGCTGGTTAAGTGTGCCTTGAATTCTAAATAAATCATACAGTGTCACCAGCAAAGCACACCATCACACCTCCTCCTCCATGCTTCACGGTGGGAACCACATATGCAGAGATCATCCGTTCACCTACTCTGTGTCTCACAAAGACCCACCCCCCCCTCAGGGTTGATTATTTGAATCAGCTGTGCACAAAACAAAACGTGCACCCAGAGGGGGCCCCAGGACCGAGTTTGTGAAACCCTGGTTTACTTCATGAAAGTTTGCAGCAGGCATAGATTTATTTAGTTTGGAAAGGAAAGCAGCCAGAGAAATGAACTTCATAGAAACATGGGGACCTTCAATGCTGCAGAAATGTTTTGGTACCCTTCCCCAGATCTGTGTCTCGACACAATCCTGTCTCGGAGATCTACGGACAATTCCTTCGATTTCATGGCTTGGTTTTGTGCCTTTCCAAATCATGTCCAATCAATTGAATTTACCACAGGTGGACTCCAATCAAGTTGTAGAAACATCTCAAGGATGATCAATGGAAACAGGATGCACCTGAGCTCAATTACGAGTCTCATAGCAAAGGGTCTTAATACTTATGTAAATAAGGTATTTCAGTTTTTTGGGTTTAATAAATTAGTAAAAAATTCTAAACCTGTTTTTGCTTTGTCATTATGGGGTATTTTGTGTAGATTGCTGAGGAATTTTTATTTAATAAATTTTAGAATAAGGCTGTAATATAACAAAATGTGGAAAAATTCGGAATACTTTCCGAAGGAACTGTATATGATAGTACAGCGTTAAGAACATGTGCACACTAATATACAGTACCAGTCAAACGTTTGGACACACCTACTCATTTTTTCATTATTTTTACAATTTTTTACATAGTTTCGATGTCTTTACTATTATTAACAATGAAATAACACATATGGAATCATTTAGGAACCAGAAAAGTGTTAAACAAATCAAAATATATTTTATTTGTTGTCTAAATGGACCAAAATCCCCTTTTCTAATGAGTATTCTCAGAGGAACTGAGCAGTAAAGTAAAACACCTTCCTTAGGCCCTACCCCTTATGTGTTTTATAGATCTGATAAGTGTAACCAATATAAGGATAGCTCCACCTAGGCTTTCGATAAGCTTAGGGGAGGTTCCTCCATTATCCTTCAACTATCCGGTTCCTTCAGACCTAAAAATACTCAGGGATTTTAGGGGCTGTTCTTGGACTGGGCTAGTTTTTCTATGGTTCTTACGGCCCATCCATTCCTGCCTGACCTCCTTTGGTTTATTAATCAGAGTGGCAAGTACAGTATTATAAACTGGGTGGTTCGAGCTGTGGTATATTGGCCATACCACACCCCCTCATGCCTTATTGCTTAATTATAAACTGGGTGGTTCGAGCCCTGGATGCTGATTGGCTGACATCCGTGGTATATCATACCGTATACCACAGGTATGACAAAACATTTATTTTTACTGCTCTAATTATGTTTGTATCCAGTTTTATAATAGCAATAAGGGACCTCAGGGGTTTGTGGTATATGGCCAATATACCACGGCCAGGCACTCAATGTTGCGTTGTGCATAAAAACAGCCCTTAGCCGTGGTATATTGACCATATACCACACCTCCTCGGGCCTTATTGCTTAAATATACAGCAATGCATGGATCCAGTTCTGAGGGCAAAGGAACGGCCCTCTTAACAACAGTCTCCCCTGTTCACCACCAGTATAACACCAGTCCAATGATCAATCCTAGTCCGCAGCAGTGTAACACCAGCATGGAGAAAATACATCAACCAGTGAAGCTTTTATTCAGGAATGCATGCTCACAGTACTTACTTACAGGAGTATGGTGTGAGAGAACACAACCTCTCTGTCTCTACACTCTGTTGTAGCCATGGGTGGCATTAAACACCAGTTTTACATTATCTCAACTTCAGACCTCTATCCAATCTGTTGGTGTGTTTCTCTTGGGAAGCGGGCTCTTTGGTGGTGAGGTGTTTTCTGTGCTTCGTTGTGTCCTGACAGCGGTGTTTTATCCCCCCTTCCCACCTCCCTGTCCTCCCCTCATGCTCCGTGCCCATCCCCCCCCACCCCTCTCCTCCCCCTTTCTCTTACCCTCTGTCCTCCTCACCCACTGTGGCCCTGGCTGGGTTGATTCAGGGACATGCATGCCCAGATAATCAGCTCCATTAAGGACTTGCAGCTGGACGGTGAGGACCCTCGCAAGCTGCTGCAGTCCTGGGGTCGCCTGCGGTTCCCTAGACACCACCTTCAGTGAGTCTGTAGCCCCTTCAGCTCAGCCCAGCTTGGCCTAGCAAGGTCTAACCCAGCTTTAACAGTGATCAACCTCAGTCCTCCTGGGGGCTGGCGCATCAACTCAGTTGCAAATCTTTGTTCCAGACCAGCCCTAGCACACCTGATTTAAACTAAGAACAAATAAATCCTAGTCCAAAACGGCAACAGAATTATGTATTCAGCTAGAAGACATAATTCCTCATCTCAAATGGTTCTTAAAACTCTCAACACGTGACCAACAGTTTAAGACAAAGGATGGGTAATTGGCTGTTTTGAGACCAAACCTCATGAAAACATGAATCCTGAATATTTGCAGAAGGCTACCCAACAACCCTAGGCTGCTCGTGATAGTGGACTAGAAGGCCCATAGAGACTGGGTTCCAATGGGATGTTGATTAGCATGAGGCTGATGTTTTAATGGAGCGAGGCTGTTGCCCGTATGGGCTATAATGGAGAGACAGAGGCCTTGATGAAAGCTGAGGATTCAATGATGGCCTCAATAGCACAGCTGCTGCATTAGTGCATTGGCTTCTAGATGAAACTGTGTAAGAATGTGAAGTCTGAAAGAACCCAAAAGTTCGTTAGAAATCATAGCTTGTTTTAACTTCTATAGAACTATGGTTGTTGGATAGAACATATGGAAGTATTTATTTAACACACAATGAAGAAACAAAACAAAAGCATTCGGTTGATTCTCCCTGTACTAATGTGTTGACCGCACAAATTACACACTGTCAAGCTAATTTAGTCGCACATAGAGCTGGGTGAACAGGTCTCCTACTCTTTTATATACCTCAGCCAGGCTGTCTGAATGATTGGCTGGATTCCCCTGTCCGTCCCTCCGTCCGTCATCCCACCCATTCTCCAGGTGCAAGCCCTCACGCCTCACTGACTGAGAATGACTCACCATACTAACACGGCTCACCCCTAGACCTCCTCGGCGACATATATCTGTGCTGAGCCCGTCTCACTAACCTCTCCCTCTCCCACAGGAAAAACAAGAATGCCAAGCAGAAACCGATCATACCTAAGGTAAACGTACAGTATCATACATACGCCAACTACGTGCACTCCTACATAAATACAATTTTAAACATGACCTGTAAATATAAAATCCGACCACCTGAAATTATAAATATTTCTCAGATCTCGAGATCACTAAATTATCTGATCAAAATGTTTCTAAATATAACATTTTAATCATCCGAGAGTATCAGTGTGACTGAGGTGGCGTCTGCAGACGTTGAGAACTCTGATGTTGATGCTGTTCCTTAGAGCCTGTTGGACTCTCGCTCCCTGAAGTTCATCGTGGGTCGGACCCTCCACGACCGCACCACCAAGTCTCTGCTGCACCTCAACAAGAAGAAGAAGACTCCCAGCATCAGTGCTCAGTTTCAGGTCAGCTGATCTCTCCAGCAAATACAGCAGCCAGACACCCACTAACATACACTGCAAACTTCAGACAATGCAGATGCCGAACTTTATTGAACCTAAATAATTTTTACATTGACAGTCCTCTCTGACTAAGCTGCTGGAGACTTTGACCAGAGCAGAACCCTTCTTCATCCGCTGTATTCGCTCCAACTCTGAGAAGGTAACGCCACCTTTTTTAAACTATGTACAACCAAGATGATAAAATGATTATGATGACTCCCACTAATGATGTGCTGCGTATCGATCTGTGTGTGTGTTGGTGTGTGTGTGTGTGTGTGCAGAAGGAGATGTGTCTGAACGAGACCCTGGTGCTACAGCAGCTGCACTACACAGGCATGCTGGAGACAGTTCGCATCCGGAGGTCTGGCTATGGAGCCAAGTACACCTTCCAGGTACACTGCACCTGTTTAATGACAATATCTGATGTTGATTCTTGACATTCATTGTTTACAAATTAGCATAAATGCTTTACATCAAGGGTGGCAAACCATGCCAAGGAGGGCCGAGTGTCTGCCGGTTTTAGATTTTTCCTTTCAATTAAGCCCTAGACAACCAGGGGAGGGGAGTTCCTTGCAAATGAGTGACCTTAATTCATCAATCAAGTACAAGGGTGGAGCGAAAACCTGCATATAATCGGCCCTCCGTGGAACTAGTTTGACACGTGCTTAATATCTTGCTAACTCTTGCACTTTTACATGTTAGAAGGAAAATGTTTATTGAGAAATGTCTGTAATAAATGTGTCCCTGTAGGAATTCATTGAGCAATTCCGAGTGTTGCTGCCCAAGAATGCTACAGCCTCCAAGCCAGAAGACATCTCTGCCCTGTTCCAGAGAATGGAGCTCGACCATACCACTTACCAGATAGGAAAAACCAAGGTAAGACAAGCTCACCTCCACATTTTCCTCACAGAAATACATGTCAGATATACATTTTAATGATCTTTTAATTGTCTTGAATTAAATTGCGATCCTCAGGTTTACCTGAAGGAGCTGGAGCGTCAGAAGCTGCAGGACACGCTGCACAAGGATGTGATGCGTAAGATCATCTTCCTACAGTACTGGTTCAGGGCCCGTCTGGAGAGGAGGTACTTCCTGGAGATGAGACAAGCGGCCATCTTGATCCAGGTAAGCTGTGTGATAACACGTCCTGTACAGATGTCAGTTCAAAGATGCAACTTTTCCTCATATAAAATGTCAAGAAAACAAGTATTTTTAGATTTTCTATATACAGTTGAAGTTGGAAGTTTACATACACCTTAGCCAAATACATTTAAACTCAGTTTTTCACTATTCCTGACATTTAAACCTAGTAAACCTTCCCTGTCTTAGGTCAGTTAGGATCACCACTTATTTTAAGAATGTGAAATGTCAAAATAATAGTAGAGCGAGATTTATTTCAGCTTTTATCTCTCATCACATTCCCAGTGGGTCAGAAGTTTACATACACTCAATTAGTATTTGGTAGCATTGCCTTTAAATTGTTTAACTTGGGTCAAACGTTTCGGGTAGCCTTTCACAAGCTTCCCGCAATAAGTTGGGTGAATTTTGGCCCATTCCTCCTGACAGAACTGGTGTAACGGAGTCAGGTTTGTAGGCCTCCTTGCTCGCACACGCTTTTTCAGTTTTGCCCACATTTTCTATAGGATTGAGGTCAGGTGACTACCTCATGAAGCTGGTTGAGAGAATGCCAGGTGTGTGCAAAGCTGGCATCAAGGCAAAGTGTGGCTACTTTGAAGAATCTAAAATAGAATATAAATGTTGATTTGTTTAACACTTTTTTTGGTTACAACATGATTCCATGTGTTATTTCATAGTGTTGATGTCTTCACTATTATTCTACAATGTAGTAATAATTTGTCCTTGCCCGTGGTTGTCCATCCCAGCGTGCGTGGCGTAGACACCGCAAGGAACGTCAGTGTCAGGCGGCCACGCTGATCCAGACTGTGTGGAGGGGCTCCAGACAGAGGTCAGAGTACCTCCGCAGGCAGACCAGCATCAAGAAGATTCAGGCTCTGGCCAGAGGACACTCAGCACGGAGGAGGTACAGCAGGAGGCCACACCACTGAAATACATGAATTCCTTAGTGTAGTATTTATAAAGTGTGAAATGCCTTGAGTCACCGGTAAACACTGACTTAGTTGAGTTTAATTTATTTGGGTTAAAGACAAATGTACTATGTGGACCCAGAGGATAGTACTTAAAAGTTTTAATTAAAACACGTATTTCCAAAGTGGTCCTTGAAGGTAAAAACAAATGATACATATAATGATTAAAAGAGAGACAAGATTACAAACAACCACATTACATACATTTATTGACATTCTAAATACATAACAGTTAAGGCCCAGTGCAGTCCTGTGTTTTATATACATTTCCACACTTTCATTAGAATAATACTGTGAAATTGTGTACCTTTTTAGTGTAAGAGCTGTTTAAAAATACCAGCTAAAATTTCAGCATGTTTTATTGGGATGGAGTTTTGGTCTGCCTGGTGACAAGTGGCGCAGCGGTCTAAGGCACTGCATCTCAGTGCTAGAGGTGTCACTACAGACACCCTAGTTCGAATCCAGGCTGTATCACAACCGTCCGTGATTGGGAGTCTCATATGGCGGCGCACAATTGGCCTAGCGTCGTCCGAGTTTGGCCGGTGTAGGCCATTGTAAATAAGAATTTGTACTTAACTGACTTGCCTAGTTAAATAAAGGTTAAATAAAAAATATACATGTAATGATAAAAAAATAATATCACCAGGCTTTAAATTGGTTAATAGACCAATAAGAGAGTTTCAAAACTCTCTGCCAATAACAGCTAGTTTTCCACTCTCCACTCCCACAATCCTAGAAAAATTATTGTTAAGAAATTTGCTCTTTGCTAAGAAGCTATTCTTGTTTCTCTTTGACCATTTTAATTGAAAACAATCACACTAAGGTACTTGAGATAAAAGCGACTGCATTGGGGCCTTTAAAAAAACAACCTATTCATTGCACATTATCCCTAACCTCGGGAAGCAAGCAATGCCTTGTATAGAAAATGCCTGTATAGAAAAACATGCTACTCGCAGTACTGTTTACTCTTGGGATTTTACAAGAAATAACACAAGCTCTCGTATTGTAACTGTGCTGGTTATAGACCATATTAATGTGCTATTTCATATAACCTGGGGCACGATCATTATTGACATCAAACAAATGATTGAGTTTAAGTTGGTCCACTCTGGACTCCAAAGGGAAGTTGTTATTGACACCATCTCTTGAATTCTGGTACTGGTGTTGTCCCCACAGTTATTAGTTACAAATGCTTAGAAATGCCCAGAGATGCCTAACATTGTCATATAAATGTTTAACCACTTCTGAATCATGTTGAATATAACAGGTGCCATTCAATACGGGAGGAGAGGAGGAAAAAAGAAGAGGAAGACGAGGAGGCCAGGAAGGAGGAAGAGGAAGCCAGGAAGAGGGCGGAGGAAGAGGCAGCCAGGCTGGCGGAGGAAGAGGCAGCCAGGCTGGCGGAGGAAGAGGCAGCCAGGCTGGCGGAGGAAGAGGCAGCCAGGCTGGCGGAGGAAGAGGCAGCCAGGCTGGCGGAGGAAGAGGCAGCCAGGCTGGCGGAGGAAGAGGTAGAAGAGGAGGCAGCCCGACTGGAAATGCAGGCAGAGGAAGAGGAATTTAGGAGAAAGAAAGAGGCAGCATGGGAGGCAGCGGAGAGGAGGGCGTGGGAGGCGGCAATGCTGAGGCAGGCTGAAAGCGTCAACCAGGAACCAGAGGCACAGCAGGAACCAGAGGCACAGCAGGAACCAGAGGCACAGGTGGCAGCTGAAAGGACTCTAGATAAGAGCCAACATGTCCAGAACAAGGAAAAGCAGAGGGAGGAGGTGGAAAATGTAGAGGCTGCTGCTACCTCACCTCCTGAGAAGGTGGAAATACAGGATGCCTCTGCAGTCTCCCAGCCTATTGAGGGCAACAGTACACAGACTGAGGCTGGGCCCCAGCTGGAGGAGGAGAGCCAGGCTGTGGAGGAACTGGAGGAAGCCCACTCCAAGGAGCCTGAGGAGGAGGAGGAGGAGGAGGAGGGGACCAAGGAGTCAGCTGCCCCCAGGTCACTAGAGAAAGACAAGGGGGCCCAGGCTGCTGCGGAGGCACACAGGTCACAGGTCTCCAGGAGCCAGGAGAAGAGAGAGCAGCGGCGCCAGCGGGGCCTGGAGCACAGCCAGCGGGAGAGCGAGCGGGTCACCTTGGCAGCCACCAAGGAGGAGCCAGTCCCTAAGATCAAAGGTCAGGAGGCAGCCAGCCGAGCCGAGCGCAACCTAAAAGAGCGGGCTGAGCGGACGGACAGCAAGGAGCTGGACCAGTACACCTTTGTAGCCTGGAAGAAAGATGCCAAAGCCACCTCCCCCACCCCTGCACCGGTACGTCCCAGCACCTTACCCCTGAACCTCCCTGAACCAATGGATGACAGGAACGGACATAATGAGGTCCATCCAGGCAATCTGATTCGCTACAGCCAACAGGGTACCATGAAGGAGAAGGCAGAGATATGGAAGGGGAAGAAGAGCGATGGAAGACAACCAGAGAGCACCAGTCCTCCTGAGGACCACAGCAAGGACAGGAGGAAAAAACCAGAGAGCACCAGTCCTCCTGAGGACCACAGCAAGGACAGGAGGAAAAAACCACAGAGCACCAGTCCTCCTGAGGGCCACAGCAAGGACAGGAGGAAAAAACATTCACTGTACGACATTCCATATCACTTGTAATATCTACACTAATATTAATGAGTTATACTTGCTTCAGGATATCAATGTCTCTGCAACATGAGAAAAGACTGAGGATTTCCCCAGTTATGATTATGGAATGTACTTGTCTGTGTGCCTCTTATTTCCAGGAGTGGTGGAAACTCTTCATCTCTTGATGTGGTGTCCCCTGGCTCGGACAATGCTGCTGCCACTTCCAACAGAGAGGTAACATGCTCATTTCTATACTATTATAAACACCATTTCTTTTAACATGTATTTTTTTATTGTTTTATTTAACCTTTATTTAACTAGGCAAGTCAATTAAGTACAAATTCTTATTTACAATGACAGCCTACCAAGAGGCGAAAGGCCTCCTCCGGGGGCTGGGATAAAAATCTAAATAAATGTAGGACAAACACACATCACAAGAGACACTACATAAAGAGAAACACCACAACACTACATAAAGAGAGACACCACAACACTACATAAAGAGAGACAACACTACATAAAGAGAGACCGAAGGCAACAACACATGGCAGCAACACATGACAACACAGCATGGTAGCAACACAACATGGCACCAGCACAACATGGTAGCAGCACAAAACATGGTACAAACATTATTGGGCACAGACAACAGCACAAAGGTAAGAAAATAGAGACAACAATACATCACGCGATGCAACCACAACTGTCCTTAAGAGTGTCCATGATTGAGTCATTGAATGTAGAGATGGGGATAGGGCTGTCCAGTCTAAAAAGGGGAGCGGCCCAGGGATGTGTGTGTTTTGGGGACCTTTAACAGAATGTGACTGGCAGAACGGGTGTTGCATACTGAAAAAAAAATGGAAAAGCAACAATTTCAACGATTTTACTGCGTTACAGTTCATATAAGGAAATCAGTCAATTTAAATAAATTAATTTGGTCCTAATCTATGGATTTCACATGACTGCCTGCAGGGAGAAGCTGTGTAGCAGGGCAGGGGAAAAAGAAGGAAGAGCGTCAGGGTTAGTCTCATTAGAAGGGCTGGGAGATGAGGAAGTGTTGGATGGGCAAAGAGGCATTGCTGAGTCAAATATGAATCCTGACTTAATGAAGTGGTGATTAGAGCTCAGCCATACCCTTCTTGTCCGTAACAACCACATCATCAACCTTAACATGCAGACTACACCGGCCACGCGCGTGCGCCATCGGGGGCATGTTGATTTCGTCCATCCCCACCAGACGCGATCAGGACACACAGGTTGAAATATCAAAACCAACCTTCAACCAACTATCTTAATTTGGGTACAGGTCGAAACACGTATGAATGGACATTTAGTTAGCTAGCTTGCTGTTGCTAGCTAATTTGTCCAGGGATATAAACATTGGGTTGTTATTTTACTTGAAATGTACAAGGTCTCTTTTTAGCTGGATCTTTGTAGAATATCGACCCATTTTGAGTCACATAAAATAGTGTGTTCTCTACTCCAACAATTAATCCACATAAAAAAGGGGAAACCTAGTTAGTTTCTAGTAATTCTAGATTTTATATGGTGGTTGGCAACCAACTTTGAGGTGCATTACTGCAACCTACTGGACTGGAATGTGGACCTTGTTCATCTTTCAATCGCCCACCTGGGTATATGCTCCTAAAAACCAATGAGGAGATGGGAGAGGTGGAACTTGCAGCGAGGCAAGCGTCTGAAATAGAACCAACTTCTATTTTAGCGCTTGGCTACGCAGACACTCGCAAGCAGTTTGGATGAAATTATTAATAACGCGTATGTGTAGATTTATTTTGCAACGTTTGTGGATGAATTTTTTTTGCAAAGCTCACACATGCAATGTGGTCAGCATGTAAGAGACATGGGCAGCTGTGAGGAGGAGGGTTTATTCTCCAGGTCTTTCAGTTTTTTTTTCTTGGGGTTAGAAAATAAAAATAATTAACTTTGGCCTTCCGGATAGCCTGAGTGCACTTATTTCTAATTTGCCTGAACGACAGCCAGTCAGCCTGAGTATTTGTGTGCCAAGCCTTTGGAAAATGGTGTTCTTGAGATGGAGTAACTCTGCCAGATTACGGTCATTTTCTTTATGGGTATGTGCTTGTTAACAATACCACTGAAAATATTTAAAAAAAATAATAAAGTCCAATGGTAATAATCTGAGAGATTTGGGGGGTCCCATTGTTTTAAGACTTGGTCAGGTGGTTTAAGCATGTCCTATTTTAGGTCACCTAGCAGGACAAATTCAGAGAGCTTAGGGCAGGTAGGGTACAGGCTGGTGCTGATGGAGGTTGATAACAGTCAACAAAGAGCTATTTGAAAGCTTAATGCTTAAAACCAGCAAATCAAATTGTTTGGTGATAGACTTGGTGGAGACAATCGAGCACTGAAGTTGTTCCTTGGTAAAGATTGCCACTCTACCACCTTTGGAAGATCTGTCTTGCCCGAAAAAAGGTTATAACCAGAAAGGTTAACATCAGTGTTCAGAACACTCTTTCTTAACCACGTCTCCAACACATCTGGATTCGAGCTGTGAACCCTCACTTTCAATTGATCCATTTTAGGTAATAGGCTTCTAGTGTTAACGTGCAGAAAACCCAGGCTTTTATGAGAGCAGAAATCAGTGAAGCAGATATCCGAGCACAAGTCAGAATTGCGGCTAGCAACAGTAGATGGACCAGGATGTACATGTACATTTCCAGATATCATCATCATCAGCATTAATACATTCAGGGCACGGCAGAGGACAGAGAGAACTTTGCAGTGTGGATTTTTTTTATAACATTAGAATGTGCATCATATGGCAACAAGATCATATTGTACTGCAGTTTCATCGGGTAACACGAATACAAAGCCGGCGAGAGATGGTCTGTGTAACCAATAGAGAGTCAGAGTCGCGAGTGTGGGAACAATCATTGTCTGTCCCACGGTCGGGGAAACGAGCAAGCTCATAGTCAACAAAGTGAGCAGGAGTCATTAAGCAAATAGCGCAAAGCACAATAAAAAAGTAACGGCTTGGGGCTAGCCATTGCAAGTTCATCGAGTCACTCGCCCCAACAAAATTACATGAGTTGCTCTCTGAGTCCAGTAAGTAACCTTACCAGACAGGTGAGTGATGGAGCAAATAAAAACGTCCGAAGCGAAAAGCTGAACGAAAAACGGTGGGCGACGACAAAACCAAGACGCCTGAAAAAATGCTAAATTCCAAACCCAGATCAAACAGCGATTTTAATGTAAAGAGCGTAAAAGTAAACGCTGCATATGTCCCAACAGCGTTGCTCTTTCTTATGAACTGTTTTCATCAAATACAATAGCAGCACATCAGACCTGAACAGGTTGAAGCGAGCAAATCACATCCTTTATTCATGACATTTGAATGAAAGCTCAGATTGTCGTTGTGCTTCTCTGGCTCTAATAGGTCAGAACACGTTACGTAAACATTCCATCCAAAAACAAACGTCGACTAGCTCGTTGACGTCGACGTTTATCAGGGGACAAAGTCCATGGATGAGGTATAACCACAAAGCCAGAGCAGAGCTTGCTACCACAGAGAAACAGCCCTGTCAATTAGAGGCAATCTGGTGCATGCTAGCACACTTTAGGCTCTTAATCTCTGGACTCGAGTTTCAGAATTTTTTTGCCCTAGTGTTTAACCTCATCATCCAATTCTTTAGATGTAATGCAGAGCATAATACATAGGCTTGGGAGTGTATACTCCACAGTTGATCAACCCCCACAATGAAACCCTTTCTGGTCAACCATCATGTTTTTTTTTAAATCAGAGGTGGCCCTTGCCATTTGTGTCTTAATGGGTTATTTCACCCAGAAATCTAATTTTATCCAAATTTGACAAATTATTTAATGTCATGCCCATGGCAGCAAAAAAAAAGTGTTATACAATTTTACAAGGCTCTTACTGTAATTGTGACCCTATAGACTTGCATCTGTATTCAGAAGTGTTTTTGGGGTATAACTGTCCTGTGTATTACTAACAAACAACCACTCTCATTTTCCAATTTGAATTATTAATTTGTTATTTAAATAACAAGTAGCCACAAATGATTTGAGGATTATGACTAAATAATGAATCGGCTTTCCTCTTAATCCACCAACAACAACAATGTGCTGCTGGGAATGAACATGGGTGCATTTTTCAGGTGATACAATTATATGAACCTCTTCCATAATTTGTGCAATGGATAATGTTGATGGAAGTTTGGTAGGTTGGGTTCTCATGGAGCTCTATTGGAAGTTGGGTAGGTTGGGTTCTCATGGAAGTCTATTGGTTGATATTGGGTTGGAGCCATTCTTGATTGCTGGAAATGTTTTCTCTCTTTCCTATCGCAACTGAAACTATGAAGTATCTACCAAGGCCTCGTCTCCTCAAACTGTGTTTTCAATCATCTGCTCAACATGATGGGAATTGTACAGTATAGGATGATTCTTCACATTGATCTTATTGTTTGTCCCTTCAGCTCCAGTCTCCTATAGAGGATCGGTCAAAGGGCAGCATGAAGAGGAGGACCCATGACACCTCAGGCCACCAGGACACTGTCCAAACTCTACCGCCCACCCCAGAGAGGTACACTATTTCAGGGAAACTAACGTTAGATATTTTACAGCAGGATGGGGCACAGAACAGTCCCAGCTGATTCACGGCTGATTCGTTTTGGGTTGTGAAAGAGACTGGGTTGGACCTAGAAATATTGACTTTGTTTATTAGATGAGTCATAAGAGCTTTTGGTAGATCACGCCATTAAACGGTTTGGGAACTAGGGGTGTAGAACCTTACTTGGCCAATATTATGGTTTGATGCCTTGGGTTTTGGATGTTAAATCACATACTATGATATCCGAAGGTTCTCTTCCAGATAATCCCAATGATCAATCAATTAAATGTATTTATTAAGCCCTTTTTACATCAGCAGTTGTCAAAGTGCTTTATAAAGAAAACCACACAAAGCAAGCAATGCAGATGTAGAAGCACTGTGGCTAGGAAAAACTCCCTAGAAAGGCAGGAACCTAGGAAGATGCTTGAGTGTGATGGTAATGTACAGAGACTGATGTAGTAACTGTGGAGGGAAACCCTTCACCAATCTCATCCACCACGGAGGTCTGAGGCAGATAGCCCATGGGAAAATACTATTCCTTGTGTAATCAAACTGTCCAGCTCCTTCATATGGCACATTGCGCAAGCTAGAGTTTCCCATATATAGCTATAGAGGCAGTTTGTTATTGGAGGGGATAGATTCCGGAAATTCCTTAACTTAATTTACTCTGAATGGATTGACTTGTTCCCCAGTTTTTTCGATGTGCTGAGCCTTACCAAGCCAAAGTTCTTACAAGGCTGGAAGATCTAAATATTGCGTTTTATTTTGATTTTGTTTAAAGATTGTTACCATGGCACTCAGTGAGCAGACTCGGGCTATAAACCCTGAAAATATGTGGTGCTGGATTGGACAGATGAGAACATTTAGTACTGTAGGCTTACATACAAAAACCCTCACAGGTTTGCCCCTTGACATTCACAAAGATCCAACATTCACATCTTGCACATCTGATCACTAAAACAAGGCATGTTTTATCCAATTCTCCTGCATGGTGGCAGATGTGATCAAATGGCAGAATATATTTCTGTGTGAAGTCAGAACAACAGGTACGCTTATAATTATGTTGTTCATAGTAGGATTGGATACATTACTCACCTGTGCCTAGTTACTGTAATGCAGTCTCACATAAAGAATGGCATTAAAGTCAAACCCATTAAAAAACATAATACACATCAATAACCCATAAATGTTACAATTACAGTGCATTTGCATTGACTAAATCCTACTGTATGAGTGTGTTGACAGTGTGGCGTTGACAGTGTTTGCGTGTGCTGTAGATCCTCAGGGTTCCTGATGAAGATCCTGAAGAAACGTCCCCATAAAGAGGCTCAAACTCCTGACGATGGAGACCTGAGCGACCGAGGAGAAGGTAAGAGGCACCAGGACGCAGCCTTGGGGCACACCAAATATGTGACCTGACCAGGAAAATATCTGGGTCCTAGTTCTACAATAGGCTATAATAACTAGAGCCTACATGTTGTTCCTGGTCAAGTCACATGGTCATTCAAAGTGAATATATCATATGTTGACATCACTTGATTATCATAGACACCCAATATAGCAAATTTCCATCTGAAAAAACTCTTACTACTTTACTGCTTTATTTAGCTTGTCTCCAGCATATATTGTTGCTATCAAATGACTTGTCAGTGCCTTTCATAGCGTATACAAGGTAGGGAGTTTCTCTGTGACTGAAATAAGGTGGTTTTTTGTGCTAAGATCCAGTCTGGCCTGGAAATGGCAGTGGTCTTATTCACGTGAAGGTGCTGGAAGAGTGCAGTGATGTAGGGGTGATACAGGGTCAGTCACTTCCTGAACATGAGACCCAGAGAGAAAATACAGGTCTATTTCTCCAATGGATTTGTTTCTTAAATAAGTTGCTTTCTGGTAAGTAATTAGTCAAGTAGGATTAAGCTCAATCATAACAACATAGTTTGTACCTTTTATCAATCACAGCTCTGTTTTGACTGTGAATCTGGCTCTAGCATCTTGCTATGGAAGTGTATCAGAGTTTGGCGTTAGAAAGAATTAAAAAGGAGATATTTTATCAACAAAGTGATATGAAAGTGTTCATTTCCTTGGCAAAACATGATATGTAAAATGTTCTCATGTCCCAAAAACATACATTTTACAGCATGTTGAGCCTTTTAGTTTTAGACCTTTGATGGCTACCAGATCCTACAGCATCTCTCTAATCGAAGCCAGGTTTTTGTCTTTAGTTCCTTCATATGTTTTTTTGCCCAACACCTACTGTAACCTCAGTGCCTTCAGAAATAATTCATACCCCTTGACTTATTCCACATTTTGTTGTTACAGCCTGAATTCAAACTGGATTAAATATGTTTTTTTTCACACCCATCTTCACTCTCCATAATGACAAAGTGAAAACATACACTGGGGGCCAAACGTTTGGAATATTACTCATTCAAGGGTTTTTCCTTTATTTGCTCTATTTTTTACATTGTAGAATAAAAGTGAAGACATCAAAACTATGACATAACAAATATGGAATCATGATGAAACCAAAAAAGTGTTAAACAAATCAAATATATTTTATATTTGAGATTCTTCAAATAGCCACCCTTTGCCTTGATGACTGCTTTGCACACTTGGCATTCTCTCAATCAGCTTCACCTGGATGCTTTTCCATCAGTCTTGAAGGAGTTCCCACGTATACTGAGCACTTGTTAGCTGCATTTCCTTCACTGCGGTCTGACTCATCCCAAACCATCTAAATTTGGTTGAGGTTGGAACCAAAAATCTCAAACTTGGACTCCAGACCAAAGGACACATTTCCACCGGTCTAATGTCCATTGCTCGTGTTTTTTGTCCCAAGCCAGTCTCTTCTTCTTATTGGTGTCCTTTTAGTAGTGGTTTCTTTGCAGCAATTCGACCATGAAGGCCTGATTCACACAGTCTCCTCTGAACAGTTGATGTTGAGATGTCTGTTTCTTGAACTCTGTGAAGCATTTATTTGGGCTACAATCTGAGGCTGGTAAATCTAATGAATTTATCCTCTGCAGCAGAGGTATTTCTGGGTCTTCCATTCATGTGGTGGTCCTCATGAAGCTGGTTGAGAGAGTGCCATGAATGTGCAAAGCTGTCATCAAGGCAAAGGGTGGCTACTTTGAAGAATCTCAAATTTGTGTATTTTGATTTGTGTAACACTTTTTTTGATTACTACATGATTCCATATGTGTTATGTCATAGTTTTGATATCTTCACTATTATTCTACAATGTAAAAAAATATTACAAATAAAGAAAAACCCTTGAATGAGTAATATTCCAAACTTTTGGCCCCCAGTGTATTTTCTGAAATTTTAGCAAATGTATTTAAAATAAAATACATAAATGTCTCAATTATATAAGTATTCACACCCCTGAGTCAATACATTGTAGAAGCATCTTTGGAAGTGATTACAGCTGTGAGTCTTTCTGGGTAAGTCTCTAGGCGCTTTCCACACCTAGATTGTGCATAATTCGCAAATTTTTGTTATTTTCAAAATTCTTCAAACTCTGTCAATTTGGTTGTTGATCATTAATAGACAACCATTTTCAGGTCTTGCCATAGATTTTCAAGCAAATGTAAGTCAAAACTGTAACTCGGCCACTCAAGAACATTCACTGTCTTGGTAAGCAACTCCAGTGTAGATTTGGCCTTACGTTTTAGATTATTGGCATTCTGAAATGTGAATTAATCTCCCAGTGTCTGGTGGAAAGCTTCACCATGCTCAAAGGGATATTCAATGTCTGCTTTTACATATTTACCCATTTTACCCATCTACCTTGGTCTGTGTTTGAAATTCAGAGACGTGGGTTACAGAGATGAGGCTGTCATTCAAAAATCATGTTGAACACTATTGTTCCACACAGTGACTCCATGGAACTTGTGACTTGTTAAGAATATTTTTACTCAACTTATTTAAGCTTGCCATGACAAAGGGGTTGAATACTTATTGACTCAAGACATTTAATCTTTTCATTTTTTATTAATTTGTAAAAATTTCGAAAAAGAAAAATAATTCCACTTTTACATTATGAGGTATTGTGTATAGGCCAGTAACAAAATAATAAACATTTACATTTGTTTAAATTCAGGCTGTAACACAACAAAATGTGGAAAATATAAAGGGGTGAATATTTAATATAATGATGTGTGAACATATCGACAACCATTCTGTCTCTCTCTCTCTGTCTGTCTGTCTGTCTGTTCCACACAGCCCCGCCTGTCTCTCAAACATCCCGCTCCCACCCAGAACCTGCTAGTGGAGGCCGGGCGGTGAGTCGGAACCCCACCATCAAGATCAGCCGGGCCACACGGGTCTCAGAGCAATGGAACGCCTCTCTGGACCGGGAAATTACTAACGCCAACGAGCTCCGACACCTGGATGAATTCCTGGGGAATCAGGTCCGACCACATTCTGATTCTGCTTCATGTTACAGCTAATGATCTCCGATCTCCGTCACACACCTCTTGTAGTTTTCTGGTGCATAGAGGAAAAATACACTTACAGCATGCTCCACAATATGTTTAAAGGGATAGTTTGGGAATTTGTCAATGAAGACCTTTATCTAGCATTGGTGCTAGCTTAGGTAAGCTAGTTAGCATTGGCTTGCAAAACTACCTACAGTCATGTGAAAAAGTAATTACACCCCCTGGAAAGTTCACTTTTATTTTACATATTTGGACAGATGGATATGTAATCTTCACTTCAACACTATTGACAGATAAAGGTAACCCAATTTAACAAATCACACACCCCCCCCAAAAAAGAAAGAAAATGTTATGCAATTAAAATAAACAAAAACGCATTTTCCTTATGGGGAAAAAGTTAGTACACCGCTACCTTTTACCATCACATAAGATAGATAGATACTTTATTGATCCCTGAGGGGAAATTTCTTTGTCAAGCAGCTACAACAAAACATAGGGCAGGTGCAAAATGCCAGAACGAAAATACACAAAAGACAGATACATGATACATAGAGCGGCAGTATGAAAAAGTATAGAAATGCAAGAAGTCTGGAGTGCAAAAAAGCTATAAAAAGACATTGCATAGTATGGGTGATTGGCTGAATATGTACACTATACATTGATGGATGGTTAACTATACTATACAGGTCGATGGCAGAGAAATAGCTAAAAATGCGTATGATATGAGTGAGCGTAATAATAGTTTACTTAATAGACAGACTGGTTAAATGAACAGGTAAGTGAATATTTTGCATGGTTAAATTAACTGTACAGGTAAATGACAGGAAGAGATACTTAAATAGCTAAATGTGTGCATGATATAATTTGTGTATGGGAGTAATAGTAATTCCCTTAAAATACAGTCCTTAGTGCGCAGGGTTTAATTACAGAACTGCACGTATTGCACATTCAATATATTAAAAGCAATGAAAAAAAATACAACTGACTGGATACTAATATGCATTCCTGAGTGAATGACTACGTAAGTTAAGTCCAAGAATTACTTGCAATATTGCACGTGATATGATATAACAACTGTACATGAGTATGTATATACAGACCTGGATTAATAAATAAATCCTGAGTGTATGAGTGATTACGACCAGAGTTACTCACAGATGGATGCACCATTTTTAAACTAGGTCCTAACACCCCAACAGTTCCAGGTCTATGTTGCCGACGGCACGGCACCCCGGTGAGACATTAAATAGTCTAATAGCCGCCGGCAGGAAGGACCTCCAGTAGCGCTCTCTGGCACACCGTGGTGGGATCAGTCTGTGACTGAAGGTGCTCCTCTGCGTGCCATGGCATGCAGAGGGTGGGTGACGTTGTCCATGATGGCCAGCGGTTTGGCCAGGATCCGTCTCTCCGCCACATCCTCGGCTAGCCTTCCTGATCAGCTTATTTAGCCGAGAAGCATCACCGGCTTTTATGTTGGCTCCCCAGCACACCACTGCAAAAACGATGGCACTGGCGCACCACAGACTGGTAGAAGGTATGCAGTAGTTTACTGCACACGTTGAAGGACCTAAGCCTCCTCAGAAAGTAGAGTCAGCTCTGGCCCTTTTTGTACAGGGCCCCAGTGTTACCAGCCCATTCCAGCCTGTTGTCCATATGGACTCCCAGGAACTTGTATGACCCAACCATTTCCACATCCATCCCCTGTATAGGGACTGCGTACTCCTCCTCCTGCCCACCCCTGATGTACCCTACAATTGCGGAGTCAATCGAGAACTTCTGTAGGTGGCATGTTTCAGAGTTATATCTGAAGTCCGAGGTGTAGAGGGTGAACAGGAAGGGGGACAGGACCGTTCCCTGGGGGGGCCCCTGTGTTGCTCACTGCCCGTTCTGACACACAGCTCTGTAGTTGCACAAGTTGTGGCCTACCGGTCAGGTAGTCCGTGACCCAGGAGACTAAGGGTGCTTCCACGTTCATCCTCCTCATCTTCTCACCCAGTAGCAGGGGCTGAATGGTGTTGAAGGCACTGGAGAAGTAAAAAACATAACCCTCACAGTGCAACCTGCATTGTCCAGATGAGAGTAGGCCCTCTGCAGAAGGTAGATGATAGCATCATCCACCCCGACGTTGTGCTGGTATACGAACTGCAGGGGGTCCAGTGATGTACACACCAGGGGTCTGAGGTGAGCGAGGACTAACCTTTCCAGGGTCTTCATGATTTGGGATGTTAGCGCTACAGGTCTGAAGTCATTCAGGACAGTGGGGTGCGCCTTCTTGGGCACTGGGACGAGGCAGGATGTTTTCCACAGCACAGGGACCCTTTCTAGGCTCAGGCTAAGGTTGAAGGGACCCTGGAGTATTCCACACAGTTGGTCAGCACAGACCTTAAGCACCCTTGGGCTGATGCCATCAAGGCCCGCCACTTTCCACTGATGTAGTCTCTCCAGCTCTCTCTTCACTTGGTTGGTGGTGAAAGCCATTCCAGGTGGGGGGAAGGGGGGTGTTGAGAATCAGTCCAGAGGGAGGAGGGGTGGAGGTGGGGTCACTGATTGTCTCAACAGAGGTGTTGTGAGCAAAGTGTGGGTGGGACAGCTGTGAGGGTGTGTGGCCTGGGCAGCTGGAAGGGAGGTGGACAGGGACAGTATCGAACCTGTTAAAAAATTGGTTCAGCTCATTGGCTCTGTCCTGGGTCCCCTCCGTCTGCCCACTGTTTGACTTTTTTAAGCCAGTGATATTTCTCATACCCTTCCACACCTCTCTCACCTGGTTCTGCCTCCATCTTCTCCTTATTTCCCCTCAGCAATCCACAACTTCAGCTCCCTCTGGACGCATTTCAATTTGTCCTTGTCCCCTTCCTTGAAGGCCCTCTTCTTCTCATTCAGCAGGGCTTCAGGTCGCTGGTGACCCAGGGTTTATTATTTGGAAAACAGCGTACCTTCCTGGTGGGTACAGTGTTGTCTACACAAAAATGGATATAGTCCGTTATGCAGTCAGTAAATCCATCGATGTCCTGCCCATGAGCCTCACAGAGCACATCCCAGTCTGTTGTTTCAAAGCAGTCCTGTAGGGCCTCAATCGCCTCCGGGGACCATCTCCTAATGGTCCTAGTGGTCGCAGGCTGCTGTTGGACCATAGGCCAGTAGAGTGAAGTGAGGTGGACAAGGTTGTGATCCGATCTACCGAGGGGAAATTAGAATTAGAAACCAAAACAAGTGCAAATTATTAGAAAACATTAGAGAGAAACTTAGGAGAGTCCAGCCTTCCATAAAGATAAGAAAATGGGTCTACATGGGTGGTCAGGAAGGAAGAAGCCTCTGCTCTCAAAAAAGAATATCGAGACCAAACTGACTTTTGCCAGACAACACCTCTTTCTGACCGTGTACCCATGCAATTCGACATTGATTGTGGCAAGAGAGGCCTGTAGATCACTTGATGTTACCCTGGGGTTCTTAGAGACTTCTATGAGCATCTTTCGGTCAGCTCTTGGGTTGACTTTGGTGGGACGACCTGTCCTAGGTAGTTTGCCAGTGGTCTGGAATTTTCATCGGGCAGTGAAATTATGAACTTCGAATTGCTTGGAAATTTAATGATGTACTTCAAATTGCTTGGAAATGGATTTGTAACCCCTCCCAGACTCATGGGCATTAATAATCTTTCTTCTGAGGGACTCGGGTAGGTATTTTGATATTTGAATGATGTGTTACCACTCACCCATATGGTTATCTTTAAGGAAGGCTGGACCTTCCTATGTTTTCTAATCGTTTGCGCTTGTTTTGGTACACCTATTTCAAATTTTTGAATTTTTTTGTGATGGTAAAGGTAGGGGTGTACTAACTTTTTTTCCTCATAAGGAAAATACATTTTTGTTTATTTGAATTGCATAACATTTCCCCAAAAATTGTACATGTGATTTGTTAAATTGGGTAACCTTTATCTGTCAATAGTGTTGAAGTGAAGATTACAGATTACATCTGTCCAAATATGTAAAAAACAACAACAACAAAAAAAACATTACTTTCCGGGGGGTGTACTTACTTTTTCACATGACTGTATAACCTCCATACCGGATGCAAATATACAAAGAGTATCCACAAGTTCATCTGGCTCTGCGGAAGTAGTTAAATGGCTTCATTGCCAACTATCCCTTTAATGTCTCTCTCTCTCTCTCTCTCTCTCTATTTCTCTCTTTCTCTCTCTCTTTCTTTCTCTCTCTCTTTCTCTTTCTCTCTCTCTCTGTGTGTAGGTGAATGACCTCCGCTCCAGGGGGAAGCAGTTTTCTGCCACAGAAAACATCTTCATCACAGCCACCATACAGTTCAGAGAGACCATCAAGGGCATGTACTCTCTCCCGGTGAGTGGCGGACCTCAAGGCCTATACATATTAAATCTGCTTTAGGGACTCTCGTGCATGAAAGATAATTGCTTTATCCCCCTCTCTCTTTCTCTCACCCGTGGTGGACAGACACACCATATTGGCTACAAGGGTCTGATGCGTGGCTACCAGAACAGGGTGATCAGCCTGGCAGGAGAGAAGCAGAAGGGAGAGGTGCAGCTGGTGGTCAACCTGTTCCAGTCAGTCCTCGACGGTTTCATCAGGGGAGAGATTAAAAAGCAGGAGGCAGAACCAGCCAAGGTGAAGGATTTCCCTGCATATTTGTTATAGGGTTATTATCGCAGTAGGCAACTTGAAGCCCCCTGATGGAGGGTTTATGCTATAACACTTGGCACAAACAACACTTTGGTAGCATGTGATGCCGCGGAGCTGAGCAGACGTTAACAAACTGAGCTCTTAAAAGTTATCCTATTATTATCTAAATAACAACGTTGAAACAATATTATAACATTGACTAATAAACTGTTAAGTACTTAACTTCCCAAAGAGCCATGGATCTCCGGCCGAGAGGCAAGAAGGATGACCAAAACTTAGTTGAATCCCGAGATAATGAGAGCGGCACAGCTAGCAAGATTAGCATTAGCCCTGATAACTCAGACAACAGTTCCACGCTGTTCCTCTCAGCAGTCTCTTCCGAGTCTTCTGGCGTGCTTGCTACTCTTCTCCGGGAAATTCAAGATGGTAACAAAGGTCTTTCACTGAAAATGTATAAGAAATCGTCTGAACTTCATTCTTCCTTTGACGGCCTGAAATCCTCCCTGAATGATCTCCTTTTGAGAACAGCTGAGGCTGAGTTGTGCATTAGCACAGTTGAAGATACCGTCACCTGACATGACCAGGTTATCGAACAGCTGCAAAAGGACAACTCAAAAACATGGTGAGCCAGATGGAGAACCAGAGAAGACATAGCAATATCGGTGTGGTGGGATAGGAGGTCAGCGAGGGCTGTGACCCTGTCCGTTTCTTCACTCAATGGATCCCTGATGTCCTGGGCATAACCAACTTCACCAAGAACTCGCCCACAGACCTTCAACACCGAAACCCACACCGGATGAGCCCCCACAGTTTCTGTTTACCCTGTAATTCGGTCACTACAGTTGATTTGGACATTTTCAACCAACAATTATGTTTCCCGTGGGGATATCCACCAGGCGAAACAAATTAGTAGGCCTAGGCCCACTGCTTTCCCCCCCATTTATGCTTCTCCTCTTCTCTTGAAAAAAGTCTCAACAAGCCCTTATTTTTGACAGTAAAATATTCAGCCATAAATGTCTATTCACAGCATTTGTTTTCAACAGAGAGCTCGTAGGTTTTAGTTTATGACAAAGTTAAGCTAGTAAGAGCAAGATGGAAAGCGACAAACATCTCTCTACAAGTGTTTTCATGTTTGATGGTTGGGATTGTGGTTTTAATTTAATTGTTTGACAATCGGAATGGGTGTGAGAGAAAGCACACAAAGTTGCCATATTGTCATGGCAACTGAAAGCAGAGGAAAGTAAGAGGACAATCAATGCTATAGAAACTCTTACTAATGAGATCTTTCCACCATACTGAAATGAATGATACTTTTAAGAAATACTACGAGGACCTCTATACTTTCCAATCAAGCGATGATCTATTACAGACCTCCCATGCCTGTCAGAGGAAGACAGAGCGCCTGAGTGAACAGTTCTCGGTTCCTGAATTGTTGGAGGCCATTAAATCTTTACCTTCTAATAAATCTCCTTGTGAGAATGGCTTCCCTCCAGAGTTCTATAAAGAACTTAAGGGGCTTATGGTACCCTATCTTATGGAGGTACTTAAAAAAGCAGGGGAGGACAACTGCTTTCCAGAGTCTTTCTCTCAAACTGTGATTACAGTAATTCACAAGAAAGGGGAAAACCCAGCTAAAGTGCACCTCCTATAGACTAATCTCTCTCCATAATACAGATTGTAAACTGGTCACCAAAATGCTATCTAAGAGACTGGAGTCATGCCTCCCCCTGTTGGTCAACCCAGATCAGACTGGCTTCATAATTAATAGAATGTCCTCCAATAAAAAGGTCTTTGATAGGGTCGAATGGCCATATCTCTTTCGCGTTTTGGAAAAGTTTGGTTTAGGCACCGTGTTTGTATACTTTAATATCACTCTACAAATCTCCTAAAGCTAGGATTGCTACCAATGGGATTACTTCCTCTTTCCCTACACTTATGGGTATAGGGGTAACAGACAAGGTTGCCCTATTAGCCACCACCTTTTCGCCCTCCCCATTGAACAATTGGCTGAGGCCATTAGAACGTGCCCTGACATGCATGGCTTTCAGGTGGGCCCCCATACCCATAAGTTATTGCTTTTTGCAGACAACCTTATTATATTTCTAACGAACCCAGAGCATTCCCTCTCTCACTTACAAGGTCAATTTTGATCAAATCTGACTGTTGTCTGTCTTTGACCATCAGCATAAGTTTCCTTTAGATGGCTTCACATATTTGGGCATATAATGGTGGATGGTAACCTGAAGAACCTCAATAAACTCAATCTGGCTGGCTTGTTGCAAAAGGTAGAGGGTGACCTGTGTAAATGGATGGACTTGCCTCTCACTCTACTGGGTAGAATTAATGTAATTAAAAAGAATGTCCTGCCCAGATTTTCTATATTTGTTTCAATCTCTCCCCATCCCTGTACCCGCAGCATTCTTTTCCTCTCTCGACAAGCTGACCAGACAGTTTATCTGGCACGCTAAAAGTCCTAAGGTTAGCCTGGACAAACTGACCCTTGATTACTGTCAAGGGGGCTTAAACCTCCCCAATTTCAGTCTCGATTTCTGGCTCAGAGGTTTGACAATGGTCCTTCTCCCTTATGGTTGAACATTGAAAGTTTTGAGGTACATGAGGACATTGGGGCAGATTTGTTTTACTAATGGGACATGACATCTATAAAAACTGTCACAGACAACCCTTTAATTATACATTCTGTCTTGACATGGTGCAAACTGTATGAGCTGTTAAGACGAGAGGGATTTATTTCCCCTAAAACTTCTCTATAGAACAATAGATTGATTCCTCATGTTTTTCCAGAATAGTAACTTTAGACCATGGTCTGATAAAGGTATCACTCTTCTGGAACATTGTTATGAGGAGGCAATTATTGTGTCCTTTGAACAGCTGGAACAGAAATACCACTTGTCTGACAAAGACTTTAGTTACCTAAAACTACAACATTTAATTAGGGTAAATCTCAAGGTTCAATGGAACCTACCTAAGATGTCACTTTTTTCCTGTGTTTACGATGCTCTTATGTCATGACTACCACTGTCTGATATAGATAAACCCAGACTTAGATGGGAAAAAGATCTGGGTATTCATCTTGCTGAGGGACTATGGAGTGACCCATGCAGGGATGGTGTTACATCCACTTTGAACTCCAGATACAGACTGATCCAGTTTAAGTTCCTCCATCAGCTCTATATCACCCCATCTAGATTGCACAAGTTCAACCCTGGTATCTCCTCCCTATGTTTTAGATGTGGCTCAGATGAAGGAACTTTCCTCCATTCCACTTGGCAGTGTTCAAAACAACACAGTTTCTGGCAAGGGGTATGCGATACCATATCCTCAATTCATGGGGCTGCATTCGCTTTAGACCTGGAGGTCTGTCTACTGGGTAGTCCAATCTTAGGGAAAGCCACACTATAAAGCTAACAAAAATGTTGCTAGCGATTGCCAAGAGATGTATTCCGTTGAAATGGAAATCCGATACCCCCCTGCCAGTTGCAATGTGGCTATCTGAAGTTAATAGTTGTATCCCACTGGAGAAAATGACTTACTGCTTGAGGAATAAATCAGAGACAATTTACAGAATTTGGCAACCCGTTATTGATTATATGGAGAATATCCCTTCACATAACATTGATTGCATCTCTGTATAATCCTCATGTAATGTTTACACTTAATGTATAATATGTAGCCTACGGATCCAATGTCTAATTTGTTTTGTTTGTTTTTTCTATTGCATTTACATTTTTGTCTTGTAAGGTTATTGTCACTTTGTTATATTGTTGTCTGTCTGTCTCATTTTTGTTTTGAATGTTCTTAATTGGAAAATGCAAAAATCTAATATAAAAATATGTTTTTGGTACTGATGTTAAAAATGGTGCAAAATGTAATTTTTTTTTATTTAACCTTTAACTAGGAAAGTTTATAGATTCAATAAATGAAATATTGATGTTTTGTCTGTATTTCAGCCTGCTAAAGCTCGGAAGAAAAGGCGGAAAAAAGATAAGGGCGTAAGTACAAACTAAGGGTCGATCCTTAAACCTGGCCATTCTTTGTTCACTATTTAAATATGTTTTTAATTAAATTATTGTGTACATGTATCAATGTGTCCAATGTATGATTGTTTAGATGGAGAACCCACTGGACCATGTGTTCAGCACATACCAGGTTAACATCATGCAGTCGTGTGACCAGTGCAACTCCTATATCGGTGGCATGGAGAAAGTCTACATGTGCAGCTGTGAGTACCACACAGACATAAACACACACACAGCACACACATACAGGCATTCTGACAACCCTCACATTCTAGTAACAACTAATAACAAGGATAACAGTCTCCAATGATTGATGTGAATGCTGAGCATGTTTTAAACATACAGAACCAAAAACATTATAACCATTACATTCTGGGACCCATCATGGATGCAAATGTTAATAGCCTCCCATTCTGGTTTTATTCTTCCAGATTGTAAGATGGTGTGCCACAAGAAGTGCCTCTGCAAAATTGTCACAAACTGCTCAACGTTTTGTGCCAAAAAGGTAGGCATTGACCTCACATATTCATAAACTACATTGACATACTTCCATGATTTAGGTGTGGAAATCTTGAATCAGTATTGGTCCCTAGGTGACTAGTGACTAACATATCTCTGTCTGTTGGTGTCTGTCTGTGTGCAGAGTGACGAGGAGTCGGGAGGCCTGAACTTTGGGGTGCGCTTGTGTCACCTGACCAGCGAGGACAACCCCATTCCCATAGTGCTGGAGATGATGTTGGCGCATGTGGAGATAACCGGCCTGTTAACGGAGGGAATCTACCGCAAGTCAGGCTCCGCCAACCGCATGAAGGAGCTCCACCAGCTGATGGAGTCTGGTAAGGGCCAGCCAGCCCATAATATTATAAACAGTATACAATTGTTTCAGAGAGTTGCTAAGATTTTGATGAGTAACACTTTATTTCAGGGTTAAGACATAACTTAACTTTAAAAACCTACACAAGCACTAGAGTAGTTGTATTTTTCAAGTTTCATAGTCCCCATATAGATCTAATGTATGACATAAGTATACCTCTTCATGTTCCCATTCCATGACCTATCTAATGGTTGATGTTGTGTTGTGTGGCAGACCCCCACTCAGTGTGCCTGGAGGACTACCCCATCCACACAGTGACGGGGCTGATCAAACAGTGGCTGAGAAAGCTGCCTGACCCCCTCATGACCTTCACTCATTACAATGACTTCCTTCGGGCCGTGGGTGAGTCCTGTTATAGCTCTGCCTCACTCTATACTGTGGCTCTTCTCCAGGATCAAGGGAGAGATACGTATGTACTCTTGTTAATTTGGGATTTTGTAATATAATATATGTCCACAAGGGGGAGCCCCTATATCAGCCCAAGTGGGTTATCTTCTCATTGGTATATTCTACTGATCTACAGGTAAATGCCAAAATAAAGGAAACACGTGAGTAAATGAGGGATATAAAAGTATATTGAAATCAGGTGTGGTTCCTGAGTTAATTAAGCTATTAAAATATCCCATCATGATTGGGTTATTAGGGTCATAAAAATGCCCAGTTGCCCATTATTTTGGCTACCATGGCTAGAGATAGCAGTGACTTTGAAAGAGGAGGAGCGAAGCGGGTTTAAAGGGTATGTGTGTGTGTCTGTCACCAGATCTCAACCCAATTGAACACTTATGGGAGCGGCAACTGAGACAGCGTTTTCCTCCACCCTCTACAAAACAACAAATTATGGAATTTCTTGTGGAAGAATGGTGTCACATTACAGTTCTAGACACTTTTAGAATCTATTCCAAGGCGCTTTGAAGCTGTTCTGGCGGCTTGTGATGGCCCAATGCCCTATTAAGAGACTTTGTTGGTGTTTCCTTTATTTTGGCAGTTACCTGTATTCTACTGAATGTTGAAATGTGTAATATTGTCGACTGTCAGCAATCCCCACATTGTGACGTTGTTGATCCTACATTGTGGTATTCCTCACCTCTCTAGAACTTCCTGAAAAGCAAGAGCAGCTACATGCCGTCTACGAAGTGTTGGAACAGCTCCCCACCGCGTGCTTCAACACCTTGGAAAGACTTTTCTTCCATCTAGTCAAGTACATAATCTTCATGGCTGGGGCTCTCTCTCAAAAGAGAGAACCATCTCAATAGGACTCACATTGTTTAAACATTGCTATTGCAGTGTATATTGCTATATAAATATTGCATTAATTTATTTTCCCTTCAACATGAGTAATATTTTTTCTCTTCCAGAGTGTCTAAAGACGAGTCTCACAACCGCATGTCTCCCAACTCCCTGGCCATCGTGTTTGCCCCCTGCATCCTCCGCTGCCCAGACAGCGCTGACCCACTCATGAGCATGAAGGACGTGGCCAAGACCACCATGTAAGCATCGCTCTGATCACTGCATAGACAGAAACTACTGTTACTTTATATATAAACAGGCAAAGCTTCAATACAGGACTAAGATTGAATCCTACTACACCGGCTCTGACGCTTGTCGGATGTGGCAGGGCTTGAAAAATATTTCGGACTTCAAAGGGAAACCCAGCCGCGAGCTGCCCAGTGACCCGAGTCTATCAGACGAGCTAAATGCCTTTTGTGCTCGCTTCAAGGCAAGCAACACTGAAGCATGCATGAGAGCACAAGCTGTTCCTGATGACTGTGTGATCACGCTCTCCGTAGCCGGACCTTGAAACCGGTCAACATTCACAAAGCCGCAGGACCAGACTGATTACCAGGATGTATACTCAAAGCATGAGCGGACCAACTGGCAAGTGTCTTCACTGACATTTTCAACCTCTCCCTGACCGAATCTGTAATACATACATGTTTCAAGCAGACCACCATAGTCGCTGTGTCCAAGAAAGCGAAAGTAACCTACCTAAATGATTACTGCCCTGTAGCCCAAACGTCGGTAGCCATGAAGTGCTTTTAAAGGCTGGTCATGGCTCACATCAACACCATCATGCCGGAAACCCTAGACCCACTCCAATTCGCATACCACCCCAAAATATCCACAGATGACGCAATCTTAATCGCACTCCAAACTGCCCTCTCCCACCTGGACAAAAGGAACACCTACAGTATGTGAGAATGCTGTGCATCGACTACAGCTCGTCGTTCAAGACCATAGTGTCCACAAAGCTCATCACTAAGCTAAGGACCCTTGGACTAAACACCTCCCTCTGCAACTCGATTCTGGACTTCCTGACGTAATTTTCTTGTGTTATTTAGTAAATTACAATTAACATTTGATTTGATTTAAAACTTATTTTTTTATCAATTCAGTTGGAATACATTTCAAATAAGAAAAATCCCACAATAAGATAATAGTCCACTTAGAATGGATTTATTTATCTCAACCCTAGTCTTTGCTGTTATCAAGTGAATATTTTGTTCAGGCAACTACTTTAGGTAGGACACCCACTGTATTGAAACCAATGCAGTGCCTTCACCACAATAGAAATGCTGACTAACAGGTAATGTCTGTGTCCCAGGTGTGTGGAGATGTTGATAAACGAGCAGATCAGACACTACAATAAGAAGTTGGAGGAGATTGATGAGCTGGAGCACGCTGAGGCTCTGGCCGTCAACCAGCTCAAACTCAAGAGACAGAACACGGTGAGGACAATTCTTCATGGACACTACCCTGGGTTGGGGTTATTTCAGGAAGTAAACTGACATTTCTATTCCAATTTTCCTCAATGCTTCTCTAAGTCGCTTTCTGAATTGACTGAATTGGAATGGAATTGATCCCAACATTGACACTTACCAGGTCCATAGATTCAGTAGATAGACTGAACATAGTCACCAACTGTTTTTACTATATACTCTAGTGCAGAGGGGTGTACTGCTACACTCCTGGTCCTGTAAGGATGCAGGTTTTGTCCAATATCCACCTTGTGTTTCAGTGTCAGTGTATTGTCCAATATCCACCATGGGTTACTGCTCATTGTTTTGTGGTTCTCCCTTGTCTCTCTTCAGCTGCACTGGCATTTGCCCCTCAGGTTTTCTGTTCCTTACAAAGGAGTGGTGGTACGTATCCATAGATGCTGTTTGCCATACCCAACCGTCTGTGCATGACTTGTAGTAGTCGATGAACCCATCCCCCTCTCTCCTCATCCCCCTCTCTCCTCTTCATACTAACTGATAGTATACAATACTGCAGGGGTCTCCCAACTATGGTTCTGGAGAGCTACTGGGCCTGCAGGTGTTTGTTCCAGCCCAGCAGTAACACACCTGGATCCAAGACAATGATCAGTTGATTCTGTGCTAGGTGTGGTTTAGAGCTACAGTTGAAGTAGGAAGTTTACATACACCTTAGCCAAATACATTTAAACTCAGTTTTTCACAATTCCTGACATTTAATCCTAGTAAGAATTCCCTGCCTTAGGTCAGTTAGGATACCACTTTATTTTAAGAATGTGAAATGTCACAATAATAGTACAGAGTGATTTATTTCAGCTTTTATCTCTCATCACATTCCCAGTGGGTCAGAAGTTTACATACACTCAATTAGTATTTGGTAGCATTGTCTTTAAATTGTTTAACTTGGGTCAAACATTTCAGGTAGCCTTCCACAAGCTTCCAACAATAAGTTGGGTGAATTTTGGCCCATTCCTCCTGACAGAACTGGTGTAACTGAATCAGGTTTGTAGGCCTACTTGCTCGTACACGCTTTTTCAGTTCTGCCCACACATTTTCTATAGGATTGAGGTCAGGGCTTTGTGATTACCACTCCATTTGCCACAACTTTGGAAGTATGCTTGGGGTCATTGTCCATTTGGAAGACCCATTTGCGACCAAGCTTTAACTTCCTGACTGATGTCTTGAGATGTTGCTTCAATATATCCACATAATTTTCCTTCCTCATGATGCCATCTATTTTGTGAAGTGCACCAGTCCCTCCTGCAGCAAAGTACCCCAACAACATGATGCTGCCACCCCTGTGCTTCACGGTTGGGATGGTGTTCTTCGGCTTGCAAGCCTCCCCGTTTTTCGTCCAAACATAACGATGGTCATTATGGCCAAACAGTTCTATTTTTGTTTCATCAGACCAGAGGACATTTCTCCAAAAAGAAAATTTCTCCCCATGTGCAGTTGCAAACCATAGTCAGGCTTTTTTTATGGCGGTTTTGGAGCAGTGGCTTCTTCCTTGCTGAGCGGACTTTTAGGTTATGTCGATATAGGACTCGTTTTATTGTGGATATAGATACTTTTGTACCTGTTTCCTCCAGCATCTTCACAAGGTCCTTTGCTGTTGTTCTGGGATTGATTTGCACTTTTCGCACCAAAGTATGTTCATCTCTAGGAGACAGAACGCGTCTCCTTCCTGGGCGGTATGACGGCTGCGTGGTCCCATGGTGTTTGTACAGATGAACGTGGTACCTTCAGGTGTTTGGAAATTGCTCCCAAGGATAAACCAGACTTGTGGAGGACTACAAATTTTTTCTGAGGTCTTGGCTGATTTTCTTTTAATTTTCCCATGATGTCGAGCAAAGAGGCACTGAGTTTGAAGTTTGAAGGTACACCTCTAATTGACTCAAATTATGTCAATTCGCCTATCAGAAGCATCTAAAGCTATAGTTTAACATGAAATCTGTGGAGTGGTTGAAAAATGAGTTTTACTTCAACCTAAGTGTATGTAAACTTCCATCTTCAACTGTAGGTGTGTGTTAGTGTTAGGTGTGTGTGAGTGCGAGGCGTGTGCAAGGCGTGTGTGAGTGCTAGGTGTGTGTTAGTACTGTTAGAACAAAGGCCTGCATACCTTCTGCAAGTAGCTCTATGCGACTAGATGTTAGACCCCTGCTATACTCTGCATGTTGGTTTGTGTCTGTGATGTGAAGGTTTTTCAGAGTGACAGTGTTTGGGTTGATGATGTTGGTCTTTTCTACGTGTGACGTGTGTGTGTATGGTTTGACTAGTATTTGGTGACATTAACTCTTAATCATAGCCCACTTGTGCTGTATGGAACATACATGATTCCACACTGTACAAGCTCAGGATAGGGGTGGTATGCGAATTGGAGTGGGTCTAGGGTTTCCGGCATGATGGTGTTGATGTGAGCCATGACCAGCCTTTAAAAGCACTTCATGGCTACCGACGTTTGGGCTACAGGGCAGTAATCATTTAGGTAGGTTACTTTCGCTTTCTTGGACACAGCGACTATGGTGGTCTGCTTGAAACATGTATTCTCCCTGTTAACCGGTACCAAGCCTGGAGGTGGGGAATGTTTGACATGGGAATGAGTTGTCTTTTTTATTTATTTTTATTTATTTCACCTTTATTTAACCAGGTAGGTCAGTTGAGAACAAGTTCTCATTTGCAACTGCGACCTGGCCAAGACAAAGCAAAGCAGTGCGACAAAAAACAACAGTTACACATGGGAAATAAACAAACGTACAGTCAATAACACAATAGAAAAATCTATATACAGTGCAAATGTAGTGCAAAATGCAGTAAGGTTAGGAAGACAATAAATAGGCCATAGTGGCGAAATAAATTACAGATTGGCATAATCACTGGAATGATGGAATGTGCAAATAGAGATGCTGGAGTGCAAAATTGAGCGGAAGTAAAAAAATAAAAATATGGGTATGAGGTAGTAGGATGGGCTATTTACAGAAGGGCTATATACAGGTGCAGTGATCGATAAGCAGCTTTGACAGCTGATGCTTAAAGTTAGTGAGGGAGATAGGAACCTCTAGCTTCAAGGATTTTTGCAATTCGTTCCAGTCATTGGCAGCAGAGAACTGGATGGAATGGCGGCCAAAGGAGGTGTTGGCTTTGGGGGTGACCAGTGAAATATACCTGCTGGAGCTCATGCTATGGGTGGGTGTTGCTATGGTGACCAGCGAGCTGAGATAAGGCTGGGATTTACCTAATAAAGACTTATAGATGACCTGGAGCCAGTGGGTTTGGCGACGAATATGTAGTGAGGGCCAGCCAACGAGAGAATACAGGTCGCAGTGGTGGGTAGTATATGGGGCTTTGGTAACAAAACGGATGGCACTGTGATAGACTACATCCAATTTGCTGGGTAGAGTGTTGGAGGCTATTTTGTAAATGACATCGCCCAAATCAAGGATCGGTAGGATGGTAAGTTTTACAAGGGCATGAGTGAAGGAGGCTTTGTTGCAAAATAGGAAGCCGATTCTAGATTTAATTTTGGATTGGAGATGGTTAATATGATTCTGGAAGTTGAGTTTACAGTCTAACCAGACGCCTAGGTATTTGTAGTTGTCCACAAATTCTAAGTCAGACCCATCGAGGGTAGTGATGCTAGTCCGGTGGGCGGGTGCGGGCAACGTTCTATTGAAGAGCATGCATTTAGTCTTACTAGCATTTAAGAGCAGTTGGAGGCCACTGAAGGAGTGTTGTATGGCATTGAAGCTTGTTTGAAGGTTTAGTTAACACAGTGTCCAAAGAGGGGCCAGATGTATACAGAATGGTGTCTTCTTGATGTCTTTTTCTCCTTGTGTAAAATAACCTTTGCTTAGAGTTTCAGCCTCAAGCTTAATTCAATAGTACAATCGTGCATAAAAACCTTCACACCCGATACTAAAGTGTTCCCACATGTTGAGTAACATAGTTTCATAGTGCCTGTTTATCCTGTTTTATTGTTATCATAATGACAAACCTCCTGCTTTCCTCTTGTTACCATAGCTCACTGGAATGCCACAGGCATGATAAAAATCAACACAATGCATGATGACATAACACCCTCCCCCTCGTTGAAGTGCACTGAGTAACTGTGTGTGTGTGTGTGTGTGTGTTTGTTCTCTCCCAGGTGCATGAGAAGAAGTGCTCTGACCTGACAGTGGTCCCTGAGAACAATGAGCAGCTAGACTCTGACACGGAGGCTGAGAAAAACCTGATGGAACGCATCAAGTCCATAAAAGAAGAGAAGTAAGAACTGAACAGAGCCCCTAATTCCCCACTAAATTCAGCAGATACACTACATGGCCAAAAGTATGTGGACACCCCTTCAAATGAGTGGATTCGGCTATTTCATCCACACCCATTGCTGACAGGTTTATGAAATCGAGCACACCGCCATGCAATCTCCATAGACAAACATTGGCACTAGTATGGCCCGAACTGAAGAGCTCAGTGACTTTCAACGTGGCACTGTCATAGGATGCCACTTTTCCAACAAGTCAGTTTGTCAAATTTCTGCCCTGCTAGAGCTGCCCCGGTCAACTGTAAGTGCTGTTATTGTGAAGTGGAAACGTCTAGGAGCAAAAATTACTCAGCCGCGAAGTGGTAGGCCACACAAGCTCACAGAACGGGACCGCCAAGTGCTGAAGCGCGTAATGTGTAAAAATCCTAGGTTGCAACACTCACTACCAAGTTCCAAACTGCCTCTGGAAGCAACGTCAGCACAATAACTTTTCGACGGGAGCTTCATTTCATGAAATGGGTTTCCATAGTCCCAAGATGATGTTATAGTGTGGTTTCCTCCTTTGTGCAGTCAACCAGTCACTCGCATTAACCCAACCAAGACAGTTTATTACAAAAGAGGCATTGTGCTAAATATACTATTACATACACACAAGAACATTTCCATCACAGCCCTTTCCTGTTTCAGCATGACAATGCCCCCATGCTCAAAGTGAGGTCCGTACGGAAATGCTTTGTCGATTGGTGTGAAAGAATTTGACTGGCCTGCATAGAGCCCTGAACTAAACCCCATCGAACACCTTTGGAATTAATTGGAACGCCTACTGCAAGCCAAGCCAGACCTAATCGCCCAACATCTGTGCCTGACCTCACTAAGGCTCTTTTGGCTGAATGGAAGCATGTCCCTGCAGCAATGTTCTAGTGGAAAGCCTTCCCAGAAGAGTGTAGGCTGTTATAGCAGCAAAATGGTACTAACTCCATATTAATGTCCATGATTTTGAAATGAGATGTTGGACAAGCAGTTGTCCACATACTTTTGGCCGTGTATTGTATTTGAATGCTGTGATTTATACATCGTTGTTATATTTCTATAATATATACCATTTAGCAGACGCTCACAGTCATTAGTGCATACATTTTACGTATGGGTCGTCCCGGGAATCTAACCCACTACCCTGGAGTTACAAATGCCATGCTTTACCAACTGAGCTACAAAGGACCACCCGTATCCAATGGTTATATTTTTTGCCTGCGATCCACCAACCAACCCTTGGTTATATTTGTGACCCTCTGTCTTCTCTCTCCCTTCCCCCTCTTTTCCAGGGAGTACCTGGCCTGCAGACTGCTAGAGCTGGAACAACCAGGTTCTGACCAGGACGACCTGGACTCTGCGGCGTCGTTGAGCTCTGAGAGCCTGTTGGACGAGCGCTCCAACAACTCAGAGCCCGAAGGTCAGTATTAAAGGTACAGTCTCGCCCCTCCCCCTTTCCTACCTATTCACACCTGTGGGTTGCTCATCGGCCTGCCTGGCCCCCTGTCTGTCCCTGCTGTGACTGGTGCAGGTCTGGACAAGCTGGTGGTGCTGCATTTAAAGAGGTTGGCAGAGGTGCCGTCTGCTCTCTAGCAGGTTGGCTCCCGGTTTCACAAGCAACGTTTGTGTGTGTTTTTCTGTGTTTGCATGAGCATCTGTGTGGCATGCAGAAACTTTGACCAGGCTAACTGGTGGGGGTGGAGTAACATGGTGGTAGAGGTCTGCGAGGAACCGATTTCTTTATCCCGCTCCTGCTGCTTTTCATAACGCGCTCGCTCCCGCTGACTTCTTGTCCGACTCCCACCCACTTCAGCAAGAACTGGTCCCCAACCTGACCACAGTCCCGTAATGTTATTTTAGGTGTACTGTATGTGACGCAGCTCGCTTTGCAGCCCCAGTCCCAGCAATTTTGCCTTCCTAGTCAAGATCAAAATGCGCAAAAATAGCCTAAGAAATAGGTTAAAATACCAGAGATTCTCACGTGGCCCGTTATATTAAGTTATCGGTATTATCGGGCTATATCAGCCAATAGGGTAGGTTGAAAGAGAATAGAGTTGGCGAAATATAGGAGAGTGGAGGAGAAGTTTAAATTTAAATTTTGTTACCAAGGCTTTTATCCTCTGCTAAAAAGGGGGCGTTACATCACACCGACACAAAGTTACTGACTGAGCAAAAGTTTATATGACAAATAATTGTCTAATTTAGAAGACCATCCTTACTGACATCACAAAATAATAAACAATATGACATGATTATTCTTTAGATCCCCACTAACCATTCCAAACATTTGGATGGAATAATGTTCCAATGTTCACGTTTTTGGAGAAAAAGGTTTTGGTGGCAAGTCTGTCTCTACACAAAGAGATTTCAGTATTCCCATACTAGAGACCAAAAGGAGTCGTCTGCTGCATACAATTCATGATTGGCTGTGAGGAGTCATAAAACCAGCCCAACTTCCCCTCCCTCTCCTCTCCTGTGGGAGGAGAAGAAACTATGGCTATCTGTCAGCCATTTGCCAAGCTGATGTTGCACCTTTTGATCCTCACCAAGGAAAGAGAGTCATGACATCTGGCTGCACGACCGATTGGCAAACGTACTGCAAATTGAAAAATCATGAGACTAAACTGAATAAAAGGAAGAAGAAACTATACTATGAAACAAAGATAAATTATATAAAGAATGGTAGATAAACATTTGGACCACCTTAAATTACATTTTAGGCAAAAAGGCAAACTCTGCTCCATTCATTGAATCATATGGGTCATTCATCACAAAACCCACTATTGCAAAAAAATATTGTTGTCTATCAACAATGACAAGCCACCGGAGCTTGACAACTTGGATGGCAAATTACAAGGATAATAGCGAACGATATTGCCACTCCTATTTGCCATATCTTCAATCTAAGCCTACTAGAAAGTGTGTGCCCTCTGGCCTGGAGGGAAGCAAAAGTAATTCCGCTACCCAAGAATAGTAAAGCCCCCTTTACTGGCTCAAATAGCTGACCAATCAGCCTCAGATCCTCAAAGTTCTACAACTGCACCATCGAGAGCATCCTGACTGGTTTCATCACTGCCTGGTATGGCAACTGCTCAGCTTCCGACCGCAAGGCACTACAGAGGGTAGTGCGTACGGCCCAGTACATCACTGGGGCCAGGCTTCCTGCCATCCAAGATCTCTATACCAGGCGGTGTCAGAGGAAGGCCATAAAAATTGTCAGACTTCAGTCACCCCAGTCATACTGTTCTCTCTGCTACCGCAAGGTAAGCGGTACCGGAGCGTCAAGTCTAGTTCCAAAAGGCTTCTTAACAGCTTCTACCCCCAAGCCATAAGACTCCTGAACAGCAATAGCAACCAAATAGCCTACAAAAGAGAAAGACAACTGTTTCTAAATGATCTTGCATAACTTTTAGGACCGGGACAAATTGCCGGCAGACAGAAATACATGTGTTATCAATATTTATTTCCAGTCAATGTCGGAGCCTTAACTAAAGCCTATAATATTAGGAAGTGCATTTCCATGGAAAGACACCTGGCTATTTAATTGAGACCATGCATAGGCACATTTGATCTTGCACGCCAAACACGAGAGGAGAGGTAGGCTACTGAATTTGAAGCAGAATAATCCTATGCGAGTTTGTGAATAGTGCGACAAAGAGCTGCTTTAATACTGTAGTTAACACATACAAAACAGAAAGACAACTGTTCAAAATAATCTGCGGCGGAACAAAATATATTTTCATCCCAAAGTTGTCTGACTGACTGGCCATTGGAATACAGCTCTATGGTGGCATGTTTTTGTAGTGATATGAGCTTTTTCAGGGTGGCTGTTACACTTAACTCTCTGAGTGAATGATGCTGTTTTTTTCCTCCTCCTCACTTTCTCTCTCATCCCTCTCTTCCAGGGAGATGTTTGTTCCTGTTGAATAAGGCCAAGCCAAACTGCTCTCTCAAGCCCTCTGACCTGGCCCAGAGACCCATGTCCCCAGGGGGATGTTCCTACCCCCCCAACCTCGTCTCCGCTTTTGGCTCCACTTCCCGGCTCCAGCTGCAACGCCGCCACCCCATCATCCCCGGCACGGTGAAGCTGCCCCCGGGCATCCACTCGCACCCCTCCACAGTGGACCTCACCCCCCCTGCTAGTGGCGGCTTCAGCCAGGTGAAGAGGCGAGAGCAGCCCGCCCGACGCAAAGACAGCATCCAGTCCCTGTACATCAGCCCGGACAAGGACTTGTTAACCTCTCCCCCCTCCATCTCCTCCTTCTCCCTTTCCGCCTCCACCCCACAGAGCCTCCAGACCGCCAGCAAGGCCCTCAGACGGTTCTCAGACCCAGACATCCCCTATGTAGACGAGGCCTGACACAGACAGGAGGCACAATGGAACTCAATTCAGAACTGGATGTCTATGGTGGGCCCCATGGCCTGGAGGATACAGTATGGAGGCTGTTAGTGTCACTGTTGCCATTGAAACTGATCATGGACGTGCGTTTTATACATTTGTGACTTATGACTGATAAAAACAGTATGTGTCACCAAGCACTTTGTCTACAATTAATATATTGTGGGTTTTTTTAAGAGTCAATTTAAATCAAGTTTGCACTATGCTTCGCAGACCTATGAACTCTATGGACAAATGTTTTATTTTTATTTGAACAGTGTTCTCAATGTAATGTCAATAGTGCCTTGATTTGTGTACAAATGTATTGGTTATTCCTACTTTTAATCTTCGATATGGGAGTGGGGGGGTTGTATGAGACTCTTGTACTTATTCAGTGAAATTGTACCGACTCAAGATATACTCGAACGTGGAACAAAACACTTGTGACGCAGTTATGGTCCCTTGAACTGCCTTCTCGTCAGAAATGGACTCATGCCATGTTCTGCCCTCTCCCTCAATTTCCTCCCACTGTAGGAACTGCTTTCACTTGTCAGAGGGATAATGAGAGCAGCACTAGCCACTTTCCTCCTGGATAAAAACCACCAATACTTGTCAAGGGCTGCGTACCTTGTCTTATAAATGGACCTTTTAGATTCTACTTTCTGTAATGTTTCCACAGCTATATACATAAGGCTTCAGTCAATGGGAGAGTCAGGGTGCCTATAGACTACAGATGACCCCTTCTTCAGAAGTTGTGTTTGATATGTAATACTAATGTCCTTCTCTCCGACAGCTGTTGGATGTCGTCTGAGAAAATACCAATTGGGAATGTCTGGGATTGAATGGTATGAGCTGTAACAGGACAATACAGTGCATGCTTGTATCCGCTACTGTGGTCTTTAATTTGTAACATGTTATTTAAGTTCACCACCATAGGGACAAAGTAAAAGAGACCAGCGTAGTGAATATCTGTGTTCATGTGTTAACTGCTCTACTCATGTAGTGAGGCCTTGGCCAGATTAAGAAATCACATAAGCAGGGTCTCATTTTTTGTGACTTTTCGAAACACATTTCATGCAGTTCTACTTGATTTACATGACAGAAGACATTAGCTGAATATAATTTTTTTTAAATACCACACGACCAAAATAATGACCAAAATATTGTACGGTCTCTGGCAATTAGAAATCTGTCACTAAGGGGACACACAAACACTGTACTCTCCATCAAACTTCCTCCAAGAGGTTGAACTGGGGCACAATTTGATCCAGTCATGAAAGAGCACCTTAACTGTGTCCAAAAAGGGACCTTGAGTCACACCACCAGCTACCTTGGCCACCAAATACAGAATTAACTCATTTGATTTGTTGAGCAGCAAGGTCATTTCAATAATGGTGAGTGACATCAAGCTGGCTAAATTATTTTCTATCATTCTAGATTGCACCTCAGATGTCAGCCACACTGAACAGTTGTCAGTTGTGATTAGAATTGTGTCACTGAAGGAGGAGCCCCACATAAAGGAACATTATGTGGTTTTTGGAGGCAGAGGAGTCCACAGGCCAACATTTGGCATCCCTGATTCTCAAAAGATTCCTTTTGAGGACTGCAGAGGCCAACATGAGATGCAAAAACAAAGGGGTCCAAGCCAGACTCCTGGAAATGAATCCAAGAGCTCCATTTGTGCCATGTCGGGCTCACACATTTAACCTGGTTGTGGCTGATGCTGCTAAAAGTTCTGGCGATGCCACAGGTTACTTTGGCATCTTACACAAACTGTACATCTTGTTCTCAGCCTCCACACAACGATGGGTCATCCTGAAAAAACATGTGGACATCACTTTGAAGATGTGGACTGAGACAAGGTGGGAGAGTAAAGTTAAGTGTCGAGCCACTGAGATATCAGGCAGCAGCAGTGAGAGGGGCACTGATTGAGATGAGGGATCAAACCAAAGACCCCTGCCCAGGGCGACATACAAGCTAGAACCGCCATTGATGTTACTTTAGTTAATATGGTGACAATGTAGTCTGTGTAGCGGTTGGGCTTGGAAATGTTTTTTTTTCGCCTGGTCATATAGCCTACTGTACAGCTGATGTGTTGTGAATTCAAGTCCACAAGGGAAGGAGGAAGAGAGCGCATAGATGGCGGGAAGGAATACAATATGGCTGCTATGAAAGTAAACTGTGTTTATGTGTGCCTGGCAGCAAAACAGTTCATTCTGCCTCATTTACTGCCTTAAAAAAACAAAAACATAGCTGATATGCAGACAGACGGAATAAGGAAGTTACCTGACTGTTTAATTATTAAACAGAAGATTTGGCACTGTAAACACATCTCTATTGCATGCACACAGACAGGACATTTGACCTTTTTATTGCAGGCTAGTTTACACATGCGATACAAGATCCTGTATAGTAGACAAATATTTGACAGTAACCACATTTCCATCCACAATATTTATAAGTCATAAGATATATATATATATATATATACAAAAAAAAACGTCCAAACGTTCAACGTCATCTTTTTGTGCAGGTAAAATGTATTATGTGAGAAATAGCGATGGAAACTCCTTTATGTGAAAATACTGATAAAATAACCAACATATAGAAGCAAACTTGGGAGTCACGCGATTATATTGTGTCTGGTCCTCCCACTACAACTCGGGAAACCATGCAGTTTATCAGGCAACAGATTAAGTAAATGATGATGAAATGAAAGTGCAAGGTGGTGAGTTTGATGCTCCTTTCCAATAAATAGGTTTTTATTGTGGTTACATGATTATTGATGCTTGGTTGCCTTTTGAAAAAAATAATAATCTTGCTCCTTTTTTCAGAATCTCATCATGTAGGACCTTCAAACTCAACTCTGGATCTCTAAGTCGGTTCCACTGCATTTTTTAACCGTTTCCTTTAATCAGAGACTGATTTAGACCTGGTAAACCAGGTATGTGCAATTAATTATCAGGTAGAACAGGAAACCAACAGGCTCCGGACCTCGTAGGGTAAGAGTTTAGTACCCTTGATGTAGGCTATACGTGTGCTCTAGCCAACAGTGCGCTAAATGCCAATACCAGAGTGCACACTATAATGAGAGCAGCACTAGAGTTAGACTCAGTAGAGTTGAAAATGCAATTGAAAACCCATTAAACTTTTTATTCGGTACATGGGAATTTAACCGCAAAATGTATTTTTATGTGCACTTCGTAAACACGCACATCCTCATCTGTAACAAGTCAATTTCATGGAAACATCACTAGCTCTAGTAAAACATTGAAGTATTTATGATACAGTATAAATGTGTATTGTAACCCAAACCAAAAAGAAACAAGTGCATGTGTGACATAAAGTATGTTACCAAGTGGATAACACGTACATACAGTATAAACCTACTGTCATAATACATGTTTTAATGTAATGATGCAAACCTCTTGCTTTACACCGTCCTCATGTCTCATAAGTATATATTCCAATGATAAGAGCCACTGTAAAAGCCAAGTTGCCCAGAACGAGGATAACTTTGAGGATTTTTTCAAAGTGTATCTGAAAAGAAAAAAATTACTAACATTTTTTTTTAAATGACCTGAAAATGTGTTTTGACACATTGCATTTCAAAGCCCCCCCCAACCCCCATGTATTCAGTCATCCAATCATAATTATATTAAAAAACACAAGCATTTTGTGATTTTAGATTGAAAGTGGAACACAGTGGCCTTTATAATATGATTATCTAAAAGTTTAATAGGGTTCAGGCTTCATTGAGAGCTGAGGATTGATACTGAGCTTACCATTCTCTTTTGCACAATCCATTTGTAATCAATTCCTGGATGTTCTGCGAGGCGAACAGAAGAGACAACACCATCAAATCAACAAAAAAATATAAGAAATGCCAATATCTTGAACGGTGAGATGAGACGTTAATGTTCACAGGTTGATGTTTATTGTCATGACTCTTGTCCTGGAGGCAGAACTGGGAGATTTTCCATTAGATAGATGTAAAAATGGCCTATATTGTAAAAATTTATGACCAAAAAAATACTTTTTGATCTTAATTTAAGGATCGGGTTAGACATTAGGGTTATCAGTGCCTGCTAGTGACCACTATTCAGAGCTGCCTCCAGAACAAGATTCAACAAGAACAAGATGCTTAATTTTCACAAATCTTACCTTTCCTCTTGAAACTTTGGTTGCAATAGAGGTATATGAACATCAAGTAGAACAGAGCCACCCAGGCTGCATACCCTCCCATCACTTTCATGCGCCAGTGTATCGAGCAGCACTTCTCAATTTCCCCCAGACCCACAAATATGGCCGCCACTGTGTTAGAGAGAGGGATGAGAAATACCGAAGGAGAGAAAAGCAAATGCAGCTCGAGTCAAAGATGGAGGAAACAATTACATTGTACTACTAACTAGGTTGAGTAGGCTAAACCTGAAAATGTGATCTTCTGCATTGTCAACACCACAACACAGGGTAGGTATACTATAGTAAGCCTTCTACAGAACTAATCTAACCCTCAGAGATTGCGTTCCACCGAACGAGAAGAGAAAGATTTCTTGTAAACTATAGGTTCACAGGAGGTTGGTGGCACCTTAATTAGGGAGGACGGGCTCCTGGTAATGGCTGGAGCAGAATAAGTGGAATGGTATCACATACATGAAACACATGGGTTCCAGACATTATTATGAGCCATTCTCCCTTCAGCAGCCTCCACTGTATAGGTTAGATCTGACAGTCAACTATGCTTCACCACGGAATCCCATGAGCTATGACCAATTGTTTTCCTTCAGTTATAATCAAAAGGTGAAGTTCCTTACTGGTAAAAACCTCAGTTGTGAAGGCAATCACTCTGAGAACCAAATCACAGATGGACCTCCTGAAAAAATTGATATAACATGACATCTTTACTAATGTGAGGTTCAATTCAAGAACTATCAACACACATTTTCAGGCTTTGATCTGAGGAACTCACAGTTCATGGCTGGGTCCAAAGGGAAGAAAAAAAACAATGGTTTGTCCCAAGCTCAGGATCATTGCAGCACCAACAAGAACCACGAGAGTTATCTATAAGACAAAAGCACATATACACATTTCATCTCAATATGGAGTTTACCTCAACCCTGAACAGCAGTACAGTGTTCTAGCAGGAAGAAAGTCTATACACTATTAAAAACTGGGTAGTTTGGGTACTGGATGCTGATTGGCTGAAACAGCATTCCAACTGTGTGTATATGACAATATACCATGGGTATGACCTGTTTACTGTTCTATTCATGTTGGTAACCGATGTTTGGAGGATACAGTTGAAGTCCTTAACTCATTTTTCAACCACTCCACAGATTTCATGTTAACAAACTATAGTTTTGCTGGCTGGAATGCGGTTTTAATCAGTCAGCATTCAGGACTCGACCCACCCGTTGTATAAAATAGCAATAAGGCACCTCGGAGTTGTGGTATATGGACAATATACCACAACGCTTCACGTCGTGCCTAAAAACTGCCCTTAGGTGTGGTACTGTATATTTGCCAATATACCACACTCCCTTGGGCCTTATTGTTTAAATAAAGAATATAACAAATAATTAATACTCACTTGTAAGGGCTCCCATAGCAGCAAAAGAATAAAGGCAATAATGACTGCAACCATTGAGAGAGGACACAACAAAATCTTGAACCCCTGCAACAAATCATTGCCCAACATTATACTAATAGAATAGACAGTATGGCATTGTAGACATTTCCAGACAAAATATCAGTCGGAGAGGTACTGATTTAAACCATAATCATCTACACCAAGTGCAGAAGGACCAAAGAACAAAACATCGTGGGCCGTATCCACAAAGCATCTCAGAAAAGGTCCTAGGAATTTCCCCAAACCCCCCCCCCGCCCGAAAAAAAAGTGCCATAATAATTGGGTCGAGGAACCTAAACGACCACGCTTGAAAGGTCTTATCATTTTAGCCTAACAAAATAAATTAACTTAAGCCCTATGCTTTCCATTTCCCAATTTATAGGCATGCCCAGTTTAGGCATACATGTTTTAACAACGTGCGCTCCAAAGGGATAACTTGAAATAACATGATGTACACTAATGAAATAAACAAATATTGTGATTATTTATTAACCTAGTGGTTATAAGTATTTAGGCAAATCATGTGAATTAGGCCTTGTGAAATCATTCTCAAAAGTGCAAGGGATACTGTTGCATGTAGGGCTAGATTACATATGGGTTTGTCAGGCTCTGGCCATAGAGAAGCCTATTTGCTTCTCTATGTAGCTATGGTCAGAGTCTGACAGTGTCTTTCTTTTCTGTTTCTGTGTGGGTTTTGGGTTGGATCCCTAATTAGAGGCAGCTGCACCGCATTGTCTCTAATTAGGGATCCTATTTATGTTGAGTCTGTCCTTCACTCTGGTGTGGGTCGTTGTCGTATATTTCGCATGTCACGGTGAGAAGTAAGTGTGCATTCGTGTTTTGGTTTGTGAGCGTGACGTTTTATCAATTCGTGTTTTTTGTGTTTTCAGTAGTTCGTCTTTTGTCTTGTTATACATAGTAAAATACATTCTTACATAGTATAATAAATAAGTCGAACTACTATCCCTGCGCTGCGGCTTGGTCATTCCCACACCCACATCGTGACAGGGTTGATCATATAGAAATATCAAAACATTATTCTATGGTGCAGGAACCACTGACTCGCTGCCCTTTTCTATTATCAAGACACCTGCTGGTAACTCTTAACTGGTTAGGACAGCTCATGAGGTTTCCTAAATACCTGTGGACGAGGTGGGACTCTTATGAATAAAGAAGAGGTTTGATGCATAGCTTTTATTTTTACCCATAAGAGTAGGAGTAAAATGTCTCTATTCTACTCTGAGACGCTTTGTGGATACGGCCCCAGCTGTACGAAGTCATTGAGATTTTCCTAAACAAGACACTGAAAGAATTAGAAGTAAAATATTAAAATCCATATTGTGACTTACCTTATGCCAAAGTGTCCGGCCTTTTGGAAGACTAATGACCAAGAGTGAAGGCCGAATGAGAGTGCTAATAAGCATACTTGTAGTGACATGAGTAATAGTAGGAGTAGTGATAGGAGGAATAGTAAGAGTAGTGATAGTAGTAGTAGTAGGAGTAGTAATATTAGGAGTAGTGATATTAGGAGTAGTGATATTAGGAGTAGTGATATTAGGAGTAGTGATAGTAGGAGTAGTGATAGTAGGAGTGGGGATAGTAGGAGTAGTGATAGGAGGAATAGTAAGAGTAGTGATAGTAGTGATAGTAGGAGTAGTGATAGGAGTAATATTAGGAGTAGTGATAGTAGGAGTAGTGATAGGAGTAATATTAGGAGTAGTGATAGTAGGAGTAGTGATAGTAGGAGTAGTGATAGGAGGAATAGTAAGAGTAGTGATAGTAGGAGTAGTGATAGTAGGAGTGGGGATAGTAGGAGTAGTGATAGGAGGAATAGTAAGAGTAGTGATAGTAGTAGTAGGAGTAGTGATAGTAGGAGTAGTGATAGTGGGACAGGTGGTGATGTTAATGGCCTCTGGTTTCCAGAACTTTATCATGTCTTTAATAAATGTGACTCTGAAAAAAATACATAAACATGCTTTCAGACTGAATGTGCGACAACAGCATATTACAGTAAATTAATGAATATTGTCCTACCTCCTAACCTTACTGCATTTTGCACTACATTTGCACTCTGTATATAGATTCTATTGTGTTTTTGTTTACTGTGTAACTCTGTGTTGTTGTTTTTGTCTTGGCCAGGTCGCAGTTGCAAATGAGAACTTGTTCTCAACTGACCTACCTGGTTAAAAAATTTTTTTTTTATAAATGATTGAAAGAATAATGACCTGAAATAGAAAACTCCATTTCCTGGTGCTCTCCACTTGGCTTGGATGTTTGTCTTGGCTTGGTTGTTGGATTGGGTAACAGCAGCTGCCTACACACACACACTTTACAGTCATGGATAGACTGACATCAAAGGTGTCATACAGTTCATTTCAAAGCACCTTTGCTTGATGACACCTTTTTACCATTATCATTGTCTGATCAGGAGACTGATGCTTGACCTCGTGAGATGAGGAATAAGGAGGGTAAAATAAACTGCAATAAGAGAGTAACTAAGCAACAAGAGGGGGGAAACACTTCTATTAGAGCAGACTCACTGGATTCCCATTGCACTGAAGAAGGCGGCTGTGAGTGGGAGTGACCAGAGTGAAGCTGCCAACAGCAAGTCCATCCTGTGACTCCCTAGCCTCCAACAGAAACCCTCTAAACGGAGTGGCAGGATCAGCTCGGAGTGTCACTGTAACACATTAATAGAAACATAAACAGGTTAATACTTTTCAAACACAAAAATAGTAATCTATTGTAGGAGGAACCTAGTAGGAGGTACCAACTATACTGAAAAAAATATATAAACGCAACATGTAAATTGTTGGTCCCGTGTTTCATGAGCTGAAATAAAAGATCCCAGAAATGTTCCGCACAAAAAGCTTATTTATCTCAAATGTTGTGCACAAATTTGTTTACATCCATGTTAGTGAGCATTTCTTCTTTGCCAAGATAATCCATCCACCTGACAGTTGTGGCATATCGAGAAGCTGATTAAACCACATTATCATTACACAGGTGCATTACACCAGCCACCCGGACAGCTGATGAAACTGTTGGTTTGCACAACCATAGAATTTCTGCACAAACGGTCAGAAACCGTATCAGGGAAGCTCATCTGCGTGCTCGTTGTCCTCACCAGGGTCTTGACCTGACTGCAGTTCGGCGTTGTAACCGACTTCAGTGGGAAAATGCTCACCTTCGATGGCCACTGGCACGCCTGGAGAAGTGTACTCTTAACGGATGAATCCCGGTTTCTTTCTGTACCGGGCAGATGGCAGACAGCGTAGAGTGTATGGCGTCATGTGGGTGAGCGGTTTGCTGATGTCAACGTTGTGAACAGAGTTCCCCATGGTGGCAGTGGGATTATTGTATGGGCAGGCATAAGGTACAGAAAAAAGGAAACCCAATTCCATTGTTGTACCATTCATCCAGCGCCATCACCTCATGTTTCAGCATGATAAAACACAGCCCCATGTCGCAATAATCTGTACACAATTCCTGGAAGCTGAAAATGTCCCAGTTCTTCCATGGCCTGCATACTCACCATACATGTCACCCATTGAGCATGTTTGGGATGCTCTGGATCGACGTGTACAACAGCGTGTTCCAGTTCCCGCCAATATCCAGCAACATCATACAGCCATTGAAGAGGAGTGGGACAACATTCCACAGGCCACAATCAACAGCCTGATCAACTCTATGCGAAGGAGATGTGTCACACTGCATGAGGAAAATGGTGGTCAAACCAGATGCTGACACGCCCCTACCTTTTATTTAAGGCATCTGTGACCAACAGATGCACATCTGTATTCCCAGTCATGTGAAATCCATAGATTAGGGCCTAATTTATTTATTTATTGACTAATTTCCTTATATGAACTGTAAGGACATTATGTAACCCATGATGGTCAAGGGCATGTGACAAGGCCCAATTAGGGCTGCGTTTACACAGGCAGCCCAATTCTGATCTATGTTTCAGTAATTGGTATTTTGACCAATCAGATGAATAAGTGAAAGAAATATCAGAATTGGGCTTCCTGTGTAAATGCAGAATATTGCATCCTCTATTCTTAAATGCATTTATTAATTTACTCCATGTTTATTAATTTATTCACACACACACACACACACACACACACACACACACACACACACACACTGAGGGTGCGTTGAACTTTACCTATAGTCTCATCTCCTGCAGCACTGGAACAGAAATGTTTAGTGACACTGAACGGTAATGGACCACTCTCAGGTGTGGGAGAAGCATGTTGGGGTAACATTGTGCCACAGGACATTGCAACACTACCACCACTAAAACCAGACACAGTTTCAATGGTGGCAATGCCAATCAAAATGATGAGGATCATTTGGGCAGAGCACATCTGAAAAGCAGGGTGTGTGTCAAATCATTGTTTCTTAAAAGATCTTAACTTCTACAATCAGACTGTACATCAATGTGTTTGTCTTTATCTAAAAGTAAAGTATCCACCGTGAGTGTATTTGACGCCCAAACCTTGACTAGGGTAGGCTAGGCTACAACAAACAGCTCTTCTGTCGAAGCTTGAGGATAATCAGAATCAAATCAGTGTTTGATTACTTTATTGCAGTCTTCATTTATTGTAGTCTTTATTGTAGATGGTTGCCTCCCACATTAACAATGTTCCAGCATACTGCCCTAGGTCTGGGATTTTCCCAAGACTAACTTTGAGGAGGCCAGATAGGAGGATAGATAGATAGATAGATAGATAGATAGATAGATAGATAGATAGATAGATAGATAGATAGATAGATAGATAGATAGATAGATAGATAGATAGATAGATAGATAGATAGATAGATAGATAGATAGATAGATAGATAGATAGATAGATAGATAGATAGATAGATAGATAGATAGATAGATAGATACTTTATTGATCCCCCGGGGGGGAAATTTCATCTATCTAATCATATGCAGTAGTACTATTGAGGAAAATGTCCATTCAAATCTGGTGTCAAATCTGGTAGTCAATTTGGTACATTTTCCACCACAGATGTTACAGAATGTAACTAAGGCCGATAACGGAAAGTAGAACGGAAAAAGTTAATTATCCATGTAAAGAAAACTGTTAAATTTCTTACCTTGTTTAAGGAAGGATAAACGTACCTTGCCAATGCGCGGACTGAAAATGATATGCCAGTAAGGAAGTACTGTACAAACAGACATGACGTTACATAATCCTAGTAGCTAGTAATACCGGATCAAATGACCAACTTTGGTAGATTAATTTCAATTCCTACTTCTTACACATCTGACTGATCTGAACTTGACATTCCACAGTTCCTGATATTGTGCTGGCCACAAACAGGCAAGTGGGATCCTACTTCTGGTACTAGTGTAATGAAATCAATGAAAATGTTATTCTTCACATGCTTCATAAATAGTGGTATAGGAGCAGAATGGCTACTGGCTGGAGGACAATAACATTTTGGGACGCGTTGAAAGCCTATCTGAGGGAACAGATCATTGAAAGCCTATCTGAGGGAACAGATCAGTGCCTATACTAAAGGGTTGAAAAGAAAACACAGTGCCGAACTGAACTGAATGTCCTTGAATCTGAAACCTTTGAGCTAGAGAACCTACCAAAGAGGCCTGAGTAAAGACCTATACAGGCTTCTGGTAAATAAAAAACTGAAATATTAAACTCTGAACATGTATCAAGCTAAATCACTAAATCAAAACAGCGTTCCTACGAACTCGGAGAGAAAGCACACAAAGTATTGTCATGGCAACTGAAAGCAGAGGAAAGTAAGAGGACAATCAATGCTATAGAAACTCTTACTAATGAGATCTTTCCACCATACTGAAATGAATGATACTTTTAAGAAATACTACGAGGACCTCTATACTTTCCAATCAAGCGATGATCTATTACAGACCTCCCATGCCTGTCAGAGGAAGACAGAGCGCCTGAGTGAACAGTTCTCGGTTCCTGAATTGTTGGAGGCCATTAAATCTTTACCTTCTAATAAATCTCCTTGTGAGAATGGCTTCCCTCCAGAGTTCTATAAAGAACTTAAGGGGCTTATGGTACCCTATCTTATGGAGGTACTTAAAAAAGCAGGGGAGGACAACTGCTTTCCAGAGTCTTTCTCTCAAACTGTGATTACAGTAATTCACAAGAAAGGGGAAAACCCAGCTAAAGTGCACCTCCTATAGACCAATCTCTCTCCTTAATACAGATTGTAAACTGGTCACCAAAATGCTATCTAAGAGACTGGAGTCATGCCTCCCCCTGTTGGTCAACCCAGATCAGACTGGCTTCATAATTAATAGAATGTCCTCCAATAATCTCAGAAGGTTATTTGATATAATTCACCTTGTTAAGAAAAACTAAAAACCTAGTAAAGCAGTCTCCCTCAACGCCGAAAAGGCCTTTGATAGGGTCGAATGGCCATATCTCTTGCTTTTTGGAAAAGTACGGTTTTGGCACCATGTTTGTAATCTTGATAAAAATCACTCTACAAATCTCCTAAGGATTGCTAAAAATGGGTATTAGTTATGACCCTAAGCATGATGGTTCCTGAGTTAATTAATTAACTCAGGAACCACACCTGATTTCAATATACTTTGTATCCCTCATTCACTCAAGTGTTCCCTTTATTTTGGCATTTACCTGTAGATTAGTAGAATCTACCAATGAGAAGATAACCCACTTGGGCTGATATAGGGGCTTCCCCTTGTGGACATATATTGTATCTCTCACTTGATCCTGGAGAAGAGCCACAGTATAGAGTGAGGCAGAGCTATAACAGGACTCACCCACGGCCCGAAGGAAGTCATTGTAATGAGTGAAGGTCATGAGGGGGTCAGGCAGCTTTCTCAGCCAATGTTTTTTCAGCACCATCACTGTGGATAGGGTAGTCCTCCAGGCACACTGAGTGGGGGTCTGCCACACAACACAACACTGTTAGACGGGTCATGGGATGGGAACATGAAGAGGTATACTTATGTCATACATAAGATCTACATGGGCTTTGCAGCTCTCTGAAACCAATTGTATACTGTTTATAATATTATGGGCTGGCTGGCCCTTACCAGACTCCATCAGCTGGTGGAGCTCCATCAGCTGGTGGAGCTCCTTCATGCGGTTGGCGGAGCCTGACTTGCGGTAGATTCCCTCCGTTAACAGGCCGGTTATCTCCACATGCGCCAACATCATCTCCAGCACTATGGGAATGGGGTTGTCCTCGCTGGTCAGGTGACACAAGCGCACCCCAAAGTTCAGGCCTCCCGACTCCTCGTCACTCTGCACACAGACAGACACCAACAGACAGAGATATGTTAGTCACTAGTCACCTAGGGACCAATACTGATTCAAGATTTCCACACCTAAATCATGGAAGTATGTCAATGTAGTTTATGAATATGTGAGGTCAATGCCTACCTTTTTGACAATTTTGCAGAGGCACTTCTTGTGGCACACCATCTTACAATCTGGAAGAATAAAACCAGAATGGGAGGCTATAAACATTTGCATCCATGATGGGTCCCAGAATGTAATGGTTATGTTTTTGGTTCTGTATGTTTAAAACATGCTCATCATTCACATCAATCATTGGAGACTGTTATCCTTGTTATTAGTTGTTACTAGAATGTGAGAATTGTCAGAATGCCTGTATGTGTGTGCTGTGTGTGTGTTTATGTCTGTGTGGTACTCACAGCTGCACATGTAGACTTTCTCCATGCCACCGATATAGGAGTTGCACTGGTCACACGACTGCATGATGTTAACCTGGTATGTGCTGAACATATGGTCCAGTGGGTTCTCCATCTAAACAATCATACATTGGACACATTGATACATGTAAACAATAATTTCATGAAACACATATCTTTCTATAGTGAACAAAGAATGGACAGGTTTAAGGATTGACCCTTAGTTTGTACTTACCAGTGTTTTTTTATTTGTATATACACTACAGTTAAAAAGTTTGGGGTCACTTAGAAATGTCCTTGTTTTTGAAAGAAAATCACTTTTTTTTCTCCATTAAAATAACATCAAATTGATCAGAAATACAGTGTAGACATTGTTAATGTTGTAAATGACTATTGTAGCTCGAAATGGCTGATTTCTTTATGGAATATCTACATAGGCGTACAGAGGTCCATTATCAGCAATGGCACGTTGTGTTAGCTAATCCAAGTTTATCATTTTAAAAGGCTAATTGATCATTAGAAAACCATCTTGCAATTATGTTGGCACAGCTGAAAACTGTTGTGCTGATTAAAGAAGCAATAAAACTGGCCTTCTTTAGACTAGTTGAGTATCTGGAGCATCAGCATTTGTGGGTTCGATTACAGGCTCAAAATGGCCAGAAACAAATAACTTTCTTCTGAAACTCGTCAGTATATTCTTGTTCTGAGAAATGAAGACTATTCCATGCGAGAAATTGCCAAGAAACGGAAGATCTCGTACAACGCTGTGTACTACTCCCTTCACAGAACAGCGCAAACTGACTCTAACCAGAACAGAAAGAGGAGTGGGAGGCCCCGGTGCACATCTGAGCAAGAGGACAAGTACATTAGAGTGTCTAGTTTGAGAAAGAGACGCCTCACAAGTCCTCCACTGGCAGCTTCATTAAATAGTACCTGCAAAAAACACCAGTCTCAACGTCAACAGTGAATAGGCGACTCCGGGATGCTGGCCTTCTAGGCAGAGTTGCAAAGAAAAAGTAATATCTTCCTCTGTCCAGTGTCTGTGTTCTTTTGCCCTTAATCTTTAATTTTTATTGGCCAGTCTGAGATACGGCTTGTATAATTAAAGAGGTGTGTGTTACAGTTTTTAGAGATTTCATGTCCCATTTGTAAAACAAATCTGCCCTAGTGTCCTTATGTACCTCAAACTTTTCAATGTTCAACCATTGGTGTCTGGCCCTTTTGAAAAGTTTGTGGTCATTCACACATCCTTAAAAACATAGGTACTGGGCTAATAAAGAATAATATTAAAGAACAAGGCCCGCAAACTCTTTAAGCTCCAAATTCACTGCGTTATTGACTACGTTTCAATCCGAAACGGATCTTCATCAGGTCAAACAAACAAACTGAGTGCTCACTTCCCCAAATATACACATTTCATCTCACATGACCATTATGCACATGCAGTGGCGATTTTAGCATGTAAATCTTGGTGGGGCAAACTCAAAACACTAAACAATACATGAATTGCACTACAACGGTGACAAACGGTGCCCACAAACTGTTAGGGCCTACATAAAGCTGTACCAACAGCAGTCCCAACACCTTACCACTGCTACACCTGGCTATCATCGAAGCCTTGTTTGGCAGCGAAACAGTTCATTCAGCCTCACTTACTGCATAAAAAAAATAGCTGATGTGGCTGACTTGCTTAAACAAATGTGGTTTCTACTGACAATTGAGATGTACGAACTATGGCATAAGGGGACGACGAGCGGATAACAGGCAATTCGTAATTTCAACTAAGACATTAATGAGTGAGCTAGGACGGACGTAGTCAATATAATTATTTGTTCAGAACTTTTGAAATGTACAGTGACAGAATTCAGGACATGGGCCTTCTTTACAGTATCATCACTGTACACAATGTCAACCATAGGATATATAAAGCGGGGGTAGCAGTGTGATGTTGTTCCCCTAGATTATGCACCAAGTTGCACACAAGGACCAGTGCAAATAGGTCAGGTCAAGAGGGGATGGTCATAATTTGATAATAATAATAATAATTCAGTGTCTGCTTTTTATTTCATTACAGCTGCATAGCTAGTGTTATTTTTTGTGTGCAAACACTTCTTCATATCAATATTGTAAATACACTTGATTGTAAAAGTTGTGTATATTTTGGTTTGGTCCGTCGTGGGGTATCTGTGTTACCCTACCCTCCTATTGTTCTCTCTTGCCTGACCCTCAGTTAGCGAGGCATGTTGTCCTTGGCTCCACTATATTTTCAATATAAAACCGTGATAATGTTACACAATGTGCTATTATGGTTGTATAAGTTTTGTTAAATATTTATATTGTACATGTTGTATGTTAAAACGTTTTATCGAGCTCGCTAGCTAGGGTTAGTATTGTAACCTGTGGGTACTTGGGACAGTGTTTGAGTGAGTTCCCATGTGCTCGAGCAGGTGCCTGAGAGCTGTGACTGTGCCAAGGGCTAACATCTTGTACGTTGTCTCTTCGTGGGCAGGTATGTATTATTTTGTCTGAATTATGTTGTATATAATTTTACTTGTATTGTATTGTTGTGTGCTGTTGTAAACTGAAGGTGTGCACATAGCACCTGTTATTTATTTTTGGTTGCTCTCTTGCCTGACCCTCAGTTAGCGAGGTACCTGAGAGCTGTGACTGCGCCAAGGGCTAACATCTTGTACGTTGTCTCTTCATGCGCAGGACAAATAAATATCCAACCAGCAGACCTCCAGTAAATTACAAAACGCAGAACGAACCACGCTACACGGGCATATAAGCAGACAATGAAAGCGCTTACAATATTCGATGATTACATTTCTCTAAAACAGGCTATAGGCTACATATGCACCACCAAGACAGAACAGTAAGCTAAATTATGAGGGGAAAAGGGACATGGGCTACTAACAGCTTACTACACAACATACACTTAGTATTACTTTCTTAGCTACATTATACATATCTCCCTGGCATATCACATCACAAGACATTTTCGGACTCACTTTGTTGTGCTGTGCTCACTTGAACAGTAACGGGGTGGTTATTCGTGGGCAAATGTTGTCATCAAAGTCTTGCATTCTCTGGATTAATGGTGCTTTTAAAACAACTGGGAACTCTGAAAAAACAAGGTTGAATCATGGCGTCAGTGATCTTCAGGTCGGAGCTGTAGAAAGAGGGCCCAGTTCCCGACTTGGAATTCTGAGTTGGATGACCGTTCAAAAAAAATGTCCCAGTCAGAGTTCCCAGTTGTCTTGAACGCTGCAGAAGTCATGCTCTTTATATGACAAGGATTTGCCAGTAAATTATCGACTTCATGACTGCTAGCTTGCTAGCTAAGATTTTGAAAGTATGATGTTGACATGATCAGTCCAATCAAAGCTACGTTATTTTATCTATGGCCAATGACCTTGAGCCTTCTTGGATGGGCACTTTTAACTCCATGACAGCACCCAAGCGGCTTAAATTTTCGAAGTCTCTCTGTAGATTTTGCTTTTAGTATATCGAATATGCAATACATGCAGTTGTCTGTAATTAAACCCTGCGCACTATGGACTGTATTTTAAGGGAATTACTATTATTACCCCAAATGATATCATACACACATTTAGCTATTAAAGTATCTCTTCCTGTCATTTACCTGTACAGTTTGTGTAACCACGCAAGTATTCACTTATCTGTAAATATAACTGTATACCTAACTGTACAGCTAATTTAACCATGCAAAATGTTCACTTACCTGTTCATTTACCCAGTCTGTCTATTAAGTAAACTATTATTACCCTCGCTCATATCATACGCATTTTTAGCAATTTAAGTATTTCTCTGCCATCGACCTGTATAGTATAGTTAACCATCCAACATCCACCAATGTATAGCGTACATTTTCAGCCAACCACCCATACTATGCAATGTCTCTTTTATAGCTTTTATTTTTTTGCACTCCAGATATCTTGTATTTCTATACTTTTTCATACTGCTGCTCTATGTATTATGTACCGTGTATCTGTCTTTTGTGTACTTTTCGTTGTGGCATTTCGCACCTGCCCTGTGTTTTGTTGTAGCTGCTTGACAATGAAATTTCCCCCCCGGGGGAACAATTAAGTACCTATCTATCTATCTATTTTGCAGTGATGTAGTGTCCCCGTGAGTGACAGAACAGCCAATCACAGCTCAACTAGAGCACATTACCAACCCCTACGCTCCGTATTTTCCAATGGCTGCCGTCCACCACAGAAAGCACTGAGCTAGGCTGCTCAAGAAAGCAAAAAAGAGACAATGTTTGTATGTGACTATTAACTCAAATATATATTTTTTTACATTGTTTGCAAACTAATATGTGACATGAATTAATGCCAAAAGAACACGCAAAACAGGCAGATTGTTTTATTTTTCTATTTTGTACTGCCCCACCTGCCCTAAATGATGGGTCGCCACTGCGCACATGCAGCATGGTGGGTGTGGAAACAATTCAATTAACTTTTGTGCATAATAAATTAGAACTAATCACAGAGGTACATATGGTCATAAAGGATTATATACAGTTTAACACTCAAATTGCCAGGGTAAACCCTTCTATGGATTATATGTCTATGGCCACAATGCAACACGCTGTATATTTGGCGGGCATGCTGTCCAAATCGCGGCCTTCCCAACTGAAGTCTTGCTGGTAACTGCCAAAATAAAAGAAACACTTAAGTAAATTATGTGAATCAGTGTGACACTGGAAATGGTATTTAGTAGCCTACTGTAGCCTCTTAATTTCAACAGTAACAGTTCAAGGACGTCTGATGTCCAGTATCTATATAATTTGTCAGTTTAATTACTTACAACTTTAGAATTGAGCTGTATGTTATTATCTCCATTTGCGGAAGTAAAACAGAAGGAACAAGAATGTATTTACAGTGCATTTGAAAAGTATTCAGACCTCTTGACTTTATCCACATTGTTTTTTACGTTACAGCCATAATCTAAAATGAATGAAATGCATTTTTTTCCTCATCAATCTACACACAATACCCCATAATGACAAATTGAAAACAGGTTTTAAATTTTTTTATTTAAAATAAAAAACAGAAATACCTTATTTACATAAGACCCTTTGCTATGAGAATCGAAATTCTCCATTGTTTCCATTGATCATCCTTGGGATGTTTATACAAATTGATTGGAGTCCACCTGTGGTAAATTCAATTGATTGGACATGATTTGGAAAGGCACACACCTGTCTATATCAGGTCCCACAATTGACAGTGCATGTCAGAGCAAAAACCAAGCCATGAGGTTGAAGGAATTGTCCGTAGAGCTCCGAGACAGGATTGCATTGATCTGGGGAAGGGTACCAAAACATTTCTGCAGCATTGAAGGTCCCAAGAACACTCATTTGACTAATTTCTCTCTGCCTCCTTCTTTCCACTCGTTTCCTCTTTTGACCTCACCCTCTCACCGTACCCCCTCTTACCTCCAGGCTCTAATCAGACCCTTCACCCAAACGAGGACACTACGTTCATCCACCTCTGGCCTGCTAGCCCCCCTACCTCACCTGAAACACAGTTTGGGCTCATCCCAGTCAAAGCTATTCGCTGCTTTGGCACCCCAATGGTGGAACAAGCTCCCCAACGACGCCAGGACAGCAGAGTCACTGACCACCTTCCGGAGACACTTGAAACCCTACCTCTTTAAGGAATACCTGGAATAGTATAACAGTAATCCAACTACTCGCCCCCCTCACCCCCAATAAAAAAAAAGAAAACCTTGTACTTACTGTGATGGAGATGTGGTTGTCCCACTGGCTATCCTAAGTTGAATGCACCAATTTGTAAGTCGCTCTAGATAAGAGCGTCTGCTAAATGAATAAAATGTAAATGTAAACACAGTGGCATCCATCCTTCTTAAGTGGAACAAGTTTGAAACCACCAACTCTCTTCCCAGAACTGGCCGCCTGGCAATCGGGGTAGAAGGGCCTTGGTCAGGGAGGTGACCAAGAACCCGATGGTCCCTCTGACAGTGCTCCAGAGTTCCTATGGGGAGATGGGAGAACCTTTCAGAAGGACAACCATCTCTGCAGCACTCCACCAATCAGGCCTTTATGGTAGAGTATCCAGACGGAAGCCATTCCTCAGTAAAAAGCACATGACAGACCGCTTGGAGTTTTCCTAAAGGACTCGGACCATGAGAATCAAGATTCTCTTGTCTGATGAAACCAAGATTGAACTCTTTGGCCTGAATGCCAAGTGTCACACCTGTAGGAAACCTGGTACCAGGTGAAGCATGGTGGTGGCAGCATTATGCTGTGGGGATGTCTTTCAGCGGCAGGGACTGGGAGACTAGTCAAGATCGAGGGAAAGATAAACGGAACAAAGTACAGAGAGATCCTTGAACCTCAGAATGGGGCAAAGGTTCACCTTCCAACAGGACAATGACCCTAAGCACACAGCCAAGACAGTGCAGGAGTGGCTTCGGGACAAGTCTCTGAATGTCCCTGAGTGGCCCAGCCAGAGCCCAGACTGGAACCCGATCGAACATCTCTGGAGAGACCTGAAAATAGCTGTGCAGCGACGCTCCCCTTCCAACCTGACAGAGCTTGAGAGGATCTGCAGAGATTAATGGAATAAACTCCCCAAATACAGGTGTGCCAAGTTTGTAGCGTCATACCCAAGAACGACAACAATTTAATCCATTTTAGAATAACATGCGGACCACAGCTCGCGCGCGTGCGTCCATCACACACATGTTGATTTTGTCCACCCACACCAGAAATGATCAGGACACGAAGGGTTAAAGCATTGAACATTTATGGCAATTTAGCTAGCTAACTTGCTGTTGGTAGCTAATTTGTCCTGGGATCTAAACATTGGAGAATTAGTCCACCAATAAAAGGGTAAACCAAGTTTGTTTCTCTCCTCCTTCAGGCTTCTTCTTCTTTGGACTTTATATGGCGGTTGGCAACCAACTTTAAGGTGCATTTCCACCACCAACTGGACTGGATTGTGGACCTCAGTTCATATTTCAATCACCCACGTGGGTATATGCTCCTTAAAACCAATGAGAGGCGAGATTTGCAGCTCATCAGTCATCACAAATAGAACCAAGTTCTATTTTAGCACCTGGCTACACAGACGCTCGCTATAGCGCTCGAGCAGTGTGGGTGCAATGATTAAATAACATGTATGTGTATATTTGTTTTGCAACGCTCACGCACAAGACGTGGGCGGTGTGGTCAGCATGTTAAAGTGGATAACACGTACGTACACTATAAAACTACTGTCATAATACATGTTTTAATGTAATGATGCAAACCTCTTGCTTTACACCGTCCTCATGTCTCATAAGTATATATTCCAATGATAAGAGCCACTGTAAAACCCAAGTTGCCCAGAACGAGGATAACTTTGAGGATTTTTTCAAAGAGTATCTGAAAAGAAAAGAATAACAAAAAAATGTGTGACATGAAAATGTGTTTTGACACATTGAATTTCAAAGCACCCCCTCCACTCCCATGTATTCAGTCATCCAATCATAATTATAAAAATATATTATTTTGTGATTTTAGATTGAAAGTGGAGGTAACACAGTGGCCTTTATAATATGATTATCTAAAAGTTTAATAGGGTTCAGGCTTCATTGAGAGCTGAGGATTGACACTGAGCTTACCATTCTCTTTTGCACAATCCATTTGTAATCAATTCCTGAATTTTCTGCGAGGCGAACAGAAGACACAATACCATAAAATCAACAAAAAAATGTAAGAAATGCCAATATCTTGAATGGTGAGATGAGACGTTAATGTTCACAGGTTGATGTTTATTGTCATGAGATTTTCCCTTAGATAGGCCAGATGCAAAGTAAAAATGACTGACCAAAAAAATGCTTTTTGATCTTAATTTAAGGATCGGGTTAGACATTAGGGTTATCAGTGCCAGCTAGTGACCACTATTCAGAGCTGCCTCCAGAACAAGATTCATGACAAATTTTCTGCTTAATTTTCACAAATCTTACCTTTCCTCTTGAAACTCTGGTTGCAATAGAGGTATATGAACATCAAGTAGAACAGAGCCACCCAGGCTGCATACCCTCCCATCACTTTCATGCGCCAGTGTATCGAGCAGCACTTCTCAATTTCCCCCAGACCCACAAATATGGCCGCCACTGTGTTAGAGAGAGGGATGAGAAATACCGAAGGAGAGAAAAGCAAATGCAGCTCGAGTCAAAGATGGAGGAAACAATTACATTGTACTACTAACTAGGTTGAGTAGGCTAAACCTGAAAATGTGATCTTCTGCATTGTCAACACCACAACACAGGGTAGGTATACTATAGTAAGCTTTCTACAGAACTAATCTGATTTTGTTCGAAACCTTACAGGGTTTCACCGAACAAGAAGAGAAAGATTTCTTGTAAACTATAGGTTCACAGGAGGTTGGTGGCACCTTAATTAGGGAGGACGGGCTCCTGGTAATGGCTGGAGCAGAATAAGTGGAATGGTATCAAATACATGAAACACATGGTTTCCAGACATTATTATGAGCCATTCTCCCTTCAGCAGCCTCCACTGTATAGGTTAGATCTGACAGTCAACTATGCTTCACCACGGAATCCCATGAGCTTTGACCAATTGCTTTCCTTCAGTTATAATCAAAGTGAAGTTCCTTACTGGTAAAAACCTCAGTTGTGAAGGCAATCACTCTGAGAACCAAATCACAGATGGACCTCCTGAAAAAATTGATATAACATGACATCTTTACTAATGTGAGGTTCAATTCAAGAACTATCAACACACATTTTTAGGCTTTGATCTGAGGAACTCACAGTTCATGGCTGGGTCCAAAGGGAAGAAAAACAACAATGGTTTGTCCCAAGCTCAGGATCATTGCCACACCAACAAGAACCACGAGAGTTATCTATATGACAAAAGCACATATACACATTTCATCTCAATATGGAGTTTACCTCAACTCTGAACAGCAGTACAGTGTTCTAGCAGGAAGAAAGTCTATACACTATTATAAACTGGGTAGTTTGGGTACTGGATGCTGATTGGCTGAAACAACATTCCAACTGTGTGTATATGACAATATACCATGGGTATGACCTGTTTACTGTTCTATTCATGTTGGTAACCGATGTTTGGAGGATACAGTTGAAGTCGTTGAAGTCCTTAACTCATTTTTCAACCACTCCACAGATTTCATGTTAACAAACTATAGTTTTGCTGGCTGGAATGCGGTTTTAATCAGTCAGCATTCAGGACTCGACCCACCCGTTGTATAAAATAGCAATAAGGCACCTCGGAGTTGTGGTATATGGACAATATACCACAACGCTTCACGTCGTGCCTAAAAACTGCCCTTAGGTGTGGTACTGTATATTTGCCAATATACCACACTCCCTTGGGCCTTATTGTTTAAATAAAGAATATAACAAATAATTAATACTCACTTGTAAGGGCTCCCATAGCAGCAAAAGAATAAAGGCAATAATGACTGCAACCATTGAGAGAGGACACAACAAAATCTTGAACCCCTGCAATAAATCATTGCCCAACATTATACTAATAGAATAGACAGCATGGCATTGTAGACATTTCCAGACAAAATATCAGTCGGAGAGGTACTGATTTAAACCATAATCATCTACACCATGACTAAGTGCAGAAGGACCAAAGAACAAAACATCGTGGGCCGTATCCACAAAGCATCTCAGAAAAGGTCCTAGGAAAGTGTCAGAATAATTGGGTCGAGGAACCTAATTGACCACGCTTGAAAGGTCTTATCATTTTAGCCTAACAAAATAAATTAACTTAAGCCCTATGCTTTCCATTTCCCAATTTATAGGCATGCCCAGTTTAGGCATACATGTTTTAACAACGTGCGCTCCAAAGGGATAACTTGAAATAACATGATGTACACTAATGAAATAAACAAATATTGTGATTATTTATTAACCTAGTGGTTATAAGTATTTAGGCAAATCATGTGAATTAGGCCTTGTGAAATCATTCTCAAAAGTGCAAGGGATACTGTTGCATGTAGGGCTAGATTACATATGGGTTGATCATATAGAAATATCAAAACATTATTCTATGGTGCAGGAACCACTGACTCGCTGCCCTTTTCTATTATCAAGACACCTGCTGGTAACTCTTAACTGGTTAGGACAGCTCATGAGGTTTCCTAAATACCTGTGGACGAGGTGGGACTCTTATGAATAAAGAAGAGGTTTGATGCATAGCTTTTATTTTTACCCATAAGAGTAGTAAAATGTCTCTATTCTACTCTGAGACGCTTTGTGGATACGGCCCCAGCTGTACGAAGTCATTGAGATTTTCCTAAACAAGACACTGAAAGAATTAGAAGTAAAATATTAAAATACATATTGTGACTTACCTTATGCCAAAGTGTCCGGCCTTTTGGAAGACTCATGACCAAGAGTGAAGGCCGAATGAGAGTGCTAATAAGCATACTTGTAGTGACATGAGTAATAGTAGGAGTAGTGATAGTAGGAGTAGTGATAGTAGGAGTGGGGATAGTAGGAGTGGGGATAGTAGGAGTAGTGATAGGAGGAGTAGTGATAGGAGGAATAGTAAGAGTAGTGATAGTAGTAGGAGTAGTGATAGTAGGAGTAGTGATAGTAGGAGTAGTGATAGGAGGAATAGTAAGAGTAGTGATAGTAGTAGTAGTAGGAGTAGTGATAGTAGGAGTAGTGATAGTAGGAGTAGTGATAGTAGGAGTGGGGATAGTAGGAGTGGGGATAGTAGGAGTAGTGATAGGAGGAATAGTAAGAGTAGTGATAGTAGTAGTAGCAGGAGTAGTGATAGTAGGAGTAGTGATAGTAGGAGTAGTGATAGGAGGAATAGTAAGAGTAGTGATAGTAGTAGTAGTAGGAGTAGTGATAGTAGGAGTAGTGATAGTGGGACAGGTGGTGATGTTAATGGCCTCTGGTTTCCAGAACTTTCTCATGTCTTTAATAAATGTGACTCTGAAAAAAATATATAAACATGCTTTCAGACTGAATGTGCGACAACAGCATATTACAGTAAATTAATGAATATTGTCCTACCTCCTAACCTTACTGTATTTTGCACTACATTTGCACTCTGTATATAGATTTTCTATTGTGTTTTTGACTATGTTTGTTTACTGTGTAACTCTGTGTTGTTGTTTTTGTCGCACTGCTTTGCTTTGTCTTTGCCAGGTCGCAGTTGCAAATGAGAACTTGTTCTCAACTGACCTACCTGGTTAAATAAAGGTGACATTTTTTTTATTTTTTATAAATGATTGAAAGAATAATGACCTGAAATAGAAAGCTCCATTTCCTGGTGCTCTCCACTTGGCTTGGATGTTTGTCTTGGCTTGGTTGTTGGATTGGGTAACAGCAGCTGCCTACACACACACACTTTACAGTCATGGATAGACTGACATCAAAGGTGTCATACAGTTCATTTCAAAGCACCTTTGCTTGATGACACCTTTTTACCATTATCATTGTCTGATCAGGAGACTGATGCTTGACCTCGTGAGATGAGGAATAAGGAGGGTAAAATAAACTGCAATAAGAGAGTAACTAAGCAACAAGAGGGGGGAAACACTTCTATTAGAGCAGACTCACTGGATTCCCATTGCACTGAAGAAGGCGGCTGTGAGTGGGAGTGACCAGAGTGAAGCTGCCAACAGCAAGTCCATCCTGTGACTCCCTAGCCTCCAACAGAAACCCTCTAAACGGAGTGGCAGGATCAGCTCGGAGTGTCACTAACACATTAATAGAAACATAAACAGGTTAATACTTTTCAAACACAAAAATTGTGATCTATTGTAGGAGAAACCTAGTAGGAGGTACCAACTATACTGAAAAAAAATATAAACGCAACATGTAAAGTGTTTGTCCCGTGTTTCATGAGCTGAAATAAAAGATCCCAGAAATGTTCCTTACGCACAAAAAGCTTATTTATCTCAAATTTGTTTACATCCCTGTTAGTGAGCATGTCTTCTTTGCCAAGATAATCCATCCACCTGACAGGTGTGGCATATCAAGAAGCTGATTAAATAGCATGGTCAATGTGCTGGGGACAATAAAAGGCCACTCTACAATGTGCAGTTTTGTCACACAACGCAATGCCACAGATGTCTCAAGTTTTGAGGGAGCGTGCAATTGGCATAATGACTACAGGAATGTCCACCAGAGCTGTTGCCAGAGAATGTAATGTTCATCTTACAATGTAGTTTTAGAGAATTTGTCAGTACGTCCAACCAGCCTCACAACCGCAGACCATGTGTAACCACGCCAGCCCAGGACCTCCAAATCCGGCTTCTTCAACTGTGGGATCGTCTGAGACCAGCCACCAGAACAGCTGGGGGTGGCTTTGCACAACCAAAGAATTTCTGCACAAACTCTCAGAAACCGCCTCAGGGAAGCTCATCTGCATGCTCGTCGTCCTCACCAGGGTCTTGACCTGACTGCATGTTTGGGATGCTCTGGATCGACGTGTATGACTGCGGATTCCAGTTCCCGCCAATAATCAGCAACATCACACAGCCATTGAAGAGGAGTGGGACAACATTCCACAGGCCACAGTCAACAGCCTGATCAACTTTATGCGAAGGAGATGTGTCACGCTGGCATGACGCAAATGGTGGTCACATCAGATACTGACTGGTTTTCTGATCAAAGCCCCCACCTTTATTTAAGGTATCTGTGACCATCAGATGCATATCTGTAATTCCCAGTCATGCGAAATCCATAGATTTCTTTATATGAACTGTAACTCAGTGAAATCTTTGAAATTTATTCATGTTGCGTTTATATTTTTGTTTAGTGTATAATGGGTCCTGTACCATCCACTATTAGGCTTTACATATAGAATAAATTATGAAACCCATGATGGTGAAGGCCTAATTAGGGCTACATTTACACAGGCAGCCCAATTCTGATATTTTTTCCACTAATTGGTATTTTGACCAATCACATCAGATCTTTAAACGACAGATCTTTTTCAGAGCTGATTTAATTAGTCAAAACACCAATAAGTGAAAGAACTATCAGAATTGGGCTTCCTGTGTAAATGCAGAATATTGCCTTCTCTATTCTTAAATGCATTTATTAATTTACTCCATGTTGCACACATTTATTCACACACACACACACACACACACACACACACACACACACACTGAGGGTGCGTTGAACTTTACCTATAGTCTCATCTCCTGCAGCACTGGAACAGAAATGTTTAGTGACACTGAACGGTAATGGACCACTCTCAGGTGTGGGAGAAGCATGTTGGGGTAACATTGTGCCACAGGACATTTCAACACTACCCCCACTAAAACCAGACACAGTTTCAATGGTGGCAATGCCAATCAAAATGATGAGGACCATTTGGGCAGAGCACATCTGAAAAGCAGGGTGTGTGTCAAATCATTGTTTCTTAAAAGATCTTAACTTCTACAATCAGACTGTACATCAATGTGGTAGTCTTTATCTAAAAGTAAAGTATCCACCGTGAGTGTATTTGACGCCCAAACCTTGACTAGGGTAGGCTAGGCTACAACAAACATTTGCGACCAAGCTTTAACTTCCTGACTGATGTCTTGAGTTGTTGCTTCAATATATCCACAGAACTTTTCTTCATGGTGCGATCTATTTTGTGAAGTGCACCAGTCCCTCCTGCAGCAAAGCACCCCCACAACATGATGCTGCCACCCCCGTGCTTCACGATTGGGATGGTGTTCTTCGGCTTGCAAGCCTCCCCCTTTTTCCTCCAAACATAACGATGGTCATTATGGCCAAACAGTTATATTTTTGTTTCATCAGACCAGAGGACATTTTCCAAAAAATACGATATTTGTCCAAATGTGCAGTTGCAGTCTACAAGACTTGTGGAGGTCTACAATTTTTTTTCTGAGGTCTTGGCTGATTTCTTTTGATTTTCCCATGATGTCGAGTTTGAAGGTAGGCCTTGAAATACATCCACAGGTACACCTCCAATTGACTAAAATTATGTCAATTAGCCTATCAGAAGCTTCTAAAGCCATGACATAATTTTCTGGAATTTTCCAAGCTGTTTAAAGGCACAGTCAACTTAGTGTATGTAAACTTCTGACCCACTGGAATTGTGATATAGTGAATTATAAGTGAAATAATCTATAATAGTCTATAAACAATTGTTGGAAGAATTACTTGTGTCATTCACAAAGTAGATGTACTAACCAACTTGCCAAAACTATAGTTTGTTAACATGAAATCTGTGGAGTGGTTGAAAAATGAGTTTCAATGACTTCAACCTAAGTGTATGTAAACGTCTGACTTCAACTGTACATATTACCTCAATTACCTCGACTAACCTGTGACCCCGTACATTGACCCTGTACCGTTTCCCCCTGTGTAGAGCCTCGCTACTGTTATTTTAATGCTGCTCTTTAATTATTTGTTATTCTATTTTTACTTTTTTTTTTTACTTATCTATTTTTTACTTAACACTTCCTTTTCTTAAAACTGTATTGTTGGTTAAGGGCTTGTAACTAAGAATTTCGCTGTAAGGTCTACACCTGTTGTATTCACCGCATGTGACAAATACAATTTGATTTGATTTGAGAACTAAATATATCTAAGGCCAATAACGGAATGCAGAACGGAAAAACTGAATTATCACTGTAAAGAACATTGTTATATTTCTTACCTTGTTTCAGGAAGGAGCAAAGTACCTCGCCAACGCACGGACTGAAAATGGAATGCCAATAAGGAAGTATGCCAAATAGATAGGCCTTCTGTACTGTGCAAACAGACATTACATTTCATAATCCCAGTAGCTAGTAATAGCGGATGAAATCACCAAATTTGGTAGATTAATTCCAATTCCTATTTCTTACACATCTGATTGATCTGACCTTGACATTCCACAGTTCCTGAAATTGTGCTTGCCACAAACAGGCAAGTATGATCCCACTTCTAGTGTAATGAAATCAAATAAATTGTTATTATTTTTACATGCTTCATAAACAACAGGTGTAGACTAACAGTGAAATGATTACTTACGCACCCTTTGTCAACAATGCAGAGAGAAAATTGAGAAATAATGAAAAGGAATAACAAATAGACAATGAGTAACGATAACTTGGCTATTTATACAGGGTACCAGTACAGGGTCGATGTTCAGGGGTACGAGGTAATTGAGGTAGATACACTACTAAAGTATGTGGACAACTGCTCGTCGAACATCTCATTCCAAAATCATGGGCATTAATATTGAATTGGTCCCCCCTTTGCGGCTATAACAGTCTCCACTTCATCCCAAAGGTGTTCGATGGGGTTGAGGTCAGTGCAGACCAGTCAAGTTCTTCTACACCGATCTCGACAAACCATTTCTGTATGGACTTCGCTTTGTGCATGGGGGCATTGTCATGCTGAACCAAAAAAGGGCCTTCCCCAAACTGTTGCCACAATGTTGGAAGCACAGAATTGTCTAGAATGTCATTCTATGCTGTAGCATTAAGATTTCCCTTCACAGGAACTAAGGGGCCTAGCCCGAACTATGGAAAACATCCCCAGACCATTATTTCTCCTCCACCAAACTTTACAGTTGGCACTTGCATTGGGGCAGGTAGCGTTCTCCTGCGATCTGCCAAACCCAGATTTGTCTGTCGGACTGCCAGATGGTGAAGCGTGATTAATCACTCCAGAGAACATCATGTGAGCTGTAGTCAATGAAGAGCATTCTCACATAGGTGTTCCTCTTGTCCAGGTGAGAGAGGGCAGTGTGGAGTGCAATAGAGACTGCATTGGGCAGTAACTGAAAGGTTGCTGGTTCGAATCCCTGAGCCGACTAAGTAAAAAAAAATCAGTTTGTGCCCTTGAGCAAGGTACTTAAACCTAAGTGTCTGCTAAATTAAACATTTTGAAAATGTCAGTGAAGACACTTGACAGCTGGTCAGGGAGTGCTGCCCAGCTCGCCCTCGACTGTGCCAACTAAAACACGCTCAAGTGTCAAAGTCTGCTACAGTATTGTGTACCTACACTGTAATAACAAGGTACTGCATGTAGCCTACTGTTTGATTCTAGCTTGAAATATACTTATTCATGTTACCATACTAGAACTTATTGATTACTTTACATGTATAAGGAAGGTACAGTACCAGGCAAAAGTTTGGACAAACCTACTCATTCAAGTTTTTTTTTTTTTTTACTATTTTCTACATTGTAGAATAGTGAAGACATCAAAACTATGACATAGCACATATGGAATCAAGTAGTAAGCAAAACAAGTGTTAAACAAACCAAAATATATTTTCTATTTGAGATTCTTCAAAATGACAGCGTCGCACACTTTTTTGGTTACATGATTCCATGTGTTATTTCAGTTTTGATGTCTTCAATATTCTACAATGTAGAAAATAGCAAAATAAAAAAAACCTTGAATGAGGTGTCTAAACATTTGACTGGGACCGTGTATGTTGGGGTCAATGAAGGGTGGATAGGTATTCGTTGTATGGAAATGCAGAAAGTTAATATTATGTTCCTAAGGAGGGAGGCAAAGGGCAACAGTCTAGTTAGTCTCTGATAAGGCAGGCCAACTAGGGAGGAATTAGGCTCAAGTCAACAGATGAAGTGAGAAGAAGCCTCTGGAAGAGGGGCCAGAAGGGCCCCACTACAATGACCCTCCTACTCCAGTCCCATCTCACACATACATTTCCACACCCACCAAGGTTCTAGCATCAGGCAGGGCTATGACTACACCAGTGAGCGGAACCAATTCAGTTCCTGCCTAGCAAGAGACATATTGGCTGTCTAGAAGTGTAAGGAGTTGAGCTCACCTAGTAGGTTATAAAAATGTGTGCCTGTGTATTCACCCAGTGGGTGAATACACTTTGTTTGAGCTTTTTCCTAGTCGTCCGTTTGAGTTTCTCTTTGTTCAGAACCTAGCGCTGCCAAATATAGGTAATAGGGACACTAAAGTAGCTATAGGTAATGCTATAGTCTACTATAAAATTCTGCTTTTATTAAGCCAAATTATACCATTGGATTGTTTACAACAGCTTAATAAACAGTAGCCTACTAAGCCATATTCTACAGTATGTCACACATGACAGATCAGACATTAAAGCAACCAGATACAGTATGTATGATATGTGATTGAAAACAGTCAAGTAAGTGAGAATTTCAACATGACGTACTGCAAACTGAATTTAATGAGTTCAGTCACACAGATAACACTGATCAAACATGGTCTTTCCCACTTGAAGCACAAACTGTAGCTCTGATTGCTACTCAAGTATGTATGATACGTGATTGGAAAGAGCTGGTCGGTTCTCAGGTAGAAAGCCCTGACATCACTGAGTGTTTTGATCTGAGAACAAGCTTGTGGGTTGAGTTCAGCAATACCACATGAACTTTGTACATTGCTCAAAGAATAATCCTAGTTTGAGTCATTTCATTAAAACCCTTTTCACGCAATTCATTAAAAAAATAAAATTGTTCGACACGAGGCAAAGGCAAGCATGCACTTGGCACTCCCTCACAGGTAAACTTCCTTTAAGACAAACTCTAGGGCTAAGCTTCCCCCCATCCCTTTACTAGGCATACATTTGATAGAGCCAGACACGTTGTATTTAATCAAAACTGCTGTCCTGGCATTTAAAGAGCAAGACATTCTTCTCATGGTTCAATGTACCGTACATTAGTTCTCATGTTATAACTAAATGAAGAGAACTGAATGTTGTTTTGCCTTTTACTCCTGAAAGTCCCAGACACCAGTTTTAATTGAATAAGACCCTCTGTCACATTGCCCCGTCAATGCCCTCCAAACAAAACAAAAAAACATCTAAAGACGCAAGAAATAAAATATTAAAATGAAGTCCTTGGAAGTCCTCCTGATCAAATCAGCATTTAAATAAATGATAAAAGGGTTATTAATAATTAATGAAGGCGTAATGTTTTAAGAGCAGGTTGTTCCCTGTGTTGAGGCACTACTTCGCCGCTCTCCTTGTACAAGGCTAGAAACACCAGGTACTCCTGCCTTTGCGCCGCCCCGCTGACGACAGACAACCGCTGGTCTTGGGACGTCCTGAAGACATTACTTCTTCGGATGCTGCTCAAAGAAAAATAAAATGAATTCAAAAAGGGAATAAATCAGATGGAAACAACCATTTATGTTGTCAGGATAGTCAAGGGCAATGGAATGTTCAGTGGATGTACTACGGATGTGTTAGGGGCAAAATATCCCAGCGATAATTATCACTAACCGGGCCCCATGTCTGGATTTGACAGATACCTTACTTCACGCTGGGTAGGAATCAAAGGTTCTTGGTGAGGTTAGAGACTTATTTTCAGAGAGTGTGCGATGAGCAGGTAGAGTGTAGTGTATTGTATTGTACTTGTAGTAGGCAGGCAGAGTAGTGTAGTGTGCAGTGTACATACCGCAGCGTTCAGGGCTTGTTTCAGGTCCTCAATGATGTCCTGCTCGTCCTCCAGACCCACAGACAGACGGATCAGTGTGTCACTGATCCCCAGGGCAGCCCTATCGCTCTCCGGAACAGACGCATGGGTCATTATCGCCCTGAGAGCAGGAAAGAAAAGGGAAATAGCTAAATATGCCAAAATAATCAAATTTCTAAAAGAAATATTTACAGTTGATTTCAAACCTTCAAAGTAGTTAAATAAAATAAATAGCTTTGGAAAAAATTTAGACCATTGAAAAATTATCAGTTTCTCTGGTTTTACCATTTATAGGTATGTGTTTATTTCTCCCAAATAAACATTGTCATTTAGAACATTTATTTGCAGAAAATGACAACTGTCAAAATAACAAAAAAGATGCAGTGTTGTCAGACCTCAAATAATGCAAAGAAAAAAATTTCATATTCATTTTTAAACACAATACTAAATGTTTTAACTTATTAAGAGTTCAGAAATCAATATTTGGTGGAAAAACCTTATTTTCAATCACAGCTTTCATGCGTCTTGGCATGCTCTCCACCAGTCTTTCACATTGATGTTGGGTGACTATGCCACTCCTGGCGCAAAAATTCAAGCAGCTAGGCTTTATTTGATGGCTTATGACCATCCATCTTCCTCTTGATCACATTCCAGAGGTTTTCAATGGGGTTCAGGTCTTGATAGGGCTGGCCATGACAGGGTCTTGATCTGGTGCTCCTCCATCCACACCTTGATTGACCTGGCTGTGTGGCATGGAGCATTGCTCTGCTAGAAAAACCAATCCTCAGAGTTGGGGAACATTGTCAGAGCAGAAGGAAGAAAGTTCTCTTCCAGGACAAACTTGTACGTGGCTTAATTCATGCGTCCTTCACAAAGACAAACCTGCCCGATTCCCCCAGATCATCACCGATCCTCCACCAAATTTCAGTGGGTTCGAGACACTGTGGCTTGTAAGACTCCATCTAACCATTAGACAACCAGGTGTTGGACAAAGCTGAAAATTTGACTCAGAGAAGATTACCTTTCTCCAGTCCTCTACGGTCCAATCCTTATGGTCTTTAGCAAACCTCAGCCTGGCTCTTCTTTACTTCTCATTGATGAAGGGCTTTTTTTCTAGCTTTGCACAACTTCAGCCGTGCCCCTAAAAGCCTGTTTTGAACCGTCCTCACCATTCTCTTCAACCCAGCTGAAGTTTGCCATTCTTTTTGTAGGTCACTTGATGTCATCCTCATTCGGTTCGAATGAGTTGGCGGTCATCCCGGTCAGTGGAGATTTGTTTTTGCCCTCTGCAGCTTTGTTGTCCCCAATGTCTGCTGCTTGACCTTGTTCTTATGAACCGCCATCTTTTAAATTTTAAGGATGGAAGCAACCTGACAATCCCTCTGCCAGTAAAGCCAGAATTATACCCTTCTTTTCCGCACTCAACTTTCCTTTTCAACTCTTGGCATGATCAATTGTTCTTTTTTTATTCCAATTAATTTTGAGGTACTACTAACACTGTTTTTGCCATCCAGCTGGTCCTATTGTAAGAGGATAGTGATGACCAGAGCAGTGTTTTTTATACTTTTGCTCGTTAAATAAGATTTGGTTCAGGTGATCGCCTAATCAGTACCTCCTTCAGTAGAATGTAGAATGCCTGTGTTGGAATTCAACAGACACTGGAATGGAATGTCTGCCATACATGTAGAGATGCTGATTTAAGAAATATTTACCCTTGTGGCATTGTTGTTTAAAAAGTGAGGCAATCAAAGTACTGTACATTTTGATACTACAGTATATTCTTTGGTTCAGCTGACATCTTGAATCTTCATATGGTAGCGGTTACAATATTACGATTGTTGATGATATGTAGGAATACTTACGGATGCTCTGCCAAACTTTCATAACCGCCAAGGCTTTCGGCAAGTGCAAACAACTGAAATCAAAAATGGCACAAAACGTTAATGTCCATATGTGATTGAATTCACAACACATACTTTAGTAAAATACAGTGATGCCTCATATTAGAGCCGAACCGTGCAGTTTCACACCGTTCTTTCCAGCATGGTTCCAGCAACTACGGTGTCTGCAGCGAAACCAGACCAGCCGAGTAAAGATTGTCTTGGCATTGTATTGTGAATCAGACGTGAGCGTCTCAATTCGGTAATCACCTTGAGGTTGCTGAGGAAGGTGGTGGCGTTCTCCAGTTTTCCCTTTATGTAAAAGGCGATCATCCCTGGGCAGCCTGTGCACTGTTTCTTCATCAGCTCGTGCTGGGGGTGAGAGGGTAAGCCTACGGAGTGAAGGACGAAAACCAGTCAGTCGACTGTTAAATCCTATAATTACAGGGTGTGGTCGACTCAAGCGCAGAGAATGAGAGGGTAATTGGAGAGGCATGTGCTATGCGTGAAATTATAAAAACTGGGTAGTTCGAGTCCTGAAAGCTAAATGACTCTGCGTTAAGTCGGGATAAGAACAGCCCTCAGCCGTGGTATATTGGTCATTTACACCACACCCCATCGGGCCTTATTGCTTAAATATACACTGTTCATGTGCTTCTACTGGCCCAGGGAATTGCCAAAGTGACTATTGTCAAAATGTTTGTTATAACACCCATTTGCACAGAAAGCAGGTAGATAGATACAGCTGAAGTTTACATACACCTTAGCTAAATACATTTAAACTCAGTTTCACAATTCCTGACATTTAATCCTAGTAATAATTCCTTGTCTTAGGTCAGTTAGGATCACCACTATTTTAAGAATGTGAAATGTAGAGAATGATTTCAGCTTTTATTTCTTTCATCACATTCCCAGTGGGTCAGAAGTTTACATACACTCAATTAGCATTTGGTAGCATTGATTGTTCAAACGTTTTCAGGTAGCCTTCCACAAGCTTCCCACAATAAATTGGGTGAATTTTGGCCCATTCCTCCTGACAGAATTGATGTAACAGAGTCAGGTTTGTAGGCCTCCTTGCTAGCACACACTTTTTCAGTTCTGCCCACACATTTTCTATGGGATTGAGGTCAGGGCTTTGTGATGGCCAGTCCAATACCTTGACTTTGTTGTCCTTAAGCCATTTTGCCACAACTTTGGAAGTATGCTTGGGGTCATAGTCCATTTGGAAGACCCATTTGCGACCAAGATTTAACTTCCTGACTGATGTCTTGAGATGTTACTTCAATATATCCACATAATTTTCCTTCCTCATGATACCATCTATTTTGTGAAGTGCACCAGTCCCTCCTGCAGCAAAGCACCCCCACAACATGATGCTGCCACCCCCGTGCTTCACGATTGGGATTGTGTTCTTCGGCTTGCAAATCTCCCCTTTTTCCTACAAACATAACGATGGTCATTATGGCCAAACAGTTCTATTTTTGTTTCATCAGACCAGAGGACATTTCTCCAAAAACTACAATCTTTGTCCCCATGTGCAGTTGCAAACCGTAGTCTGGCTTTTCTATGGCGGTTTTGGAGCAATGCCTTCTTTCTTGCTGAGTGGCCTTTCAAGTCATGTAGGACTCGTTTTACTGTGGATATAGATACTTTTGTACCCGTTTCCTCCAGCATCTTCACAAGGTCCTTTGCTGTTGTTCTGGGATTGATTTGCACCAAAGTGCATTCATCTCTAGGAGACAGACCGCGTCTCCTTCCTGAGCGTCATGACGGCTGCGTGGTACCATGGTGTTTATACTTGCGTACTATTGTTTGTACAGATGAATGTGGTACCTTCAGGTGTTTGGAAATTGCTCCCAAGGATGAACCAGACTTGTGGAGGCCTACAATTTATTTTCTGAGGTCTTGGCTGATTTCTTTTTATTTTCCCCATGATGTCGAGCAAAGAGGCACTGAGATTGAAGGTAGGCCTTGAAATATATCCACAGGTACACCTCCAATTGACAGAACTTATGTCAATTAGCCTATCAGAAGCTTCTAAAGCCATTACATAATTTTCCAAGCTGTTTAAAGGCACAGTCAACTTAGTGCATGTAAACTTCTGCCCCACTGGAAAGATGTTTTAATGACTAAGCTAAGTGCATGTAAACTTCCGACTTGAACTGTAGATAGATACTTTATTGATCAGAGGGGAAATTTCTACACCAAGCAGCTACGAAAAGACAGGGCAGGTGCCAAAGGCCAGAACGAAAATACACAAAAGACAGATACACGATACATAGTGCGGCAGTATGAAAAAGTATAGAGAAGGATCCTGGCCAAACTGCTGGCCATCATGGACAACGTCACCCACCCTCTGCATGCCATGGTTATGATACAGAGGAGCACTTTCAGTCACAGACTGAATCCACCACAGTGTGCCAGAGAACGCTATAGGAGGTCCTTCCTGCCAGCGGCTATTAGACTATTTAATGCCTCACCGGGGTGCTGAGAGTTATGCAATATACAGAAATACTAGTTAGAAATGTTGATATCCACGGAGAACCCCCCCCCCCCCCCCAGGTCACCTGGGAAGATGACTCTGTCCACCCTGGGGTCATCCTCCAGGAACTGAGCCACCGCCAGGGCGTTCTTGAAGTGCTGCCTCATGCGCAGGTGCAGGGTCTTCAGGCCACGGTTACACAGGTAGCAGTCAAAGGGGGACGGTACGGCTCCCAGGGCTTAAGTGTCAGGGTACAGTAAGGAAGAACAATGCGTTACACAACACACCAATCAGCCCCTCAGACAAAGAACCAACCAGGGTAACACACAAAGCCTTCTTTATCAGTGGTTTATAATTGGTGGAAAGCCCTGGCATCACGAGCATGTGTGGCTATTTGATGAGCGAAAGTAGGTCACAAATTGAGCAACTGCTTCACAGCGAAGTTCAAGTATTTCAATCATAGTAGGCCAAAACAATGTGGCGGGTGCATCAGCTTAACATATAGATTTTATCCAGTTGCCATTGATTAATCTCACCATTCTGTAGAAACTTCAGTCGTTCATACAGGTCGTCACGGTTCACAGACACCAGGCCCATTACAACATCACTGTGACCTGTCAAAAATAATTGAATAAAATCCCATGTAAACACCGATTTATTTTTTTGGAGTGTAAATTCTCTTCAGTCAACGTCAACCTACAGACCGCATGTACCTACCATTCATGTACTTAGTAGCTGAATACATGCAGATGTCTGCGCCGAGGGCCAGGGGGCGCTAAAGAGCAAGAGACAAACACATTGGAGTATACAACGACTCACTATGAACTGGTCTGTGAAGAGGAAATGACTGGATGTGTTAAACTCGAGCGTGAAATGAAGGAACACATCCATTTTAATTCACCAAGGTTATTCATTTCCAACTGTCCCAGGGCTGAACAAACCATCAACATTCTAGATACATAACCAACAACGCATACAGGGCAGGATAGACTTACATACCTGGAAGTAGGCCGACATAAAAGTGTTGTCCACGACCACCAAGGTATTCTTGTTGTGTTGGTGGACCACCTCTGCACAGGCCTGGATATCCACCACTTTCATGGTAGGGTTGGTGGGAGTCTCAATCCATACTAACTACATGAAGATATAAAATAAAGGAGAATCCCTTTAGAATTTCTTGAACAAATTAGTTTGAGTGGAAGGTAATACATCAATCACATAAAGTATCTAGTGGAAGGTAAGACAGTATAAATCAATCATATACAGTATCTAGTGGAACACAGTATACATCAATCATATACAGTATCTAGTGGAAGGTAATACAGTATACATCAATCATATACAGTATCTAGCAACAGGTGTCAATTGAGTTGAATAGTTTTGACTCAAAAACATACAGCTATAAGATGTAGGTCTTAAACTATGGTCATGTATGGACAGGAAAGACAAGTCACAGTGAGAGTGAAGTTCCTCTTGACTTCTCCTATGGAGTCTATGATGATGCCATGACTCAGGGAAAAGCTCAGGGTGGAGAACTTAACATGAATAACAAAAAGGGAAATGGTAGTGTTGATGTTGGATGACATTATTCTCTCACCAACAGCCTGGAAACCTGGGTATTAACTTTGGAGACGTAGGCGAAAAAAAAAAAAATTAAGCAGACTTAGAATTCCACTTACCTTTGTGTTCGGTTTAAGAGCGGCCTGGAGCAACTCGATTTTGGTAAAATCAGCAAAGGAGACATCCAAGCCAAATTCTGCAGCAATCTTCCGGAAGTAACGATTGGTGCCTGTAGAGAAAAAGGCATCCTGTATTACTGTTTTATGGTAATGGCTGGATGCATCAAACCATATATACAAATATGTGTGCACTCTTTCACTGGCAACATTGTCTACCTTTTTGGTAGTTCTCCAGACAGTTTTACAGACACTGTGGGCCATGTCTTACCTCCATAAACGTCATTCATGCAGACAACGCCATCTCCAGCTTTCAGCATGTGAGTGATGGTCATAGTCGCAGCCAGCCCGGAAGCAAGAGCAAAACCTACAGAAAAGTCACAGTTCAAAGAATACATTCTCTTCAAGTTGTAAACAGGAGGCTAGTAAAAAGATACAGGCCTACATTCTCTAACTTATTATATTTTATTAGATACAAATTCATGAGGTAGTGGTGTCTGACATGAACACTTACAGTACTTTGCTCCATCCAAAGCAGCCACAGCTTTTTCCAGACAGTTTCTAGTAGGGTTTCCACTCCGACTGTACTCAAAACCCTGATGAAGACAACATACCACATTCAGAGAGCCCACATTTGCCACATCTTTCATAAATAAACAGATGCTGACATTGCTGATCATCTTGCTATTAATTATTTGTTAAATGTAATGACAAATCGTTAACACAAACACTTTCAGTACTCATCACGAAAAGTTAATTTCACATCACTGTTCTGACTCATGAATAAGTCCCACCTGAGCCAAGTGCCACCTTTAGTTATATAGGCAAGTCATTTAAGAACAAATTATTTACAATGACGTCCTACCCCGGCCAAACCAAGACAACGCTGGGCCAATTGTGCGCCGCCCTATGGGACTCCCAATCACGGCCGGTGGTGATACTGGGCATTGAACGATGCTACAAAAACAGTACAGTACTACTATGTCATATATATATTTACAGCAATATTTTCCTTAAATTCGTTTAACCGGACCGGTTCAGTATACCGCTGGACCGGTATGACACACCATACTGAACGAACACCCCTCTATACCAGACACTTAGGTTATTGCTGGCCTAGGCTAATGTTATACTATCCCTACGTAGGACGCGCCATTTCCTATTATAGGTTTACTACTATACATAAATGTGCTAGATACAGTACATGGAAAAAAACTCTTGCTCGCTATACAATGATGGCTACTATCATTTCCGGTCATAATACACATTTCAGATTAGTCCCGCAGTTAACTCCTACTACAATTACCCGAAGGTCTTTAAGTTAGCCGAATGGTATACATTAGGTAACTTACAGCATGAAGTCCAGGTTCCTGCTGCTTGAACGTGGTGGACAGAGAAATAGGTGGCACCACCGCCATAGATTTCCATTGCTCCGGTTCTTGCCCAACGTGGATCGCCTCTGTTGCGAAAGATTTGAACTGCATGCGGAACCCGGTAGACAAGTCGTTCTGTTGGTGTTTAGAAGCCATGTGTTACAAATCAAGTGCGATTCCCTGAGAGTAGAGGGTGTTCCACCGTTGAATAACCTAAATGAAAACTAACCAGTGAATTAGAGGCGACGTGTAATACCCATATCATTTATAGCCCAATCACCGCCTCTCTATAAGGGGAGGATACCACCGATTGGCGTTTCAACAGGGGCGTCTCGTACCACGTGACCCGTATTTCCGCGTGGTTTATTTGATTTTGTTGCTGGCAGGATTTTCTCTCGACACACCAATGATAGTATGGCGCAAGGCATAGTTTGAGCCAATAGGATGAAGAGTAGGCTGTATTATACAAACCTGTTATATTTTAACAAGTCAAATGGCATTTTGTTGGTTACATACACGTGTTTAGCAGACGTTATTGCGGGTGTAGCGAAATGTGTTTCTAGCTCCAACAGTGCAGTAATATATAACAGGTCATATCTAGCAATTCACAACATATACCCAATACACAAACAAATCTAAATAAAGGAATGGAATTAAGAATATATAAATATATGGACAAGCAATGTCAGAGCGGCATAGACTTAAAGTAGAATAGTATAGAATACAGTACATACAAGAGATGAGTAATGCAAGAAAACAAAGAAGAATTTGTTCTTAACTTTAAAAAAATATATATATATATATTATTTCACCTTTATTTAACCAGGTAGGTCAGTTGAGAACAAGTTCTCATTTACAACTGCGACCTAGCCAAGACAAAGCAAAGCAGTCCGACAAAAACAACACAGAGTTACACATGGGAAATAAACAAACGTACAGTCAATAACACAATAGAAAATCTATATACAGAGTGCAAATGTAGTGCAAAATGCAGTAAGGTTAGGAAGATAGGACAGATTAGCATTAACACTGGAATGATGGAATGTGCAAATGATGATGTGCAAATAGAGATACTGGAGTGCAAAATGAGCAGTGATCGATAAGCAGCTTTGACAGCTGATGCTTAAAGTTAGTGAGGGAGATAGGAACCTCTAGCTTCAAGGATTTTTGCAATTCGTTCCAGTCATTGGCAGCAGAGAACTGGAAGGAATGGCGGCCAAAGGAGGTGTTGGTGTAAGGATGATGAAAATGATGTAATACTGATACATTGAATGGGTTGATATAAGTTAAGATACTTAAAATCGTCCATAAAAAGGAGAAAGTAAAAATACATTTATGGTCTGTAGATCGGTAATCCATTGCTTTTTGAGTAAAAGAGGCTAAAGAGGTTAATAGGATAAAAATAATATCTGTGTTTAAAATACTGTTTTATTTAACTTCTATAACATTTTGGGGAAATGCACCTTGAAGTACAATATGCAGTGTTTGTTTGTTTACATAAGTTCCACTTTCTTTGTTGCCGTAAGTTTAACTACCAGTTTGTGATGGGAGGATCTGGGAACGATTGCTAATGCCTCGTTCAGTCCGTACGGAACGTGTGGCTTACGTTCGTCCATTACAATTTGGACTTGACTGAAGCAACATCTTGTCCGTGTGGTACTTTCTATTTCCCCTTTTACAGGTAAGAACAAAGGTTGTATTATGTTTGAATGATTTATATATGTGTTTAATACTGTAAGGAAAATGCGGGGAGTAAATGTTAAGGATTGTAGTAATTTATGTAGGCGCATTTAGCAGGCTAAACATGAAGTGTTGTTTCAGTGTAGCCTGTGTGCTAGCTGTGTTTGGATCGAGGATCAAAAGTGGCGGGAATGAAACACCGTTGCCGCCGTTTTCCCTGTGTGTATTAGCTTTATATAATAGGGATAAGGTAAAAGTGCTATTGTTTAAGAAAAAGGAGTGTTTAATGTGAAGAGGCAAGATAGTTTATATGTTTAAGTGCAACGTTACTGAGGGTAAAATGTTAAGAGTATTCTGAATTAATAATAACTATAAACAGCAGTAATTAGCATTACAGAATATCTTCGATGGTGTTGTTTATTGTTCTAAACACTTTACAGGGTTAAGTTAAATCTATTTCTGTTTAAATAATCTGTTTTATTAAATGTACTGTTTCAAGGTTATTTGCCAATACTATTTTAAGATGCTGTAAATATGTTTTGATATCTCTTTGGTAACTCACTCTAAAGGTTAACTCAGGTATTTTAGTAATATGGAGTTATAACTGACCAGCTGATATTTTTCCTGATTGTGTAGTTTCTTAGAGGGACATTTATGTTGTGCAAAGGGAAAATAACATGTTTAATTGTGATATTGTGTAAACATGTTATTATGCTGTTAATGGTAAATGCATTACAATTTGGACTTGACTGAAGCAACATCTTGTCCGTGTGGTACTTTCTATTTCCCCTTTTACAGGGGGCGCAACATTGGCTTTGGGGGTGACCAGTGAAATATACCTGCTGGAGCGCATGCTAAGGGTGGGTGTTGCCATGGTGACCAGCGAGCTGAGATAAGGCGGGGATTTACCTAGCAAAGACTTATAGATGACCTGGAGCCAGTGGGTTTGGCGACGAATATGTAGTGAGGGCCCGCCAACGAGAGAATACAGACTTGCCTAGTTAAATAAAGGTTAAATAAAAATACAAATCAAAATGTCTCTAGTGGACAGTATCTAGTGGAAAGTAACACAGTATACATCAATCATATACAGTATCTAGTGGAAGATAATACAGTATACATCAATCATATGCAGTATCTAGTGGAAGGTAACACAGTATACATCAATCATATACAGTATCTAGTGGAAGGTAAGACAGTATACATCAATCATATACAGTATCTAGTGGAAGATAATACAGTATACATCAATCATATACAGTATCTAGTGGAAGGTAACACAGTATACATCAATCATATACAGTATCTAGTGGAAGATAACACAGTATACATCAATCATATACAGTATCTAGTGGAAGGTAACACAGTATACATCAATCATATACAGTATCTAGTGGAAGGTAATACAGTATACATCAATCATATACAGTATCTAGTGGAAGGTAATACAGTATACATCAATCATATACAGTATCTAGTGGAAGATAATACAGTATACATCAATCATATACAGTATCTAGTGGAAGGTAATACAGTATACATCAATCATATACAGTATCTAGTGGAAGGTAACACAGTATACATCAATCATATACAGTATCTAGTGGAAGGTTTCACTGTATACATCAATCATATACAGTATGTAGTGGAAGGTAATACTGTATACATCAATCATATACAGTATCTAGTGCAAGGTAATACAGTGTACATCAATCATATACAGTATCTAGCCTTGTAGCAACAGGTGTCAATTGAGCTGAATAGTTTTGGCTCCTAATCAAAAACGTACAGCTATAAGATGTAGGTCTTAAACTATGGTCATGTATGGACAGGAAAGACAAGTCACAGTGAGAGTGAAGTTCCTCCTTGACTTCTTCAATGGAGTCTATGATGATTCCATGACTCTGGGAAAAGCTGGCGGTGATACAGCCCAACAGGATGCTCTCAATTGTAAAAATTTGAGGGTTTTAGGTGCCAAATTTCTTCAGCCTACTGAGGTTTAAAATGTGCTGTTGCGCCTTCTTCACCACACTGTCTGTGAGGGTGGACCATTTTAGTTTGTCAGTGATTTGTATGTCGAGGAACTTGAATCTTTCCACCTTCTCCACTGTGGTCCCGTCGATGTGGATGGGGGTCTCCCTCAGCTGTTTCCTGAAGTCCAATAATTATCTCCTTTGTTTTGTTGACGTCGAGTGAGGTTATTTTCCTGGCACCACACTCCCAGAGCCCTCACCTCCTCCCTGTAGACTGTCTCGTCATTGTTGGTAATCAAGCCTTCTACTGTTGTGTCGTCTGCAAACTTGATGATTGAGTTGGAGGCGTGCTTGGCCACGCAGTCATGGGTGAACAGGGAGTACAGGAGTGGGCTGAGCACGCACCCTTGTTGGTCCCCAGTGTTGAGGATCAGCGAAGTGGAGGTGTTGTTTCCTACCTTCACCACCTGGGTGTGGCCAGTCAGGAAGTCCAGGACCCAGTTGCACAGGGCGGGGTTCAGACTCAGGGCCTTGAGCTTAATGGTGAGCTTGGAGTTTACTATGGTGTTGAATGCTGAGCTATAGTCAATGAACAGCATTCTTACATAGGTATTCCTCTTGTCCAGATGGTAGAGGGCAGTGTGCAGTGTGATGGCGATTGCATTGTCTGTTGATCTATTGGGGCGGTAAGCAAATTGAAGTGGGTCTAGGGTGACAGGTAAGGTAGAGGTGAAATGATCCTTGACTAGCCTCTCAAAGCACTTCATGACGGCAGAAGTGAGTGCTAAAATTATCTTGGGAGATAATACGGTCATTACATTTTATTGTGAGGTATTCTAGGTCGGGTGAACAAAAGGACTTGAGTTCCTATATGTTACCACAATTACACCATGAGTCGTTAATCATGAAACATACACCTCCGCCCTTCTGCTTCTCTGAGAGATATTTATTCCTGCTTGTGCGATGAACTGAGAACCCAACTGGCTGGACCGACTCAGACAGAATATCCAGAGAGAGACATATTTCCGTGAAACAGAGTATGTCCCTGATGTCTCTCTGGAAAGAAACCCTTGCCCTGAGCTCGTCAACTTTGTTATCCAGAGGCTGAACATTAGCGAGTAATATACTCAGAAGCAGTGTTTGGTGTGCGCACCTCCTAAGTCTGACCAGCAGGCCGCTCCGAGTACCTCTCCTCCCCAGGCATTGTTTTGGGTCGGCCTCTGGAATCAGTTAAATTGCCCTGGGGGGGAGTGAACAAAGGATCCGCTTCGGGAAAGTCGTATTCCTAGTCGTAATGCTGGTAGTGCTGGTGAGTTACCGCCACTCTGATATCTAATAGTTCTTAATGCTGTATGTAATAACACAAAACATTTTCTGGGATAATAATGTAAAAAATAAGAGCTAGTTGCAAGGCAGCCCTCTCTGTTGGCACCATTTTCATGTACATTACATTATGTACAACTTTTGTAGTTTGTTCGTAGTTTGAACATAGTGTAACATTTACAGCAGTTGTGTTTATTTTTTCCACATACATAATTTCAGTTGAATGTAAAACACGAGAAACAGAAACAGGGGAGTTATTATAACACATTTGTATGTTTTTTGTCTTAGTACATAAAAAACAAAATGTTGCAAAAACAACTAACAACAATAACACTCCCATTGACGCTATGAGGGTCAAGATATTGCTGTGGTAAAAATACAATTTCTTTTTCTCTATCACACAACTATTCTGCCACATGGGGAGACAATGTGCTATGTTGTGTTGGTCAAGACAGTTTGACTGTAAAGTCACATTTCTACATCTACAGTCCATTTTTTAATATATTTTTTTTATTGAACATTTATTTAACTACGCAAGTCAGTTAAGAACAAATTCTTATTTACAATGACAGCCTACACTGGCCAAACTCAGGCAACGCTGGGCCAATTGTGCACCGACCTATGGGACTACCAATCACGGCCAGTTGTGATACAGTCTGGATTTGAACCAGGTTGTCTGTAGTGACACATCTAGCACTGAGATGCAGTGTCTTAGACCACTGCACCACTTGGGAGCCCACAAGTCTAATCTAGTCTATACCCACAGATTGTGGAACTGGCAGAATATTTCCCAAAGGGAGTTAAATAAGCTGCAGACCATTTTCCTATGGAACATTTATGATACATTTCAAGGACAATCAGCACTACATTAGCCCACAGATCCAAACACATCTTTGTATCTGTGCCATTATAGCGTCTGTGACAGCCTGGGCAGCGCTATCTCCATTTTGAAGTAGTCCTTAACAGCTTCTCCCCCAAGCCATAAGACTGCTGAACAGTTAATCCAATCCAATATTATTCAAGGGTTTTAAATTATTTGGATTTAAATTAGGGGTTTTAAATTAACTTTTTTCTAGTGAGGACATCAAAACTATGAAATAACATATGGAATCATGTAAACTGGCTCTCATAAGGACCGCCACAGGAAAGGAAGACCCAGAGCTACCTCTGCTGCACAGGATAAGTTCATTAGCGTTACCAGCCTCAGAATAAATGACTCATCTCAACATCAACTGTTCAGAGGAGACTGCGTGAATCAGGCCCTTATGACAAGTGGAAATCTGTCCTTTGGTCTGATGAGTCCAAATGTGAGATTTTTGGTTCCAACCGGTGTCTTTGTGAGACACAGAGTAGGTGAATGGATGATCTCCGCATGTGTGGTTCCCACTGTGAAGCATGGAGAAGAAATTATGGTGTGGGGGTGCTTTGCTGGTGACACTGTCAGTGATTTATTTAGAATTCAAGGCACACTTAACCAGCATGGCTACCACAGCATTCTGCAGCGATACGCCATCTCATCTGGTTTGCGCTTAGTGGGACTATCATTTGTTTTTCAACAGGACAATGACCCAAAACACCTCCAGGCTGTGTAAGGGCTATTTGACCAAGAAGGAGAGTGATGGAGTGCTGCATCAGATGACCTGGCCTCCACAATCACCCAATCTCAACCCAATTGAGATGGTTTGGGAAAAGTTGGACCGCAGAGTGAAGAAAAAGCAGCCAACAAGTGCTCAGCATATGTGGGAACCCCTTCAAGACTGTTGGAAAAACATTTCAGGTGAAGCTGGTTGAGAGAATGCCAAGAGTGTGCAAAGCTCTCATCAAGTTGTATTCAGCATATCTGACAAATACAATTTTATTTAAAATGTCTTCTTCATGATTGGCTGATCCCTCCTGATGACCCGGTTGGACATGAAGGGATCAGAAGGGATCAGTCAATGACGTTGGAAGACCCACCCAGTTGACTATAATAAAAAGGGTGAAGCCCTCAATGGTGTTGCCCATGCTAATATGGCCTTATGGCCACTAGAGGCCTCTATCATTCTCTATGAGTAGGACAGATTTTGTAGATTAAGATACTCCGGAGCCGGCACAAAATATGGCTCAGAAAACATACCTCAATCCAGGGTTGAGAAACACGTTGTACTCTGAATTGTCCCATTATCCCAACAGATACACCAAGAAGATTTTTGTTGTTCAACGCAACATGCTATGCAATTGCTGTCTGTAGTGGTTTCAAACAATGTCCCAATATTCTAATTAGCCACTTCCTTTAAACACATTTACAAGGATGGTTCCAACGTGCATCCATGCTGCATTTACAAAGGCAGCCTAATTCTGATATTTCTTCCACTAATTGGGCTTTTGACCAATCACATCAGAGCTTTTCACATCAGATCTTGTGTCCGATCCTTATTTTGAGTGTGTGTGCCATCCAGAGGGTGAATGGGCAAGAAAAATTATTTAAGTGAGTTTGAACGGTATATGGTAGTAGGTGCAAGGCGCACAGCAATGCTGTTGGGTTTTTCATGCTCAACAGTTTCTCGTGTGTATCAAGAATGGTCCACCACCCAAAGGACATCCAGCTAACTTGACACAGCTGTGGGAGGCATTGAAGTCAACATGGGCCAGCATCCCTGTGAAACGTTTTCGACACCTTGTAGAGTCCATGCCCTGAAGAATTGAGGATGTTCATGAAGGTGTTCTTAATGTTTTGTACACTCAGTGTATTTTATATCTGCATCAGAATGGAAAGTTGATTGACTGATCATGACAGTCAAGCAAATCTATAAACTATTGATCTGTGCTATGATGACATATTGTCTCACTCCAAGTGTTGTAACTATTTACTTTATGAAGAATGCTAGAATTTGACTTGTAGTATAGTGTCCCAGTATGCTTTGCAAAATATTTTTTTGTTACAACTTGAGAACTTATTGCATTTTAAATGTTTATACAAGTAGCCAATCCATTTAATGAGTAATTGTAACCATTGGATTGTAACATGATGGGCCGCCCCAAGTTGGTGAAGGTAGGAAACAACACCTCCACTTCACTGATCCTCAACACTGGGGCCCCACAAGGGTGCGTGCTCAGCCCACTCCTGTACTCCCTGTTCACCCATGACTGCGTGGCCAAGCAAGCCTCCAACTCAATCATCAAGTTTGCAGACGACACAACAGTAGTAGGCTTGGTTACCAACAATGACGAGACAGCCTACAGGTAGGAGGTGAGGGCTCTGGGAGTGTGGTGCCAGGAAAATAAATAACCTCTCACACAATGTCAACAAAAAGAAGGAGATGACAGTGGACTTCAGGAAACAACAAATAGTGCACCCCCTATGCACCACACTATCCACATCGACGGGACCGCAGTGGAGAAGGTGGAAAGCTTCAAGTTCCTTGGCGTACACATCACTGACAAACTGAAATGGACCACCCACAAAGACAGTGTGGTGAAGACAGCGCAACAGTGCCTCTTCAATCTCAGGAGGCTAAAGAAATTTGGCTTGGCACCTAAAACCCCCACAAATGTTTACATATGCACAATTGAGAGCATCCTGTCGGGCTGTATCACCGCCTGGTACGGCAACTTCACCGCCCGCAAACGCAAGGCTATCCAGAGAGTAGTGCGGTCTGCCCAAAGCATTACCGGCGGCAAACTACCCACCCTCCAGGACGCCTACAGCACCCGATATCACAGGAAGGCCAAACATATCATCAAGGACATCAACCATCCGAGCCACTGCCTGGAACCTTGCTATCGTCCAAAAGGCAAGGTCAGTACAGGTGCATCAAAGCTGGGACCGAGAGACTGAAAAACAGCTTATATCTCAAGGCCAACAGACTGTTAATCAGCCATCACTAGCACATTAGATGCTGCTGCTGCCTATAGACATAGACTAGAAATCACTGGTCAACTTAAGAAATTGAACACTAGCCACTTTAAATAATGTTTACATATCTTGCATTTTTCATCTCATATGTATATACTGTATTCTATACAATTATACTGTGTCTTAGTCCATGCCGCTCTGGACATCGCTCGTCCACATATGTATATATTCTTAATTCATTCCTTACTTAGATTTGTGTGTATGAAATTTCCCCCCCGGGGATCAATAAAGTACCTATCTATCTATCTATCTATCTATTGGGTATATGTTGTGAAATTGTTAGATATTACTTGTTACATATTACTGCACTGTCGGAGCTAGAAGCACAAGCATTTCGCTAAAAGTTTTTATAAAAAGTATGAATTAAAGAGTCCCGTGGAAGGACCACGGTTGTACAGGACAAACATATCTACAAACATTATTTTTTAGAGATACGCCTCGATACAGAATAGAGTTGAGCATTCCTCAACTGCTGATACTGTAACCTTTGCAAACTCTCGCGATACTACTGCCGGAACATGGCAGGTGACGCTTCCGTACTAGTCAAATGATGCACTTTATAGGAGCCGCTTATTCAGGGACAATTTCGGTTATGAGAAAAGGGGACATAGTTGTAGTTACTTAGTTATTGTTGAGTATTTCCTACCCTTATTTCCGATTATTCGTTGAATTTTCATGTTGTGCAATTTACAGATTTTGGGTGATCTAGACTACCACTGGCATTTTTGCCAGCGAAATACATATATTTGCCCAGAGGGTCATCGTCAACGGCACCCTCTGTCAATTGTTTAGAAAATGACCGGAGAAAAGATACGCTCCCTCCGCAAGGACCATAAACCGAGCAAAGAAGAGGATTTACTGGAACCGGACGAGGAGGCTGCAACTGGGACATTTACTTCAACTAAGACTAATAATAAGGGCAAAGCTAGTAAAATCTTTAGCAATCACAAGTTGGTCAAATCTCCATCGACACAGCAGCAACATCAGAATCAGCAATCGCAGATAAATGCAAACACTACCACATTGTCAAATGCCGACGTTATCGAGGATAACAACAAAAACCCTGTAGTCCGAGCCGGCGAAGACTTTCCAGTCCATGAATGTGTATTCAAAGGTGATATCCGACGCTTATCCTCGCTCATTCGAACTCAGAATATCGCTCAGAAAGATCTTCATGGTAAGAATCGTATGGCTCCCTATCTCCATGTTCCAAACTAGCCTACTTGACCCAGGCGATATCGGTACTGTCGTAATTTATCGTTTCGTCTTCTTTTCAGCTGACTAAATTATTAATTTAAACAAGATTTGTAGGTGAGTTTGTGTGGTTGGCAATGCTCTACCGTTTCCCTCAGGCCAACACCTTGGGATGCCCCTTTTCCAAATGCCCAACGCTGCAGGGCAAGGCCTACCCAGCTCAGCTCATAGTTGTTCTTATTGGAAGTCGTTCTTAAGTAATGGATAGGTGAGGACAACAATCTATACAATGACCGAAGAAAAGCATCCATTAATCTAGACATGAGATGGACAGCTTCCCCGAAGTATGCCTAACCTCACTCCAGTTCAAATACCAACAGAAATCTGACCCAGGCACACCTAATGCAACTCAAACATCAATATCTGAATTCGACTGATATCACATGCTAGCTAGCCTACATGAGTGTACTGCTTTCATTGAGGCCATGCAAGCTATCTGAATTTCTACAGTTGTGCTGTTCTGATTGGCCTACTGTGGTAGTGTCAGTATGGTGAGTCTTATGTTTTGGACCATATCCATTTGAGCATGACTAGGAACTTGATCAGTCTCCACTGCTTTCTTACCGCAGCCTCACCTTTTAGATTATGCAGGCTGCAACAGGGGTGGTTCTACATTTCCTTGTGCATGGCAAGGCTATCCCAGTTCAAGTGGACTGGTCCATCTTGACCTCCCATACTGCATTGTTTCACATTGTTTATTAAAGGTGTATAAGATTGTTATTGCATAATCTCTAAACCAACCGGAAGTTATGCTGCGTCTGAAAAGAATCAGGCGGAGACTGAGGTATTTGCCAGTCTTGGACACTCCCCTTTCTCATCGGAGAACCTCAGCTGGTCCCCGGGCCCTCCATGCAGTTTGTCACAGTCGGGTCCACTGGGATTCCTAGTTAATCCAAGGCCTATATTTTTGCCCACATCAGGGCTTCTACTGGCAGGGGTGTTATACTCTGGATGTCTGCCCGGGAGAGGCTGTGTGGCCGGGTTTTTAGCATTCTTCGTAGTATTCTACTTGTGCATCTTCAGCCCTTTTCTCATAGTGTCAGTATTTGTGGCTTTTCTTCATTTTAGTTTACTACAGAAGGGTACTTTGTGTCTGTCTACATGTTCCTTTCTTGGATGTAGGCTATATGGGGCCCTTTTAAGTGTACAGTGTTATTATAATATTATAAGGTTAACTGCCTTTTAAGCAGGTGCCGTTTGTGCCTGTCCACACTATAGACTGACCACACACACACACACACACACACACACACACACACACACACACACACACACACACACACACACACACACACACACACTATCCTTCTTCTATATGATTAAGCCTGTGTTTAAATAGGCAGCCCAATTCTGATATTTTTAAAATTTAATTGTTATTTTTTACCAATCACCTCAGTTCTTTTCACATCAGATCATTTTCAGAGCTAACGTGATTGGTCAAAAGACCAATTAGTAGAAAAAATATCTGAATTTGTCTGGCTGTGTAAATGCAGCCTTTGGGGATTACTGATTGACCAAATACAGCAGTTTCTTCCACGGTTCAATTACATAATAGTCCATCCGAGAAGTTCATGTATTACATCAGTTTTTAGATGTTTTGACTTTCAAGGCAAGCCTGGTTCTGTCGCCCGTTAGGCTATGTAAATAATGGCCATGGGAATTGGTAGGATGTTGCAAGTGTCTGTTTGCAGGCTTAACTGTAACGCACAGTCTAAACCAGTGGAGGCTGCTGAGGGGAGAATGGCTCATAATAATGTCCGGAACGGAGCAAATGGAATGGTATCTAACACCTGGAAACCATGTGTTTGATGTATTTGATAACATTCCCTGGTACTGTTGCACTCCAGTCTTTACTACGTGTCACCAACCTCCTGTGGTCTAAACTGTATTTTCTTTGTGCTCTTCAGGAAACACACCCCTACACCTCGCTGTCATGATGGGTCACAAAGGTGAGTAGTGCACAGATTTCATTAGGGTGTGTGTGTATGGTCAGTGTATGCTGTCTGGCATGAAGGCCTAGGTGTCTGACGTGTGTTTCTGTCTGGTCCTGAGTCCCTTTGTGGAGGGTAAAGTGTTGTAGACTTTTCCACTGATCGCAGATCTCTGAGTCAAACCCCAAAAGGCAGGATGCTCATGCATTTCTAAACTTTCTAAACAGGAGCTCATGGATTTATAACTGAGCAAAATAGGTTTGCACTGGAAACCCCTTTTAGTGGACTTGCCTTCAGACTAAAACCTCTAGAGTGGACTGTCTCAAGAATAGTGAAGATTGCATCATTACTATTGAATCTAAGGCTGCACAAAAGAGGCTATGCATTGCTCCTTGTCCATGATTGAGATGGATAAATGTTGGACAGTTGGCCCACACATACCCTGACAGATGGAACTTGGCAGTAAGGATGATTAGCTGTACGAATGACTAGAGATTTTTCTTTCCTAAATGTAATCTGCTATGACTGCTATGAATCGTTGCAGATCATTCATGTCAGTGATCATCTCTCTGGATCAAGGAAGGGCACAATTTGATAAAGGGATTTTGTTCAAAGTTAGATTGTTCAAAGCTAGCTAATCTCATCCCAGAAATATCCAGGCAGAGACTATATCCTATCTCAACAGTTCTTGGTTGTTGCATATTACGGAAGTTACATAGTTTGTTTTATGTATTTTCACAGTGGGATAATGTATAGCCTATGTGGGTTGTTTGAACACAAAGTAGAATGATCACGACTGCTATTAAGGTTTTGTAGAAACCTTCATTACATTGTTTTTTTGTGCTCAGTTAAGTTGTATTGGCTCTTTTGGAAACATGCTTCTACGTAAAATATTCATGCAATGCCCCTCTGTGACTAGATGCCTACATTTCATTTTACTGGGAGACTACAGTACATGCTATTGAAATATTTATGCGTTTTTGAAGTGGTCTTTCAGTGAACTATCCAGGCGTACGTTCCTTGTGTGCCGTTCACTGCTTGTGTTTGTCAGATGTAAACACAACTGGATTGAAAGTACATGGAAATCTCATTCCCACTACATATAGGTACTGTTTTATCACTATATTGCTTGCTACCCAACTGAGTATGTAGTGGTTGAATTGATTGTAGTAATGTGTCAGCCTATCCCTAGCTTATGACACTGCCCTATCCTCTAGAGATGTATTGGCTAGACAGGCGATAGCAACAACATGAGCTCATATTGTGGGTGTGGTCCACCCTATTGGGATTTCTGTTTGGAAGGAGACACTGTACTGCTTTTGTGTGTGTGTGTGTGCTAGTCTCTATAACATACAGTAAAGCAGTCGTTCCCAACCTTTTTCGGTTACTGTACCACCAACTGAATTTTGCTCTGACCGGAGTACCCCTGAAGTACCCCCTCGTGCATTTTACCGGCAAGCCTATGATCTCATGAGTCTTCTCAAGTACCCATCTGTGCCCTGGTTGGGAACCACTGCAGTAAAGGATGGCCTGTTTGTGATGAGGAGCTGGATGTTGACACTTAATACATGGAGTGTGACCTCTCTTCTCCCTGCACTGTAGAATCATGATGAATATTAATACAAGTCAGTGGGAGTCTGTGGGAAGAAGGACATTAGGATACATGTTTGATACTGAAGATTGTGTAGTATGTCTGGAGAGTCAGACCTGTCATACAAGCCCATATCTGTACAGTTGATCTGTAGCAGATGTTTGTTTGGATATCAGTATTGTGACGGTGCGAGGGTGGTCAGCACAAAAATGAGGAGGTTGAAAAAAAGGAAAATAAGAAAGCTCGAAATAGATAATTATATCCTTTAATAACGCATGGCAGTTCGAAAACAATAATCCACACGCACAACACAAGGAGGGAAACATATATAGGGAGTGTAATCAAGTGATGGGAAGCAGGTACGTGTGGAATCAGGGAATGAGAAGCAGGTGTGGGCACGTGTGCGTGGCTGCCATCATCTTCATGCCGGTGTTTAGTACACCGGCGAGCCGGACCCCTGGGGCGGGAGAGGCACCGTCGAGGCATGTGGAACAAACGTTACAGTACCCCCCCAAAGGCGAGACTGGGTGGCGCTCATGGAACTCCCTCGTCAGAGACTGATCGCAAATGTCCACCGCCTGGACCCAGCTGCGTTCCTCCGGACTGCATCCCACACAGTCCACTAGGTACTGGACCTAACCCCGCTGCAGATGAGAGTCCAGCACCGCTTCCACTCTGTACGCCGGACCCCCGTCCACGTCCACCGGAGGCGGAGGCACAGCAGCAGGACCGAATCCCCCCCAGCGGGCCAGGAACCACCGGCCTGAGGAGAGAGACATGGAAATTGGGAGAGATGTTATTGTAAGGTGGATGCATTTGAAGGGTTACTGAGACATCATTCACCCTCCGGAGGACCTTAAAGGGCCCTACATACCGGGGGCTTAGCTTACGGCAGGGCAGGCGGAGGTCCCGCATGGAGAGCCATACCTTGTCCCCAGGGCGGCAGTCCGGGGCATCGCTCCGCCGGACCAAACTTCCTCCGCCGACCGGACCCAGTCCTCCACATCAGGCACATCACTGGGCTCGGTACCGGTCCAAGGACACAACGGGGTCAGCCCTGTGGAGGACTGGTGCAGGGAGTTCTGGGTGTATTCCGCCCAGGCGAGAAAGCGTGACCACTCACCTGGCCTATCAAGGCAGTAGCTTCAAAGAAACCTCTCCAGCTCCTCCGTTAGCCTGAGTATGGTACCCGGATGTGAGGCTGACCGTGACCCCCAGACGGGACAGGAATGCCCTCCACACACGAGATGTAAATTGGGGCCCAGGGTCGGAAACGATGTCCTCCGGAAGTCCATAGAACCGGAAGACCTGTTGGAATAGGACCTCAGCGACCTGGTAGGCAGATGGAAGACCAGTGTGCGGGACAAAACGGACCATCTTGGAGAACCGATCTACTACCACCAGGTTTTTCGGGGGGCTCCCGTGCTGCTGGGAGAGGACCGCCCCCACGCCGACCTCGGACGCGTCGACCTCCATGACGAAAGGCAGGCGCGGGTCAAGATGGCATAGCAAAGGTGCTCTGGTGAACCTGCCTCGCAGAACGCTTTCTCCGCGTCCCGGGTCCAGTGGAGGCGCTGAGGCTTTCCTTTCAGCAACAACATGAGTGGTGCGGCGATGGTGCTGAAACCTTGGATGAACCGGCGGTAAAAGTTGGCACATCCCAGGAAGCGTTGGAGTTCCTTTATCGTCTTGGGAACTGGCCATGACCTGACAACCTCTACCTTCATCTTCGGAGAGGAAGAGATACTGGGTGTGCGAAATGGTCACGGTCTCGGAGCTGCCCGTCGATGACAATGGCCTTGATGATGAATGCGTCCAGCGACATGACTTCACTTACACAAGCCAGCTCCATCCGAACCGCAGCCCGCAAGCCCCTACAGAAGAGCTGGCCCGTTCCAGCCACTAGACGCAGCCACCGTCCGGAATAACAGAGCATACTCCGCAGCTGTGCCCGTCCCCTGTCTTAGGCACAACAGCTGCTCGCCCGCATTTCTCTCCTCCGCGGGATGGTCGAACACTGCTCGGAACTGGGCGATGAACCAGGGGAATGACCTCAGTTCCTCAGAACCGCTATTCCACAAAGCCGTTACCCAGTCGAGGGTGCGTCCACTAAGGAGCGAGATCATTGCGGTTACCTTCTCCTTGTCTGGGACCGGTTGATCCCCAAAGTATAGATCACATTGGAGAAGGAAACCACAACAACCCTCCGGATCACCATCATACCGTTCAGGTAGGGCTCTCCAGAGTTTTACAACCGGAACGCCGCTAGATACCCCACACGGGTGAGGAAGCTGCTGCGGCACCACTTGACTGCCACTGGGTCTCCCCACCTACAACATTCCCATGAGCTCTCCCATCTGCCCCTCCATGACGCGGTACCTATCCTCCAGCTCGGACATCCGGCCATCCGGACCGGGTCCCCCATCGCGTTCTCCCGTGCTCATGGAGAGGGGAAAGGTGAGAGAAATGACAAAAAACAATGAAAACATGAAAGATTGAAATAGATAATTATATCCTGTAAGAATTCCGGCTCTCACAGACCTGTTAGTTTTTCTTTAAGAAGCCATCCTGTTCTCCACTCATTACCTGTATTAACTGCACCTGTTTGAACTCGTTACCTGTATAAAAGACACCTGTCCACACACTCAATCAAACAGACTCCAACCTCTCCACAATGGCCAAGACCAGAGAGCTGTGTAAGGACATCAGGGATAAAATTGCAGACCTGCACAAGGCTGGGATGGGCTACAGGACAATAGGCAAGCAGCTTGGTCAGAAGGCAACAACTGTTGGCGCAATTATTAGAAAATGGAAGAAGTTCAAGATGACGGTCAATGTCCCTCGGTCTGGGGCACCATGCAAGATCTCACCTTGTGGGGCATCAATGATCATGAGGAAGGTGAGGGATCAGCCCAGAACTACACGGCAGGACCTGGTCAATGACCTGAAGAGAGCTGGGACCACAGTCTCAAAGAAAACCATTAGTAACACACTACGCCGTCATGGATTAAAATCCTGCAGCGCACGCAAGGTCCCCCTGCTCAAGCCCGCGCATGTCCAGGCCCGTCTGAAGTTTGCCAATGACCATCTGGATGATCCAGAGGAGGAATGGGAGAAGGTCATGGTCTAAACTCCACTCGCCATGTTTGGAGGAAGAAGAAGGATGAGTACAACCCCAAGAACACCATCCCAACCTTGAAGCATGGAGGTGGAAACATCATTCTTTGGGGATACTTTTCTGCAAAGGGGACAGGACGACTGCACCGTATTGAGGGGAGGATGGATGGGGCCATGTATCGCGAGATCTTGACCAACAACCTCCTTCCCTCAGTAAGAAGATAGGTCGTGGCTGGGTCTTCCAGCATGACAACGACCCGAAACACACAGCCAGGACAACTAAGGAGTGGCTCCTTAAGAAGCATCTCAAGGTCCTGGAGTGGCCTAGCCAGTCTCCAGACCTGAACCCAATAGAAAATCTTTGGAGGGAGCTGAAAGTCCGTATTGCCCAGCGACAGCCCCGAAACCTGAAGGATCTGGAGAAGGTCTGTATGGAGGAGTGGGCCAAAATCCCTGCTGCAGTGTGTGCAAACCTGGTCAAGAACTACAGGAAACATATGATCTCTGTAATTGCAAACAAAGGTTTCTGTACCAAATATTAAGTTCTGCTTTTCTGATGTATTAAATACTTATGTCATGCAATAAAATGCTAATGAATTACTTAAAAATCATACAATGTGATTTTCTGGATTTTTGTTTTAGATTCCGTCACTCACAGTTGAAGAGTACCTATGATAAAAATGACAGACTTCTACATGCTTTGTAAGTGGGAAAACCTGCAAAATCGTCAGTGTATCAAATTCTTGTTCTCCCCACTGTGTATATATATATATATATATATGATGGGAAGCAGGTGTGTGTGGAATCAGGGAATGGGGAAGCAGGTGTGTGCGTGGCTGTCATCATCCTCAAGCCAGTGGTTAGTACACCGGCGCGCCGGGGCGGGAGAGGTACCGTCGAGGCAGGTGGAACAGGCGTTACAAGTATCCCATAATGCTACAGGCTGAATCCTCAATGCAGCATTATACTGGATGTATTTGATGATGCCCCTATTTGGCATCCTGCAACAGAACATCACTGAGCTTCCTGTATATCCAACAGTTGTTAGGGGTGGTGTTTGTTTGGCACCCTGTCCTCTTGTGCCTCCTGTCCAGTAGTGCTTTGCTTGCCTAGACAAAATCACAGGCCACCTCATGGATTTGTGAGATCCAGGATAACGAGTTGCGTGTTTGGTACCAAGGTACCAGGTAGAGCTCGTCCATAGCCAGCGAAATCTGACACTCGAGTGCATCATAAACACACTAAAAAGGAACGTTTTCACAAAACAGAGAAAGACCCTCGGTATCAGGAAGCAGTAAAGCACAGTCTGTATTTAGAAGAATGATCAGAAGGCCGAAAGCCCAAATATTAGTTAGGCTAATTTATTAAGAAGTGCAACGAATAAATTGAGATATTTATTAATCTCACTCCTGTAAGAGATGATGGAGAGAAAGAAAGACAGACAGAGGGGCGTGAATGAGTAAGCCATTTGGGGATTTGCCCGGCTCTAGTCTGAAAGGGGCTGACATTCACAGTCCTGGGTGGTTCTGACAAGTTCCCCATCTGCAGCCAACACACGAACTGAAGCGTGAGGCCATCAGATTAGTACAACTCTTCCACCCCCGTCCTCTCTGCCCTCCTGTCACTGGTGTGTTTTGGGCAGAGCCCCACTGTCTCGGTACGCACGCACTCTGTTGAGCTGACCGGACCGTCCATGGAGACTTTCTTTTATCAATACTTTCACAGCTGCCGTCTGTATATTTGATGAATTCGGACTGTAGAGGCAGGGCTGTTGCTAATTAACTATCAATTATGTTTTGAGGCAGTATTTTGGTTTGATATGTAATAGAAGTGAAATGTTCATGGTGCGTTGAAGTTCAATCAATGGACAGATAATGGAAAGAAACTTTGTCACACTGCACTTGGAAAGAGACGACAAGGTGAAAAACATGTTGATGTGTCCTTGAGCAAGACACTTAACCCTAATTTGCTCCAGGGGCTGACTGTAGGTAGGCCATCATTGTAAATAAGAATTTGTTCTTAACTGACTTGCCTAGTTAAATAAAGCTCACACTGCACTGTAGTTTGTGCTAACATTTCTGCCTTCTGCCTTTTTTTGTTTAGAAGTTGTCTAATTTCTTCAGGCTGAGCAAAATCCTTTATTCTCCTACCCAAAATATCTTCAGAGTCGATCTGCAGATACCATCTGGTTTTACCGATGAGGTTGTACAGCCGTGGTCCAGTCAGTACACTTAGAAAAAAAAGTGTCCAAAAGGGTTGTTCGGCTGTCCCCATAGGATAACTATTTTTGGTTCCAGGTAGAACCTTTTTTGGTTACAGGTAGAACCATTTTTCGGTTCCATGTAGAACCTTTTGTGGAAAGGATTCTTCATGGAACCCAAAAGGGTGCTACCTGGAACAAAAAAAAAAAGTTATTTAAAAGGTTCTCCTATGGGGACAGGTTTTAGATGGCACCTTTTTTTCCTAAGAGCCCAGCCTAGTATAGAGCTCCTATTCCCTGAATTGCCAAACCCTGCTCCTAGGGCCTTGCCTGACAGACATGCCCTGCAGTGCCCTGCCTAGCCTAGCCTGTCTGCTTGCTTGCTCAGGCTTATGTAAAGCATTTTCATTACACAATCAGGGAATAGGCAGGGAAATATAGGGCTGGCTGGCTTACGTCACCCAGTAGGATGCTAGTCATGCACTTAGCCGTCAAGACCACGGCGGCCGTGCAGGCAAACTCTGTTTCCTCTACACATTAACCTCTCTTATCAGCTGGCTTGGCCCTGGACAAAGAGGCTAAGCACGGATCATGCTGATGCAACACTCACTGACACGTTAGCATTTTGCTTTTCAGTTTGATGAATGCAAGGCCTTTTGACCGAACATCACCCCATCATCGGAGGACAACATTACATTTTACATTATATTTTCTAAAATAGGAAACGTTTTTATTATTCTTCAGTAGATTTAATTGTACATTAGGCTATATTACTAAATTTTATCCCCTTCTCTATTTACACTTATCTGTAAATATAACTGTATACTTAACTGTACAGCTAATTTAACCATGCAAAATATTTACTTACCTGTTCATTTACCCAGTCTGTCTATTAAGTAAACTATTATTACCCTCGCTCATATCATACGCATTTTTAGCTACTGAAGTATTTCTCTGCCATCAACCTGTATAGTATAGTTAACCATCCAACATCCACCATTGTATAGTGTACATATTCAGCCAACCACCCATACTATGCTATGTCTTTTTTTTATAGCTTTTATTTTTTTGCACTCCAGATATCTTGTATTTCTATACTTTTTCATACTGCCGCTCTATGTATCATGTACTGTGTATCTGTCTTTTGTGTACTTTCGTTGTGGCATTTTGCACCTGCCCTGTGTTTTGTTGTAGCTGCTTGACAATGAAATTTCCCCCCCGGGGGATCAATAAAGTACCTATCTATCTATCTAAAACATTTTTTTTCCTTTATCTTTTTTTGCTTGTTCTCTATTTCTACCTCACATTTCTGCTCTTATTCTCTCCGAGAATGTTTTCTAGAAACGTTATAATGTCCCGTGCAAAAGTAAAGTGAAATTGCCTTTCTTGCAAGCTCCAAACCCAACAATCCGGTAATCAATATCATCAATGTAGCTACAAAATAATATATGGTAGAACAAAAACACACAAGAAATAGAAATAAGAACAGGAGAAAGTAAGAAGCTAAATACAGGGTCAGCTCAAATACCATATTTACAATGTGCAGGGATACTGGAGTGATAGAGGTGTGTGTGTGTGTGTGTGTGGTGCAGTCCATGAGGAGGAGTGCACTGCAGTACTTAATGCAGCTGGTGGCCACACCAGATACTGACTGTTACTTTTGATTTTGACCAGCCACTTTGTTCAGGGACACATTATTCAATTTCTGTTAGTCACATGTCTGTGGAACTTGTTCAGTTTATGTCTCAGTTGTTGAATCTTATGTTCATACAAATATTTACACATGTTAAGTTGACAGTGAGAGGACGTTTCTTTTTTTGCTGAGTGTGTATATATATACAGTGGGGAGAACAAGTATTTGATACACTGCCGATTTTGCAGGTTCTCCTACTTACATAGCATGTAGAAGTCTGTAATTTTTATCATAGGTACTCTTCAACTGTGAGAGACGGAATCTAAAACAAAAATCCAGAAAATAACATTGTATGATTTTTAAATAATTAATTTGCATTTTATTGCATGACATAAGTATTTGATCACCTACCAACCAGTAAGAATTCCGTCTCTCACAGACCTGTTAGTTTTTCTTTAAGAAGCCCTCCTGTTCTCCACTCATTACCTGTATTAACTGCACCTGTTTGAACTCGTTACCTGTATAAAAGACACCTGTCCACACACTCAATCAAACGGACTCCACACACTCAATCAAACAGCTGTGTAAGGACATCAGGGATAAAATTGTAGACCTGCACAAGGCTGGGATGGGCTACAGGACAATAGGCAAGCAGCTTGGTGAGAAGGCAACAACTGTTGGCGCAATTATTAGAAAATGGAAGAAGTTCAAGATGACGGTCAATCTCCCTCGGTCTGGGGCACCATGCAAGATCTCACCTCGTGGGGCATCAATGATCATGAGGAAGGTGAGGGATCAGGCCAGAACTACACGGCAGGACCTGGTCAATGACCTGAAGAGAGCTGGGACCACAGTCTCAAAGAAAACCATTAGTAACACACTGCGCCTTCATGGATTAAAATCCTGCAGCGCACGCAAGGTCCCCCTGCTCAAGCCAGCGCATGTCCAGGCCCGTCTGAAGTTTGCCAATGACCATCTGGATGATCCAGAGGAGGAATGGGAGAAGGTCATGTGGTCTGATGAGACAAAAATAGAGCTTTTTCGTCTAAACTCCACTCGCTGTGTTTGGAGGAAGAAGAAGGATGAGTACAACCCCAAGAACACCATCCCAACCGTGAAGCATGGAGGTGGAAACATCATTCTTTGGGGATGCTTTTCTGCAAAGGGGACAGGACGACTGCACCGTATTGAGGGGAGGATGGATGGGGCCATGTATCGCGAGATCTTGGCCAACAACCTCCTTCCCTCAGTAAGAGCATTGAAGATGGGTCGTGGCTGGGTCTTCCAGCATGACAACGACCCGAAACACACAGCCAGGGCAACTAAGGAGTGGCTCCGTAAGAAGCATCTCAAGGTCCTGGAGTGGCCTAGCCAGTCTCCAGACCTGAACCCAATAGAAAATCTTTGGAGGGAGCTGAAAGTCCGTATTGCCCAGCAACAGCCCCGAAACCTGAAGGATCTGGATGGAGGAGTGGGCCAAAATCCCTGCTGCAGTGTGTGCAAACCTGGTCAAGAACTACAGGAAACTTATGATCTCTGTAATTGCAAACAAAGGTTTCTCTACCAAATATTAAGTTCTGCTTTTCTGATGTATCAAATACTTATGTCATGCAATAAAATGCTAATTAATTACTTAAAAATCATACAATGTGATTTTCTGGATTTTTGTTTTAGATTCCGTCACTCACAGTTGAAGAGTACCTATGATAAAAATTACAGACCTCTACATGCTTTGTAAGTAGGAAAATCTGCAAAATCGGCAGTGTATCAAATACTTGTTCTCCCTACTGTGTGTGTGTGTGTGTGTGTGTGTGTGTGTGTGTGTACAGTGGGGAGAACAAGTATTTGATACACTGCTGATTTTGCAGGTTTTGAGTGTGCATAGAGTGCAAAAAAATAAATCAAATACAAGGGTCAACTCAGTCTGTGTAGCCATTTTTTTTTAGCTATTTATCAGTCTTATGGCTTGGGGATAAAAGCTGTTCAGGAGCTTGATGGTGTCAGACTTGATACACTGGTACTGTTGCCGTGCGGAAGTAGAGAGAACAATCTGTGGCTTAGGTGGCTGGAGTCTTTAATTATTTTATGGGCCTTCCTTTTATGCTGCCTTATATAGAGGACCTGGATAGCAGGGAGCTCAGTCCCAGTGACGTACTGGGCTGTCTGCACCACCCTCTGTAGCGCCATGCGATCCAGGGCGGTGCTGTTGCTATACCAAGCAGTAATCCAGCCAGTCAAGATGCTCTTAATGGTGCAGCTGTAGAACGTTTTGAGGATTTGAGGGCCCATGCCAAACCTTTTCAACTTCAAGAGGATGGAAGCTGAGCTCCTAACTATCCTCTGTACCTTAAAATCTAATTTTGTTGGTCGCATACACATATTTAGCAGATGTTATTGCGGGTGTAGCGAACAGTTCACCCAACAGTGGCCTACTACTGTCGTCTGCAAACTTGATGATTGAGTTGGAGGCGTGCGTGGCCACGCAGTCAAGGGTGAACAGGAAGTACAAGGAGGGGGCTGAGCATGCAGCCTTGTGGGGCCCCTGTGTTGAGGATCAGCATTCTTACATAGGTATTCCTCTTGTCCAGATGGACAGTGTGAAGTGCGTTGGCGATTTGCATCGTTTGTGGATCTATTGGGGCGTTAAGCAAATTGAAGTGGGTCTAGGGTGTCAGGTAATGTAGAGGTGATATGGTCCTTAACTAGCCTCTCAAAGCAATAATACCTTCTATTCGTGCAACTATTCCATTTTCCTTTGGCAATAATATATAATTATTCCACACTCTAGCCTACATTCAGGAGTCATCACAATAGAGCCTTTAAAAATGGGATAGAACAGCATTCCAACACATCTTGTCACTTTTTAGGTTGTAATCGTACTCAAGGGGGACAGCCAAGTGTTACTACGTGCTGCTGTGGATATTAAGTTTAATTAAGCAGCATTCCAAATTAAATAAAGAAACTCATGAGACTAGGAGGTAATAAAAAAACAAACATGGTTGGTACTGGTTATGTAATGCAGAGGGTTGGGTAAGCATTTGCTGTGAGCTCATCACTAAGATGTTCTCTTGCAAAAAGAGTGGGTTCTTTTGTGTGGAAATTGTGATACCGGGGCGGACCGAGACCAGAAATCGTCCCTGGCATTTCGAACACACCACCCCATACCCATACATTTGCCCGAAATGCCAAATGGCCAGTCCGTCCCTGTATCAGGAAGAGAACTTTCTATTCTCTGTGACTGAGGGAGGTATGTCTTGTGCATTCTCTGTGACATTTGGCAGAGTAACAAGGCAGAACAACAAGTTTGCACTCGAATGAGAGAGGATACTACTTAGGTTCATTCAGTTGGGTAATAGGGTTTTCTGGTTGACCCACGTTCCCGGGATAAAGAAAGACGTTATTGTTCTACACAGAAAAGCATCCATGTGGCTTTTGTTTAATGATTTAGAGTCATCCATTGTAATAGGTTGCCAAACAAGGAGTGATGATAGTCCCAGTTCCTGTCCATGAAGTGGCTGGCCTATATACTGTATTTTCCATTCAGTGGATATTTGACAAATTTAAATGATATTTTTTATGTTTATCTCTATCTATCAATGCATTTGACTTGTTTGTTTGGCAGGGTGCTATACATGGCATTAGCCAAAACTTAAACAGAGTTGCATGGAGGCCACCATTTTAATTAGAGATGTCACTGTTATATTGACAGTCATAACAACAGGCTCCATTTTAGCTCAGTTGTTGACAAGGAAGTAGAGAAGCTCTGTGTTTCACTCACCGTGGTGCTTTTTGCTGTAGACATACAGGCAATACCTGGGGGTTTGGGCTGTTGTATTTTCCAATCGGAGTACAAATGAATTGATGTCTGTTTATTTCCTGGCCTAGGATATGTTGGGGTCAAGCCAGAGATAAAAAAAAAAAAAATAATAATAATTTCCTACAGCCTTCATGGTTGCTTGGCATTGCAGAGCTGGATGTGTTGTGTGTTGCTCATCGGAAGGGATCCTAGCTATAGGCTATTAAAATTGTAAGTCTGTATGAATGCATGAGGTCATGTGGTTGAACAGAACAGTTATTTTCATCCCATTCTTACTCACAATCTGTCCCTCCACTATGCTCAAGTTTAAGATTAATTGTCGTCTACAGCATTTGACTCCTGTATTATTCAACATGAAAACTTGTAGGCTACACATAAAATAGATAGCCTAACAGTGGAATGTATAATAATACCTTTGTGAAATCGTAATGAAATAGTTTGATTGTCTCTGAAATATTATCCATCCCAATCTTATGAGGCCTTTTTCAAAGGTCTATGTGACCAAAAAGTTGAATTTTTCAATAATTATTAGAAGTGAATTATATTTGAAGTGAAGCCATTACTGTGTCAATTCAGTTATTGCAGACTTCCATTTTTGGAACCGTTCCCTGGAGAAGGGAAGTTAAGTCTAAATTAGAGCTTGTTCCGAAATGGGCATGGTGTCAGGTTGGAGTTAATATTAGCTTCCAGGGCCTCTTTTGTCTTTTTGATATGGAAGCTCGGTAGATTTTTATGAAATACTTGTCATGACAACAAAGGGCTGATGGTAAGTGTTTAGTGGGAAAAATATTGTACTGTTGACTTGGCATTCTTGGCTCGCTTTAGGCTATGAAGAAACGGTTACATAGAACTCGCTTGTTAAAGATTTTTGGAGGTCAATAATTTGGTGTCTTTGCCATGCTTGACACATGTCTCTCTAGTCCTGTGTTTTCCGAACTCTGGTTCTCAAGTACCCACAGAAGCACATATTTTTGTTGTAGCCCTGGACCAAAAAAACGATTCAACTCATTGAGGGCTTGACAATTAGTTGACAATTGACAATCAGGTGTGCTATTCCAGGGCTGTTGGGGGTACTGGAGGACTGGAGTTGGGGAAACACTGCTCTAGTCAGCCCACACTGGGCCATGTAGCAGCGCAAATCAGATTAACCATTGTCAATCAAATTGTCAATTAACTAAGAAGCCAGTGCTCTCTCCCACTAGCCTTGCCGCTCACTGTAATGACCTGTAAGTCAATTACTGTTTCCTTTTGTCTCTTTTTCCCACAGAGTGCGCCCATCTGCTGTTGGCCCACAATGCACCAGTAAAGGTGAAGAACGCTCAGGGATGGAGTCCCCTGGCAGAAGCTATCAGCTACGGAGACCGACAGATGAGTAAGCAACCGTTCCCTGACTCACAGACTGGCTCTACTGTGCCCAGTGGCACCTAAATCCTGACCAGTGTTCCCCCTATCATAGCTGGCATGTAGCCTAGCGGTTAGAGAGGAAATCCAGCAACCGGAGGGTTGACAGTTCGAACCCTGGGTCTGACTGGAAGAATCAGTTAAAGTGAGCTGCAACCGGAGGGTTGCTGGTATCAAATCCTAGATGCCATTGCCTGCCATTGCCTGCCATTGTGCCCTTCAGCAAGACACTTAGCCCCCACAACACCCAGTGTGGCAGCCCCCGCACCTCACCAAAATTTGGGTTGGACCATGTGTCCAATTGATCAATAAAGTGATCTTAAGCTTAATGAATTAAAATGATTTGATTGGTTCCAATGGGAATTAATGGGAATATATGGGAACATATGAGAATTAATGGAAATATATGCAAATTAATATTAATACCATTTAAATGTAGATGTTTTTTTGCATTGGATATACAGTATTTACCATATCATATGGAGACAGAAACATAAGGTAAAAGGTTTATCATAAGTAGACATAATTGCAAATGATTAAATCCTTCCAATAGAAAAAAAAAACCCGATTTAGTTACGAATTCAACTTTTAAATGAGTTGACTCTTCACATGGGATGATTTCATTGAACAACAAAAGAAAGGGAATATTGAATGATCCCCAATCGCATCTCCCAAAAACGTTTTCAACATACATCTGTAAAATGATAGTCTAGAAACTAAAGCTTTGGTTGTCTTCCTCTCAGGCTTCCATGTATTCTTCCTGGACCTCCTCATTGTCCACTTCTTGAACATCAGACTCTGAAGCCTCATCTTCACTGTCACTTTCCAACCTTGTTGAGGATATGGCTACCAATTTTTCAACCCTTGTATTGGTCAGCCTGTTGAGGGCTTTGGTGTGTGTGTTCCCAAACAAGGGCCAGTTGCGCTCTGAGGAGGCTGATGTTGGTGGGATTTGGAGGATGATGTAGGCAACAGGGGAAAGAGACTCAGATCCACAAATTCTATTTCACCAGGTGGCTGATGAGATATGTTGGCACAACTGCCATATTGCATCTCCATCCCAAAGCCCTTGCTTGGAAGTGTACTTTGCCAGACTGCCAAGAAACTTGCCCTCATCCAGGCCAAGGTGGCGAGACACGGTAGTGATGACACCAGAGGCCTTGTTGATCTCTTCACCATACAGGATGCTCTTGCCAGCATACTTGGGGTCCAACTTGTACGCTGCGGCGTGTATGGGCTTCAGGCAGAAGTCTTCACGTTTTTTAATGTATTTCAGAACTGCAGTTCCCTCTGCTTGGAGCAACAGTGAAGTAGGCAGGGCAGTACAGATTTCTCCTTCAAGCAGAGTCTGAACATCAGACAGGATGGCATTGTCTCCCTCAATCCGTGCAATGGCTACTGCTATAGGTTTCAGGAGTTTCAGGCTGCTTACCTCTCTCCCAAAATACATAATCCAGGAGGATTCTCTTGATGGGGCTGTCCATATTGGCAGACTGTCATATGGCCATTTCTTGGAGAGACTCCTTCCACTCCAGGAGACTGTCAACATGATGGCAACACCACACCAACAGGTGTTGCTGGGCAGCTTCAATGTAGTGCTCTTATTCTTCTCACTTTGCTTGGTGAGGTAGATTGCTGCTATAACTTGATGACCCTTCACATGCCTAACTATTTCCTTGGCTCTCTTGTAGAGTGTATCCATTGTTTTCAGTGCCATGATGTCCTTGAGGAGCAGATTTAATGCATGAGCAGCACAGCCATGGGTAGGACTCCTCCATTTTAGACCAAGCACCCTTCATGTTCGCAGCATTGTCTGTCACCAGTGCAAATACCTTCTGTGGTCCAAGGTCATTGACTGCCTTCAGCTCATCTGCAATGTGGAGACCGGTGTTGTCCCTTGTGTCTGTGCTTTTGTAGAATACTGGTTGAGGGGTGGAGATGATGTAGTTAATTATTCCTTGCCCATGAACATTCGAACACCCATCAGAGATGATTGCAATACAGTCTGCTTTCTCTATTATTTGCTTGACCTTCACTTGAACTCTGTTGAACTCTGCATCCAGCAAATTAGTAGATAAAGCATGTCTGGTTGGAGGGGTGTATGCTGGGTGAAGAACATTCAGAAATATCTTCCAATACACATTGCCTGTGATCATCAGAGGTGAACCAGTTGCATACACAGTTTGAGCAAGACATTCATCAGCATTTCTCTGACTACGTTCCTCCATTGAGTCAAAATGTTGCTATCGATAAGGTGTCTGATTCATTATTTTCACCTCGAATAGAAGTAGAGGGACTTTTGTCAGAGGTTGCTTGTTGTGAGCGCTGAGGGAACTTTATGCACTTGGCCAGATGATTCTGCATCTTTGTTGCATTCTTCACATATGATTTTGGCACAGTATTTGCAAATGTACACAGCTTTTCCTTCTACATTAGCTGCAGTGAATGTCTCCACACATCAGATAGTGCCTGTGGCATTGTCCTGTAAAGATGATAATTTTGGGGGTATAAAAACCCCAAATACAATTCAATGTACAGCAGTTAGATTAAACAACTCCTTTTTAAGATACTATTTTTTAAATGAAACATGTATGGAAACGGGTGAATTAACACTCCTCAGTTAGCAGGCTCAAGCAAGCTAAAACCCACATGTAGCAAAAACTAACTAGAAGAAATGGTTAACAAGTTAGAAATTATTTAAACACACTTTGCTGTAGGCTACTATTTACTAGTTAACAAAAAATCATGTATGTCATATAAAATATATTCACCCCACCCAGTATTGTAATCTAAATTGAACAGAAAGCATGTAATCCTCGGCTCCGACAGTGTAGTAGTGTGGGCTCAATAGCATCTCATTGGTGTGCAAGATCTTGAGAATCAGCTGTACATGTGATGGAAGAGTACACTTCACATGTGATGGAAGAATGCACTGTGCATGCAGAGGGTTGCAATTCCTTTGAATTGGGGATAGTTTAACCAAAATATGCCACAAGACCTAACTTTTATGATGAATTTAAGCAAAATTCCCGGGCTTAACTTCCCATGGAAAATGTCCTGAAAACTACCAGAAAGTTTCTGACCCTTTTGCAACCCTTTGCATTCCTTCACATAGGCTGGATATAGGCACGCCTCTCTCTCTGCCCTGTTTGTCCCACAAGCATGGCCTGACAGGGTTATGTCAAGCCCCCAAGCTTTTAGAGATATATCTGTCACATCATTTTGACCCCATATTTGTATTTTTCTTTCTAACCTCTGTCCTGTTGCAAAGCAGTAAAGTGCCCCCCCATGTTGTCACCCTACTCTTGGTTTGTGAGTCAAAGTACAAAGAAGAGGTATTTTACAGCTTTGGTCATGTTGGCTGTGGGGGGTTTCCTGGGGTCTTTTTGCAGGGGGCTGTGGATGGGGTCTTCCTGGGGCATACATTAGATGCAGTGGCGGCCATGATTTAGCAGCAGCGGTTCGCCACTGCTAAATCCATATGGGGAAACACTGGAATAGGGAACTATGTTTTTGTCCACTGTGATTCAGCTTCGCAGGGGGTGACACAGGCTGAGACTGCATTCTGTCACTCTTGACGGGGCCAACCACCTCTCTGTTATGGACCTAACTCGGCACAAAGGGAGCTTTTGAACTGTTAAAGCGAGTGAGAGGCCATAATGAAAAAAGGGACTAGGATAGCATATATTTTGGAAGCTGTTTCTCTTTCTTCCTCTTGTCTCTTTCATTTGGCTGTTCATCACTGTCTCTCTAGCCTTGGGAACCTCTGCTGGTCTGAATAACACTAGCCGAGTTCTCAGACATTTCCTCTCTGAATGACCTTTCTCACTCTTCAAGAACACACTGCATTTTAGATCATATAAACTACAACCTCCTCCCTCTATGGCCGTCTTTGATGTATTTTGGGTGTGTAAGAAGCCTGATGTTTCATGTGCTTCTCCCTCTTTCTTCCCATGGATCCTGACTGTACAGCTATGGGAGGAGGAGTGTGCTTTCATGAGTTTCTTTGGGCCCGTGGTATGTACTGTACCTTGAGTGGGATGCATACACTGGAGAGCAGAGTACACCATGGCTGCCTTCTGTAGTGTGTACTGTGCATGGCTTGCTATGTATCTGAAACTAGATCCTCTATATACTGGTCTTGACAAGAAAAATTATAATAATAACTGACGGGAGGTTCTCTTCTGTACTGTTCAACCAATCCAGTAAATGTGGAATAAGAGTTAAGCTGGAGTGTCGCCTTGTTAACGTCCAAAAGCGGATGTTGCGTCACATGCTCTCTTTCCATTTCCCCAAAAGAGCTGAACATTCGGTTGTTGGGAACTCCAGATCCTATGGATTCCCACCATCCATTTGGTCTGTGTGTTTTAAAGGAGAGAGGTATTAGTTAATTTTTTAAATTTGATAAATTCCTTTTGAAATGACTATGACGTTCGGCTTCTGTTGGTTGATGCACACACCTACCTTCTGACTCACTAACTGTGTAGTTCCAAGGCATCATGGGTCTCTTATCACACTGCCACAACACCCTCACTTAAACAAATCACTTTTATTCTTAGCAGTTGACTCAGTTCCTGCAAATATTGTAAATGACTACAGTAAGTGTATAGGCCTGGCCCTGTCATATGACCTGGTTGTCAGTAAGGCAGGAGAGTAGCACTGAACTGTTTTCCCAATTCAGTGTCATAAACATGTAAAAAGCTAGTCAACATGGTTAGCCTAGCAAAGCACTGCCCAGTGTTTTTGAAACATTAGCAGGTCAACACTTCTCTTTGTCTGGTAGGGAAGTGAGAGCTGTCTGTGTGAGGATCCAAGTTGCTGATATCACACTTTTCCAGGAAGTAGTGGTCTGGTCTATTTTTTTAAAATTTTTAGCCAGATTGTAGACTCACTGTATATTGCCAGGCCACCCAAACTCCTTTCTCCGGCCAAACGCTACGCCACTCCCACATACGTTAGTTTCTTCTCTGCAATGAGTCTAGATCTTAGGTTGGGTTGGGCAAGATTGGGTTGGCAAGAGCCTCCCAAAAATATGTAATTGGCTTTGCTACTCTGATTGGTTAGAGATGATCCAATCTCAGATTTTCTGTACAACACCCCTCATTTTGACGTCAACACAAACTACTTCAATAACGTTCTGAGAACCATATGTTTCTTAGAGCTTGGTGAGAGTGGTTGTCCTATGGTTGTTTTGCATACAACCTTCCCACAATGCTCTGGGACTGGTGCAGGATACCCAACTAGCACATAACGTTCTGAGAACCATATGTTTCTTAGGTGGGAATTTCAGTACTTCAGCTTAACGTTTTCTGCAGGTTTCCTCATGGTTCTCAGAACGTTAAAGAAAACACAAAAAAACGCTAACATTCGAAGAACATTCTAAGATTGTTATTTTAAAATACACATTATGTTCTCGGCATCAACAAAACTCTCTACCCTCTATCTTGTTAAGTGTGTTTGGCTGCGCCCACTAATTGGCCACACCTGATCTTAATGAGTGCTTGTTTCCTTTTGAATTTTGAATTTGATTACAATTATTTATCATTCTTGAATTAGAAAAAAAGGTTAGATAGTCTACTCTACTACCCTATACATCACATCAAATTACGAAATTGGATTGCACTTTTTCCAGTGTTACATTCATTTGACCTAATTCGAATGATTGCCTTTTATTAACAATAGCATATTTTTCCTAGAAAGGGTAGTTTATGATATGCCTTTATATTTGTATTGTCTTCATATAAAAGGCATATGTTAGAATATACAATTAAGTATATTAATGAACTGATAATATCAATAAAATAGACTAACATTTTGAATAGACTAAAATTAAAAGCTTTGTATGAGTTTAAAAAAACATGGCATGCTAGCTCCATCCTTCTGGCGCAGTAGACTAATTCCATGGATAGAGAGCAGAAGATCATAGGTTTGAATCTCACTGAAGCTGTACCTCAATAAAAAATAAATGTGTTTGTTTTCATGTGTCCTGTCTGTGCTTGGAGTTCAAAACAGTTAACCCAAACTAAGCCAGCAGTGTTATTAAGTCTTACTGAAACATTTTCTCAAGCACAGGAATGCCATTTCTGAGTGCATGAAATTTGCTTGATGACCCTTCACCTGTTTTCTCTTTGACATTACGGGGTATTATGTGTAGATTGATGAGGGGAAAAAAATTCATTTCATTTCATAATTCATTTTAGGATAAGGCTAGACAAAATGTATTCACTGTTTGACGGATTTCCCCCACAGAAATGTGAGGCGAGAGAGTGAAAAAAACATAATACAATTTTTAAGTGGATAAGTAATAACAGTACTTTACCACATTGCCCTAGGCTATAGGCTGCCACGAAAAGCCCCCACCATACACACTTTGATTTCATCAATCATTTTGACTTGATGATTATTATATTATGGTTATCCAAAATACTATTAGCTTGCACTGCGTCTTTGCTGATGGATGCCCTGATTTCTGGCCAGTCAATTGGTTCAATGACATTGTTGTTTTGTCTATTAATTGCATCTAATAGATCTGAAAATTATGCAATAACCATGAATTTAACCGACTGTTTGTTTATAATGAGGGACGTCCCACGTTTAACCTGGACACATAAATAGTAGGAATTTGCGCTGGCCTCAGCCATGACGGCATAAGAGAAATTAAACATCTGCACGTCACCTGCAGGTGCGAGCGTGTGTGTTTCACTGTCCAATCCGAGGCTAGAACATGATCTGAGCGCGTGATCTGAGGCTGTTTGGTCTCTTGTGCATCAACTTGGGAAAGCCTCAAGGGAGAGAGGGACAGTGCATTATAAAAAAAGTGCTGCATATATTGCCCAAAAAATAACACATCTGATTTTATTTTTTTTTGCGACCAGTGGAGAAAAGTAAGGCAGGGCATCCGTTAAACAGTAATTAAACTTTGTCCGGCCTAAGGCTGAATACTTTCCGAATGCACTGTATGTATCCATCATCATCCTCATCAATAGTGTCTCCCAGGTCTTCCTCACATTTTTGTTTGACATGTTTTGTGTCATCGGGAAAAGCCTCCATCAACCCTTGACACAATTTGGAAATCAACTTTAGAGGTTTGTCTGACTTCCTAAAAATAGTTTAAATCTTTGAAGCTTCTGGCTTGTCCAGTGTTTGATGCCCAGAGAGAATGAAGTGTTGCATCTGCCACAGACTGGTCTTCCCTGGTTGCCTGACCATGCTGAGACCCCTGTCACCATCTGATCCTGCTATGAAGCATGACAAAGAATGACCTTGGTCTACATTTTATACATTCATTCTATTATTGGATAATATAATGGTTCAATAATTGAAATGACCATTATTCCCAGATCCCAGACTGCAGCTTTAAGCTGCTGTCATGAAGCTCCTGTAGGCCTACCTATTAACTTAAGGTGAAACTTTGTATCCATTCACTGATTGTTATCTCTCACCATCTGATCCTTCTAAGACATGATGAGAATAGGGTTGTGTAGTGTGTACTGACTGTGCACCATGACACTGAAGCCTGTAGAGCTGTTTATGCTGTGTCAGTGTGAAAAGTGGGGAATTAGCTAGGGAAACTGAAATCAATAATGTTACATTGCTATTCTGACTAATAAATAAAAAACTCTAAAAAGTCAGAATATCGGTCTTCAATTGTTTGGCCACTGGTTTCATCGTTTGATTCAGGTCTAGTGTGATTGAGGCTAACATAATAGCTAAAGTTAGCCAACTTTTGGCTAGCTCTAATGGTAGCTACATCAACTGGTGAAAACTAGCCAAGTTAATTTACATCTGTTGAAACGGGACAAAACAAAGGCTCTAAAACATTTCCATACACACAACAGCTGTTAGATACTGCTACCTGACAGATACTGAGATGGCTAGAGGCTAGAGATTAACTGGTTGTGGTAGCTACTAGCTAGCTACTGTAGAAAATGAATTCACTTCAGACAGAACTTCAGTCGAGAGGGAATGAAACATTAGCTAACGTTACATGTCAGTTAGCTACACTTCTAGCTCAGCACTGGGAATAAATACTTTTCCCCCTGTTAATTCAAACAGCAGTTACCTTGCATCAGTCAAATAAAGAGTAGCCAGTTTCTGCACTGCTTGCTCTGAGAAAATGCCCAACACATACAGACAGCACCTGCCTCTGTTCAACCCACTAAAAGCCTGTCACTGTTTCTTTCTTTTATAAGACAGGGACCGACTTTTCCATATAGGCGTCTGTGGTGTTGTCAAACTTGAGCCTGAAGCAACTTCCTGTTTGAGTGAGAAGTGAACTACACCCTGGCTTTGGGCAGTACAAAAGAGCAGAAAGGGCCTTTCCCATGGGCAGTACAGTACATACCAGTCAAAAAGTAGCCTAGTTGAGGACCCAAAGGAAGACCTAGTTATTAGCTGCTGTCTCATGATGTGAAGATAGGCCCTTTATCCTCTCCAACACCATCTTTTTCTAGGTCTTATTTGAAGTGATATTTTTCTCAATTTCTGAAAATGTCCACGTGGTTATTGCCTCAGTCACTAACTAAGTGAAAACATTCTGCCTGATGGTGTTTAATAGGTGTCTCTTTCTAGATCTGCGCAAGAAAGATGGATGGACATCCATCAGGAGACATAAAAATGGATACTAGCTGGCTATTCTATTGCTTCTGTTCTGCTGATCTCACTTCACATGTTGGAATATTGAATTACATATCCTTTGCCGTGACTGTCCTCCCCAGCTTTTACAATCATGTAAATAACAATCATGCTTTTTATTTCTCTCTCGTTATAATCACATGAAAGTCGTTAATTATTCCCCATTAAGATGGCTGACATCTAGCCATAAGTGCTCACATCAATCATAATGCAGCCTATGAAATCGTTCAAAAGCAAGCTCTGGTCCCCTGGTTTTGGGGCTATGGTGGCTAATCATTTGGGGCTTTTACTGTCCAGCGCCCTGCTGGGTGCTTTGATGAGAATGGCAGGGGAATTCTGCCATGAAAGCCCAGTGGAGATAGAAGTGATTTGTCCCATAGCCTCTGATGTGACAGCAGAACTGGAAAATTGAAGCACCCTGCCCTGCTCTGACTGACTGCTAGCTTAGCCTGTTCTGGGAGTTAACCTAGCTAGCTAGCTATCTGTCATCTTATGTTGTGCGCCAATAATTAATAGGTATTTTGCCTGCAGTGAAGCCTAGTGCTGCCTAGTGCCTACACTGTATCAATATTTACTGTCTTCTCCCTGCTACTTGAAAGCTGGCCGATAGGTGTAGTTAATATTTCACTGGTGGGAGGTTGGAGGCGTATTGGATAGACAATATTTCAGGTCTTGGTTATGTGGTGGATTCTTTAGCATTAATAATACATGATCTATTATGATTTATTATTAACACTCCAGACCCCTTTCAGACAGGAAATGGTGCTATTCTATTGCTTCTAATACATCTATATGCCTCCTCAGACCACTTTCAGAAAGTTGTGGCAGCAAAATAGCTATGATTTGGTCTGTGTGAATGAGGGTGAATAGGCCTATGCCTAAGTTAGAGAGAGGAGGTCCAGTGTTGAGGTCCGTGTCAGCTCGGCCCATGTACGCTGGGTGGTCTGTGGGCAGATGGTGAGTTAGTCCTCCCTCCTCTCCCCCTCTGGTCTCTCCCGCCGAGGGGCGGTGAGGATCAGGAGGCTTGCCCATCCGGAGCCTGTCGTCTCTCATTAGGCAGTCAGGCCTGAGAGATCCAGAGAGATGCCTGGGCCCCAAAACATAGCCCAGCACAAGTCAAAGAGAGGAGTCCAGCCCAGCCTTTGTGTGTGTGTGTGTGTGTGTTTAGCCACAGAACTAGGACCCCGTGGTCCACTTTTATTAGCAGCATCAATGCCTCAGATTCCTTTGGTTTCCTCTTTGGGTCCGTCAAATCAAATGTTATTGGTCACATACACATATGTAGCAGATGTTATTGCGGGCATAGCGAAATTCTTGTGTTCCTAGCTCCAACAGTGCAGTAATATCTAACAATACACACACACATCTAAAAGTAAGAGAATGGAATTAATAAATATATTAGGACGAGTCAGTCCGGAGTATAAAAATATGTACATAATGTCTACACATCCCATCTTATAGGTATGTGTGTATGTACAGTGCCTTCGGAAAGTATTCAGACCCCTTGACTTTTTCCACATTTTGTTATGTTACAATCTGAACACAATGCCCCATAATGACAAAGCAAAAACTGTTTTTTAGTATTTTTTGCAAATGTATAAAAAATCAAACTGAAATATCACATTTACATGAGTATTCAGACCCTTTGCTATGAGACTCGAAATTGGACTCCGGTGCAACGTGTTTCCATTGATCATCCTTGAGATGTTTCTACAACTTGATTGAAGTCCACCTGTAGTAAATGTAATTGATTTGACATGATTTGGAAAGGCACACACCTGTCTATATAAGGTCCCACAGTTGACAGTGCATGTCAGAGCAAAAACCAAGCCACGTGGTCGAAGGAATTGTCCGTAGAGCTCAGTGACGGCACAGATCTGGGAAAGCGTACCAAAGAATGTCTGCAGCATTGAAGGTCCCCAAGAACACTGAGAGTGTGCAAAGCTGTCATCAAGGCAAAGGGTGGCTTTTTTGCTTACTACATGATTCTATATGTGTTATTTCATAGTTGTCTTCACTATTCCTTGCGAGAAATTGCCAAGAAACTGAAGATCTCGTACAACGCTGTGTACTACTCCCTTCACAGAACAGTGCAAACTGGCTCTAACCAGAATAGAAAGAGGAGTGGGAGGCCCCAGTGCACAACTGAGCAAGAGGACAAGTACATTAGAGTGTCTAGTTTGAGAAAGAGACGCCTCACAAGTCCTCAACTGGCAGCTTCATTAAATAGCACCTGCAAAATACCAGTCTCAACGCCAACAGTGAAGAGGCGACTCCGGGAGGCAGAGTTTCAAAGAAAAAGCCATATCTCAGACTGGCCAATGAAAAGATTAAGATGGGCAAAAGAACACAGACACCGGACAGAGGAAGATATGGGTTTTTCTTTGCAACTCTGCCCAGTTTCTTGGCAATTTCTCGCATGGAATGCGAATAGACAGAACAAGAATAGACTGAGTTTCAGAATAAATATATTTGTTTCTGGCCATTTTGAGCATGTAAACGAACCCACAAATGCTGATGCTCCAGATACTCAATTAGTCTAAAGAAGGACAGTTTTATTGCTTCTTTAATCAGCAGTTTAGCTGTGCTAACATAATTGCAATAAAACTGGCCTTCTTTAGACTAATTGAGTATGACTAAAGTTCAGGGCAGGGTACTGGGTGAAGGCCGGCTAGTGGTGACTATTTATCAGTCTCATGGCCTTGATGGTAGCTGTTTTTCATTCTCTCGGTCCCAGATATGATGCACCTTTACTGACCCTCGCTTTCTGGATGGTAGCGGGGTGAACAGGTCATGGCTCAGGTGCTGTAGATGTCCTGGAGGGCAGGCAGACCGCACCACCCTCTAGAGAGCCCTGCCGTTGTGGACGGTGCAGTTGCTGTACCAGGCGTTGAGCTACCCTGACAGGATGCTCTCCATGGGGCATCTGTAGAAGTTTGTGAGGGTCTTATGGGCCAAGCCGTACTGTTGTGCCTTCTTCACCACACTGTCTGTGATTGCCAGCCTTCCCTCTGCTATCTCCTGAAGTCCACGATCAGCTCTTTTGTTTTGTTGACGTTGAGGTTATTTTCCTGGGATACACAGAATAAAGCATACATATGTAGGCCTACAGTTATCTTATTATTGTGGGATTTGCGTGCGTTCGTGTGTGTGTGTGTGTGTGTGTTAGGAAAAAAACCTGTATGATTAAATGGACAGATTAGGCCTACTTTAGCCCCTGCATTTGAAATGACCACATTAAAAACTATGATTTGTCTGTAACAGTCATGATTCCATTCCTTTTATTGGGGGTTTGTGGTTTTGATTTCATAAAAGCTGTGTTTTCTTTTAAAAGCATATTATACTTGGATTGCTCACATTGTCGTTTAATCCCTTGATGCCTCCTTAAACTGCTCCCACCTCTCTCTTGAACCACAGATGAATGTTAGTCGGTATGGCTGTTTCAGTTCGGTCTTATTTGTATGAAAACAAGTGAGCTCCGAGCTCATATTAGCCAGCCAGTCAGGAATTAGGCTGAAAGCTTGTTAAGCTGGGCCGTTATGGTTAAAAGTCTCTGTTCTGTTTGTCCTCCCTCGGGTCATTAAAGAGCTAACAGGTATCTCATTAACTGTCCATTTTATTGTTAATCTCCCAGACTCTTTCCCTCTTTGAACTTCCTGGAATATACAATATATGATCCCTACCGGCAGTGTAGTGAGTTGGGGGACTGTAAAGTCCTGTTATGCCATTTCACTCAGGGAAGTCAGTATAGTGTATCTCAGGAACTAGAATTAGCAGTCAGTAGGGTTGTTTCTCCCATTATTGACATTAATGTACAGTGTCATGTGCTTTAATACTGTGTGATCAAGTATTGCATGACGTGATACTTAGTTTCCCGGCTGCCAAATGATTCAGTCATCGCAACTAATCTTTTAAAAACATACAGTTTAGGTTGGGGTCAAGTTCAATGGAATTTGCAATGCAGTTGATGGGATACTTCCTCTTGAAGACCAGTACCTAGAGATTCCAGTAATGATGGTTGTTGTTACCATATGTAGTTGTGGCGTCACCCCTCGCTCTCTCTGTTCTTCTCTCTTGTCAGTCACAGCACTGCTAAGGAAGCTGAAACAGCAATCCAGAGACAGTGTGGCGGACAAGAGGCCAAAGCTACTGAACGCCCTCAAAGAGGTACGGTACTGAGTCTCTCTCTCTCTCTCGCCCCCATCTTATTTTATATCCCTGATCCCTTGTTGTGTATTTGAGGTGTAAAAAGGCCTCTGATGTCTGTAATTTCCATTTAACAGCAACCCCTAACAAAAATGTCTACATAATAATTCACATTTCCTGGTGCTGCAGGATTATTTATCTGCTGTAGCAAACTGTCTTAAATTAAATAAAGATCCTATCTTGTATGCCCGTCTTGCCTCTACCCTGTATCCTCTGCTCCCTACCTCTGCCCTCCCCATCTTTCTCCTCTTCCGAAATGAAGCATGATCCATTGCGCTGCGGGGCAGGCTGTGTACTCGCACCAGATATGCCAGCAGAGTCCTCCTAGTCAGAAATGCCACTCTGGACGCACACAGACACACACAGACCCAGGCGCTCTCAGTCACACACGAACTACTGTCATCACAACAAAATACCCGCAGAGTACAACCCTCGACGTGCAGTTGTCGTAACGTGATCTAACATTAAAGTGGTGACTGCTATTTTTCTAATGATTAACTACTACGTCTAATTATTATTGGATTAAATTAATCATGCAATAATAATTAGCTCGTTAGGAATCCTCGGGCACCACGGAAAAAATGTTTATTTTTACTGAGTTGCCATTTTCCGAATTTAAGTCAAGTGTATTGTCATATCTATCGATATAGCAGTCCTTTATTTAATGTATGTTGCCTTATCAGTCTTGTTCTGAACGTCGTAGAACCCGTAAATCTGCACAAACCCCAGCCAAACTAATCCTTCCGTAATACACAGACCTGGGCCCTGACAGTAAATCTCAGTAAGACTAAAATAATGGTGTTCCAAAAAAGTTCCAGTTGCCAGGACCACAAATTCCATCTAAACACCGTTGCCCTAGAGCACACAAAAAAACTATACATACCTTGGCCTAAACATCAGCGCCACAGGTAACTTCCACAAAGCTGTGAATGATCTGAGAGACAAGGCAAGAAGGGCTTTCTATACTATCAAAGGAACATCAAATTTGACCAATTAGGGTCTGGCTAAAAATACTTGAATTCATTATAGAACCCGTTGCCCTTTATGGTTGTGAGGTCTGGGGTCCGCTCACCAGCCAATAATTCACAAAATGGGACAAACACCAAATTGAGACTGCATGCAGAATTCTGCAAAAATATCCTCCGTGTACAACGTAAAACACCCAATTATGCATGCAGAGCAGAATTAGGACGATACCCGCTTATTATCAAAATTCAGAAAAGAGACGTTAAATTCTACAATCACCTAAAAGGAAGCGATTCCCAAACCTTTCATAACAAAGCCATCACCTACAGAGAGATGAACCTGGAGAAGAGTCTCCTAAGCAAGCTGGTCCTGGGGCTTTGTTCACAAACACAAACAGACCCCACAGAGCCCCAGGACAGCAACCCAACCAAATCATGAGAAAACAAAAAGACAATTACTTGACACATTGGAAAGAATTAACAAATAAACAGAGCAAACTAGAATGCTATTTGGCCCTAAACAGAGAGTACATAGTGGCAGAATACCTGACCACTGTGACTGACCCAAACTTAAGGAAAGCTTTGACTATTTACAGACTCAGTGGACATAGCCTTGCTATTGAGAAAGGCCCCCGTAGGCAGACCTGGCTCTCAAGAGAAGACGGGCCATGTGCACACTGCCCACAAAATGAGGTGGAAACTGAGCTGCACTTCCTAACATCCTGCCAAATGTAACTACTGGGTGAAATACCACAGTGTGCCATCACAGCAACAAGTTTTGACCTGTTGCCACAAGAAAAGGGCAACCAGTGAAGAACAAATACCATTGTAAATACAACCCATATTTGTGTTTTATTTATTTTCCCTTTTATACTTTAACCATTTGCACATCGTTACAACACTGTATATATACAGTGGAGAGAACAAGTATTTGACACACTGCCGATTTTGCAGGTTTTCCCACTTACAAAGCATGTAGAAGTCTGTAATTTTTATCATAGGTACACTTCAACTGTGAGTGACGGAATCTAAAACAAAAATCCAGAAAATCACATTGTATGATTTTTAAGTAATTAATTTGCATTTTATTGCATGACATAAGTATTTGATACATCAGAAAAGCAGAACTTAATATTTGGTACAGAAACCTTTGTTTGCAATTACAGTGATCATACGTTTCCTGTAGTTCTTGACCAGGTTTGCACACACTGCAGCAGGGATTTTGGCCCACTCCTCCATACAGACCTTCTCCAGATCCTTCAGGTTTCGGGGCTGTCGCTGGGCAATGCGGACTTTCAGCTCCCTCCAAAGATGTTCTATTGGGTTCAGGTCTGGAGACTAGCTAAGCCATTCCAGGACCTTGAGATGCTTCTTACGGAGCCACTGCTTAGTTGCCCTGGCTGTGTGTTTCGGGTCGTTGTCATGCTAGAAGACCCAGCCACGACCCATCTTCAATGCTCTTACTGAGGGAAGGAGGTTGTTGGCCATCCATCCTCCCCTCAATACGGTGCAGTTGTCCTGTCCCCTTTGCAGAAAAGCATCCCTAAAGAATGATGTTTCCACCTCCATGCTTCACGGTTGGGAGGGTGTTCTTGGGGTTGTACTCATCCTTCTTCTTCCTCCAAACATGGCGAGTGGAGTTCAGACCAAAAAGCTCTATTTTTGTCTCATCAGACCACATGACCTTCTCCCATTCCTCCTCTGGATCATCCAAATGGTCATTGGCAAACTTCAGACGGGCCTGGACATGCGCTGGCTTGAGCAGGGGGACCTTGCGTGCGCTGCAGGATTTTAATCCATGACGGCGTAGTGTGTTGCTAATGGTTTTTTTTGAGACTGTGGTCCCAGCTCTCTTCAGGTCATTGACCAGGTCCTGCCGTGTAGTTCTGGGCTGATCCCTCACCTCCCTCCTGATCATTGATGCCCCACGAGGTGAGATCTTGCATGGTGCCCCAGACCGAGGGAGATTGACCGTCATCTTGAACTTCTTCCATTTTCTAATAATTGCGCCAACAGTTGTTGCCTTCTCACCAAGCTGCTTGCCTATTGTCCTGTAGCCCATCCCAGCCTTGTGCAGGTCTACAATTTTATCCCTGATGTCCTTACACAGCTCTCTGGTCTTGGCCATTGTGGAGAGGTTGGAGTCTGTTTGATTGAGTGTGTGGACAAGTGTCTTTTATACAGGTTTATACAGAGTTCAAACAGGTGCAGTTAATACAGGTAATGAGTGGAGAACAGGAGGGCTTCTTAAAGAAAAACTAACAGGTCTGTGAGAGACGGAATTCTTACTGGTTGGTAGGTGATCAAATACTTATGTCATGCAATAAAATGCAAATTAATTATTTAAAAATCATACATTGTAATTTTCTGTATTTTTGTTTTAGATTCCGTCTCTCACAGTTGAAGTGTACCTATGATAAAAATTACAGACTTCTACATGCTTTGTAAGTGGGAAAACCTGCAAAATCGGCAGTGTATCAAATACTTGTTCTCCCCACTGTACATAATATGACATTTGAAATGTCTTTATTCTTTTGGAACTTCTGTGAGTGTCATTTTTATTGTTAATTTTTGTTTATTTCACTTTTGTTTATCTACTTCACTTGCTTTGGCAATGTTAACATGTTAGCATGTTTCCCATGCCAATAAAAAATAAATCCACTGACTTAGATACAGTTCTCGACCGTAGCATTGATTCAAAAGTTCCTTTGTTCTAGAAACTCGTGTTGTCTTTTAGGGGTCGTGACTTATCGTAGACCTTCTGCTGCAGCGCAAAGCCCTCCTAGTCAAGAAAGTTGAGTGGATTGAGGTGGGGGAAGGGGCATGACACAGGGGTAGGCAGATTCTTCCACTCCATACACACACATACATACACATGCATGCACACACACAGTTGATAGTCTGGGCTTTGGGGAGCTTTGCAGCAATGTGGCTGGCATGATGTTATCTAGGGTACTCTGTGGGCATACACATCTGGTGCACTGGGCATAGGCCACTACCAGGTCAAAGGGATGAACCTGTGATGAAGAGAAGGGGAGATCGATGGAGGAAACGGTGGAAAGAGCACTTACAGTAACACTCTTTACAAGCCCACGCCAGACTATGTCATTAAATAATGATTTCCAAAGTCCTGCACCAAAATAAATTGCACAAAATCACAGAGTGAGAGAAAAAGTAATTAAAAGGTATAAGTCCTAAAACATTGTTATCAAGGTCTCGGTCACAAAACTATAAAAGAGATGTGGAAGGTATTATGTGACTGACTTAGGTTATGTGCAAGTAGGATTTGAGACTACTTCTGACCCCTGGAGGGCACCATACTATTGTGTCCATGTTCCAATAATTAGGTTAGCATGCTGTACTATATTGCTTCATTATAAACTGGGTGATTCGAGCCCTGAATGCTGATTGGTTGAAAGCCGTGGTATATCAGACCGTATACCATGGTCATGAGTCATGACAAAACATTTATTTTTACGCCTCTAATTACGTTGGTAACCTGTTTATAATAGCAATAAGGCACTTCTGGGGTTTGTGGTATATGTCCATTATACCACGGCTAAGGGCTGTAGCCAGGTAATCCACGTTGTGTCTTGCCTAAGATCAACCCTTAGCCGTGGTATACTGGCCATATACCACACCTCCTCAGGCCTTATTGCTTAATTCTAATGTATATATAAGTATGCTAGCATGGATATTGGAACAGAGCCTATGAATGCCATGTGTGCCAGCAGTGCACCTCTCTTCCCTTTGATCTGCACTAGTACAGAATGGACAACGTGTCTGTTTTTTCACTCATACTATGCAATGCCTTTCTATAGCTTTTTGCACTCCAGACTTCCTGTATTTTTATACTTTTTCATACTGCCGCACTATGTATCATGTACAGTTGAAGTCGGAAGTTTACATACACTTAGGTTGAAGTCATTAAAACACATTTTTCAACCACTCCATATAGATAGGTACTTTATTGATCCCTGAGGGGGAAATTTCTTAAGATTTCATGTTAACAAACTATAATATTGGCAAGTCAGTTAGGACATAAACTTTGTGCATGACACAAGTCATTATTCCAACAATTGTTTACAGACAGATTATTTAACTTATAATTCACTATATCACAATTCCAGTGGGTCAGAAATGTACATACACTAAATTGACTGTGCCTTTAAACAGCTTGGAAAATTCCAGAAAATTGTCATGGTTTTTGAAGCTTCTGATAGGCTAATTGACATCATTTGAGTCAATTGGAGGTGTACCTGTGGATGTATTTCAAGGCCTACCTTCAAAAATTGCAGACCTCCACACATCTGGTTCATCCTTGGGAGCAATTTCCAAACGCCTGAAGGTACCACTTTCATCTGTACATAAGTATAAACACCATGGGACCATGCAGCCGTCTTACAGTGCAAGTCAATCCCAGGACAACAGCAAAGGACCTTGTGAAGATGCTGGAGGAAACAGGTACAAAAGTATCTATATCCACAGTAAAACGAGTCCTATATCGACATAACCTGAAAGGCTGCTCAGCAAGGAAGAAGCCACTGCTCCAAAACCACCATAAAAAAAGCCATACTACGGTTTGCAGCTGCACATGGGAACAAAGATCTTACTTTTTGGAGAAATATCCTCTGGTCTGATGAAACAAAAATAGAACTGTTTGGCCATAATGACCGTCGTTATGTTTGGAGGAAAAAGGGGGATGCTTGCAAGCCGAAGAACACCATCCCAACCGTGAAGCATGGGGGTGGCAGCATCATGTTGTGGGGGTGCTTTGCTGCAGGAGGGACTGGTGCACTTCACAAAATAGATTGCATCATGAGGAAGGAAAATTATGTGGATATATTGAAGCAACATCTCAAGACATCAGTCAGGAAGTTAAAGCTTGGTCGCAAATGGGTCTTTCAAATGGACGATGACCCCAAGCATACTTCCAAAGTTGTGGCAAAATGGCTTAAGGACAACAAAGTCAAAGTATTGGAGTGGCCATCACAAAGCCCTGACGTCAATCATTTAGAAAATGTGTGGGCAGAACTGAAAAGGCATGTGAGAGCAAGGAGGTCTACTAATTGAGTGTATGTAAACTTCTGACCCACTGGGAATGTGATGAAAGAAATAAAAGCTGAAATAAATAATTCTCTATACTATTATTCTGACATTTCACATTCTTAAAATAAAGTGGTGATCCTAACTGACCTAAAACAGGGAATTTTTTTACTAGGATTAAATGTCAGGAATTGTGAAAAACTGAGTTTAAATGTATTTGGCTAAGGTGTTTGTAAACTTCCGACTTCAACTGTATCTCCTGTGTTAGATGAGAGGATATTATCATTCCTGTGATGCAGCAGGCCAAGATGTCAGAGATAGATTTTCTCCTAACTCTTGGGGATTATATTTCTCAGAGATGTGATGCACTATCATTAATATTACATCATGGGAAGTTTTTATTTCCGGTCAGTATCGTGAGATTAGGTGGGCCAGCTGTGTCATTTCAGAGCATTTGAACTACATATTGGATCCTAAACTCATTGAAGAAAATGAGGCTCAACTAGGCCATGTTTGATACAGTAATGTCTATCAGGTCTACTCTTCCTCTCAGTTACTCTCTCTGGTGTATTTTGATTGATAATGAAATTGATATTCTGTTTCTTTACAGCTGGGAGACTTTTACTTGGAGCTTCACTGGGACTTTCAAAGCTGGGGTGAGTTTGCATTGCATTCTACACAAGAACATTATAAAATTACCCACAACCAGGCCTACTCACTCAAACTGTTCAGTTTCTTTTTAACAACACAGATTGCATCTACTTGGATTAAAGTTGAAATACTAGAATGGTTGACGTTATTTAACTGTGTGTGTTTGTTCATTTGGTCGTATCTCTTAAGAGCCCAGCTATGTGGGTGTCAGTGAGTGCTCTTTGGCTAGTTGTTTGGGAACAGAGTGATGCTAAGAGATTGTTTACCACCCTGAGGTAATCCTCTGGAGGGAGTGGCTTCACCATCCCAGCACTGACAGAAAGTCAGACACTCCCCCTGGTGGTGGCTATACAACATTCCACCACCAGCATTACTAAGGCCTATGAACATTTACATCAATCAATCAAATGTAATGTATTTTATAAAGCCCTTTTTACAGCAGAGTGCTTATACAGAAACCCAGCCTAAAACCCCAAAGAGCAAGCAATGCAGATGTAGAAGCACGATGTCTAGGAAAATCTGCTTAAAAAGACAGGATCTTAGGAAGAAACCAGGAGAGGAACTGGGCTCTAAGCGGTGGAGAGAGAGAATCAATTAAGCTTATTTTTAGATGCATTATTAACTTATTGACTGTCGTTACTTAGAATAGATTTTAGAGAAGATGCTGTTACAAATGTCCCAAATTACTTTTGCCAAATGTCCAGTGTAAGTCAAGAGTGTGTTCACATGTCCCTGTCCATGTTAAATATTGTCCTGCTTGTAAAGATTACGTGACTGTTCACAACAGTAAAGAAAGGGATGCTGATTGTGTGAGTTGGTAGAATTTGACAGCGGATGTAGCCTAGTGGCCCTGTGTGGCAAGGGCGCAAATCCAAAGAATGCAATGGGAGATACCTTTTTATATTACCGCTGTTCAGGAGGGTGAAACATCACAGAACATTCAGATGGAAATGTATAGTGCAGAACAGATATAACAGAGAATTGTGCCAGCTTTATTCATTCCATTTCTATCTGCAACAGTCTGAAGGTTTCACCTCAGACATTGAGAAATCCCAGCAGCCCTATTCAATATGCTGGGGGCAGGCAGGCAGGCGGGCGGGCGGCCGCCAATTGACTCAAATGATGTCAATTAGTCTATCAGAAGCTTCTAAAGCCATGACATCATTTTCTGGAACTTTCCAAGCTGTTTAAAGGCACAGTCAACTTAGAGTATGTAAACTTCTGACCCACTGGAATTGTGATATAATGAAGTAATCTGTCTGTAAACAATTGTTGGAAGAATTACTTGTGTCATGCACAAAGTAGATGTCCTAACCGACTTCAACCTAAGTGTATGTAAACTTCCGACTTCAACTACATGATGCATAGTGCGGCAGTATGAAAAAGTATAAAAATACAGGAAGTCTGGAGTGCAAAAAGCTATAGAAAGGCATTGCATAGTATGAGTGAAAAAACAGACACGTTGTCCATTCTGTACTAGTGCAGATCAAAGGGAAGAGAGGTGCACTGCTGGCACACATGGCATTCATAGGCTCTGTTCCAATATCCATGCTAGCATACTTATATATACATTAGAATTAAGCAATAAGGCCTGAGGAGGTGTGGTATATGGCCAGTATACCACGGCTAAGGGTTGATCTTAGGCATGACACAACGTGGATTACCTGGCTACAGCCCTTAGCCTTGGTATATTGGACATATACCACAAACCCCAGAAGTGCCTTATTGCTATTATAAATAGGTTACCAACGTAATTAGAGTCATGTTTTGTCATGACTCATGACCATGGTATACGGTCTGATATTCCACAGCTTTCAACCAATCAGCATTCAGGGCTTGAACCACCCAGTTTATAATGAAGCAATATAGTACAGCATGCTAACCTAATTATTGGAACATGGACAATAGTATGGTGCCCTCCAGGGGTCTGAAGTGGTCTCAAATCCTACTTGCACATAACCTAAGTCAGTCACATAATACCTTCCACATCTCTTTTATAGTTCTGTGACTGAGACCTTGATAACAATGTTTTAGGACTTATACCTTTTAATTACTTTTTCTCTCATTTATTTTGGTGCAGGACTCGTTATTTAATGACATAGTCTGGCGTGGGCTTGTATATTAGTTGTAGTAGTTTAAATATTAAACTACATACAGTGGGGAGAACAAGTATTTGATACACTGCCGATTTTGCAGGTTTTCCCACTTACAAAACATGTAGAAGTCTATTTTTATCATAGGTACTCTTCAACTGTGAGTGACGGAATCTAAAACAAAAATCCAGAAAATCACATTGTATGATTTTTAAGTAATTAATTTGCATTTTATTGCATGACATAAGTATTTGATACATCAGAAAAGCAGAACTTAATATTTGGTACAAAAACCTTTGTTTGCAATTACAGAGATCATACGTTTCCTGTAGTTCTTGACCAGGTTTGCACACACTGCAGCAGGGATTTTGGCCCACTCCTCCATCCAGATCCTTCAGGTTTCGGGGCTGTCGCTGGGCAATACGGACTTTCAGCTCCCTCCAAAGATTTTCTATTGGGTTCAGGTCTGGAGACTGGCTAGGCCACTCCAGGACCTTGAGATGCTTCTTACGGAGCCACTCCTTAGTTGCCCTGGCTGTGTGTTTCGGGTCGTTGTCATGCTAGAAGACCCAGCCACGACCCATCTTCAATGCTCTTACTGAGGGAAGGAGGTTATTGGCCAAGATCTCGTGACACATGGCCCCATCCATCCTCCCCTCAATACGGTGCAGTCGTCCTGTCCCCTTTGCAGAAAAGCATCCCCAAAGAATGATGTTTCCACCTCCATGCTTCACGGTTGGGATGGTGTTCTTGGGGTTGTACTCATCCTTCTTCTTCCTCCAAACACAGCGAGTGGAGTTTAGACCAAAAAGCTCTATTTTTGTCTCATCAGACCACATGACCTTCTCCCATTCCTCCTCTGGATCATCCAGATGGTCATTGGCAATCTTCAGACGGGCCTGGACATGCGCTGGCTTGAGCAAGGGGACCTTGCGTGCGCTGCAGGATTTTAATCCATGACGGCGTAGTGTGTTACTAATGGTTCTTTGAGACTGTGGTCCCAGCTCTCTTCAGGTCATTGACCAGGTCCTGCCGTGTAGTTCTGGGCTGATCCCTCACCTTCCTCATGATCATTGATGCCCCAAGAGGTGAGATCTTGCATGGTGCCCCAGACCGAGGGAGATTGACTGTCATCTTGAACTTCTTCCATTTTCTAATAATTGCGCCAACAGTTGTTGCCTTCTCACCAAGCTGCTTGCCTATTGTCCTGTAGCCCATCCCAGCCTTGTGCAGGTCTACAATTTTATCCCTGATGTCCTTACACAGCTCTCTGGTCTTGGCCATTGTGGAGAGGTTGGAGTCTGTTTGATTGAGTGTGTGGACAGGTGTCTTTTATACAGGTGACGAGTTCAAACAGGTGCAGGTAATACAGGTAATGAGTGGAGAACCGGAGGGCTTCTTAAAGAAAAACTAACAGGTATGTGAGAGCCGGAATTCTTACTGGTTGTTAGGTGATCAAATACTTATGTCATGCAATAAAATGCAAATTAATTATTTAAAAATCATACAATGTGATTTCCTGTATTTTTGTTTTAGATTCCGTTTCTCACAGTTGAAGTGTACCTATGATAAAAATTACAGACCTCTACATGCTTTGTAAGTAGGAAAACCTGCAAAATCGGCAGTGTATCAAATACTTGTTCTCCCCACTGTATGCCTGTGATGGTATGGGCTATGAAAGGGGGAATATAGGGGCTTGGAAGTGGTTGGTAATTATCATTATTAAGGAGTTTTTAAACTATTTCCCAATGTTGCAGTGCCTTTGCTCTCCCGAATCCTACCCTCTGACGCCTGTAAGATCTACAAACAGGGCATAAACATCAGGTGAGTCACGTAATCCCTTGTTTTTATGACGTCGTAACAAGCAACAATTAGCTTGAAGCCAATAGATAAGACAAAAGATAAGATAATTGTAACAAACAGATTACAACACATGTAATTCATTGACCAGCACTGTACTTGTCTCAGCTGCTACAGCCTGTGTAAAGCTTGTCCACACACACACACACGATGCACAATGTCTCTTCTTCTCCTCCTCCGCAGCTCAAAATCGATACACTTTTCTCACCAGTCTTTAGCCTTGGTTGTGTACCATTTTGTTTCTCTTTCAGCCATCTTGTCATAGTCTTGGCAGGGCAGAGATGCAGTTTCATTAAATGCAGATAGAGTCAGGTATTGAGCTTTCCCCTATGGACAAACCCAAGGAGCCACTGCTGTCCAACGACATTAGACTGGTGCTTCTCCTGAGTGATGTCCTCAGCTTCAGTATTATGCTGAAAAGGGCAATGAGATATGGTAAAACCCACGATAATAAAGGTCAATATGCCTTGAGAAAACCCTTTATTGAAGCACTTTCAAGCGTTTAGGGCCCTTTTCAGTTCAGTATAAATCCCTGGCCTTGAACACTTCCAGGTTTATGGGTTTCTGTAATGCCGGCCCCAGCACGGTGTCTAACGACAAGCACGGTTAACTAGAGTGTGAAATCGGTTCTCGCACTGCTGTGACGAAGCAGCACGGCATCTGTTTGCAGATCTATTACCTCTGCATCCCTCTTAGATAGAGAGAACCAGCACCTACCCTCACCCTAACCCCACCGGCCCTATTCTAATTGGCCCAGCGCTGAGTTGTCACATTCAATTGTTCCCCATCCAGTAGCAAAACACTATTCACCAGTTGGACTATACAGAATACAGTAAGGTTCTCTGGCTTAATGTGTTAGCAGGCTGGTTAATGTATGCTGTGTTGCTGAGCTTTACAAGCCTCAGTGTTCAGTGAAAAGAAGCCAAGTTCAGACTGTGTTGTTCTTCAAAGGGCCTGAATTTTACCACACACAGCTCTGGCGTACCATGACACACACACACATGCACGCACACCGATACAGACTAAAGGAAAGCATTTTCAGGCGTTGCTAGGTTACTTGCCTCACAAATTGCCCAGCTCCTCCCCACCTGTCCCCTGCTCTGATTCTATGCAAAGCTGGAGATTCAGGGCTAATTATTCTCAGACACATGAAAGTGTGTGTGTGCGTGTTGTGGTGAGTGGGTTGTGAAAGAAAGCTGTCTAACAGTCTTTCAGAATGTCAGTTGGAGATGGGGGCCAAGGCATAACTTCATTTACATTCCAATGGTTGAAAGTCTCCGCTCTGTCATGCCTCTCATTCTCCCTTTCGTGTCTGTGCATTACATAGAATTGTTTAGTTATTATCTTTGTTGTCACACCTCATTTCTCCACTAGTTCCTGGAACTAGCTTTTCTCAGAAAACATAGAAATGGGTTGTATCCCATGGCAACCATTAAAGCAAAAGCCGTCTGAGCTTTTAGAAACCAAGTTTCAATTCTTTAGTTTTATTGAAAAAAAAGCATTACTTTTAAGCTGTATGTTGCTTGGTAAAAAGGAAGTGTCCTTGATTTTATACTTAATTTGTGTGTCTCCCTCAAGCTCTTTCTCTCATTTATCTCATTACTTCTTTTGGTTTTTAAGGGGTGTGGAGGGGTTATGTAGATGTGAGTAATCAATAAGCATACATATGAACTAAAGGCAATATTTGCTGTTTTAATGCACTGATAATGGTGCTATTGACATTATATTGACCCATGAAGTGGTTTGAAATTCAATTTTCTCTCCTTCCCTTTCTTTCTGTTTGGTCATAGACTGGACACCACTCTCATAGACTTCACAGATATGAAGTGCCAACGTGGTGACCTCAGCTTCATCTTCAATGGCGACGCCATCCCCTCTGAGTCCTTTGTGGTGCTGGACAATGAACAGAAGGTGTACCAACGGATACACCACGAGGTGAGACACACAACTTGATGCTGAAGTTGTTGTTTTTGCACTTCTCTAGCTAATGACCCTCAGTTTTTTATTCCACCTTTAAAAATGGGGCATCTAGCTTCTGAACTCTGTGAGCCCTGTTTTTGTGAAGTGTGTGTGTGTTGAAGGCTTCTACCTGCTTACCAATGTGGCGGTGGCTCCTTGTGTTCCAGGAGTCAGAGATGGAGACAGAGGAAGAGGTGGACATCCTTATGAGCAGCGATGTTTACTCTGCCACTCTCTCCACCAAGTCCATCACATTCTCCAGAGCCCAGACCGGCTGGTTGTTTCGAGAGGATAAAACGGTTGATTTATACATCTCTGTCTCTCTCTCTGTCGAATACTAAAACATCTTGCTCAGAATTAGGGCTGTGGTGGTCGTGAAATTTTGTCAGCCGGTGATTGTCAAGCAAATAACTGCCGGTCTCACGGTAATTGACATAAACACATTTAGCATCTCCTGGCTTCCACTCATCGCCTACAAGCCACTGATGCAGACCTTTGGAACATCTACATTTTAAAAAGTCTAATAAATCCATTGAATATAGCCTTCACATCACAATAAATGCATTATTTACTTTAGACAGGTCTAAAGAAACATGATATGAAGAAAATGTAGTTTATTTCAGAAGAACAGAATAGCATACTCTGTGTTGTCCTTATGTTAGTTCCTGATCTGGCTATGCCATATGGCTGTGGGCTACGCTAGTTCATTTAGCAGACAAAGATTTGCTTTGAATTCCATGGAATTATTTTATAGTATGCAGAATACAATTGAACATAGCTGAATAAAATGTCTGAGGGAGTGCGCACATGCAGCTATTCTGTGTTGAGTGGTTAACAAAGAAACAGGTCCTCCTATATGCTTAATTTGGAGTTATTTATGCAACTTGTTGTGACACAAATGTTGGGCAACATTTGTAGATTTAAAAAAAAATACATTCTAAGGCTGCATGTGACTTTAATGATGATTTGAAAAAAGTCACATGAACGGCATGCACTTTGCTTCTTGCACAGGCTGCACACACTTCATCAGTCTCTCATTCACAATTTGACAAGCATAATGCCTCGAATTACCTGGTGGCATCCCCCTTGAGTGGTCGTAATGCCTCCTAAAAAAAGCCATGCCTTTTGCAGCCAGTGGTCGTTTTGCACTTGGGCTGAATATTATAATTCCCTTCTCCCAGCTGCCAATCGATGTGCTCATGCACATGGCTTTCTCAGATATCTCAATTCTTATTAGCCAATGCCTGTCACGTGATCGGGTCTTTCTCACAGGCATCTCAGCTCCGAAGTAGGCTACAAGTGAAGACAGACACATCGGCGACGCAACTGCGCACCACCTTCTTATCGAATTCCGAGGCGCATATTGAAGATGCTTGAAGAACTGTCCACATTTAGTTTGTCAGCCAACAAACCGACTAGGCCTAACGAACAGCTAAAACACTAGCCTATGTCAATCTACTATCCCCCATAGTACAAAAGTTCACCTATTCTATAGGTCAGCTTGTCCTTCTGTGCGAGAAATAAATATTCCAAACATAGTCTGGAACAGTTGTGGGATGCGATTTGATCCCAAATTAATACAACCACTTGCATCAAATAGGGGCGGCAGGTAGCCTAGCGGTTAGAGCGTTGGGCCAGTAACCGAAAGATCGCTGGTTCGAATACCCAAGCGGACAATGTGAAAAACCTGTCTGTGTCCTTGAGCAAGGCACTTAACCCTAATTTGCTCCAGGGGCTGACCCTGTTGGTAGGCCGTCATTGTAAATAAGAATTTGTTCTTAACTGACTTGCCTAGTAAAAACTAAACAAAAAAAACTTTTAAAAGCAATGAGGCTGATGTGACAAATTTAGCTTAAAATGTTGAGTAACTATTAGGTTATTTCTTCACATTAATGTTTCAAAATTAGCGGGAAAACACCATTCTCAAAAGTGACCGCAAATGTTATTATGCATGTAATGCTTTATTATAAAGGTGCATTTTTATGGTGAAAATGATCTTCCCCAAACTTGAAACTCACGCTCCGCCTATGTATACCAGTTAGGCTCTACACCAGTTGTAAAGCGGATTAATGTGCTTAATTTTAATAAGTTATTTGGCCACTTTAGTTGGTGATACAAACCTTATCAAAGCATATAGGCCTATGGGTTAGGCTACATGAGGTGTGCGACTATGAGTTGAAAAAGTTGGGGGAAAAAAGGCATATGCTGTTTCTTGCCTTACTACACAAAAACTGGGCATCATTCACAAGTGATAATATATAATTCACAAGTGATAGGCTAATATTCTCACCCATCAGATTACATTAAGAATAATCTTGTCTTTACATATACTAGTTAATATATGTGTGAAGTTAGTTTTGATTTAGAATGGACCATTATCATGCACCGGTCTCGGAACAGGGCCAGGGGTAAAAAAATATGTAATCTATACACTTAAATAGCGAATGGAGGACGCTTTTCCCATGGTTCATTTTCATGCCAGCCAGGTAGGTTATACTCCTGTTGTAAAGAGAAGCAATGTGATTAATATTAGGAAAGTTGAGATATAAATATAGTAGGCCTAGCCTATAGAAATCTGATTGAATCCTCCTCTTTTTAATAGAGGCCATCAAAGTTTTTTTTTTACATTTTTGATTGTGTTTTCATTGATGTCAGAGTGATTAGAGGGACAATAGAGTGCTGAGTACCAGGCAGTTAGCAAGTTTGGTAGGCTACTAATGACCAGCAGCAGCATCAGAGCTTGGAGAAGCCTAGTTACCGTGACTAAACGTTCACGTGGAATTTGACTGCGGTCATGACTCGTGACCGCCGGTGTGGCGGTAATACAGTCACTGTAACAGCCCTACTCAGAATGTGACCTCTGCTGCTCTACAGTGTAGTCTTGTTATTCATTGCAATACAGGACACCATGTCCTTTTCACATTTCCTGTGTTGCATCTCCCCACAAAAAAGTTCAAAGGCAACAGAGTAACCAAAACATTCAAGGTTGTGTCTGATAAACTTCCTGGGAGAGCTGTTGTTATTATTGGGGTATTGCTGTCGTTTGAGGTGTATTGAAGGGAAATTGGTGACTGAGATATATTTTTTTTTTCATGTCCTTTGTCGCTCCAGGAGCGTGTGGGGAATTTCCTGGCAGATTTCTACTCAGTTAACGGGCTGGTGCTGGAGTCACGGAAGCGTCGGGAGCATCTGACTGAGGAGGACATCCTGAGGAACAAGGCCGTCATGGAGAGCCTGAGCAAAGGAGGGAACCTCATTGAGCAGAACTACGAGGTGAGCTCCGCCGTGAGGCCCTCTAGCTGCAGAGTACGGGTATACTGTATGGCCACAATGTTAACATTCACTCAACGCCAATATTTAACTATATTTTCACATCCAGAACGTTACAAAGCTTGTAACTTTTCCTCCCAGATCCTCCCAGAGCTATAGCTCCATACTGGGCCTTTGTGCTGGCTTGGATTCGGTCTTTGTCTAGCTTAGCAGTGGGACCTCCCAAGTTGGAGCCCTTGGCTGAAGTTCTATGCTGGGGCCTCTAACTGTAATTCTGCTGGGGCCGACTGGTATGATGTCACCTGTTGGGGGTTTGAGCTGGCGCTGTGTGCAAAGTGAAGATACTGTTTGCTTATACCTTCAGCATAACCGCGAGTCCAGTCCTGAAACTCTCCTCTCCCGCTGGACCCTTGGGGTAGGACCTCTCAGACCCCACTACTTGCCACTCTTATATCACCATCCTATAGGATCTCCTCTCGCCTCCAGTCACTTCTACCAAAACATGTTTTTGAGACATGGACCACAAGACCACATATCTTTTCACTTAGCATGCGGCTCTTTTGATGTATAACGCGTCTGCATGTTTTTTTAAGCAATAAGGCCCGAGCAGGTGTGGTATATGGCCAATATACCACGGCTAAGGGCTGTTCTTATGCACGATGCAACGCGGAGTGCCTGATCACAGCCCTTAGCCGTGGTATTGGCCATATATCACAAACTCCCAAGGTGCCTTATTACTATTATGAACTGGTTACCAACGTAATTAGAGCAGTAAAAATAAATGTTTTGTCATACCTGTGGTATACGGTCTGATATACCACGGTTGTCAGGCTATCAGCATTCAGGGCTCAACCCACCCAGTTTATAATTGGAAATTCTTCAGTTGGACTACTCCTCCTTTCTTTATAGCTGTATTTGTTTTGGACATACTGTCTGTTGGAATGAAAACGGCCCTTCTAAACCTCGTTTGTGTAATTTAGCCAGTGGAGAATGACTGCCTCCTCTCATTGAAGCCACTGAAGTTCAAGGCCGGCCGCAGTACTGGAGGTATTGTTAGCAGAAAAGCAGATCCCCCAATATAGTGAATGGAAATTGCTTCTAATACACCAGATGTATGTCCTTGAACCAATTATTTTAAAATCGCACACAGAAGAAGTTATAAGGATCATTTAGTTGCTAATGGCAGCCTGCAGTATCCCAGTCGGCCTTCAACTTGAGTTACTCAATGAGAGGGAGGGGGCAGCACTGAAGTAGCCTGCAACGTCACTTCTTGCGGTCAAACTGTGCATGCTGTATCTCCATGAGACGCCATCTTAACCTAATTAATTTGGCTTCAATGCGCTATTGAGTCTTCACATAGGAATGAATGGTGTCACGTGATCATATCATTGCATTTTGCCCCCCCCCCTTCCTCCACCCTCGTGCATGTATGCCAGGCACCCCCCACTAGTGATGGAAGCTCAGAGCTGCACCTTACACACAGTTCCAGTGCTTTGCCTCTCTTTGGCCCAATAGATAATTTGCTTTAGGAACCATTGTCTAAACACTGCACATAAAGCCTCCACAAAGGGAAGTCATGGCCTCACAATGCTCAATATATGCTTTTTGGCGGCTCTGTTGTTTTCTTTTGTCCTGTCGTGAACTGGGTTTTGTGTTGTTAATATGTCCTGTGGTATTTACTTCCTGCGGATTGGTTGTCCTTGTACTGTGGTGGTAAATGCTTTCAAGCATTTTTCATCTGTCCAAAGTTTATTTTTACTGTGTATTTAACCAGTATTAAAACCTGTGAGCATATAGGTCAAGGTTAAAGCAGGATTCTGTACTATTGACTAGCTGGATGAAGGCTAAAACCCCTGGTACCACGTAGCGACGTGGGGACGGCTAACAGACAGACTGGAGGCTGTGTGGACTCACAACAACGGGGGCGAGAGGCGTGCGAGCCAACGCCCATCACGAGGCCACAGCAAATGTATCAAAACATTGTGCTCCACCAGGTCCCACAGGGATAATAACACAGTCCAGTTTGAAGTAAAAGGAACCCTACATGTGAATGATGGGATACTGACTGTATCATCTGGTGCCAGTTCTCTGTCTGTCTTCTCTTGAAGTAAGCGGTTGTACGTTATGGTGGATACTTCTCAATATCACAGTCACTCATAGTGATGGGTCAGTTAAGGAGAGAGAGTTCAGTACTAGTGTGGATGTGTGTGAGTTGTGGACGTGAGTCGGCTGGTATTCTCGAGGTTGGCAGTATAGTACTGTTGTGGAGCCAGGTGTGCTGACCTATGTGAGGTAGTAAGCCTGTGTGTCCGGGGGCCAGCTTTTAATGTCCAGAGAGAGGATAACCTAAGGTCAAGGTGCTGGTGACAAGTTACGTGTGGAGAATTAACAGCCCCATGCAGTATGTGTGCAGCTGTAAAATCATCTTTGTTTTTACCGCTGTTCATGTGGTCATTCCCGCTCTCAGCATTTGTGATGCACTTGGGCCCTCTAGTGACACAAATGTGGTTGTGAATTGCAGACCGAATTGTGCAGTAGCAAAGTTGACTTCGTATGAGTAAAAGAGGAGACGTGAGTTCCAGAAGTAAACGTTTTAATACAGATAGACATTTAACTGACATGATACAGGACAGATGGTCATGTGAAAATGTAAAGGTATAACAGCCCTAGTGGCCAACAACAAATGGCAAGAAAAAGCATGATGGCTAAAAAGGCAAATTATTCTTCTGAGTTGCGAGATTATATTGTCATTCTGAATTACGTATACAGACGTTGGTTGATTTGAAACGGATACATCTTAGTTGGACAATGACGTACATTCCGACATCTGGTACGTTGTCTAGTACAGAGTGAAATTCAGCAACTTAAGCCAATTCAAGTTTGGATTGTCACGAGTTTAGGCACAGAGAATGATGGAAACCACTTGTATACTTTAAGACCATGTGAAGTTATGCGTGAGTCACAGGAGGCTGCTGAGGGGGAATGGCTCATAATAATGGCCGGAATGGCACTAATTGAATGGCATCAAACACCTGGAAACCATGTGTTTGATACCATTCCACTTATTCCGCTCCAGTCATGACCACGAGCCCGTCCTCTCCAATTAAAGTGCCACCAACCTCCTGTGGTGTGAGTAATTAAGCTGGTTACTCATGATTTGATTTTAAGCAAAGATATGGTCCTCATGTGAGGAAATTGGTCGTCGTCGATCTTGGTCGTCTGGGTTGTCCTAAGCATTCTACATATCATTTACTTCAGGTGTATACAGGCAAAATCTTACTTCTTTAACTTTTAGTGAACAGTTTTGTCTGACCGTGTTTTTGTTTGTTCTTTGTAGTCCGTTTGTTATCTAGGACTTTTTATGTTTGACTTTGTTCTGTGTAACTTTGTGTTGCCAGGTGTCTGTCCTTGCCAATCATTTGTTTCTCCCTCTTGTTTAGCCTGTGAGGCGACAGTCACTAACTGCCCCTTTACCCAACACTATCTCCTGGGAGGAATACATCAACGCAGAGAACGGGGTGTATGTATGACCATTACCTTTTTCACGCCTCACCACACTTCACAAGTTGTCTTTCACGTGCACTCTTACTCCTTGTTAGTCTCACATGTCTACATACAGGGTTAAATGAAGAACGGACAGATGGATCACTTATGCACAGTTGCGACAGAGAGGGTGGGTGGATAGTTCTATTTAAAACCAATCCTCTTACTTTGTCAGTTAATGCTTTGGAGAGCTGTTCTGTAACCTGACCCTTGAACTGTCAAGTTCAGCTGTCTCCTTCCTTTGGCTTGATGGGGTTTCGTTAGTTTCCACTAGCTTACACAGCCAGTCAAAATGAGCAAAAACAAATTACATGTTGGTCTTAATTTAAGGTTAGGGTTAGGCACAAGGTTAGCAGTGTGGTTAAGGTTAGGGTTAGATTTCAAATAATATTTTAAGAAGAAACATTTTAGAAATGGGGGTGGTTTATGACTGGGTATAGAATCTAGTGTCGACCAACCGTTTCAGTAGAAACAAGCTACTGCTTCCCCCTTCAATCACCTAGCAGTCAGGTTCCTCACATAAAATGGGTATTCTATTGTAAGACAAATTATAAAATTGTTGCCCAAATGCCATGCCATTATACCCATACCATTTTTATCACATATTTTCAAAATTGTGTGGACAAAAACATTTTTCTAGATGTCACTGAAGTGACACTCCCATCAGTAATTTCACATTCAGGAACACAGTAAGACTTTCTTCCTTTCCTTTCAAAAGTGTTTACCTCATTTTCTGACAGACATTCTCCCTCCTTTTTCTCCTTCAGAGCGCCTCATCTTGGAAGAGAGCTAGTATGCAAGGAGAGCAAGAAGAACTTCAAAGCGACCGTAGCCATGTGTCAAGACTTCCCGCTGGGCATTGAATCGTAAGTCTCCTCTTAGCTCACCCCCAGACGACTTTGAAGTCTAGCCAGACAGCAGTAGTTGCCAAATGGGATAATTTACTAATTTTAATAACATTTCATAAAAACATTTAATGATATGAGATTAAGCTTGTATGAAGTTAACATAGTTTTAGATTATTCTGGGCTAAATATGTTGATTGACACAAAGTGCATGATAGCCTTTTTTTGTGGTGTGCAGAGGCCTCGTTTTCTTCTTCTTCTTCTTCTTCTTCTTCTTCTTCTTCTTCTTCTTCTTCTTCTTCTTCTTCTTCTTCTTCTTCTTCTTCTTCTTCTTCTTCTTCTTCTTCTTCTTATTATTATTATTATTATTATTATTATTATTATTATTATTAATAGTGAATGTGTCTGACTACTCTCTGGCATGAAGTGATGAATGAATGCATTCTTCTTTGAGTGAGCATGAAAGACTGATCTTTTTTGTTGTCTATTTTCAGGTTATTAAACGTTCTGGAGGTGATAGCACCCTTCAAGCACTTTAATAAACTCAGAGAGTTTGTTCAAATGAAACTCCCTCCTGGTTTCCCTGTCAAACTGGGTAAGTACTATCGTGTATTGTACAGTAAAAGAGATCCAGACGTATACAGACTGGCTGACCAGATTTATTTCCTGATGATGATGTTATAACATGTTTCTCTTTGTCGTTTCCCCACACAGATATCCCTGTCTTTCCAACCATCACGGCCACAGTGACTTTTCAAGAGTTCCGCTACGACGTGTTTGAGCAGTCCATCTTCACCATTCCCAATGAGTACAAAGAGGACCCCAGCCGCTTCCCTGACCTTTAACCCCTTTGGCTAGACACCGGAAAGTGGTCACCTATGAAAGGGCATTGATATTTCATAGAAGAAAAGGAAATTGTATGTGTGAGGTTTTAAATGGAAGTGAAAATATGTTGTATGTAATGTTTATAAAGGGATTAGGATTAACTGACCTGTAGTAAAGCACTGAATTCACTGTGTGGGACGTATTTGGAGAAGAATAAATACTGTTCCACTGAAAACAACAAGTAGCTACTATCCAGAGCTTTGTTTGGAGTGGCTTCACTGAACTTTGGGCACTGTTTAGATGCACTACAGCCTGGACGGACCTACTGCACCAGTCGATACTCAACCCTTTGGTACTGCATCTGAAACGCATCCAGCTGGAAGCAATAATAGACATGCTAGGAATTTTAATTGTACTAGAGCAGAGTTGTCTTGTCCTATTTGACTGGCAGCAAGCGTGGCATTAAGTTATTACAAGCCCCGTTTTCATTTTCTACCTTTGTAAACTATGTAACAAACTGTACAATTCACCAGGTGTACATTTTTTCAAAGTACAAGTTATCTGTAGATGTTTAGGTATGGAATTAAGTACAATGTAAATTAACTTTTGACAGTTACAGGTAAGAAAAACCAGGCCTTACCCTGCGCAAAGTGTAAATACCTCTGTTTTTATGTTTGTATTCTTTCATTTTCATATGGGAGTAGAAGTCTATGACAGGAAGAGTTTCAGAAGTTTCATGCAAAGGTTAGGTGATGAGAGTTCACCCAAGAGGTCATTGGTTTGTATCGTGGTGGCAATGGATATTTTTGTACATAGAATATTGTGCTGGTGAAAGTCTAATTCTCCTTTGTTTTTTTTTGTCTTTGTCAAACTTAAGTCTAGTCTTTGTTGACATCTTCCCTGCAGACCTGTGTGAGCCAAGTGTACAAAGCACAGATCTTACATGAGTTTTACTGTGTCCAAGGACTGGACTATTCAGCAGTTAGACTTGCAATTAGAATTTCAGGAGTTAATTTAAGTTTCAGTCGAGTAGTTTGCTTCTGAACATTGCAGAATGTTGCTCTTCCTTTAGTTGAGGGAAAAGTAAAATTCAACAATAAGCTCAACTATGCCTTGTTTCAGGAATGAAATAGGACTTCCCTGAAGTGGTGCTCATGTGGTTCTGCTGGGTGCTGTCTATAATGGTTCACTGAGCTCAAGGGAGATCAGTGCAGCACCAGACATGGACTCATATCAGCATTGATGTAACCCGTGTTTATTATAAACCTTTCCATCAAGCTTCCACGTACCACTGGTTAGTGCTGCAAATGGACAGATGCTTTATTCACGTGTGCTGAATGTTTTTACTTCTGACAATGGCTTTAGCTGCCAGGCCCTAATGTACACACCTATTATTCATGCATTTCATGTCAGTTGTACAGCAATAGACCTTGTAAAAGCCTGTCACACTATTTTCATATTTAAAAAATAAATCGACATATCTAAATGAAGCTGTTGTATTTCAAAACTGATGCCAGCTATTGAACATATCCTGCCACAGAACCATAGCCATTTTGACCAAGTTTTATTAGATCCTCTGTAAAACATGTTGCAGACAGGGTGTTCATCATTATAATTCACAAACCCTACAGTTTTTACTCTACAGTATATCGTCACAGAGGTGGGGGTGTATGACTAGTCACAACAGTATTAAGTACTTAACAGAATGAGTCAATTTATCAGGATTCCAACAGAAAGCTGCACTGCACCAAAAACAGAACGGTACCAGGCTAAATATGATTAACAGTGAGTAAGCGAGGGACCAAACCCTGTCCTGTAAAAAGGTTTAAATATACACAATTAATTTTGGAGAAAACAGTTCCTCTATGGTCAAGATGAGTAAAATCTTTAGGACAAAAATAGAAACTGCTTTCAAAATCCCTCACATTCAACAGGCCCTTCAACTTAAAGTACAGCAATGTGACATTTATAAAACCATGTCATCTTTTACAAACGGTACTCATTTGGGCCAAAATTCCTACACATGCTCACTGCTCATGTCCACTACAGAAATAAACTGGCTAGATTTTCCCTAACCGGTTTCTAAAATGCGACTCCAATAAGACTACAAACCAGCAGACACCAGCAAGTATTAATTTAAGGTTGAGTGATCCACGATGTCTCTCTGGGCACACTCAGTCGCTCATCTCCATGTCGTCTTCATCATCATGGTGGTCCTCTCCGTTCTGTTTGGACTTATTGCCGCTCTCCTCTGTAGGCTTCTCTTCAGACTCCTCCCGGGGCTTAGGGGATGACGCCGAATCAGAGTCGCTCTTCCTCTTCTCTGCTTCCTCTACCTCTTTTCCACTGTCATAGCCCTGCTCCTCTTCATCATAATCCCTGGTCACCTGCAAGAGCAAAGAGCTCTGGGCAATAAAGGAATAAATAGCAAATGAAACAGGTCAGTTAGGACATGACAACATTCAGGGTTGTTTTTTTTTTTTAAACAGACACAGTTTAAGCCTAGTCCTGGCTAAAAACGTATTTCGATAGACATTTAACTGACATGATTAGGAGACGTGTTAATGAGGGAAAGTCAGTGGTTGCACACCTTGACATCTCCTTTCTCACTGTCAGATTTGCGGTCGCGTTCCTTCTCCTGGTCTTTGCTCTTCTTACTGGTGGATCGTTCTCTTTCGTCTCGGCTCCTGTCTCCGACCTCTTTCCTCTCGCGATCCCTGTCACGTTCTTTCTCTCGCTCTTTGTCCTTCTTTTTGTCCTTCTTGTGCCTGTTGGGGACAAGAACCATTGTTTAAATACAGACAGGTACACCTACAGATTACTGCACTGTGGAGTCCAGTGTGGCGCTGAACACTCACCTTCGAGGGGAAGGGGACCTGGACAGTTTCCTCTTTGGGGACCTGGACTTCTTTGGTGACCGAGACGCGCTGCGGCTTTTTCTACGTCTCCTGTTGAAGACCAGATATTAGAGCTGCGATGGAAACTAATTAATTACAATATGAGAAATGTTTTTCCTTCCCAAAATGTGTATGTAAGCATGTTAAAAAGCAGATTTTCTGTGTTAGAATGGTGTGGGCGTATACAGGTCATAAAACATATTCATGTGAGTAGACCACTGATTGGCCAGCTCATTCTCCTTAGGAGGGTGACATCATCCTCTGAGGAATATCAAGCGTGAACAATGCATTTAGGTCAATATAAAACACATTTTTTGTCATTTAGCAGATGCGGTTATCCAGAGCGACGTACAGTAGTGAGATCATACATTTTCATAATGTTTTCCCCCCTATTGGTCCCGTGAGAATCGAACCCACAACACTGGCGTTGCAAGCACCATGCTCTACCAACTGAGCCACAGAGGACCATTGATTACCATGACTAACAATCATACCACTCACCGACTGATGCTCCGAGACCTCCTGGTACTGCTGTAGCTCTTAGGCGGCGTCTTGGAGCGCTTTTTAGATTTCTCCTCCTTCCTCTTATCCCTACAAGCAGGAAAAACAAAAGGCAAACAATGATTTGATGGAATCCTGATACGGGTACATAATGCACCACATATTCCTGGTCCCCGCTGTGACACACCTGGATTTGCTGCGCCTGCCCCTCTCTCTGGAGTGAGACTTCCTCCTGCGGGGGCTCTTCGACCGCCTCCTGCTCCTCGAGTGGGACCTCCGTCGAGACCTGCTCTTCGAGCGCCTGCAATCAGATTAGACCGTTTTTTAAAAAAACCAGAACTCAGAGCTGTCCCAACTAATCCATGCACTCAAACAACTCAAGTTTGACAATGTCAACTCATGAATATGCAGGTAAAGTGGGGTTAATATTCAGCACATGCCCAGAATTGCTGATTTAGTTAAGATATGCAGCTTCTCATCAGCGGCGCACCTGTGACGAGAGCGAGACCTGGACCTCCTCCGCCTCGACCGAGAGCTGGAGCGGGAATGTTTGCGCTTGTCATCCTTATCTGCAAGGACATTTACCAGTTAACCAAACAAAGGAAGAACGAATGTTCAGGAAACGTCAATGTAACACAAATCCGTGAGAACAAATGTTAACATTACAACGACAATGCCTGAATATGCGACAAAGAGCACAATAGTTGACAGGAATGAGTCAGTCAAAATACAAGGGTAATACTGCAAATATAAAGCGGTGTAAAGGAGTGTGAACCCACTTCCAGGCTCAATAGCTGCAGAGATGAGGGACTGGGCCTCTCTGACCCTCTTCATGGCAGCCTCTATCTCCTTGTTGGAGTCATTCTTCATACCATGATTAACAATCATACCAGCAGCCATTGGATTCATCCTGCAATGGACAAAATAACAATAAATGCCATTTAGCAGACGCTTTTATCTAAAGCGACTTAGTCATGCGTGCACATATTTTACATATGGCTGGCCCTGGATATCGAAACCCACAACCCCGGCGGTGCAAGCACCAAGCTCTACCAACGGAGCCATACAGGACCACAAAAAACCCAGTTAGTCACACAGATCTAATACTGATGACTACCGCATTTTCAAAAATAACTGTTAGAATAATATTGGTTGGAATTGGGAGTCATAGTTACTTAGTAGGATCCATGGATTGCATAAGCTTCAGAAAGTCAGCAGAGAGGGCCTAAAATAGAGAACACAAATGCATAGCTATATAAATATATAATGTGATAATTCAACCAATAGGTTATAAATCGGAAAAGGTCTTATGCTGTTAATGTTATAACCCACAGCAGTTTTAAAAGTACAGAGAGTAGTGGTATTGAAAGTAGCCATGTCCAACCTGGGGGTTCATGTTGCCAGACATGCCCATGGCAACCATGGAATCCATGTTGGGATTTCCGAGAGCTGAAAGAGGAACGCCTCCCATCTGCCAGAACAAGGGATACACGTCAGACAAATCTTCCATCCAGCTACTTTTTGTTGTTGTATTAAAAACAGGGCCTTACATGGTTACACAGTTAATAGGTCTCAATAGATACACTTCTTGCAGAACACTTACCGACGTCAAATGATTTGGAGTGGGGAGAAGGCCCCCTCCAGGCATGCATCCTGCCACAGCGTTCGCTGGTGCCAGAAGTGACAGAGCTTTAGACTCATCAGGAATCACTCCTGGAGAAAAACACAGAATCAGTACAGGTCTCCGCAAACATACACCACACTCAAACAGAGCCACAGACAAACCACCTCAGGCTAACTACTCTTACCACAATAGATATGTAGCAAGACATACATTCCATTTTGTGTTGTCTGAAAATGTTGGTACCTGACTTGTTACGTATGATTGCAGAATACTACTACGAGAAAAAAAGTCACAATACACACTGTGGTCAACACTGCTAAGATTGTATCACCTGTACTTGTTTTTTAAGTCATGAACCAAACGTAAGCAAGCACAGCCGGTTGTCCAGTGGGATGTGCTCTCAAGTTTCATTAGATGTTTTATGAACAAGCGATACGCGTCGGCTGCTTCGCTACAAAGCACACAAAAACATCAAGATACACAAAACAAAGTTCATGATTTTGGCGTCAACAGCAGGGAACAGTTCATTACTTTTGCCTCAAACACTTACCATTACATAAAAAATAAAAAAGGCTCAACCAAATTCTGCTTTCTGGGCTTTTGCTGGTGGCTTCTTCCTCCCAAAGAGCCTACAACACTTTTGACAGGCTACAGTATTCACCAGGTACAGTGTTGTAAAGTTTAACTTGCAACTAACAGAAATGCTGACAAGGAAAAAAATAAGTACTGAGTAGGCTCTTATAAATAAGGGGAAATCCCAGCAAAAGGCCAAATACAATGGTGCCCAAAGCTGAAGGAACATTTTATACAATAGTTAAATTAAAAGGAAAATCTTATGAGATGATCCATGGTGTGCAATCTGAAATTACGCTAATTTCAAACAACCTTTCATATTTACAGAGAAATGACAGAAAGGACACTTGAGAAACAGGATAAGCTGCAGAAGACAAAACTGTTGGGTGGCATTTTCAGCAGGGCCTGGTATATAGGGCTGGCTGAACCAGGAAAAAGAACTGTAAAACACAACAACAAAAAGAAAAACCACTGTTAAACGTTTGACTTACTGAACCCTTTCAGACTCAACTGGAGAGGATCATTATAAAGCATTTCACGGCAACAACCAGTCTTATTTTACCTGCAGTATATGTGTGAATGGAGATGCACATATATAAAAGGACTGTGAAACACAGCTATTCAAATTGGTTGGGTTAAGGCCCAAAAAACATAAGCACCTGAATCATAATCATCACCAAAATGGTGTTCAGAATCATCCAGGAAGTAACTAAATGGATGTTAGCCTAGTACTATACAAATCTACTCTGGCATGCATAGCTGCAATCAGTTAATTTACCTTTTGCATGCTTCCTTTAGTTGATTAGATGCAAACCCACTACTCATTGTGACCACCAAACTTCGATTACTTTAATCTGGTATGTGTCCACATTTGGGATTGTTGATATGAGGGATCGGGAGGGCCCTCTGGCCATGTTATTGCTATGGTTCATTGAGTGGTTACCCTTATAATGAAAAGAATGCCTTGGACATAGAGAAAGAGAGAGTTAATTTTTTACAGCATTTTTTTTACAACAGTGGGAATGGGCTTGTGAGCCAAGTGGCCATTTATTTGTCTAATATCCTGATGGTTGTAGAGGACCCTTTTCAGTCAGCAAGGATGGGGTTCTGCAAATGCCTTGTCCACTATGAAAACCACAACACAAATGACAGAGAGAAGTTTATAAAAAATATATATATAAAAAATGTATATGCTAGACTAGAACAGCAAGAATACATATGTATTCCCCTTTAGCCCTTATTATATTCCCAATCTCTGGTAAGACTTGTGTATTAAATCTTACTTTAAATACACATTTGATCAACACTCCAAATAGTGTGTATGGTTTTGGATGTAGCATCGGGTTTGGTTAAGCTTCGTTAGGTCATATAGTATGCTGGAAAACGTTAGAAATAGGACAAAGATCACCAACCTTCTGCGAATGGGACAACAATCAGGGCTCTGTCCACGAAGACGGTGTTGGTCAGATGCTGGGACACTCCAACCGACTCCGACTCAAGGAACTTTACAAAACAGACACGTGAAGTCACAGGCAAGGGAGATTCACTGGAAGAAAATACACATTTGTTGTGCAAGAAATAAAGATTCTTGACATAGGGTAATAGAAACAAGGTTCTAACAATGGTTAGTATAGCATATTCCTGAAAACATAAATGCTCACTAATCACTTTTCTAATTAAGCATATTGTATGCTACAATTGGGAAGAGAGAGACGAACACTCATCTCTTGCAGTCTTTTCTTTGCCACGAGAGCTTCAGAATGATGGATCAAGATGTCTCCTAATTCCTACCTTAACTGCTGTGCAGCCAGGTGTAATTCGACAGTTGAAAAACAGCAAAGCACAGAACAAATAAATTAGGCTAGCTCCTACTAAGTTACCCTGCCCGGTTATTTCATAACATGGCGAGGTTAATTCAAAGATTCAAAACAAGCTTCTGCTTCCAGTTTGTTTGGTCAACTCAGGAGATCCAATTTAAAATGACTAATAAATAATATAATAATTAATACAGATTAATATTATAACAATTAATAATAAAGTATTGTAATTATATGGGTCAACTACCATTGACTGCACTGTAGCAGGCCTGTTTTGTTATTCGGTAGTTAGTGTTAGCATAATTTTGCTAGTTAACTACCTAGCCGTTTCTCAGTTGGCCAATGTTCCATATAGGAAATGTGGGCAAGAGTTCGTAGATATCGGTCTCCATTAAACTTGATGCAACAACATTTACAAGATAATTAACTAACCGTAATTAGTTAGCTAAATTGCGAGCCCACAGCCAAGGAGGCGCATGCTATGCTAATCTGTATCAGTGGCGCGAGTGCGCTATACTAGTTAAGGTTAGGTACACTATGGCCGCACAGGCCCCAAACAGGAATATGACAAAAAACATGTATGGAAAATGTAGCTAGCTATGTCTCTAGCCAGCTAACTAAATTGTTTCATATTCAGAATACTCACTCAGGTGGAAATAACTTGAGGTCTTCAATATTTCCCAGAAATCCGAAGAGAGTTCTCATCTGTTCGGAGGTGGTGCTCGGAGAGACATTTGTCACTTGAATAACGTTCGTCATTTTTCACGACTAGTTTTGTCAATTTGAAAGCCACAAAAGTCAATTTAGATGTAAGAACCCAGATAAATAGCATATACAGAACTTAAAATAGATTTGTGCTGTCACGCTAACATAAAAAAAGTCATAATAATTTTCACTAGCTGGCCGCTACACACAATTTAATTCCCACCGCCTTCAGCTAGAATATATTGTGGCTAGCTTCACGTAGCTAGTTCGTCTTCTTCTTCTTCTTCTTCTTCTTTGGGGCTTCTTGGCGGATCGCAACTAACTATCATTTGCATCTACCGCCACCTACTGTTTAGGAGTGTGGTCATCCATGGCAATTTACAATTATATTCTTATTGTTAGACCAGTCTCCCTTCTAAAATATATAGTTTCCCTATCTACCTCACTGCTTCCATCTCCCCCACTCTCCTTACTCATTCAAACAATCTTTCTCTCTGTGTATCATATAACTTACAGTATAACAACATATGTTCCACTGTCTCCCCTACCAAACATGCATCACACATCCCATTTTCATGTTTTCCTATTAATTTCAATGTTGAATTCAGTCCTGTATGTCCAAATCTTAATCTTCCCAGTACCACTTCATCTCTCCTATTCCCAGCACACCCGTGATTCACTAATTGTTTTATATTCTTCCTAATACTATAGTAAAATCTACCCTTACTACTCACTTCCCATATCCTTTGCCATATATCGATACCTTTTTTGCTAATTAATGTTTTAACATCCCCTCTACTTAACTTCACCTCCACATCTACTCTATTTCTCCTCAGTGCTTCTTTTGCTATTACATCTGCCTTTTCATTTCCCTGTACACCCACATGTGCTGGAACCCAACAAAACTGGACTACCACCCTGCTTCTCTGTATTCCCATCACCATTGTGTCGCGGTCGGTGGTTTGAGGCCCGTGGTCTGTTCTAATATTTTCCTTTAATATCTTCAACAATCCAGATATCCACGTATACCTCTTCTTCTTTCTCGGGGTGTGCTTCCTTAACTGTTTACATAACTACGTTATACCTTTGTTTCTAAGACTAGTTCCTCTTTGTAGATACTTTAACTGTTTTCCAGTTACTCTTACTCCTTTAGTACTTATCAAGGCGTCTGGTCATACTTTCTTCTGTCTGAGTATGTATTTATAGACAGGTATCCCTCTCCTACACTTTGGGGGGGTCCTTGGTTCCTAGAGTCTTATATCAGTTCATCACTCATTCGGATAACAGGATACGTTTTTCTCTCTGTCTCCAGAGGTTTTATTTAATCTAAGCAATTCATATGGGGTTACAACAATATTTAGCCAATACAATACACTCCATACAATTTCCTATGTCAGTCAATACTAGAGGTGTCTGCGTGCATATATTTACCCTTTAAGTCTTAGGGACATATCCTTCTTTCACAGAGTTCTCTAATCTATGGGCATCTAGACTGGAACCAGGAGATGACCTACAGTGATTCACTTCTCACTCAGGTAAATCTTTGGTTTGCTAATAATGCAATAGGTAACCGAGTACTTGTTGCACCTTCAAAGAGTCAGTCAAGTTCCTCATACACAGTACTTAGACAGAGCACTTTTCAGTCAGGTCACACAAGATTACGGTTTAACTATCCCGAGAGGGTAAGGCTTAACTATGGCTTACTACAACTCCTCCAGAGTTCACTCTGTTGTCTTTCTACTCCTCTCCTCTTTTATACTCTTATGCCTAGCATGTTTCCTGTATAGCTAAGCATCCTGTCACTAAATCACTAGCTCTTGGTTCAACCGCAAGCTGATTACTTAAGCTTCCCTCACTTACTTTGTTACATCATTACATCATGTTAGTACTCTCTTGCTTACATACAATGTTTACAAGATAGATAGATAGATAGATAGATAGGTACTTTATTGATCCCCCGGGGGGGGGAAATTTCATTGTCAAGCAGCTACAACAAAACACAGGGCAGGTGCAAAATGCCACAACGAAAGTACACAAAAGACAGATACACGGTACATGATACATAGAGCGGCAGTATGAAAAAGTATAGAAATACAAGATATCTGGAGTGCAAAAAAAAGCTATTAAAAGACATTGCATAGTATGAGTGGTTGGCTGAATATGTACACTATACATTGGTGGATGTTGGATGGTTAACTATACTATACAGGTCGATGGCAGAGGAATACTTCAGTAGCTAAAAATGCATATGATATGAGCGAGGGTAATAATAGTTTACTTAATAGACATACTGGGTAAATGAACAGGTAAGTGAACATTTTGCATGGTTAAATTAGCTGTACAGTTAGGTATACAGTTATATTTACAGAAGTGAATACTTGCATGTTTACACAAACTGTACAGGTAAATGACAGGAAGAGATACTTTAATAGCTAAATGTGTGTATGATATCATTTGGGGTAATAATAGTAATTCCCTTAAAATACAGTCCTTAGTGTGCAGGGTTTAATTACAGACAACTGCACGTATTGCACATTCGATATGCTAAAAGCAATGAGAAAAGGTGCAACTGGCAGGATATTAATATGCATTCCTGAGTGAATGCCTACGTAGGTTAAGTCCAATAATTACTTACAATATTGCATGTGATATAATATAACAACTGTACATGAGTATGTATTTCCAGACCTGTATGAATAAATAGGTCCTGTGTGGATGAGTGCTGACGGACCAGAGTTACTCACGGATGGATGCATAATTGTTAAACTAGGTCCTAGCACCCCAACAGTTCCAGATCTATGTTGCAGGAAGGACCTCCTGTAGCGCTCTCTGGCACACTGTGGTGGGATCAGTCTGTGACTGAAAGTGCTCCTCTGCGTCATAACCATAGCGTGCAGAGGGTGGGTGACGTTGTCCATGATGGCCAGCAGTTTGGCCAGGATCCGTCTCTCCGCCACCTCCTCTAGAGTGTCAAGGCTCATCCCCAGGACAGAGCTAGCCTTCCTGATCAGCTTATTTACCCGAGAAGCATCACCGGCTTTGATGTTTGCTCCCCAGCACACCACTGCAAAAAAGATGGCACTGGCCACCACAGACTGGTAGAAGGTATGCAGTAGTTTACTGCACATGTTAAAGGACCTGAGCCTCCTCAGAAAGTAGAGTCGGCTCTGGCCCTTTTTGTACAGGGCCCCGGTGTTACCGGCCCATTCCAGCCTGTTGTCCATATGGACTCCCAGGAACTTGTATGACCCAACCATTTCCACATCCATCCCCTGTATAGGGACTGCAGTCAGTTGTGCCTTGGTTCTCCTGAAGTCCACCACCATCTCCTTTGTTTTGCTGATGTTGAGCTGAAGGTGGTTCTGCTCACACCACAACACAAAGTCACTGATTGTGCTCCTGTACTCCTCCTCCTGCCCACCCCTGATGCACCCTACAATAGCAGAGTCATCCGAGAACTTCTGTAGGTGGCATGTGTCAGAGTTATATCTGAAGTCTGAGGTGTAGAGGGTGAACAGGAAGGGGGACAGGACCGTACCCTGGGGGGCCCCTGTGTTGCTAACTGCCCGTTCCGACACACAGCTCTGTAGTCGCACAAATTGTGGCCTACCGGTCAGGTAGTCCGTGACCCAGGAGACTAAGGGTGCATCCACTTTCATCCTCCTCATCTTCTCACCCAGTAGCAGGGGATGAATGGTATTGAAGGCACTGGAGAAGTCAAAAAACATAACCCTCACAGTGCAACTTGCGTTGTCCAGGTGAGAGTAGGCCCTCTGCAGAAGGTAGATGATTGCATCATCCACCCCGATGTTGCGCTGGTATGCAAACTGCAGGGGGTCCATTGATGAACACACCAGGGGTCTGAGGTGAGCGAGGACTAACCTTTCCAGGGTCTTCATGATGTGGGATGTTAGCGCTACAGGTCTGAAGTCATTCAGGACAGTGTGGTGTGATGTGCCTTCTTGGGCACTGGGACGAGGCAGGATGTTTTCCACAGCACAGGGACCCTTTCTAGGCTCAGGCTAAGGTTGAAAAGACGCTGGAGTATTCCACACAGTTGGTCAGCACAGACCCTCAGCACCCTTGGGCTGATGCCATCAGGGCCCGCCGCTTTCCACTGATGTAGTCTCTCCAGCTCTCTCTTCACTTGGTTGGTGGTGAAAGCCAGCCCAGGTGGGGAGGTGGGGGGATCAGTCCAGGGGGAGCAGGGGCGGAGGTGGGGTCACTGATTGCCTCAGCAGAGGTGCTGTGAGCAAAGTGGGGGTGGGACAGCCGTGAGGGTGTGTGGTCTGGGGAGCTGGAGGGGAGGTGGACAGGGCCAGTATCAAACCTGTTAAAAAATTGGTTCAGCTCATTGGCTCTGTCCTGGGTCCCCTCCGTCTGCCCACTGTTTGACTTTTTGAAGCCAGTGATATTTCTCATACCCTTCCACACCTCTCTCACCTGGCTCTGCCTCAGCTTGTCCTCCATCTTCTCCTTATACACTCTCTTCCCCTCAGCAATCCGCAACTTCAGCTCCCTCTGGACGCATTTCAATTTGTCCTTGTCCTTGTCCCTCTCCTTGAAGGCCCTCTTCTTCTCATTCAGCAGGGCCTTCATGTAACTGGTGACCCAGGGTTTATTGTTTGGGAAACAGCGTACCTTCCTGGTGGGTACAGTGTTGTCTACACAAAAATTAATATAGTCTGTTATGCAGTCAGTGAGTCCATCGATGTCCTCCCCATGAGCCTCACAGAGCACATCCCAGTCTGTTGTTTCAAAACAGTCCTGTAGGGCCTCATTCGCCTCCGGGGACCATCTCCTAATAGTCCTGGTGGTTGCAGGCTGCTGTTGGACCAAAGGCCTGTAGAGTGGGGTGAGGTGGACAAGGTTGTGATCCGATCTACCGAGGGGAGGGAGTGCAGTGGAGTTGTATGCATCCTTCACACAAGTCCAGAGTTTTATTATTCCTGTATGTATGCACAATAGTGCACACATACATTAATTCACTTAATTAATCAGCCATGTGTAATACCTTTTTCAGCATCTTCTCCATCTCCACCAATTCTTCTGGGTTAGATTCTTCTTCGTCCAAGACCGTGTCCAATTCCCATTGCAGACTGCTTTGTTTTAGGTCTCTTACTGGCAAAGAGGCCTGACCAGCTCTCTCTGGGGTAGGATCAAGAGGTGACGCCCTGGCCATTCTTTTGGGTTCCGCAACAATTGTCATTATCTCTACCCACAAATCTTCCATTCCAGATGTAATGTAATAACACACCCGACATCTTAAAAAACTATGTCTAGCTAGTAATTTGTTATGCTAACAAGCTAGCAAGAGGTTGCATAGCAACAGCATCAGCTTCCGGTAGACCGGCTAGTACGCTCAAATGAAACGATACCGTTCGTTAACAGTATACAAAAATGAACGAATAGCAAATATGTTGTAATTCTCATTGTTCTATCTGTGCTAATAGTATATAGAATGTAGTATATACTCCTTAAGTATGTAGTATACAGTATGTTAGTATGAGTAATCGAACACAGCGATTCACTCTTGTATACTGTTTCACTTATTGTAGCTCCTTACTTAATCATCTTGTGTTTTTTGTCAGGTTTCGTAAAACAGTCGGCGGAAGAAGCAAGGAACTAATGCGGCGTTCAAAACTACTGGGAACAAGGAAAAATATGAGGTCAACTCATGAAGTCAGTGATCTTCACGTCGTCTTATCGGAGCTCTAGAAAGAGGCCCGAGTTTCCGACTTGAATTCCGAGTTGGATGACCGTTCAAAACCGTTTTTAACAATTTTCTTAGTCGGAGCACGTTTTTTCCGACTCCCCAGTTTAACTCACTGAAGTCAGAGATTTCCGAGTTCCCATTTGTAATGAACGCGGCATCAATCTAGGGTAGTGATTTAGACGTCATCACCGGAAGTGGTATTTATATTAGTGTGGCAAGCTAGCTACAAATCATCTTATCTATTATCTGCTACCAATTCTATGGATATGTTTATTTTTATTTCAAGTTGACGAGCTATATAGTCACCAGTGGAATAATTTGCGGTCCTTACCGCGTTCGTAGTATGTGTTTTGTCTTTACAAACCTGTTGCTTCTAAATGTGCATCTTTAGCAGAGCTAGTGTTAGCTAGCTTTCTAATACTGTACCAGATAGAACAATGAGGTTTAGTTATACAAGTCTTTGACTGTACTGTCGTTTGTAGCAGTCTGCCTGCTCCAACTCAGCTGTCGCAACTTTCTCTATATCGAGAGTTCTCCAATACCAACATGGTAAGTGAATAAAGGTGTATTGTTTTCGTGAATTTATTTATTAGATATATATTTTGATTTTTTTCTCGAAGTGTATTTTACTTTGTTGCATGCGTGCCATTGCTAGACCTTGATCATAACTCTGTTCCATTACATTACACATAAGTAATTGGAGGAAAAGCTCCCATCTTTTCAAACTCAGCTCAGATCTTCACACTAATGTCTGCTGTTGTTTCAAGAATTTCTCTCTCTGTGTGTGTGTGTGTGTGTGTGTGTGTGTGTGTGTGTGTGTTTAGGACATGATTGAATGTGATTCAGCTACTTTGTATTCTATATGTATTTATTTTGCACTAGCTACACATCACATTTCTTTAATGTGATAATAATGAACACTATGTACATTTCAACTAAGGTAGACTATTCTAAAGGGGTAGACTGACCTTAGTAATTCATTTATTTTATAGGAAAAGGACTTCTCAACCTTGTCAGGGTGTGGACAAGACTAGTAAATGAATGGCTCCTTTCTGAAACCAACACTGCACAAGAAGGATCCAGCATGTTAAACTCAGGATCCCCATATTCTACGAGCTGTGACAATAACAGGGCTTCTGCACTCATCTGAGGGAGTTACATAATGGGTATCCTGAGGGTTCTAGTCAATACTATGGGTAGAGTCAGCATCTTCAGGTCCTATCAGTTTGTCCTTCTCCTCACGGCAGCGCTGGCCGTTGTAGCCTTCTACTTCTTTGGCTCAGAGAGGCATGATTTCTCCAGCACCACTAAGCGCATCAAGCAGACCCAGGCCAGGCACAACGCCAACCGGAACGATGCAGACCTTTCCCTGGACACCAGGCTGCTGCACCCTGAGGTAGGAGAGATGGAGAGGGATGGAGATGAGGAGGGTGAAATCAGGTCTAGGAGGGCGGACAGTGGACATGAGGTCAGCCAGTACTACCATGCCCTCATGATGTTCACCAAGGTGGACAAGAGCCGAAGCCTGCAGGAGAAATTCCGGGTGGCCATGTTATCCATGGCGAAATACGGCCTCTTCCTGGACGAAGAGGTGCTTGTCCTTCATTTCGTGAGTGACGAGGCCAGCCGAGAGCTGGGTGAGAGGATGCTTCCGGAGCTGCTCCTCGTCGGAACATTTCAGTATGAGGTAAGTCTGTTTGGAGCCCTGATGCATTGTTTACCAGGATTACCACTCACCGGTCAGTGTATGTGTGCTTGTGTTACATGGAATGTTAGTCCTAAACTGTGGAGTATAGAGTTTAAACCTTTAAAAATAGTCTTAATCTTTCACCTGGCAAACAACACAGGTATTGTTTGGAGAAGCGTACTGGCGGGTGATTGCACAAATGCACTGTGAATAGTTTTGATCTTTAACACACCCACACCTCTTCTGCTTTTCTTTTAACACAGGGGGGCAGTGTTGCCCTTCCAAAACATATATTTTTTTCAGCCACTGGGAAGATTAAGCTGTACCTATTATAGAGAAAAGAGATCACTTTATTGGTCAATTAGACTTCCGCTTTTAACCCAACCCCTCTGAAAGACACATGCATAAGTATTCAGACACCTTGACTTTTTCCACATTTTGTTATATTACACTATTATTCTTAAATGGATTTAAGTTATTTTTTCCCCCTCATCAATCTACACACAATACCCAATAATGTCAAAGCGAAAACAGGTTTAGACATTTTTGCAAACGTATTAAACATAAGTATTCAGAACCTTTACTCAGGGCTTTGTTGAAGCACCTTTGGCAGCGATTACAGCCTTGAGTCTTCATGGGTGTGATGCTACTAGCTTGGCACGCCTGTATTTGGGGAGTTTCTCCTATTCTTCTCTGCAGGTCCTCTCAAGCTCTGTCAGGTTGGATGTGGATCGTCTCTGCACAGCTATTTTCAGGTCTCTCCAGAGTTCGATCGGGTTCAAGTCCGGGCTCTGGCTGGGCCACTCAAGGACATTGAGACTTGTCCTGAAGCCACTCCTGTGTTGTTTTGGCTGTGTGCTTAATGTTGTTGTCCTATTGGAAGGTGAACCTTCGCCCCAGTCTGAGGTCCTGAGCGCTCTGGTGCAAGTTTTCATCAAGGATCTCTCTGTACTTTGCTCCATTCATCTTTCCCTCGATCCTGACTAATCTCCCAGTCCCTGCCGCTGAAAAACATCCCCACAGCATGATGCTGCCACCACCATGCTTCACCGTAGGGATGGTGCCAGGTTTCCTCCAGACATGACGCTTGGAATTTAGGCCCAAGAGTTCCATCTTAGTTTCATCAGACCAGAGAATCTTGTTTCTCATGGTCTGAGAGTCTTTAGGTGCCTTTTAGCAAACTCCAAGCGGGCTGTCGTGCCTTTTACTGAGGAGTGCCTTCCGTCTGGCCACTCTACCATAAAGGCCTGATTGGTGAAGTGCTGCAGAGATGGTTGTCCTCCTGAAAGGTTCTCCCATTTCCACAGAGGAACTCTGGAGCTCTGAGTGACCATCGAGTTCTTGGTCACCTCCCTGACCAAGGCCCTTCTCCCCCAATTGCTCCGTTTGGCTGGGTGGTCAGCTCTAGGAGGAGGTTGCTTCCAAACTGCTTCCAAACTTCTTCCATTGGTGCTTCCAAACTTCTTCCATTTAAGTGATTGAGGCCACTGTGGTCTTGGGTACCTTCAATGCTGCAGACATTTTTTGGTGCCTCAACACAATCCTGTCTCGGAGCTCTACGGACAATTGCTTCAACGTCATGGCTTGGTTTTTGCTCTGACATGCACTGTCAACTGTAGGATCTTATATAGACAGGTGTGTGTGTGCCTTTCCAAATAATTTCCAATCAATTGAAATTTACAGCAAGTGGACTCATCTCATCAATGGAAAGGGTCTGAATACTTATGTAAATAAGTTATTTATTTTTTCTATATTGTATAATAGTATTTAATACATCAACTATGAAATAACACATATGGAATCATGTAGTAGCCAAAAAAGTGTTAAACAAATCACACACTGTATTTGTACGCCTATGTAGATATTCCATAACAAATCAGCCGTTTCCAGCTACAATGGTAATTTACAACGTTAACAATGTCTACACTGTATTTCTGATCAATTTGAAGTTATTTTAATGGACAAAAAAATTGGCATTTTCAAAAACAAGGACATTTCTAAGTGACCCCAAACTTTTGAATGGTAGTGTATGTCAGCTCATTCATTCAGACTAACCCAGTGGTTTCAAACACGCAGAATTAAATAAAAAATAAATATTCAGCTTCCACCACAGAAACGAATCATTCTCTCTATGACACACATCCTGCTCAGTCACTAATGGGATGGCTGTGAACTGTGATGGCCTGTGAGCATGTTGACATGCTTGTCTGCAAATCCTCACCTCATTTGCTTAATTATTCATCTCTGGAGTGCCAACACAGGACAGTGGTTATGTAAACCCTTCCGTGACTCACTGACTGTTTAGTGACAACACAGTCTGAGACCCCTTTGAACCAAACAAACAACTCATACGGTCCCAGTGCCGGGTGCCATGCTCATTACAGCGTCTCTGAGCCACACGCACATACACACAGACATGCATGCATGTATGTACTGTAACAAGCGTGTGTGTGCTTGCGTACGTGTTATGCTTGTGTGGCCTCGTTGACACTAGAGCAGTCCATGTGCTCTGAAGGAAAACGTTGATTGTTTTGCCCAGTCCTAGTCCCATGGGTTCTGCCCAGATTTGTGTCTTTATGATTTGTTAGTCAATGGGTACAAGCATGGGACAGGACATGGGGCTTTCCACGATCACAGTGGTTGGTTTACTGCAGGCTCTCATGACGTAGAGGGGTGACTGTCCGTGACCCTAGTCCCCCTGTTCAGTGGACTGGAGTCAGCTAGCCAGCCAGGAAAAGCTGAGAGGAAGCTTTGCTCAATGTGGGCTTCCCTTCTCAAACCAGTGCAGCTGGACAGAACCAAATAGCTACCCAAATTCAGTTCTTATTAACTGATTTGTATCAAACTCTGATTCTTGTGTTTTTGGATGTTTTATTTTGCGTTTACTGTATCTAACTTTATACTTAGGCCTATATGGCTTTTTAAAATGTAAAACATTATTTTCAACAAAGCTGATGTTTGACTCTGATTTGGATAAGAAACTGTTATTCTCTACCCAACAAGATAGTAGAGTGATTTTATTTCAGCTTTTATTTCTTTCATGACATTCCCAGTGGGTCAGAAGTTTACATACACTCAATTAGTATTTGGTAGCATTGCCTTCCACAAGCTTCCCACAAGTTTTGGTGAATTTTGCCACAACTTTGGAATTATGCTTGGGGTCAGTGTCCATTTGGAAGACCCATTTGCGACCAAGCTTTAACTTCCTGACTGATGTCTTGAGGTGTTGCTTCAATATATCCACATCATTTTCCTTCCTCATGATGCCATCTATTTTGTGAAGTGCACCAGTCCCTCCTGCAGCTTCACGGTTGGGATGGTGTTCTTTGGCTTGCAAGCCTCCCCTTTTTTCCTCCAAACATAAAGATGGTCATTATGGCCAAACGGTTCTATTTTTGTTTCATCAGACCTGAGGACATTTCTCAAAAGTACGATCTTTGTCCCCATGTGCAGTTGCAAAACGTAGTCTGGCTTTTTTATGGCGGTTTTGGAGCAGTGGCTTCTTCCTTTCTGAGCGGCCTTTCAGGTTATGTCGATATAGGACTTGTTTTACTGTAGATATAGATACTTTTGTACCTGTATCCTCCAGCATCTTCACAAGGTCATTTTGCTGTTGTTCTGGGATTGATTTGCACTTTTCGCACCAAAGTACGTTAATCTCTAGGAGACAGAACGCATCTCCTTCCTGAGCGGTATGACGGCTGTGTGGTCCCATGGTGTTTATACTTGTGTACTATTGTTTGTACAGATGAACAAGGTACCTTCAGGCATTTGGAAATTGCTCCCAAGGATGAACCAGACTTGTGGAGGTCTACACATTTTCTTCTGAGGGCTGATTTCTTTTGATTTTCCCATGATGTCGAGCAAAGAGGCACTGAGATTGAAGGTAGGCCTTGAAATACATCCACAGGTACACCTCCAATTTACTAAAATTATGTCAATTAGCCTATCAGAAGCTTCTAAAGCCATGACATAGTTTTCTGGAATTTTCCAAGCTGTTTAAAGGCACAGTCAACTTAGTGTATGTAAACGTCTGACCCACTTTAATTGTGATACAGTGAAATAATCTCTGTAAACAATTGTTGGAAGAATTACTTCTGCCTTGCACATAATAGATGTCCTAACCGACTTGCCGAAACTATAGTTTGTTAACATGAAATCTGTGGAGTGGTTGAAAAATGAGTTTTAATGACTTCAACCTAAGTGTATGTAAACTTCCAACTTCAACTGTATATTACATGACCAAAAGCTCATCGAACATCTCATTTCAAAATAATGGGTCCCCCTTTGCTGCTATAATAGCCTCCACTCATATGGGAAGGCTTCCCACTAGATGTTGGCGCATTGCTGCGGGGACTTGTTTCCATTCAGCCACAAGAGCCTTAGTTAGCTCGGGCACTGACGTTGGGCGATTAGGCCTGGCTCGCAGTTGGCGTTCCATTTCATCCCATAGATTTTTGATGGGGTTGAGGCCAGTCCTGTTCTTTCACACCGATCTCGCCAAACCATTTCCGTACAAGCATGTACAAACCATTTATTGTTACTTTTTCCTTTTTTTATTTAGCAAATTTTTCATACTTTTTAACTCTGCATTGTTGGGAAAGAACTCTTAAGTAAGCATTTAATGGTAAAGTCTACACCTGTTGTATTCGGCGCATTTGACAAATACAATTTGATTGATTTGAAATATGTGTCACCCCCATTTTGATCCAGAAAAAAACTACTGCTTTCTTTTGCCATCCTTTCTTTGTCCATGACGTCAAAATAGAATGTAAGTAGGACGTTGGTACAGTACAACCTGAGGACTAGAACTGTGTAGGAGTACAACCTGAGGACTAGAACTGTGTAGGAGTACAACTGTGGAATCACCTACACCTTTTCCTGTATTATTTAGTACATTTTGGTTGTTGGGAGGAGTTCTGCCCCGTCTTGTTTACTATCTGAATTATTCATTCATAGCTCTTAAATAACTTGGTCTAGTAAATATACAAGCAAAATCTAGAAATAAACATCATAAATGTTTAATTTACTGCCCACATTGTGCCAAGGCGCACTCAGCACAACACTCATATTTCACCCATTTTGATGGGTTAGGAATATTTAATTGATTAATTCCACAGTTAATGTGATGAAGGTCTTTAATTGCATTGTGGCTAGTGGGTAGCTTACATAACAAAACTGTTGTGTACCGGAAAATGGTCTTGCGTAAGAATTCCCTTTTTCCAAAGCTAGGCCTAGGTGCCGTTCCACAATGCCATCTCCAGGGCTGTTTTTATTGCCAGACGTACAGTAGGGGAGGCTTACCTTAATCGGTTATGGAACATTAAATGATGTCTGCAAATCCCAAGCACACAGATCTGATTAAATATGTCTCTCTTATTGCCTAATCCCATTAACCCCCCCCCCCCCCCCACCAACACACACACACTTCAATACAGTAGAATATAACCAAATCTTAATCTGGAATGTGTTTGAACATATTTGTTTCTGCAGAAATAAATGAATATAAAATCCTCTTCTGCTAATCTGGAGGGTGATCCACATGATATCTGACTGGGGAATGCGGACCGCTTCTGCTTCTCAGCCGAATCCCTGCACTGCACCATGGGATTAGGGCCCCTGGGGGCAGAAGGGTTTCATGGAAGCTCGGAGAGTGACCTGCTGAGGAGAGGCAGGAAGACGGGGCTCCTGGGGAGGGGAGGGTGTTTGATCGTGAAGAACACTCATGCACATCCCCATTGCAATTAGAATAATGTAATACATGTCATGGGTATGTGTCTTGTGCAATTGTCAGTATCAATTTTGAATGACTTTAATGTCTCAATGGTGTGTTTCTCATATGCCCTTGTTTGTGGTAAAGGTGGTGTTTCATGATGTGGGGGTCCTGAGCCAGAAGCTCTTCCCCATCGTGGAGGCCATGCAGAAGCACTTCAGTGCCGGCTCTGGGGCCTACTATAGTGACGCCATCTTCTTCCTGTCAGTGGCAATGCACCACATCATGCCCACAGGTAAGTGTTACAAAGCCAAATCTAAATGACGTTTCACTTTTTCATAGGTATTTACAGTATGTTCCCCTACACAGTTGATACCATCACAAGATGTCTTGGTGGTTTACATTGTTTTGACCATTACTGTTTAAAACTATGAAGTTCAGTGACACTCGCTATATTTGTTGGGTGTGTTTTGCTCCAGAGGTCTGTATCAGATGTTTACTGCTATTTTACATTGAATGAAAGTACACCAAAGTCTATCCCAAGGTGACCGGCTCAATCTGAAGTTCTCTGCTTGGTGCATGACTAGTCTAGCTAGCCTGGGTGCCAGTCTGTTTCTGCTCTCTTGACAACTCCTTATGGAATTCTCATGCAAAACAGTTTGCTTGACAATGGAGTAGCCTAATTTCAATTTTTTTAAGCAAACATACTCTCAGCGACTGTTCAAACAATAAACACTCCAAAAATGTTTCCTTATTATAATCCCCACAAATGATGTTCTATACTGAATCAGCATATCAAAGGGGCATAACATTGTAGGTTACACTGGCAAATTTGCTAATTTTTTGAAAATGAAATATCAGACCCTGAGTCAACTTTGAAGAAGCACCTTTTGGCAGCGATTAAAGCTGTGAGTCTTTCTGAGTCTTTCCACACCTGTATTGTGCAACATTTGCCATTATGATGTCAAATTGGTTGTTGATCATTGCTAGGAAACTATTTTCAGGTCTTGCAATAGATGTTCAAGTAAATTTAAGTCAAAACAGGAACATCCACTGTTTTCTTGGTAAGTAACTCCAGTGTAGATTTGGCCTTGTGTCTTAGGTTATTGTCCTGCTGAAAGGTGAATTAATATCCCAGTGTCTGGTGGAAAGCATTGTATACGATCACATCTCTCTATTATGAGTGGGAATACTTTGGAACAGATTTCCAAAATTAAAATCACTTTGAGCTGATTTTTGTCCAACAACAAAAAACATGCATATGTATAGTATGTACACTATGTATACAAAAGTATGTGGAGACCCCTTCATATTAGTGAATTTGGCTATAAAATCGAGCACAAAACCATGCAATCTCCATAGACAGACATTTGCAGTAGAATGGCCTTTCTGAAGAGCTCAGTGACTTTCAACGTGGCACTGTCATAGGATGCCACCTTTCCAACAGGTCAGTTCCTCAAATTTCTGCCCTGCTAGAGCTGCACCGGTCAACTGTAAGTGCTGTTTGTGTTAAGTAGAAACGTCTAGGAGCAATGGGACCGCCGAGTGCTGAAGCTCGTAGCATGTAAAAATCATCTGTCCTCGGTTGCAACAATCACTACCGAGTTCCAAACTGCCTCTGGAAGCAACATTAGCACAATAACTATTCGTCTGGGCTTCATGAAATGGGTTTCTATGGCCGAGCAGCCGCACACAAGCCTAAGATCACCATGCGCAAAGCCAAGCATCGCCTGGAGTGGTGTAAAGCTTGCGGCCATTGAACTCTAGAGTGATGAATCATCAGGTTTCACCATCTGGCAGTCCAACAGACAAATCTGGGTTTTGCCGATGCCAGGAGAATGCTACACGCCTGAATGCATAGTGTCAACTGTAAAGTTTGGTGGATGAGGAATAATGGTCTGGGGCTGTTTTCATGGTTGAGGCCAGGCCCCTTAGTTCCAGTGAAGGGAAATCTTAACACTACAGCATATAATGACCTTCTAGACGATTCTATGCTTCCAACAGCTTGGGGAAGGCCCTTTCCTGTTTCAGCATGACAATTCCCCTGTGCACAAATCAAGGTCCTGACCTCAACCCCATCTGGCGCCTTTGGGGTGAATTGGAATGCCAACCCGCGAGCCAGGCCTAATCACCCAGCCTCAGTGGAAGGACAGCATGGGCGCTGCTCAGCCAGTGGAGCAAGTGGACAGGTTTACACCTTTCCCTTGGCACACATGCACGCACTCTACACCAAACACACACACACACACACACACACACACACCACACCAAACACACACCATGCACACTGTTCCCATATTATGAATCACTTTGGAACATGAGTGTGTTGTGTTCCTATTTATTACAGCTATAAGGAAGCAATGGGAGTAGAAGAGTTCAGTAACTGTTTTTCAATTAACGCTTTTCAAACAAGATGTTACATCCATATCTTAGAAGATCAGTCAGTCAGTTGTCCATTAAGGTCTTGGGAGGCAAGGTTTCAGTGTAAACATTATCTAAAGTGTCTTTGGTGAATGTTCCAGAAACACAAGCCTTGGATTCCAAGAAATCCTGAATTCCTATAAGAAGAAGCAACATCCAGGAGAAGATTGCAGCTTGACATTTGCAGACTTCACGCACTGGTGGAAGTGCATTTTTTTCCCCCAATACTTTTTGTTATTCACACTAGACTGGTCAACAACACATCGCTCAAGGCCCAGTTGAAGAGTTCTGAAGAAAAAATGCATACATGCACTCAAAGGAACCAAATGAGGTCTACAGAGTCTGAGAGAGGAAGGATTAGGAATGAATGCGCTGTGTTCCTCTGATCTGCTGTCACTCTGAGCTTTCAGATCTCCCTGGCCAATTTACTGCTTGCCCTTTTCAAATAACAATTGAAGGCTAATCTGAGGTTGAATAGATGTTTTTTCTGCCCATATTGTTCTGCAATTGGCATAGCGTGCTGAACCGCTCTGTCCAAAGCTTGCTTCAGAGTCACCAAGTTGCTATTCCTCCGTCAGAGGAATTGTTATCTTCGGGAGGACTTCTGGAGTTTTCACTTGAAGATGTGATTTTGTGCGTGTGGACCTTTTTTTTTATAATTTCTGCACAGTTGATTGATCGCTAGAATTGCCACACGGAGATGTGAAGGAAAGTAGGTCAAGTGCAATTATTTTATATAGCGTTTTGATGTCTTATCATTTATATGAAAGTGTTCCATCTGTTTTGGAAATATGTAGCTCTCCTATGGGGGCTATAGATGATTTGTGTTAGGCTTTCTCCCTCTCTTACCCCAGCCATACAAATTGTTCATTAGTCCAATACTCCAACCATACAGAACACTATGAGGCAATGCAAATGGGGAAAATGGCAACCTTGATTCATCATACAATACTGTCACTTGTCAAACGTTCAGCTCCAAAGTGACTCAAACAAGTATGTACAGTGAGGGACTGAACAACAGCCTGAATCAAATTTTATTTGTCACATGCTTCTTAAACAAAAGTGTAGACTAACAGTGAAATTCTTATGTTCGGGCCTTCCCATCAATGCAGAGAGAAAAAATAGAGAAATAAGTAATAACACTTAGTTATAATGAGTAACGATAACTTGTCTATATACACAGGGCACCAGTACCTCTGATTGGGTCACTCAAGGACATTCAGAGACTTGTCCCGAAGTCTCTCCTGTGTTGTCCTGTTGGAAGGTGAACCATCGCCCCAGTCTGAGGTCTTGAGCACTCTGGAGCAGGTTTTCATCAAGGATCTCTCTGTACTTTTCTCTGTTCATCTTTCCCTCGATCCTAAATAGTCTCCCTGTCCCTGCCGCTGAAAAACATCCCCACAACATGATGCTGCCACCACCATGCTTCACCGTCGGGATGGTGCCAGGTTTCCTCCAGACTGTACGCTGGGCTCCCAAGTGGTGCAGTGGTCTAAGACGCTGCATCTCAGTGCTAGAGGCGTCACTACAGACAACCTGGTTCGAATTCAGACTATATCACAACCGGCTGTTTATAGGAGTCCATAGGGCGGCGCACAATTGGCCCAGCGTCGTCCGAGTTTGGCCGGTGTAGGCCGTCATTGTGAATAAGAATTTGTTCTTAACTGACATGGCGACAAAGATGGTACTTTTTGGAGAAATGTCCTATGGTTTGATGAAACAATAATAGAACTGTTTGGCCATAATGACCATCATTATGTTTGGAGGAAAAAGGGGGAGGCTTGCAAGCCAAAGAACACTTCACACAAAATAGATGGCATCATGAGGAAGGAAAATTATGTGGATATGTTGAAGCAACATCTCAAGACATCAGTCAGGAAGTTAAAGCTTGGTCGCAAATGGGTCTTCCAAATGGACAATGACCCCAAGCATACTTCCAAAGTTGTTGCAAAATGGCTTAAGGACAACAAAGTCAAGGTATTGGAGTGGCCATCACAATCCTATAGAAAATTTGTGGGCAGAACTGAAAAAACTTGTGCAAGAAGGAGGCCTACAAACCTGACTCAGTTACACCAGTTCTGTCAGGAGGTATGGGCCAAAATTCACCCAACTTATTGTGGGAAGCTTGCAGAAGGCTACCCGAAACGTTTGACCCAAGTTAAACAATTAAAAGGCAATGCTGCCAAATACTAATTGAGTGTATGTAAACTTCTGACCCACTGGGAATGTGATGTAATTAGGTAAAAAAAGTATATTGTTTCATATTATGCTCTATCGTTTATTTCTTTGTGTCACAAATCACACTCTACGGCAATATTTTTCGTCAATTGGACGACGCTTTGCGTTCGCAACACAAGCAAACATGGAGGAGAGTGAATGTGACAGAGTGCACGGAGCTCCTACCTAAAATATGGGCTACTTCGGGTGCATAGATGTGGTTTGGGTATGAAAAGTCTGACACGCACCAGAAAACCGTCCTCTGCAAAATATGCAGCAGGCCGGTCCCGACAACAGGCTCAAACACCACTAACCTCTTATCACCTACGCAAGAATCATGTGAAACAGTACGGAGAGAGTCTACGGATGAGACCCAAAAAAAGTACAGTTGAGTGCTCAACACAAACCCCCGACTGACGTTGCAAGAGGCATTGTTTCCAAATATCTATTTTGTTTGTGGCACTTTGGTTGTTGTCATATAATGCTATAATTCAAATTTGAAGGAGTGTTTTTGTTTACTTGTTATATTTTATATATTTGTGAGCCATATTTTGCTGCTATAGTTTTCCATGTTTACATTTTGGTATTTTATATACCAATATTTGTCAGGCCTGTATTCATTTGTTTGCTGCTACAATTCAAACAGTTCTACTGTTAGTTTAATATGTTTGGTTTTGATATTTTTTACCATATTCACATTTTAGGCCTATATTTATTTTGTTTGCAACTGTAGTTGAAGTCTTTTCTGTTTACCTTTTTAGATTTTAAACATTATGTTATATTTTGTTACATGCTTAATTGAAAATTTGCACAAAGGTTCTAAATAAAAGGATAAATAATAAAATATTAGTAAGTACCTTTTATTCCAAATGTAGTAAGAAGTAGGCCTTAACATGTGGTCATTTTATAGAAACTATTTATTCATTGAATTTACAGAAAATGTGCTATATCGTGTATCGTTATCGGGATATGAAATTACCTATATCGGGATATGAGATTTTGGTCATGTCGCCCAGACCTAGATGTAATAAACAAAAGCTGAAATATATAATTCTCTCTATTTTTCTGACATTTTTACATTCTTAAAATAAAGTGGTGATCCTAACTGACCTAAGACAGGCTTTTTGCTAGGATTAAATGTCAGGAATTGTGAAACTGAGTTGAAATGTATTTGGCTAAGGTGTATGTAAACTTCCGACTTCAACTGTAGGTTACAGACCATGCAACTAGGCCTAGGACCCTTAGACTAAGCAAGTGTAACAATATCTGCAGGCTAGTTACTTTTCCTTTTCCACCTGGACTCTACTAGAGCAAGAGACTGGCATCTAATGTGTGAAGCACTTTGTTAGTGTGAAAATGGTTGGGCCACACAAATGGAGGTGTTTGATGTGGCAGTTGTCCAGTTGGAGAGGTGATATTTCTCATCTATAATCCACATGATGGAAGACTGATGGAGCTTGTTTACAGTGCCTAGACACTCATTTTTAGATTGTGCCATTTTCAATGTTCCTTTACCTAGGCCTATTTGTTTTACATATCCCTGTGTCATGTTAAATTGTTGTCCAAAGCAAGAGGGATTGGGGGTCAAAATGAAAGGCAATAATTTATCTTAGAAAGTCTGATTCTCTGTGGGCTGCTCTGAAATAACTTCATGTTTTTCTTTAAGCGGTGATGAAAGCGCTGTCGCTTGAGAACTTCAAGTAATCGCACGCGGTCACCAGACCTTTCCACGGACGCTGGGAGGCTGTCTGCTCACATTATTTCCTCTGCTCTCCCCTGAGGTGCTTGTTCTAGCTATCGAACCCTTCCCAACTGATCCATCAATACAGGCTTAGAGGCCTGGAAAATGGGTTGGACTGGGCTGTGTTGGACTGGGCTGTGTGAATGACACCATTGGTCAGGAATAGAGCCAGACAGACAGGCAGTTTTCAATATAGTATCATATATGAATGTCTCTAGGCAGCGTCAAAACAGCCTGATCTGGAAGGTTTGTTGTGTCATGTCACATGTGGCTACTACAACAAACAACACAGGCAGTTCTAACAACCTGTCAAGCAGCAATATTATCCCTCTAAGGGGTAAGACATGTTTTTTAATAATAATAATAGCCTAGCTTTCATTTGGTACAGTGGAAGAGAGTAGAGATGGGTCCTTCAGCTCAGCTTTGCTGTGGAGAATGAGACCACGATGCAGCTCTAGTGTCACGTTCGCTGACCTACATACAGCCTCAGATTTCAGCTCAGCTCCTCACCAGAGAGTGAGTTGTTAGGAAGAGGGCAGGTGGTGTGAGCACTTTCCCTCCCCTCAGTAATTGTCCTCCTCACTACTGCTTGTATCTTGATGTGTTGGGGAAGCTAATCTGAAAATATATACAGTAGTTTACCAAGCAACCAATTTCTTCACACTACCCTTAAGAAAAAATATAGTTTTATTGTCCTACCTTCCTAACCTTACTGCATTTTGCACTATATTTGCACACTCTGTATATAGATTCTCTATTGTGTTATTGACTACGTTTATTTATTCTCATGTGTAACTCTGTGGTGTTTTTTTGTCGCTTTGCTTTGTCTTGGCCAGGTCGCAGTTGTAAATGAGAACTTGTTCTCAACTGGCCTACCTGGTTAAATAAAGGTGTAAAAAATAAAAATGTTCCAATGGCACATTGAGTTAACTAATCCAAGTTTATCATTTTAAAAGGCTAACTGATCATTAGAAAACCCTTTAACAATTATGTTAGCACAGCTGAAAACTGTCGTGCTGATTTAAAGAAGCAATAAAACTGGCCTTCTTTAGACTAGTTGAGTATCTGGAGCATCAGCATTTGTGAGTTTGATTACAGGCTCAAAATGGCCAGAAACAAAGAACTTTCTTCTGAAACTCATCAGTCTATTCTTGTTCTGAGAAATGAAGGATATTCAATGCGAGAAATTGCCAAGAAACTGAAGATCTCGTACAACGTTGTGTTCTACTCCCTTCACAGAACAGCGCAAACTGGCTCTAACCAGAATAGAAAGAGAAGTGGGAGGCCCCAGTGCACAACTGAGCAAGAGGACAAGTACATTAGTGTCTAGTTTGAGAAACAGACGCCTCACAAGTCCTCAAATGGCAGCTTCATTAAATAGTACCCGCAAAACACCAGTCTCAACATCAACAGTGAATAGGCGACTCCGGGATGCTGGCCTTCTAGGCAGAGTTGCAAATAAAAAGCCAAATCTCAGACTGGCCAATAAAAATAAAAGATTAAGATGGGCAAAAGAACACAGACACTGGACAGAGGAAGATTGGAAAAAAGTGTTATGGACAGACAAATCTAAGTTTGAGGTGTTCAGATCACAAAGAAGAACATTAGTGAGACGCAGACCAAATGAAAAGATTCTGGAGGAGTGCTTGACACCATCTGTCAAGCATGGTGGAGGCAATGGGATTGTCTGGGGGTCCTTTGGTGGTGGTAAAGTGGGAGATTTGTACAGGGTAAAAGGGATCTTGAAGAAGGAAGGCTTTCACTCCATTTTGCAATGCCATGCCATACCCTGTGGACGGTGCTTAATTGGAGCCAATTTCCTCCTACAACAATGACCCAAAGCACATCTCCAAACTATTCAATAACTATTTAGGGAAGAAGCAGTCAGCTGGTATTCTGACTATAATGGAGTGGCCAGCACAGTCACTGTATCTCAACCCGTTGTGGAAGCAGCTTGACCGCATGGTACATAAGAAGTGCCCATCAAGCCAATCCAACTTGTGGGAGGTGCGCCGCCTCATGGTTCTCCCGGTCGCCGCCGGCTGCGACACAGCCTGGGATCGAACCCGGGTCTGTAGTGATGCATCAAGCACTGCGATTCAGTGCCTTAGACCACTGCGCCACTCAGGAGGCATAATATGTAACTTTTTGAGTAACCAATCAATTTCACACAGAATTGTGAGTTATAGATCTGTCATTCTAACTAGGCAAGTCGGTTTCAACTGTACCGGACAGATGGCATCGTGTGGGCAAGCGGTTTGCTGATGTCAACGTTGAAAAGAGTGCCCCATGGTGGCGGTATCTGTAGTAACGCCTCTAGCACTGAGATGCAGTGCCTTAGACCGCAGCGCCACTTGGAAGCCCATATATACAGTTTAAGTCGGAAGTTTACATACACTTAGGTTGAAGTCATTAAAACTCATTTTTCAACCACTCCACAGATTTCATGTTAACAAACTATAGTTTTCGCAAGTTGGTTAGGACATCTACTTTTGCATGACAACAGTAATTCTTCCAACAATTGTTTATAGACAGATTATTTCACTTATAATTCACTATATCACAATTTAGAAGAAGTTTACATGCACTGTAAACTTAGTGTCTTTAAACAGCTTGGAAAATTCCAGAAAATGATGTCATGGCTTTAGAAGCTTCTGTCTTCATTTGAGTCAATTGGAGGTGTACCTGTGGATGTATTTTAAGGCCTACCTTCAAACTCTTTGCTCGACATCATGGGAAAATCAAAAGGAAGTCAGCCAAGACCTCAGAAAATATGTCTGGTTCATCCTTGGGAGCAATTTCCAAACGCCTGAAGGTACCACGTTCATCTGTACAAACAATAGTACACAAGTATAAACACCATGGGACCACTCAGCCGTCATACCGCTCAGGAAGGAGACGCGTTCTGTCTCCTAGAGATGAACGCACTTTGGTGCGAAAAGTGCAAATCAATCCCAGAACAACAGCAAAGGGCCTTGTGGAGATGCTGGAGGAAACAGGTACAAAAGAATCTATTAAAACAAGTCCTATATCGACATAACCTGAAAGGCCTCTCAGCAAGGAAGAAGCCACTGCTCCAAAACCGCCATAAAATAGCCAGATTACGGTTTGCAACTGCACAGGGGTCCAAGTGGGTGTGCTTTGCTGCAGGAGGGACTGGTGCACTTCACAAAATAGATGGCATCATGAGGAAGGAACATTTTATGGATATATTGAAGCAACTTCTTAAGACATCAGTCAGGAAGTTAAAGCTTGGTCTCAAATTGGTCTTCCAAATGGACAATGACCACAAGCATACTTCCAAAGTTGTGGCAAAATGGCTTAAGGACAACAAAGTCAAGGTATTGGAGTGGCCATCACAAAGCCCTGACTTCAATCCTATAGAAAATTTGTGAGCAGAACTGAAAAGGCGTGTGCGAGTAAGGAGGCCTACAAACCTGACTCAGTTACACCACTTCTGTCAGGAGGAATGGAGGAATGGACCAAAGTTAAACAATTTTAAAGGCAATGCTACCAAATACTATTAAAGTATATGTAAACTTCTGACCCACTGGGAATGTGATGAAAGAAATAAAAGCTGAAATAAATAATTATCTCTACTATTATTCTGACATTTCACATTCTTCAAATAAAGTGGTGATCCTAACTGACCTAAGATGGGGAATTTTTACTAGGATTAAATGTCAGGAATTGGGGAAAAAAAATTGGTTGCTTGGTAAATTGTTCCACCTTCCTGTAAATGTATTTGGCTAAGGTGTATGTACATTGTAACGTTACAATAAAAATAAAGAAAAACCCTTGAATGAGTACACTCTTAGAAAAAAAGGGTTCTTCGGCTGTCCCCTTATGAGAACACTTTTTGGTTCCAGGCAGAACTATTTTGGGTTCCATGTCGAGAACCCTCCGTGTAAAGGTTTCTACATGGAACTCTAAAAGGTTCTTCCTGGAACCAAAAAGGGTTCTTCAAAGGGTTCTCTTATGGGGACAGCCGAAGAACCCCTAGCACTTTAAACAGTGATGTGGCTGGGTCAGGTTTGAAAAGAACACAGTGGATAAGTTTTGAAACGTAAACCAACCTCATGCACAGTATTTACTTAACAGATTGCCTTCAGTCTGTCCCCAGAGATTGCCCACTATGCATGCCAACAAAATCTCTTTGAAGAACATAAGCATAGGCTAAGCACCTAGGCGACTAGCCTATACCCTACGTTTTAACTGCTCATATAAGGCTGGGTAGTTTGCTCACAAGTTATGAGTCATAACCACGTTGACCCATGTTCAGCTAGATGTAGTGATGCGAGAATAAGTAAGGTCCTCTGTTGCTACTGTTGTCATCTTGATGTTGAGACACTATAGACAAGAAACAGTGTAATGCACTTGCTGCCTCGGGCAGACTCGTAGCAACCTAACCGTCTTAAAGGGGCAATCAGCACTTGCTTACATCAACATATATAGCCTCAAAACATGATTAAAACAGTAAGTGCAATGTCATGTACAGTCAGTCTATGCATTCACAGCCTATACATTTGAGAGTGGTTACATTTCTCCAGCCCCATCCCTCAGCTTTTTACCGAAACAAGGGCAGGGAGGACACTTTTATGGTTTCTACTGCTGATTGCTGCTTTAATTCCCCACTGCCTCTTTATCTCTGACAGACAATGCAGCCCGAAGCTACTACGCTGTGTAGAAATAGATAGAACTGGGATGGATAAAGCCTCATTCCATTTTTATCCAATATATGAGTCATTGAAAATGGCACTGCACATTGCTGGCCTGAAGCATAGTGAGAGGGGAATGAGGCAAGGTGTTGGTAGCTTTGTTGGTCATAGTAGATTATGTTATAAAGGGGCTGGTTCAGCTAGACACATCAGATGGATGTGTCTAGCTGATAAGGCATAGGTCTACATGATCTCGAGATCAGGTGACCACACCTGACGTATTTTCTTTCAAATAAGAAAAGGCTTTAGTAGAAGACCCAACTCCCCCTTCAATGCCACCTACTTTCCTCAGACATAATGTTCCCTGAAGGCATGATTAAACAAAGCAGTCATCATGGCCCTCTGAGGCCTGGTCCGTGGAGACGCTCGGCTGGGCGCCGGAGGTGGGCTGTGGCGATGAACCCTGCTGTGACCCCTCCAGTTCTGTGTCTCTCCCGCCGGGGAAACGAGGCCGATTTTGAAATGAATCTGTTGGCCGAGCACAAACACTCTGTTATCCTGCACTGTAACGTTACCCAGAGGCACCAGCCATAGAGCCTCCACCCTGCATTGCCCCATCAGTATTAATAGAGAATTTGATTTGCGCGGTTCACGTTGAAATCACGTTTGGTTTAAAGGCCATTCTGCACTTCACTGGTGTCAAAATAAGTCATTGATGGTTAAAGCGATGCGACAATGGGAGAGTGTGAACGAATGTGACTCTTTGCCTCTGTGGTCTTTTATGCTTCATGTGGTTATATCATAGCTTAACCCATTGTTGTGTCAGCCAAAGACTCACTTCCTGTATTCCCCTGTCTGTTTTAAGCCCCCTCTGCCCCCTCAGAACAAACAAAGTCAGCATTCACCGGTCAGGGGATGACTCTCCGCCACTCTCCCTCATGAAGGCATTGTGAGGGGAACTTCCTTGTTTAATGAGGCAATCCGAAGTTGAAACAATAAAGCATTCTCCCCACTGTTTTGGTAAAAACTGGGAATGGGGCTGGAGAAATGTAACAACTGTCCCATTGATAGAGCTATAGATACAAGGACTGACCATCCATGATATCAAAATGATCGTTTTAAGCATGGTTGACACTCTCTGCAGAGTTTAGTTTACGCTGCTTGTTTGGACAGAGACCGGACCTAAATATCTCTCTGGACAAAGCCCCGCTGTAGCCCAGCATTGTTCTGGTTTCAACAGGCTTAATTTAGGCCACTTGTTTTCCTTTTTCCATATGCAGGCCCATTGTCTGTGCAGTCTGGCCTCTCCATGCCAGGGCCCCGAGTTCGGTTTGGCCTCTCCATTGTGACCTCATCTCTAAGATTGGGACAGAGACACGTTTGGTTAAAGTGCATGCCACTGTATATGATATCAAGAAACTGGAAAACTGTTTCTTATTCTGTTATATGTTAGTATTGTTAACTGAAATCACATGGTTTGTCTTGCTGTTGACGTTGATAGGCAGCTATTGCTTGTACTTTTAACACTCTATAGACACTTAGGATGCGTTTACACAGGCAGCCTGTGTAATTCTGAAAATAATAGTTGGTCTTTTGACTATTCAGATCAACTCTTTTGGGATTATTGTGCAAAAGATCAGAATTGGGCTGTCTGTGTAAACGCAGCCGTAGTCACCCCAGTTACCAGGAGGGACTCTCATCTGTTCATTGTTCCACCTTCCTGTGTGTTTCTGGTTGGCATGGCAGTGAAAGGTTAGGGAATACTTAAGGTACTGGACTGTTGTGCCATGGACACAATACTGTTCTTATCTCAGTTGATCAACAGAGCAGTATCAATCTGTGACAATCTGAAAAACATGCCTTTGGGTTTGGCATCTCGAACTATAGATATTACTTACAGTTTCATATATTTTATAATACAGTTAACGAGTGTAATATTAAAATAGTAATTTGAAAGTACAAGAAAATTATCTAGACACACTCTCAATGGATCTCCCCAAAAATTATCTTGAAGTCAAAAAAATTATCTAGACCACGTACCCAGATGGTCCAAAAACCCAATCCGCAGTAGTCCAAGAAAGTGACGAATAGAGATGCGCGATCGAAAGGGACAGAGAGCAGTTGCTTTGTGAGGTATCTCTATCAGGAAATGCATGATCTGAGTGATTTGATAGTTGGTATTCAGCAGTCATAATATGCCTTATTTACTTTGAAGAACTACTGAAATAGTCATTTTTGTCAGACAGCAAAGCCAGCAGCTCTATAGAGATGAGATGAGATGATGACTTGGAATGAAATAATAAAGTCATTATTACAGTGTTGCAGCATTCAACACATGAAAAAAAGAAATAATTGTTTTTATTATTTTCATAATCAAACCGAAACTGAACAGACTTCAAAAAGCACTAATCGCTCAGCACTAATTGCTGATAATCATGGCCGATATGATGTATAGTGTTAATTTCTGAGTGGAAATGTCTTTAACTGTTTCAGATCTGCAGCGCATTGTACAGCTGGACCTGGATCTGAAGTACAGGAGCAACATCAGGGAGCTGTTTCTGGAGTTTGATCGCTTCCCTCCTGGAGCTGTGATTGGCATCGCCCGAGAGATGCAGCCAGTATACAGGTATTCAACACACACATGAAACGTGAGGACTCTTGGGGTTGGAAAGGATCACAGTGTGTTATTTAACCATTTTATTTCACTGCCACAAAAAAAGACCAGTTAACATCACATATATTATATCTTAAACCGTGACAAACAACATCACAGTACTATTTGAGACGAGAGAGCAGACCAGAACCCCTGAAACACATTGCTTTGACAGAGAGGCAGAACTTGTCGATATGTTCTTGTGGTCAGTCGATGCCAGTCTGTTGAAAGTGAAGCACTCTAAAAGCTGAAACTGAGAGGGCTCTTTTTGAGTTCCGATTGCTCCCTTGCCTTACGTTCCCACCAAAGTGACAGTGACAGGAGCTGGCAAAGAGGAAGTCCGCTCAGAGCCCTGCTGTCAAGGGCTGTCCATATGGAAAGGGGAAGTGAGGAGAGACAGATGTGCGGAGAGTCTTGCTGAGGAGGAGTTTCAGAGTCAGTGAGGGATGTTTTGAAACCGGGGGCAGGTTGGAGGTGGGGGAGTCGGGGAAGTGGGACGGAAGTGAGCACCAAAAGGAAACGTGTGTGTGTGTGTGTGCACGTGACCTGTGTGTGTGTGTGCGTGTGAATGATATGACATTCTGAAGGTCACTGTGTTTTTTTTAGGCTGCAACAACAGGAAGCACTGTGCTCCTGTGCTCATCAGTGCTACCTCTCTCTGTTCACTGGAGGACATTTCCCATTCCAGCCGGCTGTCGCTGTGTTTTCCTCTCCCCTCCCCTCTCCTCTCCTCTCCTCTCCCCCTCTCCTCCTACATTTTTGTCTCCTCTTATCTAAGCTCATCAAAACAGCCTGCTTGCAGGCTCAAAACGCATGCTCCATGAAACCATGAAGGCCTTGCAGAGTAGAGAGATGTCTTATATGAAGTCAGAGGTAATTAGTATCAAACATCTTGTGATTTAAGATGCCAAATCACATCTTTGGCAAAACCACAAGTGCCTATGGTTCTAGGAAGAATATAATTTGTGTGTGTCCGTCCACTGATAAATTACATTTCCCAATCAGATTTTTTCCCTCCCTATGGTATTTATCTTCTCATCTTAATCCCATAGTAAGTAGCTCTGCCATAAAGTTGTGTGTTTGCAGAGGAAACTATTTGAGCAGTACTAAGATTAAAAGGCTCCTCTTAATACTTGGAGGGCAAACAGAAAATGTATTTAAAATTTGGAATTACACAAATTGTCATCATCCATCAAGACGCTCTGACGTAGTTTCAGAGTTTTTCTAAATAGGTTTCAACTACTCTGATGTAGCCAGAATACATCTGTCTCATAACTGATTCAGACTTGCCTCATATTGCTTAAGTCTCATTTGATTTGAGTAAATCTGTTAACTGTTCGTTCACACTGTGTGCATGAAAGGAGCTTGAGTGTCTGCAGCTCTAGCATTGTACACTTTGCTAACTAACCCCTCTCACTTTTGGGTAGAGATCCCATCTCCCCCTCCTTCATTGAGTACCAAAGCTTTAGAGATTGATGCACAGTACCGGTGCATTGGCAGTGTGTGCTGTGTCTATTCCATGCTTTTTCATAGAACCTTCTATGCAGTTAATGAGAAGTTGATGTACAAGGCATCTCTCTGCTCATATTCCTACCAAGGCCCAAAGGTCAAGGGTAGTCTCAGTCTAGAGAGGAAAAGGACATAATTGACAATCTTTTGTTCTCCCGCTGCTACTTTTCTCCACATCAGGAGCAAATTCATCTCCTCAAGACTTTGAAAAAAAGTTTAACAAGACACCTTTTGTGAAAGAAATACAAAGCCTGGAAAATAATCCAATTGAGTTGGACTTGCGTATCATCAATCTTGCACGTGCTTTCAGGAAAAACGTGTTATTTATTTTTTCGATCTTCACTCTCTAGAAGGTTGTGTAGACAAGATGAATGCTCTGTTTTCACTACTCTTAGCAGAAACCCATGACCCATACATTTGTATGAATGTAAATTGGCTGGCTAATAGTACCATTTCACACTACAGAGCGCTTTTCCCTCCTTTTTTTGTGTCACTCATGTTCCATTGTCTGTCTCTCATGCCAGTGTCCCCTTGTCTGTACCCCACTGAAGCGAAGACACCAGCCCTGTCTATCCTGTGCTCGGCTCACTGGTCCTCTCTTCTGGTGACACTAGAGTCCACATAGAGGTTATCGTCCTAACACTGGCTCTATGCAGTGATTTTTCCAATAGGGAAAAATGTACCTTTACCCTTACCTAACCCTTACCTTAACTTTAACCCCTACCTTTACCCTTACCTAACCCTTACCTTAACCGTTTTAAATGTCAACTTCAATGGGGTGACATCAGAGTTGGGACGTCCCAAGGATACCGTTTTAGATTTTTCCCTTTGAAGAAAAGGGGTCATGAAAACAAGAAAATTGACATTGCGGGACATTGTCTTTTGGCTAAAGCTACAGTCTCTAACTCAAATGTAATACATTTGCTTAATCCCAAAAGCAATACATGTCTTGTTGAATATCAAGTAACTTATAGGATTCAACTGCAGCCCTTAAATGCTCAGTAACGGCAGTAGGCAGCAGATAGATAGATAGATAGATAGATAGATAGATAGATAGATAGATAGATACTTTATTGCTCCCCGGGGGGGAAATTTCATTGTCAAGCAACAACAAAACACAGGGCAGGTGCAAAATGCCACAACGAAAGTACACAAAAGACAGATGCATGGTACATGATACATATAGCGGCATTAATGGTGTGATTTGTGGAATGTTTTTCAGTATTACAGATCGACCTAGAGTGAGAATATTAGTGTCATACATAGTAGAAGTTTCCAGTTGTTGTACACTTCATATTCCTGCAAAAATAGAAATAAAGTCTGTGTGTGCGTACGTGCAAAGGGTTTTGTGAATGAAAAGCGGTGTGTGTGTGTTTGTAACCACTCTCCTCCTCGAGTGCTCTCTGTGCTGAGGGGAGAAGACTGAGCAAGCTCTCTGCTCTACATCTTGTTTATTGCTAATGGAGGCAGCAGCGTTGTGCAGGAGCAGAGCGCAGCCCTCCTCGGCCGCATTCACAACATCCCTTCAATGAAATGTTTATTGTAGGCTCTTCCTATTTCTTCCTTTATCCCACAGCTGCAGGAAGATGTCCTGGTAAAAACCTGTTAGAAAGGTCATACTGATTTGAGCCCAATTAAGGGCCATTTTATCTCATGTCCTTAAAAATGTCTTGACACATATGACTCTACACAGCACCCACTTAAATTCCTTAGTCATCATGTGAGTGATATAATCATTAGCTTCTAAATAGAGTCTTAAAATACTGTTTTCCTCACTGCACAGTCGAAGGGCTGTGTCAGTCTGAGAAATAAGACCTACCTGCCTGTAATTATACTTGTGTGTCAGAGATGACACACAGGCCTATGTGATTTAAGGGCATAGACTTTTATAATATGTAGGCTGTTTGGTCGAGGGGTTCTTTCTGTACCAAGGTGTCATTTCCTTATGAGTGGGTTGGTACATAATTGAATGTGAACGTGTCGCATGAGGTGAAGGCTAAAGTTTTCACCTGCCAAGTAGTTTACTTTCTTATTACTTATGTCTCTTTTTGTCCTTTTTCTGGATAAATCAAATATAGAGGTGTTTTTTTCCATCCAAAGGGGGTCCTGTATTTCTGCTACACGTTGTCAAAGGATAATTGGTTGGGGAATATAGTGTGAATATTTTGTTAGAGGTGTTGGAGTTTTCACCTGCCAAGTGCCAACTCTTTACTTTCTCATTAAAACACTTTTTTCTATACCTGCACAATCTGACAAACATCTCTGCAATGCAGTGAACAGGCCTTTGTTTTTTTTTTCAGCGAGAATAGTATTCCCCGTCTCCTACTCAGTGTTTTTTAATCTCTTCTGTAAAATCAGGTTGTTCGCAGCTCTGAACAATGTGGAGTGCAGATTTACATGAGGAGTGGTACAGATCGTCCCTGATGTTCTCTTCGGGAGGCTTCACACCACAGCCTGGCAGCTTACTGTGAGCTCACAAAGAAACCGCAGATGAGTGCACCGTGACTTGGCACTTCTGGCAGGCGGGTTGAGGAGCACTTGGTTGGAATACAAGGCTGATTGAGAGGTTCTGGTAGAATGAAATAGGCTAGGTCTGGTGCTGAAACAGAGTTGATAGAAGGACCTCAGATGTCACTGAGCGGACTGTTTTGAATCATGACCTACTTCATGTACCAAGTAGAGTACTTGAGGGACAAGTTGGCCATGTGCTTATCCATCTCAAAGACAAAGAAAGACAATTCGTCAATAAAGACCCAGACCCTTTTACACTCATTCTACCATGAAAGTTGACTGAGAATACATTATCATTTACAGCAATGATCTGGGAAATAGTTACAGTGGAGAGGAGGGGGAATGAATGAGCCAATTGGAAGCTGGGGATGATTAGATGGCCATGATGGTATGAGGGCCAGATTGAGAATTTAGCCAGGACACCGGTGTTCACTCCCCTACTCTTACTGCACCCTACACAGGGCAATGTCCCCAACCACTGCCCTGGGGCATTGGGATATATATATTTTTTTAGACCAGAGGAAAGAGTGCCTCCTCCTGGCCCTCCTGGCACCAATTCTTGATACACATGGGAAACTGTTGTGTGAAAAACCCAGCAGCAATGCAGTTCTTGAGACAAACCGGTGCGCCTAGCACTTACTACCATACCCCGTTTAAAGGCACTTAAATATTTTGTCTTGCCCATTAACCCTCTGAATGGCACACACACAATCCCTGTCTCCTCCCCTTCATCTACTCTGACTTTGAAGTGGATTAAACAAGTGATAGCAATAAGAGATCATAGACTGACCAGATGAATCCAGGAGAAAACTATGTCATGGAAGGAGCAGGTGTTCCTAATGGTTTGTACACACTGTGTACACTGGAGTTGCTTACCAAGACGATATTGAATATTTGAGTAGCCTAGTTACAGTTTTGACTTAAATCGTCTTGAAAATCTATGGCAAGGCTTGAAAATGGCAATCAGCAATGATCAACAACCAATTTGACAGAGCTTGAAGAATTTAATAATGTGCAACTATTGTACAATCCAGGTGTGCAAAGCTCTTATTCCCTTTTATGATGAGGGAGGATGATATTTATTTTTTTATGAGCATAGCCATATTTCTATTACCACATATTGGATGACTATCATTCCTATTCCATTCACCCAGCTCAATGTAACATCGATAGGTTTAGGCTACTACATGATACTCAAATTTTCCCTATGATTGAAAGTTTACAACGTAGGTGCACAGGTCGAGAGAAATTTGAGTAATCAAGGTGACAGACTATACCGCCTTGTACAATCTTGCCTGCATCTAGCTGATTTAGGGTGTAATCATTAGTCCAACAGTTGCAAACAAGAGTTTCTATTGGAAAAAATCAGGTATGTTTGTCCCCGTTTTTGTTCAGTTTGCTTCCGTTTAAGAAAGGTTTTTCAACAGAATCGGCAGAATGAATACACCTCTGATCAGGCGTAAACACAGTTCACTTTCATAGCAGCCACGTTGTATTCGTTCTCGCATCTATGCGCTCTCCTCCTCTCACCTTGTCCCTTGTGGACTTTAATGCACAAGACATCAGCTGTATGTGATCAGGCGGAAAAACCTTTCCAAGCCAAACCGCTACACACAGCATACATCGTTGTCACCATATTAGCTAAAGTAACAGCATAGTCAGCATAGCTAATAGAACTAACGCGTTAGTAAGCCCGCTACAGTCATGCAGTGACGTTAGTGTACAATCAGTTGCAGTTTCACCGGCAGGCCCCGGTGGCAATAAATTATTCAAACCAAAACCTTACCTTGACTTGGAAGAGTTCCAGTGTTTTGTTGGAAAGTCCTAGCCAGCTAGCTGACATGGCATCCCTCTGTTTGAGTAGGGTGTTTTAGTAGGCTTAGCTAAGTAAGTGAAACTGAAAGTGAAAAAGAATGACGACTCTCTCTCTCTCTCTCTCTCTTGCTGCTCCTTCATTTTGGAAGAAATTCATTTGTTCAATACTGTTCAACTACTGTCTTTCTCTCTCTTTGAGTCAACTACTCACCACATTGTATGCACTGCAGTGTTAGCTAGCTGTAGCTTATGCTTTCATTACTAGATTAATTCTCTGATCCTTTGATTGGGTGGACAACATGTCACTTCATGCTGCAAGAGCTCTGATAGGTTGGAGGACGTCCTCTGGAAGTTAATCATAATTACTGTGTAGGTCTATGGAAGGGGGGTGAGAACAATGAGCCTCCTAGGTTCTTTTATTTAAGTCAATGTACACAGAGGAGGACGGAAGCTAGCTGTCCTCCGGCTACACCATGGTGCTACCCTGCTGTTGAGGCTACTGTAGACCTTCTTTGCAAAATAGTGTTTTAATCAATTATTTGATGACGTGATTATATTTAGTATAGTTTTATCTAAAAAGTATAACTTTTTAAATGTTTTATGTTTATTGGTCCTCCCCCTCCTCCACTTCTCTCTATTATACGTGGGAATACTTTATAACAGATTTCCAAAATTAAAATAACTTGGAGCTGATTTGCTGTGTTTTTTTATGTCCAACAATTAAAACAATGTTTTTTTGGGGGGGGGTAAATAAAATCACCTCTGGCCAAATTCAGCGGCCAGTTGGGGAACTCTGCTGTATACCATCTAGCCACAACCCCTTTGGCCTCATGCGATTGGGTTGTATATTCGTTGCTTATACCCCCAGATCTACATCGTAAATTCATGTTTTATCTAATGTTGCAAAACTAAATCCTGGTTTCTCTGTTGCTTTTAGACTTTGGGCTGAAAACAGCGGAGAGGTATTTGACATGGAGGAGAAATGAGAGGTGAAATGTTCTGGTACACTGGTAATTGTAAACGTGTCTTGGCACATTAACCACGTCGTCCCCTTTTAAACAGTTCCTTCTGGGCTCTGTTATGTAAAACTTTTATTGGACATAGTTTCATACACATTTCATTCGATTGATGTAGTTGGATGGGACTGAGAAGAATTTTGTGTTCAATTCCTAGAAAGGAACATGTTTACTCTACTTTTGGCTATGTCACTGTGATTTTAACGACCTTGGACATGATGAGGACAATTTTTCACACTGCAATTTCCCAGCCGTTTCCTCATAGAATTGGAGTTACTTTAGTGGACAGAAGTGTGTGTGTGTGTGTGTGTGTGTGTGTGTGTGTTTATGCACGTACCCTGTGGACATTCAAGTCTTTCACCAATATGGAATTTTATCCAACTCTAACCACATACTTTCCCCATTGTAGTTCACTCCTCAACCTAGCTGTAGCTCACCCTAGCCCTAACTCAGCGGTCGGTATAGGCCAGGGTTCTCCTCCACTGCAGTCTTAGTGCTGTTTGTCCTTCGTCTGTATGTGATGGCTTCCTATTCAACAAAAGTCCTAGTGTCAAAACCGCCATGTGGAGGAGTGAAAAGCTGTGTCAATGTTGCTCTAGGCGGTCGCAGAGGGCCGGAATATTTGGTTGAGTGCACATGGCACTCCGCCTGACTTGACTTAAAAAAAGATGGCGTTTAAATCCCCCTTTCCTACAGCCTGGGTGACGGGGAAGGGGGACAGTACAAGAGAGCTATGTGAAGAAGTTCGTTTGGAGCTTATCGCTGCTATTTATAAAGCGGCAATAAAACAATATACAGTGTCAAAGGACAGCTGTCAGTCCCACTAGACTTGGCTGAGCTGCAGGGAGAGGAAATACTTACAATAGGAGGCGAGGCCTCTTCCTCTTGCTTGCCTCACTATCCTCCCACTGAAGCTCATGTTTGTGTATCAGGTGGGCATGGCTAATGAATTAGCATTTAGAATAGGGTGGACGCTGATAAATTCCACTTATGGTCTGGGCTCCGCTGGCTGTAACTGCAGAGAAGTTGCTGACAGGCGCGCTAACTGACCCGCTCATCTAGGCCCTGCTGTTGTTAGATCCATCCTGCTGCACCACACATGTTTTAAAGTAGTACATGTATGCATAAATGTTTCGTTCTGTGCGCGTTGGAGTGCGTGTGTGCGTTGCGTGTTTTATTTGTATTTTTTTATTTAACCTTTAACTAGTCAAGTCTGTTAAGAACTAATGTATATTTACAATGACAGCCTACCCCGGCCTCCCCTAACCCGGACGACGCTGGGCCAATTGTGCACCGCCCTATGGGACTGATCACGGTCGGTTGTGACACAGCCCTTGTTCACATAGCTCTGTTGTACTGTCCCCCTTCCCCGTCCCCCAGGCTGTAGGAAAAGGGGCTTTAAAGGCCATACATCTTTTTTAAGTCCAGTCAGGCGGAGTGCCATGTGCTCTCAGCCACATATTCCGGTCCTCTGCGACCGGCTAGGACAACATTAGACCGCTGCCCCACTCGGGAGCCTTTGTTTAGCGTGTGTGATTCACATCATCCTGTTTGGCTAGAAGACATAGTGTTATGTCCCCCTCAGGGTCTCCAAGATCTGGATTGAGGCACAAAACAAGATGTTCTTCTCATTAACAAGGTCAGAAAAATTTCACCAAAACACCTTTCGCTTTCCCTTGTTTTTTTGACACATAATGCCCAAAGATAAATTACTCTGAGAATCATATAAAATAGGGACAGACACTGCGTTGGGAGGTTGACATTTGACGGCAGTAGAAAAGTCTAAACTGAGATGGATTGTTTTGTTTATGAGATGTGGCTGTTGGTCTGATGGTTCATGTTACGTATTCCACTATTAGCTCCTTGTTATTTCATAGTGAAGCCCGCTTTGTGCATCAGACATTGTTGACAAGGTCATTTTTAACTATCACCAGGCAACAGTGGTGGCAACCCCCTTCCTGTAACTTCATTACTCACGTTCTCTCAAGTATCGAAGCTGTAATGCTACCTTTGATTTAACCTGTTACACTTTGAAGACACCCCATTGAATGGAGATTCAGTTCTGTAACTCAAACTGTCAGTTCACCGTATCAGGTAGTGGAGACGAAACAATTGGTTAGACTTTCAGTTCTCTGCGTTTCTTTAAATTGTTTTCTCTTTCTCTAGGCCTTTCAAGCTAAACTCCTGAGTGGAGGTTACAAGGATTAAAGCAGAACTGCATCTGGGGCTTTAAAGAGCAGGAGTTAACACCATGAGGCCTTTGACAGGAGCTCTCTCCTGGTTGCTTACCTGGACCGCTTTAAGCGCCAAAGGCCACAAACCCTCCTCCCTGAGATCGGTTCACAAAGTAGAAGAGGGAGTTTTGGGGAATTTGAGGCATGTGGATAAAAGCAGTGTTTTAAAGGTTTTCCTTGACACTGCCTGAGCCTTTCTCCACAGCAGTCAAGGAAAGTCAGGCAGAGCTTCTTTGTCACATGCTTCGTAAACAACAGGTGTAGACTAACCGTGAAATGCTTATGAGTGTGTGTGTGTGTGATGTCAGCATGCATGTGTGCGCATGTTATTTGTGTGTGTGTGTGTATGTATGTGTTGGGGTGTCAGCGTAAGTATGTGTGGGTAGAGTCCATTGTGTGTGCATAGTCAGTGCAAGAGAGTTAGTGCAAAAAAGGATCAATGCAGGTAGTCAACCGTCGTGTTGTCAGCAAACTTGATGGCGTTGTTGGAGTCGTGTGCGGCCACGCAGTCATGGGTGAACAGGGAGTACAGGAGGGGACTAAGCACACACCCCTGAGGGGCCTCTGTGTTGATGGTCAGCGTGGCGGATGTGTTGTTGCCTACCTTCACCGCCTGGGGGCAGCCCGCCAGGGAGTCCAGGATCCAGTTGCAGAGAGAGTTCAGTCCCAGGTAGGGTTGCAAAGGGTCAGGAAACTTTCCGGTAAATTTTCTTCTATTGAATTTGGGGAATTTTGCTTAAATTCATCAAAAAGTTATAGCTTATAACAGTGAACCTTTTTTGTGGGATACACAGGCAATTCTAGGTCTTGTGGCATATTTTGGTTAAACTATCCCCAATTCAATAGAATTGCTACCCTCTGCATGCACAGTGCATTCTTCCATCACATGTGCAGTGCACTCTTCCGTCACATGTACAGCTGATTCTCAAGATCTTGCACACTAATGAGATGCTATTGAGCCCACACTACTACACTGTCTGAGTAAGTTTTGATTACAATACTGGGTGGGGTGAATATATTTTATGACATACATAATTTTTTGGTTAACTAGTAAATAGTAGCTTACAGCAAAGTAATTTCTAACTTGTTAACAATTTCTGCTAGTTCGTTTTTGCTACCATGTGGGTTTTAGCTTACTTGAGCCTGCTAACTGAGGAGTGTTAATTCACCTGTTTCCATACATGTTTAATTTTAAAACCTTTACCTTACAAAGGAGTTGTTTAATCTAACTGCTTAACTATTTATCTGTACATGGAATTATATTCAGGGTTTTTTTACTCCTTTTTTTCTAATCTTTACAGGAAAATGCCACGGGCACTATCTGATGTGTGGAGACATTTCACTGCAGCTAATGTAGAATGAAAATCTGTGCACATTTGCAAATACTGTGCCAAATCATATGTGAAGAATGCAACAAAGATCCAGAATCATCTGGCCAAGTGTATAAAGTTCCCTCAGCGCTCACAACAAGCAACCTCTGACATAAGTCCCTCTACTTCTATTCGAGGTGAAAATGATAAATCAGACACCTTATATCGATAGCAACAGCTCATAGTCCTCCTGGAATCAGAAGTTGTTTTGACTCAATGGAGGAACGTAGTCAGAGAAATGCTGATGAATGTCTTGCTCGAGCTGTGTATGCAACTGGTTAACCTCTGATGCTCACAGGCAATGTGTATTGGAAGAGATTTCTGAATTTTCTTCACCCAGCATACACCCCTCCAACCAGACATGCTTTATCTACTAATTTGCTGGATGCAGAGTTCAACAGAGTTCAAGTGAAGGTAAAGCAAATCATAGAGAAAGTAGACTGTATTGCAATCATCTCTGATGGGTGGTCGAATGTTCGTGGGCAAGGAATAATTAACTACATCATCTCCACCCCTCAACCAGTATTCTACAAGAGCACAGACACAAGGGACAACAGATATACCGGTCTCTACATTGCAGATGAGCTGAAGGCAGTCATTAATGACCTTGGACCACAGAAGGTATTTGCACTGGTGACAGACAATGCTGCGAACATGAAGGCTGCTAGGTCTAAAGTGGAGGAGTCCTACCCTCACATCGCACCCATTGGCTTTGCTGCTCATGCATTGAATCTGTCCTCAAGGACGTCATGGCACTGAAAACAATGGATACACTCTACAAGAGAGCCAAGGAAATGGTTAGGTATGTGAAGGGTCATCAAGTTATAGCTTGATGACCCTTCACATACCTCACCAAGCAAAGTAAGAAGAATAAGAGCACCATATTGAAGCTGCCCAGCAACACCCATTGGGATGGTGTTTGATAGTCTCCTGGTGGGGAAGGAGTCTCTCCAAGAAATGGCCATATCACTGTCTGCCAATATGGACAGCCCCATCAAGAGGATCTTCCTGGATGATGTATTTTGGGAGAGAGTGGTAAGCAGCCTGAAACTCCTGAAACCTATAGCAGTAGCCATTGCACGAATTGAGGGAGACAATGCCATCCTGTCTGATGTTCAGACTCTGCTTGCAGATGTAAGAGAAGAAATCCATACTGCCCTGCCTACTACGTGGCAGCGTACATGTTGGACCCCAAGTATGCTGGCAAGAGCATCCTGTCTGGTGCAGAGATCAACAAGGCCTATGGTGTCATCACTACCGTGTCTCGCCACCTTGGCCTGGATGAGGGCAAGGTTCTTGGCAGTCTGCCGAAGTACACTTCCAAGCAAGGGCTTTGGGATGGAGATGCAATATGGCAGTCGTGCCAACATATCTCATCAGCCACCTGGTGGAAGGGACAACCCTAGTCCCAGGGTCCTGATCTTGGAGGGGACTATGGTATTGAAGGCTGAGCTGTAGTCAATGAAAAGCATTCTTACATGGGTATTCCTTTTTTCCAGGTAGGTGAAAGCAGTGTGGGGTGCAATAGAGATTGCGTCATCTGTGGATCTGTTGGGTCGGTATGCGAATTGGAGTGGGTCCAGGCTTACTGGGATGATGGTGTTGACGTGAGCAATGACTAGCCTTTTAAGCATTTCATGTCTATAGATGTGAGTGCTACGGGGTGATAGTCATTTAGGCAGGTTACCTTGGCGTTCTTGGGCACAGAGACTATGGTGGTCTGCTTGAAACAAGTTAGTATTACAGAAAATGTCAGTGAAGACACTTGCCAGCTGGTCAACCCATGCTCTGAGTAAGCGTCCTGGTATTCCGCCCTGTGACCTTGTCAATTGTTAACCTGTTTAAAGGTCTTACTCACATCAGCTACGGAGAGCGAGATCACAGTCATCCAGAACAGCTGGTGCTCTCATGCATGGTTCAGTGTTGCTTGCCTTAAAGCGAGCATAGAAGGCATTTAGCTCATCTTGTAGGCTTGCGTCGCTGGCAGATTGCGGCTGGGTTTCTCTTCATAATCCGTAATAGTTTGTAATCCCAGCCACATCCGTTGGGCGTCAAAGCTGGCGTAGTAGCATTCGGTCTTAGTCCTGCATTGACAACCATCTCTGCAGTAATCCACCAATCACGCCTTTCTGAAGCCGGTGACTGATGTGGTAAACTACTTAATATCATCAGATAAATCCCGGAACATATTACATTTTGTTAGCTAAACAGTCCTGTAGTTTAGCATCCACTTTTAACCATAACCAAAATTGCTCCTGTAAGTCGCTCTGGATAACAAAAAAATAATTATAATTTTTAAATGTTTTAATTGCATGGAGTATGTGCAGCATGTGCTTCTCTCGTGTTAGTGGTCACTGGGCAAGTGTGCATGATCGTAACCCATACCCAAACCGCCAGTATGTCATGACAAACTCAGTTTTGGACGTGAGTGGACCATATGACAAATTATCCTATTTACACTTTGTAGTCAATTTTGATACTAGAATTAATGACTCATGTCGATGCCACAGAACCAACTTCACTGGTTTTAAACGACTTAAGTGCAGTTGACCTTATTTTTATTTTTTTTAAAGCTCCACACCCAAATTATACACCTGTACCTACCTAGTTATATCAGTCTATGTCTACTCTGTGTCTCTCAGGTGCAGTACTCTACGCAACACACAGTACAGTACAGTAAGACAGCCTGGCCCGCCTCTCCAGCGTACATTTCCACCGCGCCCCTCAAGGTGCCTTCACGCCCAGCAGCCGCCATTTCCATGACATTTGGCCTAATTTTCAAATTCCTGCATTCACAACATTTACCCAGGCATTTCCTGGCATAGCGGGCCCCGAGCCAATCTGTGGATTTCCTGCATAAGGTACTGCTTATGAGAGAGAGGCGTGCTTGGCAGGTAAACGCTATTCAATCTTGTATGCTGCAAAGAAGGATAAGCCTGAAGTGTGTAAAGGGTTAAATTACTCTGTCCTAAATCCACCCTAAGCTCCCCTAACTCAGTCCATACCTCATCTGCCCTCAAGGTGAGACGGAGGAAGTACCGTCACCATTAGGGGGTGCTGTGGTGTAGAAGTGTTGGAGAGACGGCGTCTAGCCCTGAGGGTAACCACAGCTGAGCAAACACACGGTCAGACTACTAGGCTGCTGGCCTCGCATTCCTCTGTTAGAGCTGGAGAGCAGAGCACACTGGAGGCAGGCTGCTCCTCTCCTAGAAAATACCCTTTAGATCGGAGATCCCTGGGGTTAGCCAGAAGGCTAGGCTAAAGACAAAGGGCCATAGAGCTCCTGAACTAGGCCAGGACTGAGCACATGACCTGTCTGTTATGTAATCGACTAGCTCCGTCCAGATCAAGTTCTCATCAACAGTGATAATGACCTGATATCAGATATTATTCTGCCGCAAACTGGCACCATTGACAGGAACTGTAACAGTGTAGTAAGATAATATATAAACAAACATATACTCACACATGGTGATTTAAGATGCCATGTACTATGTAGATCTATGGGCTTAGTGTGTTGGCAGAGCAGGGTGCTGTGTTGGCAGAGGCCCCTGGCGCTCCATCTGGCTCCTGGACCAGCTCTCTTCCTGTTTTGTGCGGGGCTGTTTATTCAGCAGACCATGGCGTGGCTTGAAGCCACTGCTCTGCTCGCCATCGAATGGGACCAGCCCAAACACACACACACACACACCTGAATTAGACATTTCATCAGAAATCTTCATGTCCATCACGGGTCTATGAACCTTAAATCTCAATCTGCCATGTTCTAGAGCGTTACACTCCACTGAACAACTAACTATTACATGGCTCTTACAGTTTCTTTTGTTCTGCTGCTAAGCTGTATTCTACTCTCTGTGTGTTAAATTATTTTATTTTATTAGGATCCCCATTAGCTACTGCACATGCATCAGATACTCTTTCTTTGGTCCACATAAAACGTACAAATACATGACAAAGTACCGAACAGTGATAGACAAGAACAACATAAGATACAGTATTAAATTCAAATAAAAATACAAAATTAAAATGAGTTATTTATTGTTTGCAAATTTATAAAAAATGTAAAACAAATACCTTATTTACATAAGTATTCAGACCCTTTGCTATGAGACTCGACATTGAGCTCAGGTGCATCCTGAGCAACCGGGGGAGAAGGGCCTTGGTTAGGGAGGTGACTAAGAACCCGATGGTCACTTTGACAGAGCTCTGGAGTTCCTCTGTGGAGATGGGAGAACCCTTCCAGAAGGACAACCATCTCTGCAGCACTCCACCAATCAGGCCTTTGGCCACTACCATAGACTGAAGCCACTCTTCAGTAAAAGGCACATGACAGCCCACTTGGAGATTGCCAAAAGGCACCTGAAGACTCTCAGACCATGAGAAACAAGATTCTCCGGTCTGATGAAACCAAGATTGAACTCTTTGGCCTGAATGCCAAGCGTCACGTCTGGAGGAAACCTGGCACCATCCCTACAGTGAAGCATGGTGGTGGCAGCATTATGCTGTGGGGAGGTTTTTCAGTGGCAGGGACTCGGAGACTAGTCAGAATAGAGTCAAAGATGAACAGAGCAAAGTACAGAGAGATCATTGATGATAAACCTGCTCCAGAGCACTCAGGACCTCAGCGGCGAAGGTTAACCTTCCAACAGGACAACGACCCTAAGCACACAGCCAAGACAACGCAGGAGTGGCTTTGGGACAAGTCTCTGAATGTCCTTGAGTGGCCCAGCCAGAGCCCGGACTTGAACCTGATCGAACATATCTGGAAATAGCTGTTCTGCAACGCTCCCCATCCAACCTGACAGAGTTTGAGAGAATCTGCAGAGAAGAATGGGGGAAATTCCTCATACAGGTGTGCCAAGCTGGTAGCGTCATACCCGAAGAAGACTCAATGCTGTAATCGCTGCCAAAGGTGCTTCAACAAAGTACAGTCGTGGCCAAAAGTTTTGAGAATGACACAAGTATTGGTCTCCACACAGTTTGCTGCCTCAGTGTTGATGATGGCAATTTGCATATACTCCAGAATGTCATGAAGAGTGATCAGATGATTTGCAATTAATTGCAAAGTCCCTCTTTGCCAAAAAACATTTCCACTGCATTTCAGCCCTGCCACAAAAGGACCAGCTGCCATCATGTCAGTGATTGTCTCGTTAACACAGGTGAGAGTGTTGACGAGGACAAGGCTGGAGATCACTCTGTCATGCTGATTGAGTCAGAATAACAGACTGGAAGCTTTTTAAATGAGGGTGGTGCTTGAAATCATTGTTCTTCCTCTATCAACCATGGTTACCTGCAAGGAAACACGTTCCGTCATCATTGCTTTGCACAAAAAGGGCTTCACAGGCAAGGATATTGCTGCTGGTAAGATTGCACCTAAATCAACCATTTTATCGGATCATCAAGAACATCAAGGAGAGAGGTTCAATTGTTGTGAAGAAGGCATCAGGGCGCCTAAGAAAGTCCAGCAAGCGCCAGGACCGTTACCTAAAGTTGATTCAGCTGCGGGATTGTTTTCGAGGCTACATATACAGTGGGGAGAACAAGTATTTGATACACTGCCGATTTTGCAGGTTTTCCCACTTACAAAGCATGTAGAAGTCTGTAATTTTTATCATAGGTACTCTTCAACTGTGAGTGACGGAATCTAAAACAAAAATCCAGAAAATCACATTGTATGATTTTTAAGTAATTAATTTGCATTTTATTGCATGACATAAGTATTTGATACATCAGAAAAGCAGAACTTAATATTTGGTATTGAAACCTTTGTTTGCAATTACAGAGATCATACGTTTCCTGTAGTTCTTGACCAGGTTTGCACACACTGCAGCAGGGATTTTGGCAGACCTTCTCCAGATCCTTCAGGTTTCAGGGCTGTCGCTGGGCAATACGGACTTTCAGCTCCCTCCAAAGATTTTCTATTGGGTTCAGGTCTGGAGACTGGCTAGGCCACTACAGGACCTTGAGATACTTCTTACGGAGCCACTCCTTAGTTGCCCTGGCTGTGTGTTTCGGGTCGTTGTCATGCTGGAAGACCCAGCCACGACCCATCTTCAATGCTCTTACTGAGGGAAGGAGGTTGTTGGCCAAGATCTTGCGATACATGGCCCCATCCATCCTCCCCTGAATACGGGGCAGTCGTCCTGTCCCCTTTGCAGAAAAGCATCCCCAAAGAATGATATTTCCACCTCCATGCTTCACGGTTGGGATGGTGTTCTTGGGGTTGTACTCATCCTTCTTCTTCCTCCAAACACGGCAAGTAGAGTTTAGACCAAAAAGCTCTGTTTTTGTCTCATCAGACCACATTACCTTCTCCCATTCCTCCTCTGGATCATCCAGATGGTCATTGGCAAACTTCAGACGGGCCTGGACATGCGCTGGCTTGAGCAGGGGGACCTTGCGTGCGCTGCAGGATTTTAATCCATGACGGCGTAGTGTGTTACTAATGTTTTTTTTTGAGACTGTGGTCCCAGCTCTCTTCAGGTCATTGAACAGGTCCTGCCGTGTAGTTCTGGGCTGATCCCTCACCTTCCTCATGATCATTGATGCCCCACGAGGTGAGATCTTGCATGGTGCCCCAGACCGAGGGAGATTGACCGTCATCTTGAACTTCTTCCATTTTCTAATAATTGTGCCAACAGTTGTTGCCTTCTCACCAAGCTGCTTGCCTATTGTCCTGTAGCCCATCCCAGCCTTGTGCAGGTCTACAATTTTATCCCTGATGTCCATACACAGCTCTCTGGTCTTGGCCATTGTGGAGAGGTTGGAGTCTGTTTGATTGAGTGTGTGGACAGGTGTCTTTTATACAGGTAACGAGTTCAAACAGGTGCAGTTAATACAGGTAATGAGTGGAGAACAGGAGGGCTTCTTAAAGAAAAACTAACAGGTCTGTGAGAGCCTGAATTCTTACTGGTTGGTAGGTGATCAAATACTTATGTTATGCAATAAAATGCAAATTAATTATTTAAAAATCATACAATGTGATTTTCTGGATTTTTGTTTTAGATTCCGTCTCTCACAGTTGAAGTGTACCTATGATAAAAATTACAGGCCTCTACATGCTTTGTAAGTAGGAAAACCTGCAAAATCGGCAGTGTATCAAATACTTGTTCTCCCCACTGTATTTATATGAGTGAACTTGAACCCTTTCCTGGGTAGCTTATCTAAAACTGAACTCATAATGGTAATAGTTTTTATTTCTAATTTATTCTATTTCTGATAATAACAAAGGATTGAATGGCTTTTTCAGCAGATGCCTTCTCTGGTTTAGCTCGGCTGCATCAGGGGTTCTCTATTCTTCGTGCCAGTTCTGCATAGCTTTCTTGCTGGACTGTTGGACTGTTGGTTTCTTGTTCTGTTAGCATGGGGGGTAGTGGGGTGGGGAGGGGCTGTCCACTCTGGAAGGGGCCCGATGGTGCAGGGCGGTGTTGGCCACTAGATGGGGCATGTTGAAAAGCATGATAGGATTCGTCTAGACTTTCAGCATATAGCAATATGATGGTGCGTAGCATAAGAAAAAAATCGTTCAAAAATACTTAACTCACTCAAAATGATATACAGTGGGGCAAAAAAGTATTTAGTCAGCCACCAATCCAGAAAATCACATTGTAGGATTTTTTATGAATTTATTTGCAAATTATGGTGGAAAATAAGTATTTGGTCAATAACAAAAGTTTATCTCAATACTTTGTTATATACCCTTTGTTGGCAATGACAGAGGTCAAACGTTTTCTGTAAGTCTTCACAAGGTTTTCACACACTGTTGCTGGTATTTTGGCCCATTCTTCCATGCAGATCTCCTCTAGAGCAGTGATGTTTCGGGGCTGTCGCTGGGCAACACAGACTTTCAACTCCCTCCAAAGATTTTCTATGGGGTTGAGATCTGGAGACCGGCTAGGCCACTCCAGGACCTTGAAATGCTTCTTACGAAGCCACTCCTTCGTTGCCCGGGCGGTGTGTTTGGGATCATTGTCATGCTGAAAGACCCAGCCACGTTTCATCTTCAATGCCCTTGCTGATGGAAGGAGGTTTTCACTCAAAATCTCACGATACATGGCCCCATTCATTCTTTCTTTTATACGGATCAGTCGTCCTGGTCCCTTTGCAGAAAAACAGCCGCAAAGCATGATGTTTCCACCCCCATGCTTCACAGTAGGTATGGTGTTCTTTGGATGCAACTCAGCATTCTTTCTCCTCCAAACACAACGAGTTGAGTTTTTACCAAAAAGTTCTATTTTGGTTTCATCTGACCGTATGACATTCTCCCAATCCTCTTCTGGATCATCCAAATGCTCTCTAGCAAACTTCAGACGGGCCTGGACATGTACTGGCTTAAGCAGGGGGACACTGCAGGATTTGAGTCCCTGGCGGCGTAGTGTGTTACTGATGGTAGCCTTTGTTACTTTGGTCCCAGCTCTCTGCAGGTCATTCACTAGGTCCTCCGTGTGGTTCTGGGTTTTTTGCTCACCGATCTTGTGATCATTTTGACCCCACGGGGTGAGATCTTGCGTGGAGCCCCAGACCGAGGTAGATTATCAGTGGTCTTGTATATCTTCCATTTCCAAATAACTGATTTCTTCACACCAAGCTGCTTACCTATTGCAGATTCAGTCTTCCCAGCCTGGTGCAGGTCTACAATTTTGTTTCTGGTGTCCTTTGACAGCTCTTTGGTCTTGGCCATAGTGGAGTTTGGAGTGTGACTGTTTGAGGTTGTGGACAGGTGTCTTTTATACTGATAACAAGTTCAAACAGGTGCCATTAATACAGGTAACGAGTGGAGGACAGAGGAGCCTCTTAAAGAAGAAGTTACAGGTCTGTGAGAGCCAGAAATCTTGCTTGTTTGTAGGTGACCAAATACTTATTTTCCACCATAATTTGCAAATAAATTCATAAAAAATCCTACAATGTGATTTTGTCTCTCATAGTTGAAGTGTACCTATGATGATTGATGATAAATTACAGGCCTCTCTCATCTTTTTAAGTGGGAGAACTTGCACAATTGGTGGCTGACTAAATACTTTTTTGCCCCACTGTATTTGAGGAGACAGGTCTATAAATTAGAATATTTTAGGTGACTTAAAGTGCAGGTGCGATTATGTCAATCCTTTTGGTCTCAATTTGACATCAGTGCCATCTGTCTCCTTATCCCACACAACTAGGTAATCACATCTTCTCTACACTACTATCTGCATTGTTGTGAACATCCTGCTTTACAGAACAACAATTTGGTTCTTTCTCTGAACTTCCCTGTCTCTTTCTCCTCCAGACACACCTTCTGGCAGTACCGTAAGGAGAACCCTCAGTCCCGTGTGGGTGAGCCTCCTCCCGACGGCTTGCCGGGCTTCAACAGTGGCGTGATGCTGCTGGACCTGCGGGCCATGCGGACCTCTGCCCTCTACAACCAACTCCTGGAGCCCAGAAACGTGGCCCAACTGGCCGACCAGTACCGCTTCAGGGGCCACCTGGGGGACCAGGACTTCTTCAGCATGATCGGCATGGAACACCCAGGGCTGTTCCACCAGCTGGCCTGCGGCTGGAACCGCCAGCTGTGTACCTGGTGGAGGGAGCATGGATACGGGGACGTGTTCCAGCTCTACTACCGCTGTGAGGGGCCGGTGTATATCTACCATGGAAACTGTAATACGCCCATACCCGATGACTGAGTTGGGACCTCGTAAGGTGTTTCACTAAATGGTGGGTCTGGACTCTGGTGTCTTGTGGTGAACTCATTGGAAGTTGTGGCTCAAGAATGGGTTCTGGAGAGAAAGGAGATATTTGCTGCACAACTTTCTGGATCACAACAAAACTCCAAAAAGGCATTAGTTTGGCCATGTGGCAACAAAAGTTTTGGAACCAAAACCACTTCTGTTATTTACCACTGCTACTTTAAAAATTGCTCCCACTTCTGCCACCTGCTGGACAGGTGTGCAATACAGACAGTACATGGCATCTCACTCACTCCACTAATGTCAAGTGATGCTAATGATGAACGTGGAGCATAAAGGGACGTTGGTGGTGAAAGTGGCCCCTTTGCCGAATGCCATACTTCGTTCTCTCAGTTCACTTTTTGGGAACATTCAACGTTCTTGAAAAATGTTGAACTGCAGTACAAAAAATAATGGTTAGTGTGCATAAGAGAAGATGGCAAACTTTCACCAACCTCAATAACTCTTTGCGTTGAATATAAGTGACAAACTGTAATATAATACCCTGGTGTAATGTATTAGAGAATATGAGCCGTTTAGTGTAAGCATTGTATCTGTGCTAATGTGTGTTTGTTGTGTATCATGGTTGTCTGTCTGTCTGTCTCTCTCCTCTCCTTCCCCACTCTCGGTCACTGTATGTCTCTTTTCTCCTTCTAATCAGCCTTTCTCAGGCGCAAGATTAGGTGAGGATTAATAATCAGTGCTCATTCACTGCCCTCTCCGGTGACATGCTGAGGAGGCTTTGTTTACCAGTGTTTGGGAGTAGTGAACCACATGTAGTTCAATTAGTAATTTAACTACATTTTTCAGTAGCTTGGTGGTAGTTGAATTCAATTCAAATCTAGGTAGTGTTTCAGTAGTTAAACTTTTTTTCCATGTAGCGGTGTAGATAGCTACTGGAATTACACACTACTTTTGCAAAAATAAAATATAGGTGCAGTATGCAATAATTTCATTTCTTATTCCAGCATCAGACCTGCCTAAATCTCACTTGAAACAGTTTTTGTGTTAAATAGGCAAAATTACAACTGGTTGCATATGACCCCAAAGAAATCTGTTCTTGTAATTTGTAGTCTGGCATTTCAGATTTACATATGAAAATGTTTCACAAAGTAGTTTGGATGTAGTGAAGTATATTTTCAAAGTATCTTTATTTAAGTTAACGCATACAGATGCTTGGCCCACTCACAAACATACACATTGTCATGTGGAATTTAGCCACCATAGTGACTACATATTGACACAATTTTGTGTTAGTCTCTGTGTTTCCTGGAGCTGACGTTAATATATATATATATATACTGTTGAAGTCGGAAGTTTACATAGACTTACGCTGAAGTCATTAAAAAAAAGAATTTAACCACTCCACAGATTTCATGTTAACAAACTATAGTTTTGGCAAGTCGGTTAGGACATCTACTTTGTGCATGACACAAGTAATTCTTCCAACAATTGCTTACAGGCAGATTATTTCACTTATAATTCACTATATCACAATTCCAGTGGGTCAGAAGTTTACATACACTAAGTTTGACTGTGACTTTAAACAGCTTGGAAAGTTCCAGAAAATATTCAGCTTTAGAAGCTTCTCATAGGCTAATTGACATAATTTGAGTCAATTGGAGGTGTACCTGTGGATGTATTTCAAGGCCTACCTTCAAACTCAGTGCCTCTTTGCTTGACATCATGGGACATTCAAAAGAAATCAGCCAAGACCTCAGAAGAAAATTGTAGAATTCCACAAGTCTGGCTCATCCTTGGGAGCAATTTCCAAATGCCTGAAGGTACCACGTTCATTTGTACAAACAACAGTATGCAAGTATAAACACCATGGGACCACGCAGCTGTCATACCGCTCAGGAAGGAGACGCGTTGTCTCCTAGAGATGAACGCACTTTGGTGCGAAAAGTGCAAATCAATCCCAGAACAACAGCAAAGGACCTTGTGAAGATGCTGGAGGAAACAGGTGCAAAAGTATCTATATCCACAGTAAAACAAGTCCTATATCAACAACCTGAAAGGCTGCTCAGCAAGGAAGAAGCCACTGCTCCAAAACCGCCTTAAAAAAAGCCAGACTGTGGTTTGCAGCATCATGTTGTGGGGGTGGCAGCATCATGTTGTGGGGGTGCTTTGCTGCAGGAGGGACTGGTGCACTTCACAAAATAGATGGCATCATGAGGAAGGAAAATTATGTGGATATATTGGAGCAGTAAGTTAAAGCTTGGTTGCAAATGGGTCTTCCAAATGGACAATGACCCCAAGTATACTTCCAAAGTTGTTGCAAAATGGCTTAAGAACAACGAAGTCTAGGTATTGGAGTGGCCATCACAAAGCCCTGACCTCAACCCTATAGAAAATTTGTGGGCAGAACTGAAAAGCGTGTGTGTGCAAGGAGGCCTACAAACCTGACTCAGTTACACTAGTTCTGTCAGGAGGAATGGGCCAAAATTCACCCAACTTATTGTGGGAAGCTTGTGGAAGGCTACCTGAAGGCAATGCTACCGAATACTAATTGTGTATGTAAACTTCTGACCCACTGGGAATGTGATGAAAGAAATAAATAATTCTCTCTACTATTATTCTGACATTTCACATTAAAATAAAGTGGTATCCTAACTGACCTAAGACAGGGAATTTTTACTAGGATTAAATGTCAGGAATTGTGAAAAACTGAGTTTAAATGTATTTGGCTAAGGTGTATGTAAACCTCTGACTTTAACTGTGTGTGTGTGTGTGTATATATATATATATATACCATTTAGCAGACGCTTTTATCCAAAGCAACGTACTCATGCGTGCATACATTTTACGTATGGGTGGTCATGGGAATCAAACCCACTATCCTGGCGTTGCAAGCGCCATACTCTAACCACACAGCTACAGAGAATAGCAGAAATCTAACTCTGGAGCTTTTATATTCCACTAGAGCAGGGTTACCCGACTGGCGGCCCGTGATTCTATTTGGCTCCCCAACTTTTCTGAGCAAATCATTTTTTTTATTGCTGGACGTAAAAGACTGTATAAACACCAGCAAAGGAGTTCCAAGTGATTTAAATGTGGGACATCTGTTCCAAAGTATTCCACACGCATAATAGAGAGATACTGTATGTGATTGTATACAAATGTAAGCAAGGTTTGAAATGATTCTGTTTTAGTCAAATATTATATCTGCTTTGGCTTCTTGCAGTCCATTTGCAGTTATTTACAAATTATTTGGAAGTTCGATGCAATTTAACCTCCCATGTTAACGTAATGGTGAGAGGTTAGCATGTCTTGGGGGTATGATATTTGTGCGTCTAACTTTCTCACTTCACGATTCATTCAGGATTATACGTAATCGTGGTAACATCCAAATGAATGTAGAAGTGTTTAGAAACATATTCTATTCTTATTTACAATAAAAGTGACTCCAAAATGACACACTAAATTATTTACCATTTATTTCTATTGGGCACAAAATAATCTGAAACAACCAAAACAAACAGCAAATGCATCCAACAAATTCATAGTCACAAGCTTGATTTCGTCATTGTGTGCTATGAATATGGGACCAAATACTTAACTTTTACTACTTTTAATACACATATAAGTGTATGCCCCAGTCTTTTTTGTCCCCTAAAATGGGGGGAGGACTATGTACAAAAATCCTGTCATTTCTAAACTGTTTACCCGATATGGATCAAAATACCCTCAAATTAAAGCTGACGGTCTGCACTGCAACCTCTTAGTAATTGTATAATTTCAAATCCAAAGTGCTGGAGTACAGAGCCTAAACAAGAAACAATTTCACTGTCCCAATACTTTTGGAGCTCACTGTACATAACAAATCTGAAGGCAAGCATATGAGGTCACACTTTTTTTGTATTTGGTCCATTGACTAGCTCCTATGTGAATGTACCCTGAGAGCCTATAGAGTAGACTCAGTAGAGTTGAACCCAGCAATCAGCCTGCAGGTAAGAGGAATCAACTGCTCTGACACGTCAATCTGTGTACGCTGTGTTGTGCTGCCTGCAGATCATATCAAGGTCAAGGATAAGCCACTCCAGACTTGTCAATGCACTCCAGAACATATAGAATAAGATGCAATAGCAGAGGTCATCTGCTGTTGCTGTGTGATGACGGAGCCAAAGTCATGTCTTTTTTCCTTTTGTTGAGTGAGACAGAATCACATGTATTTTGTGTTGTTTCTTTGTGCTTGTCAAGTTAACGTCTAGTTTTGTCTCTGTGGATTGTCATTTAAATGTTTTTCAGTTGCTGCTTTTGAACTGTACTTTTGAGTTTTGTCTCATTTCGGTTATGTGGATGTGATTATGAGCTGTGTTTTGTTGTATTGTGTTAGTGTCAGTGCCACTCATTTGTGTCATATTGTGCAATGTAATTTCAAAGGGCAAGGGTTCAGAAGACCCAACTATACTTTCTCTGAAGTGTCTTTTAAATTATCGGGTTGCATTCCAAAACACTGAATGGGCGCAAATGCTCCTGTATTGAATGTAGAAACCCCAAAATGTTATGTTTTCTTCAAGGGCATATTCAGCAAAAACGGGTACTCAACACAATGAACACATGCACTACGTACTGTATTTAAAAAAATCTCAATAAGAACTTGTGTGTCTGTGCAATCTGTGCACAGCATTTTCATAACCTGTTTCCTTCAAGATATCATTTTAACATTGACTGAAAAGAACTGTCATATTTCTATTCCGTGTTCTTCTCTACATTGAATTGGTTAAGCACTCACTGTCGTCACTTCTGAGACATTTTTTGTAACATACCCTTGCCATCTTGAAATGATCTCTAATCAGTATTTCACATACCTTGGTTTTTATAATATTTGCTGAATTTATCATCAAAACATTTTAGACATTTGTGTTTCAGGCTAGCTTTATGGTAAATGAAAGTAACATTATGAATAGAGTAGATCATCTGTTTAATGTGAAATTCTGACGAAGGCTGTGTCCCAAATCGACGAGGATGCTGACTTTTTGAGGCCACATTTCAAGACAGGACTAAAGAGAATAATATGCCTTTTGAAAGGGTGATTTTGAAGTCCACTTCCAATGTTTCTTTCGCCGGGTAGGATATTCATGAATGGCAGAATCTGATTATATTTTTTTGCAAAGTAGGTGGGTATGTTTTTATTTTAGTTTATATTATATGTTTTCGCGATCTTCCTTATACTCACATTCAAAGTTTGTTTGCGTACCGCCAGGCGCAAGAAAGAAGAGTAAGAAGAAGAAGAAATTAATGGCTGACAAAAGTCCCCTCTGAGAACATTTGACAGAAAGCATGTGGAATAACTTTGTGAAATGTATAGTGTTTGTGCCTACAAAATTATTTTTAAATGTTAAATTCCTTTATTATGAATTCTTAATTCAATAATTTGGACATACAAAGTTTTCTTTTATCAACCTGCTAGCCAAACTAGCTAGCCAGCTAACAATTGACACAGTGATCTAATGTTCGCTGCTAGCTGGCTAGCAAGATATCTCATCCAAATTAGTTGATCAGCTCTTTAGATGAACAACTAAACTGACTAATTGTGAATTCAGTATTTTTTTTATCCTGGTGAACTTGCTAGCCAGCTAATGAAAAATGAAGCAAATACATTTTTCGATCTGTTTTTAGGGACTCAAGATGGCAACTGAACTGATAGCTAGTTCACTTCACTTCATTTTCAAAATCTTTCCCGACTGGTTTGTAAATTTAGATTTTTTATATATTATTTGAAGGCAATGCTACCAAATACTAATTGAGTGTATGTAAACTTCTGACCCACTGGGAATGTGATGAAAGAAATAAAAGCTGAAATAAATCATTCTCTCTACTATTATTCTGACATTTCACATTCTTAAAATAAAGTGCTGATCCTAACTGACTTAAGACAGGGACGTTTTACTAGGATTAAATGTCAGGAATTGTGGAAAAACTGAGTTTAAATGTATTTGGCTAAGGTGTATGTAAACTGTATTTGTAGATATACTGTATTTGTTATAAATAATACTATTTAACTTGACATACTGATGCTGATTGTAAAACATTTCACAACTTTCCCCTAAGCCAGAAGCATCCATGTAGTAATTACATTTGGATAAAAAATGTTAATGTAATTTTCTGACATTGGGGGGCAATGTTGGGGCAATGTTTCATTTAATGTCTTCCTACTTGTTAATATAAAGCTGAAGTTACCCCAGTATCTGTGCGTTAGATGTTGACAATTGTGTATGACGGGTCTCCTCTCTAACGCCCAGGAAGCTCTGATTCACACTCTCATTAGACAGTTCTGCAGTTCTAGACAGTTACTCACCAAATATGGAGTTTCGCTGAGCAACTATCTTAATTTATGGCTGGCATGTACATTCAAAAAAGCTAAATTTAAATGTACAAGAAACTCTTGCAGAGCTGTCTACTGGAAGTTTGAATGAGAGCAAGCTGAAGTCAGCACTGTGCAAAGACAGTCATTAGACACCATTCACCCGTGTGTCTTTAGGGCACCTCATCGTCTCTGGCCACTCTGAGGTAATGTATTTCGGACAATTATTCTGCACTAGGTAGTAGTGACTTGAGTCCTATGTGACAAGCTTGTATTTTCACAGAAATCACCCAGGTAGACAGTGGAATTACCTCAAGGTTTGTTGAATAAATTGGCACATAATCAGTGCCTTGGAGTGGAATTTACTCCTGCAATTTGATGCCAATGTTTGATAGTTAGTCACCCTTGACTTCAATTGAAAGAACTGTGGAAATGCACACCTCCGACTGAGTGGGAACTGGAATTCCAATTACACTTTCTGTTTTCTCTCTGCCTGCTAGGCCCTGCTTCTATTCCTCTGAAGAGAAAGCGAGTGAAAGAGAAACGGAGAGCAAGGCTTGACTTTCATCTTTGTCAGAATGTGAGTCAAACTAGAGGAGTTCAAACAAAAGTCCTTGTAGCCAAGATTATAATACATTTTTCCAAGTAGTTGTTTGCGGTGCTAATTCCAGAAAGAGTCAATGTAAAAGTATATCCATAGGGAAAAGCATGTGCAGGATATCAAAGTTATATGCTTAGTATTTTCATTTATTTAGAGCCATCACATTCAGACCCCTACTGTAACATCTATAGACTTTTTCCACGTTTTGTTACGTTACAGCCTTATAAAATGTATTTAAAAAAAATTCCCCTTATCATTCTACACACAATACCCCATAATGACAAAGCAAAAACTGTTTAGAATTTTTTTCTAATATATATAATATTTAATAAATTATATCACATTTACATAAGTATTCCTTTACTCAGTACTTTGTTGAAGCCGCTTTGTCAGCAATTACAGCATTGAGTCTTCTTGGGTATGACTCCCATTCCTCTCTGCAGATCCTTTTAAGCTCTGTCAGGTCGGATGGGGAGCATTGCTGCATAGCTATTTTCAGGTCTCTCCAGAGATGTTCGATTGGGATCAAGTCCGGGCTCTGGCTGGGTCACTCAAGGACATTCAGAGACTTGGCCCAAAGCCACTCCTGCGTTGTCTTGGCTGTGTGCTTAAGATTGTTGTCCTGTTGGAAGGTGAACCTTCGCCTCAGTCTGAGGTCCTGAGTGCTCTGGAGCAGGTTTTCATCAAGGATCTCTCTGTACTTTGCTCCGTTCATCTTTGCCTCGATCCTTACCAGTATCCCAGTCCCTGCCGCTGTAAAACATCCCCACAGCACGATGCTGCCACCATCATGCTTTACTGTAGGGATGGTGCCAGGTTTCCTCCAGACGTGACGCTTGGCATTCAGGCCAAAGATTTCAATCTTGGTTTCATCAGACCAGAGAATCTTGTTTATCATGGTCTGAGAGTCTTTAGGTGCCTTTTGGCAAACTCCAAGTGGGCTGTCATGTGGATTTTACTAAGGAGTGGCTTCCGTCTGGTCACTCTACCATAAAGGCCTGATTGGTGGAGTGCTGCAGAGATGGTTTTCTTTCTGGAAGGTTCTCCCATCTCCACAGAGGAACTCTGGAGTTCTGTCAGAGTGACCATCGGGTTCTTGGTCATCTCCCTGACCAAGGCCCTTCTCCCCTGATTGCTCAGTTTGGCCGGGCAGCCAGCTCTAGGAGGAGGCACTGTACATAGCCACTGAAAGGAAGGGTGCCCAAAATGATATAATTACAATTTTGGCAGCACGTGTGCCAAATCTCACCATAGAAATATAATCACAATGAACTGAAGAGAGCTGGGACCACAGTCTCAAAGAAAACCATTAGTAACACACTATGCCGCCATGGATTAAAATCCTGCAGCGCACGCAAGGTCCCCCTGCTCAAGCCAGCGCATGTCCAGGCCCGTCTGCAGTTTGCCAATGACCATCTGGATGATCCAGAGGATCTGATGAGACAAAAATAGAGCTTTTTGGTCTAAACTCCACTCGCCGTGTTTGTAGGAAGAAGAAGGATGAGTACAACCCCAAGAACACCATCCCAACCGTGAAGCATGGAGGTGGAAACATCATTCTTTGGGGATGCTTTTCTGCAAAGGGGACAGGACGACTGCACCGTATTGAGGGGAGGATGGATGGGGCCATGTATAGCGAGATCTTGGCCAACAACCTCCTTCCCTCAGTAAGAGCATTGAAGATGGGTCGTGGCTGGTTCTTCCAGCATGACAACGACCCGAAACACACAGCCAGGGCAACTAAGGAGTGGCTCCGTAAGAAGCATCTCGAGGTCCTGGAGTGGCCTAGCCAGTCTCCAGACCTGAACCCAATAGAAAATCTTTGGAGGGAGCTGAAAGTCCGTATTGCCCAGCGACAGCCCCGAAACCTGAAGGATCTGGAGAAGGTCTGTATGGAGGAGTGGGCCAAAATCCCTGCTGCAGTGTGTGCAAACCTGGTCAAGAACTACAGGAAACGTATGATCTCTGTAATTGCAAACAGGTTTCTGTACCAAATATTAAGTTCTGCTTTTCTGATGTATCAAATACTTATGTCATGTAATAAAATGCAAATTAATTATTTAAAAATCAATGTGATACAATGTGATTTTCTGGATTTTTGTTTTAGATTCCGTCACTCACAGTTGAAGTGTACCTATGATAAAAATTACAGACTTCTACATGCTTTGTAAGTGGGAAAACCTGCAAAATCGGCAGTGTATCAAATACTTGTTCTCCCCACTGTATATGAAAATACTAAGCATATAACTCAAACAAAAGGAGGCCATGGCTGCTCTAGTAACCCTTCCACCTGCCTACATAGAGGCTTCATTTATGTCCTTATTTGTCAGTCAAGACCAGACAAGGAACATTGCATCCGGCGACCGTGAAAGACCAATTCAGTCACACAAACAACCCCTTCACCCATTGCCTTTCTCCACGTCAGAATCATTACCTGTTTGGGACCAGACATGGTCTCTCTCACACACACACACACACAGGTCCCTGCGTCCTGTCTCTGTTACACACCTGGCCTTTAGACATTTCTCTGAGAAGGGCAGTGGGATTGGAACAGGTAACAGATATGGCCTGCAATATTGCGCAACATACTGAGCCATATCCCTATGATTGTACCCCTACTCTACCTCACCATTTAAGGAACAAATGCTTCCCAGTACTGATGCCAAATTGATTTGTTGATATTTGCCTATATAAGTGGGTAGTTTTGGGGGGGTCCTTACATTTTTTCAGTAGTGGTTTTCTATTCAGGGGGTCCTTAAATTAGGAGACTAAACTCACCAATTAATAGTTCTCAACAGTGATGACACTGCTGGCTGCAGCAAGTTTTCTTTTTCATTTGCCAAGCAGCATCCTGGTCGTCATCAGAGGCTTTATATAAGAGGAGCTACAGGGGGGAGCAGCAGTAGTAATAGATTCACTGAGGCGTCACAGTTGGGTCGTTCCACCAATTCAGTGCCTTTTGAGATGTGTAACTTGGTGAAAAAAAACCTGTTTGATTTGACCTAATCTTAACATTCTGTGATAATGAGCACATGATCAACTTCATAAAGTTTTCCCATCTCAAGGTTAAATAAAAAAACTACACATTTCATTTTAAAGTCTTTATTCAAATTAAACAATCTGATTTATTGAATTCTCCATGTGGTCTATATTAAAGGGCACTTAATTGAATATAACCGGCATTTACAATTCAATATTGGTCACAATTTCTACTTAAAATATCAAAGGGACGCATGCAAAGGGCAATCATTTTGTTGAACGACCCAGTTCTCTCTCTGTGAACGAGAAAAGCCTGAGTCAGTCCAGTAGGCCCCTATCATTTGTTTATTCTTTGCTTGCCCAGTTTTCTAAAAGTTATCAATCCGGATTTCGGCTATTGGATAGGATTAAATGCATTGAATTAGAATTAATAGAATGGTCAAATTATTGACTTGAACGGGGACTCCTATTCTAATCATTATATTTCTAAGCATTTCATCCTATCCGGTAGGCAAAATCCCTGATAGATAACTATCTCTAGTCCTGAAGGAAAGGAGATGAGGGAAGAAAATAACAGGTCATTAATTAGTACTGAACTATGACTGGATAGTTTCCATCATATTACAAACACCCAGGGCCGGCCCTAGCTATTTGGGGGCCCTAAGTGAGATTTGGTTTTTGGGCTTATGTCGCTTATGCCCAGTCCCGTTCCTGCAAACACCTACCAGGGTCAAGGGAAGGGTTCAAGGAAACTAGACACTAGAGACTCTAGCCTATTGAGAGACTCTAGCCTATTGAGAGATCCTAGCCTACTGAGAGACCCTAGCCTACTGAGAGACCCTAGCCTACTGAGAGACCCTAGCCAGGGATTTCTCTCCAGATCCCATATACTGTTGCATTTTCTTATTGATTAGGACGAGCTGTCACTTAGACTCCTATAAGTCTAAATGTTCATGGCATCCTTCTCGGTTCCCTCCCACCTCATATCAAGTTGGGCATGACGGATGGTGATTATGATGGAGGTCTGAATTAGTCTTCTCTGCAGGTAGTGATTATAGTCCTTCTGCTTCACACACTGACAACAGTGTGGTGACGTTGAAGTAGTTTTTGAAAAAATAAATTGCCACCAGCTGAAACGCACTACCGCCCACTGAATTGGTTTTAGGGGAGCAGGTGTGCGGTGTTACGTTGTTACCTCACGTGTAAACTATCACCAGGTTCCACGTAGTAGCTGTGATTGAGAATGTGCTGTCAGGCGACTTGTGTTTTTGATTGTGTGTGTTTAATTGTGTAGGTGTGTGTGTGTTTGTGTACACACATAGTTGCTGAGCAGTAAATGAATGGACTCTCTCTGACAGCTTCCATCAACAGGCTTATATGAATTTATCTCACTGACTCACCACAGCCCTGACTGACGCTGTTGGCCGCTCGCCATCTGGGCCAGGAAATGAGGTCAGAGCCAGGGTCACAGGGATGGGTAAATGCTGAGTAGATTATTCCTCGGTTTTATCAGCGCTCTCTGTCAAAGTGGGCAGTTAGGCTATATCACTTATTAGGAGGTTATTCATCATTTTTATTCACACCGCGTATTAGTTTTTCTGAGAGGATTAGTCTGGGGACTTCTGATTGATTTGGTAGTTCACAAAAGTGCCATCATCCATATGGGAGTGGTAGTCAATGCATCATACGATAAATCACTCACTCTTTTATGAGAAAAAAAAAAAAAGTAACTTAGCTTTGAAATGTATACCACCTTGGGCATCTGGTTGTGTAGGGTACACCTTTAATTATTTTATATATACAGTTGAAGTCGGAAGTTTACATACACCTTAGCCAAATACATTTAAACTCAGTTTTTCACAATTCCTGACATTTAATCCTAGTAAAGATTCCCTGTCTTAGGTCAGTTAGGATCACCACTTTATTTTAAGAATGTGAAATGTCAGAATAATAGTAGAGAGAATTATTTATTTCAGCTTTTATTTCTTTCATCACATTCCCAGTGGGTCAGACGTTTACATACACTCAATTAGTATTTGCTAGCATTGCCTTTAAATTGCTTAACTTGGGTCAAATGTTTCGGGTAGCCTTCCACAAGCTTCCCACAATAAGTTGGGTGAATTTTGGCCCATTCCTCCTGACAGAACTGGTGTAACTGAGTCAGGTTTGTAGGCCTCCTTGCTTGTACACGCTTTTTCAGTTCTGCCCACATATTTTCTATAGGATTGATGTCAGGGCTTTGTGATGGCCACTCCAATCTGAGGACCCATGCCAAATATTTTCAGTCTCCTGAGATGGAATAGGCTTTGTCGTGCCCTCTTTACGACTGTCTTGGTGTGTTTGGACCATTCTAGTTTGTTGGTGATGTGGACACCAAGGAACTTGAAGCTCTCAACCTGCTCCACTGCAGCCCCATTGATGAGAATGGGGCGTGCTCAGTCTTCCTCCTTTTTCTTGTAGTCCACAATCATCTCCTTTATTTTGATTACGTTGAGGGAGAGGTTGTTGTCCTGGCACCACACGGCCAGGTCTGTTGTGTCATCTGCAAACTTAATGATGGTGTTGGAGTCGTGCCTGGACATGCAGTCATGGGTGAACAGGGAGTACAGGAGGGGACTGAGCATGCACCCCTTAGGGGCCCAGTGTTGAGGATCAGCGTGGCAGATGTGTTGTGTCCTGCCCTTACCACCTGGGGGCGGCCCATCAGGAAGTACAGGGTCCAGTTGCAGAGGGAGGTGTTCAGTCCCAGGATCCTTAGCTTAGTGATGAGCTTTGAGGGCACTATGGTGTTGAACGCTGAGCTGTAGTCAATGAATAGCATTCTCACGTAGGTATTTATTTTGTCCAGGTGGGAAAGGGCAGTGTGGAGTGCAGTAGAGATTGCATCATCTGTGGATCTGTTTGAGCGGTATGCAAATTGGAGTGGGTCTAGTGTTTCTGGGATAATGGTGTTAATGTGAGCCATGACCAGCCTTTCAAAGCACTTCATGGTTACGGATGTGAGTGCTACAAATGATGTCAATTAGCCTATCAGAAGCTTCTAAAGCCATGACATAATTTTCTGTAATTTTCCAAGCTTTTTAAAGGCACAGTCAACTTAGTGTATGTAAACTTCTGGCCCACTGGAATTGTGATATAGTGAATTATAAGTGAAATAATCTGTCTGTAAACAATTGTTGGAAGAATTACTTTATGTCATGCGTAAAGTAGATGTCCGTATATATATATATATACGTGTGTGTGTGTGTGTGTGTGTGTGTGTGTGTACAGTTGTGGTCAAAAGTTTTGAGAATGACACAAGTATTGGTCTCCACAAAGTTTTCTGCCTCAGTGTTGATGATGGCAATTTGCATATACTCCAGAATGTCATGAAGAGTGATCAGATGAATTGCAATTAATTGCAAAGTCCCTCTTTGCCATGAAAATTAACTTAGTCCCCAAAAAACATTTCCACTGTATTTCAGCCCTGCCACAAAAGGACCAGCTGCCATCATGTCAGTGACTGTCTCGTTAACACAGGTGAGAGTGTTGACGAGGACAAGGCTGGAGATCACTCTGTCATGCTGATTGAGTCAGAATAACAGACTGGAAACTTTAAAAGGAGGGTGGTGCTTGAAATCATTGTTCTTCCTCTGTCAACCATGGTTACCTGCAAGGAAACACGTGCCGTCATCATTGCTTTGCACAAAAAGGGCTTCACAGGCAAGGATATTGCTGCTGGTAAGATTGCACCTAAATCAACCATTTTATCGGATCATCAAGAACTTCAAGGAGAAAGGTTCAATTGTTGTGAAGAAGGCGTCAGGGCGCCCAAGAAAGTCCAGCAAGCGCCAGGATCGTCTCCTAAAGTTGATTCAGCTGCAGGATCGGGGCACCACCAGTGCAGAGCTTGCTCAGAAATGGCAGCAGGCAGGTGTGAGTGCATCTGCACGCACAGTGAGACAAAGACTTTTGGAGGATGGCCTGGTGTCAAGAAGGGCAGCAAAGAAGCCACTTCTCTCCAGAAAAAATATCAGGGACAGACTGATATTCTGCAAAAGGTACAGGGATTTACCATTGTTTGGGCCATCCGGAAAACACCTTGTCCGGAGAAGACAAGGTGAGTGCTACCATCAGTCCTGTGTCATGCCAACAGTAAAGCATACTGAGACCATTCATGTGTGGGGTTGCTTCTCAGCCAAGGGAGTGGGCTCACTCACAATTTTGCCTAAGAACACAGCCATGAATAAAGAATGGTACCAACATCCTCCGAGAGCAACTTCTCCCAACCATCCAAGAACAGTTTGGTGACGACCAATGCCTTTTCCAGCATGATGGAGCACCTTGCCATAAGGCAAAAGTGATAACTAAGTGGCTCGGGGAACAAAACATGGACATTTTGGGTCCATGGCCAGGAAACTCCCCAGACCTTAATCCCATTGAGAACTTGTGGTTGATCCTCAAGAGGCGGGTGGACAAACAAAAACCTACAACTTCTGACAAACTCCAAGCATTGATTATGCAAGAATGGCCTGCCATCAGTCAGGATGTGGCCCAGAAGTTAATTGACAGCATGCCAGGGCGGATTGCAGAGGTCTTGAAAAAGAAGGGTCAACACTGCAAATATTGACTCTTTGCGTAAACTGAATGTCATGAAAGCCTTTGACACTTATGGAATACTTGTAATTATACTTCAGTGTACCATAGTAACTACTGACATAAAGATCTAAGAACACTGAAGCAGCAAACTTTGTGGAGACCAATACTAGTGTCATTCTAAAAACTTTTGACCACGACTGTATATATACAGCGGGTGAAATAAGTATTGAACACTTCACCATGTTTCTCAGTAAATATATTTCCAAAGGTGCTATTGACATGAAATCTTCACCAGATGTTGGTAACAACCCAAGTAATCCATACATACAAAGAAACCAAAACAAATAAGTTCAGAAATTAAGTTGTGTAATAATGTGAAATGACACAGGGAAAAGTACTGAACACATGAAGAAAGGGAGGTGCAAAAAGGCATGGAAAGCCAAGACAACAGCTGAAAACTATCAGTAATTTAAAGGTCGCATTGCCAAGGTGTCACACAAGACACATCTCATGATGGGTAAAAGCAAAGAGCTGTCTCAAGACATTCGCAACCTAATTGTTGCAAAACATAATGATGGCATTGGTTATAGGCACATTTCTAAGCTTCTGAATGTTCCAGTGAGCACTGTTGGGGCCATAATACGGAAGTGGAAAGACAATCATTTCACCATAAATTTGCCTCGACCAAGTGCTCCTCGCTAGATTTCTGAAAATAAAGTTGCTAGAATGGCCCAGCCAATCACCTGACTTAAATCCCATTGAAAATCTATGGAAATAACTGAAGATCAAGATTCATAGAAGAGGCCCACGTAACCTTCAAGATTTGAAGACTGTTTGTGTGGAAGAATGGGCCAAAATCACACCAGAGCAATGCATGCGACTAGTTTCTCCATACAGGAGGGGTCTTGAAGCTGTCATTACCAACAAAGGCTTTTGTACAAAGTATTAAATAAATATCAGTAAGTGTGTTCAATACTTGTCATTTCACATTATTACACATAACTTAATTTCTGAACTTATTTGTTTTGGTTTCTTTGTATGTATGGATTACTTGGGTTGATACCAACATCTGGTGAAAAGTTCATGTCAATAGCACCTTTGGAAATATATTTACTGAGAAAAATGGTGACGTGTTCAATACTTATTTCACCAGCTGTATATATATATGTGTGATGTGTGTGTGTGATGTGTGTGTGTGTGTGTGTGTGTGTGTGTGTGTGTGTGTATATATATATATATATATATATATATATATATATATATATTTTTTTTTTTATTATGTTTTTGTTTTGTTTATTGAACCTTTATTTAACCAGGCATGTCAGTTAAGAACAAATTCTTATTTACAATGACGGCCTACACCAGCCAAACCCGGACGGCGCTGGGCCAATTGTGCGGCACCCTATGGGACTCCCAAGCACGGCCGGATTGTGATACCGACTGGAATCGAACCAGGGTGTCTGTTGTGACCAGAGGGAGTACAACAATGACCTGATGTGACTTTTTGTAGCAGGTTAGGAGAGTATTTTAGGTAACCCTTTTCCTAACCTTAAAATAAGTCTCCTAATCTGCTGTGTAAATTCTTCTAACCTGCTACAAAAAAGTCGCTTCTGGTCATAGCTGTATTCCCTCTAGTCAGAATCGACAAGTGGTCAATGCTAAATGCATCAACATGGCCCTAATGACTCATCACAGCAGCATGTGAGTCTCCACTCCTGCTGTGCAGCCAAAACACTTACCTAATTGATGCAACTGGGAGGTAAGTGTCGTTGGTGCTCTGTTGCTGAGCCTAAGTCTTTAACACAGTGGATAAGACCCGTGGGAAACCACATGACTCCCTACCAACTCACCCACTCCACCATAGCACACATACATTATCAGACACTGTCCTGGAACAGACCAAAATAATGTAGGTTACATACCATTCCAGTGTCCTGGACAAGCCTAATTGAAGTGTATTACAATAGGTTAAGGGTAACTGACTTAAGGTATGTGCAAAGTATTTAATGTAGACCAATGTTTTTAATTCTACAGTGTGACACATAGTACCACCACACACAGTCTTGAAGGAGGTAAGGTCACTGCTGTTGACTTTACTGATGACAAACAGCCTGTTTTGACTTCAGCCTCCTAGAAATGTCACCTCTCCAGTGAATTCCTCTTATCGATTCGTACCAGAGTTAATTATTGTAGGACAAGTGCCACTGACATCAATTGCCATCTGTTAAAACATTTCAGTGGTGGTTGTTCTCAAAGTTCAAAATCCAAGTCGATTGTGTCTTTTCATTTAACATCAAACCATTATTTAGAACCAGTTCACGACAAGGACAAATATTCCAGATTTTTGTTTGATAATTTTTTGGCAATGCCTCTGTCAAGAAATTATTTTGCACATGCTGCCATCCAAATGGTTATCTGAAAATCTTTGAATCATTCATTTCTAAGCCATTGAATAATAGGGTATGTTACAAAAGAAGAGGACCCTTTGAAGTTTATCTATTTTGAGACCTCATCTTGGGATAAACCATAATATGGATCAGTATCACAATGGGTCAGTCTCATGGTCTGGTTGCTCAGACCGCCTTTGTAGTTGTGTCCTTTGAGTAGACAACTTAAACAGGCCTGGTTAAGCTCTTGACACAGTGTGATTCAGGAAAAGGCTGGCTGTTCATTATGACCAATGGTTGTCCCCCGTGGCTGGTGAACAGGACCCCTCAATGCACTCTCTATTTTCACCAGTTCCTCTCAACTCGAGCAGTCTTGCATTACTCAACCCGCGCAGTCTTGCATTACTCATATGATTGAAAATAGAATGTGGCTCATGCAGAAGAAAAACAGGACAAGATGTCTGAAGATGTCTTACAGTATGTATTGCACTATTAACTGAGTTAACTTTCTTCAGTAAGGGCTGACTCGTAACTTCTCCCATTGACATCAATGCATGATTTACATCACCTACTCCTGTATAACTTTGAGATTTGTGCCTCTGGAGGATTTGGCCCTAAGGTCCCATAATGATGACAACAATTGAGCAGTGTGTTCTGGGTTCTCAGTGATGGTATTGGTATTCTGTGTCACAGTAGTAATCAGTGGCGTGCTGACCTGGTTTCCTGCACACTGTCTCTCTACCCTCTGAGCCACACAGCACTGTGAAACCATTTACACCTAATTTGTATCACTTACGACATGACCTGCAGAGAACAGAAGTGTACACTCAGTGGACCCTGTGTGTGTGTGTGAGAGAGAGGAGGGAAAGCACTCCCGGACAATGAGCCTGCCGCGGGCGACAATGTTCTCCCGTGCTGGCATCCTTCCCGAGCTCATCATCCTCACTTCAGTTGATTAGTGGCCCTTCCTCCCCACCAGAGGACTCCTGATAGCTCCTCCTGATAGAAGATAATAACATCATCCAGAGCACCATGGGACGGACAGACACAAGAGATGCAGAACCCTCTGTCCGTCCGTTCATCCGCGCTGTCTGTCTGTGTTTTCTGTCTGTCCGTTTGTCTTTCTGCCAGCCAGACTGTATGTCTGACCATCTTGCTGTCTGTCTGTTTGTGTCAATTTTTTTAGAATTTTTCTTGTCATTTATGCCAGTGTGGTTTGTAAATGCTAAACACATTTCTGAGATTTTCAACCAAGTGAAGTGAACCAAAGTGTGTGAAATTTGGTCTTGACCAGTACGTGGTATCCCTACAGGAGTCTACCTACCTCCCAGGTCCACATCCTGTTGTGTTCATACGGCGAACACGCTGTAATGTCAACACTGTCCGTGGTGACGCAGGATCTCAGATGGACTGACCGACTGACCTATGCTTCGTAAAGTTTAAACTGTTATTAAACTGGTGTAACAACTAGTAAACTGGTATAACAGTTGTAATATGTAAGAACCTTGTGATGCCTATTATCAGTATGCAAACACTACGTTTTGCGGCACAATATAGAACGGGACCGAAATGTCAACAGAAACACCAACCTGCATTGAATACCCCACCAAGAGTAATTCCATAAACATAAACAGCCTCCTGACTTTGCAGCCTGACACATGAAGTCTGTGCATTGTTGGCCCGCTCCTTGAGATTGGGCAGCATTGTTGCCAAATTATTTATAGAGATGTCAAGAAAATATGGAAAAATGGGTTTGCTTTTGTGCATCTTAACAGAAGAGTCAGAAAGGTCTGAGAAATACAGATTTCAACTCTGAGCACGCCGTGAATAAAAGGCTTTCTTTATCGTCTTCGAGGGGAATAGAAGCGTGAAGCTCAGGTGAGCGTGGTTCTGTGTAGAATAAAAGCACCATCACAGGAAATAGGGATGGTTTCACTTTCAGCGAACAGAATAGAGACAGCAAATGGATTTCAAAACAGAAATGATCAATATGGAAAATGGCAAAATTAAATGATATATATGAAAATTTGAAAATATAGCCTTTAATCTGACAATCAATGTGGGGTTTACAGTATTTATGTTGCGAATTGGTTTACTTATTGCTAACACCACACTAATTATTTTGGAACAAAACACACACACACACGCAGACTGGGGGGGGGATGTGTGCAGATGGATGAAGGCGGTCCATTGTCAGGCATGAAGTTGGCTGGCTGGGGACAGACTCAGGGAACACACAGGAAGCGTCTGGCCTACATGTGCCAGACTCAGTGCGCACACACTCTCTCACCCAGACACACACACCCTCAAGTAGGCCCACGCATACTGTAAGCATACACACACACAACCACACACAGTTTTGTATTGCTATCCTTGTGAGGACCAAAGAATTTATTCACATCCAAAATCCTATTTTACTTAACCCTTAACCTAACCATAACCCTAAACGTAAGGCTAACCTTAGCCCCAAACCCTAACCCCAACCTTAATTGTAACCCTAAAGTTAACCCCTAAGCCTAAAATAGCATTTTTCCTCATGTGGACCGGCAAAATGTCCCCACTTGTCTGAATCTTCCTTGTTTTACTATCATTGCGAGGACTTCTGGTACCCAGCATAGTAAAACAAACACACAATCATGTCTCACATACACACACACACATACAATCATGTCTCACACACACACCCCCACCCATACAATAATGTCTGACACACACACACACACACACACACACACACACACACACACACACACACAATCATGTCTCACACACACACACAATCATGTCTCACACACAATCATGTCTCACACACACACCATCATGTCTCACACACACACACACACACACACACACACACACACACACACACACACACACACACACACACACAATCATGTCTCTCACACACACACACACACACACACACAATCATGTCTCACACACACACGCAATCATGTCCCTTTTGATGTTTCTTCAGCAGCTTCCGCCACTAGTCTGAAAATACATTGTTCTGACAGGTCAAGCAATTGCAAAGCTGACTCACTCTAGGGTTTGGTGTCCGTGAGTGTGTGCGCATTTGTGTCTGTGTGCGTGTATGTTTATGTCTGTGTTGGCATCGAGGGGGGAGAAAACTGGGCGATGGGAAGGACAAGCAATTTTTTTTGCACATGCCTACAAGCCTCCAAGATGTCTGCATGATATATGAAAGATGTTTGAACGTTTGAAATTGAGCATGCGCACAGGTCCAGTTTGAAACAGAAATGGCTCATCTGTGAAGTATATTTTCTGTTCCTCACAAGATTGACCGTTTTATTAATGTTAATGGAGCACACATAGAGAAAAAACATTAAATGAGTGCAGCCACTGGTGTGCCAGGCCCAGCCAATCAGAATGAGTTTTTCCCCCAAAAAGGGCTTTATTACAGACAGAAATACTCCTCCCCCCCTCAGATGATCCCCCCAGGTGAAGAAGCCGGATGTGGAGGTCCTTGGCTGACATGGTTACACTGCGGTTGTGAGGCCGGTACTTCCAAATTCTCCAAAACGACATTGGAGGCAGCTTATGGTAGAGAAATTAACATCCAATTCTCTGGCTATGGTGGACCTTCCTGCAGTCAGCATTCCAATTACAAAAAAACTTGAGCCATCTGTGGCATTGTGTTGTGTGACAAAACTGCAACATTTTAGAGTGGCCTTTTATTGTCCTCAGCACAAGGTACACCTGTGTAATGATCATGCTTTTTAATCAGCTTTTTGATATGCCACACCTGCCAGGTGCACGTATTATCTTGGCAAAGGAAAAATGCTCACTAACAGAGATGTAAACAAATGGGATTTTTTATTTCAGCTTTTGAAACATGGGACCAACACTTTACATGTTGCATTTATATTTTTTGTTCAGTGTACTTAATACTTTTTTTTTTTGTTACTTTGCAACTACTTAGCATGTTAGCTAACCCTAACCTTAACCCTTTAATCTAACTCCTAACCTTACCCCTAACATTAACCCTAACTTCCTTAACCCTAACCTTACCCTAACCCTAACCCCTAGCCCCTAGCCTAGTTTATGTTAGCCTCGAGGTTAGAGCATAACCGAAAGGTCGCTGGTTTGAATCCCGGAGCCAACAAGGTCAAAACCGCTAGCTGTGCCCTTGTGAAAGGCACTTAACCCCAATTGCTCCAAGGGGCTGGACAATGGTGACCTAGCTGTGATCCCACTACCTGCAGCTGTCTCGGGGGGAGTTGGGTTATGCAAAAATCACATCTCCATTACACAAGTGTGTAACAGGACCAATATAAGCACCCTCAAAATGATTATTATTATGGATGGAAGCAAAGAGTGTGTGGAAGTTTCCTTTTTCTCTTTAAGAATTGTGTTAGTGAGTGTTCACATGTACTTTGGTAAGGGTGCATTACTGTCCTCTTCTTTGACTGGTAGTCACCCAGGATCATCCTAATATGGGTGTGCATGCGCTGCACTTGACTCTGTGTTGTAGAGTCACACGTTTTCTCAAGATATCCCAGTCACTTTGTGTTTCCAGAGTGACAGTAGTCACGTTTCCAAGCAACAATTGGCCCCGCCATGACTGTTTTAGCATGGCTATTATGGTAGCTAATGTGCACGTGTGCAATAGAAAGGCCTATTGCTCTCATGGTGAAAGAGATGACAAAAGAGTGCCAATGGAGTCAGCAAGCAGAAAGTGCTTCACAGAAACAGTTTGTGTTGCGAATGTCATTACAGCTGTCATTAGCTTGAATATCAAGTAAATTAATAGACTGTTATATTACACAATACTAGTTTTCACACCCTCACTTTGACCACCAGACGACTGACAGACAAATAAAATGATACTGATTTGGTTACAGAATTACGAGTTTTAATCACTTAATAATTCCTAAACATAGTACAAGACAATGTTACAGGAAAATAATTTCTTCAAAACTAAATATATGTTGATATTAGTTGGAATGGGTCTTAACTTTAACATTATAGTGGTTTGATGTATTTCTAATACCTTTTAAGACTTTGTCTGGTAGATGTTTTCTAAGACTCAGTTTTCCATCTGTTTGACCAGAAATCAAAGCCATTACTTATGCCTAATGTGGAAAATGTTTGAAAAATATATCTATGCCTTAATTTCCCCAAAACATACTCATTTGATACCCAATGCTCATACGAACTTCACATGTTGGTCACAACGGTACTTTTACATGGAAATTACCAGATGTATTTGAAGGTTTTTCCAATAATGATGTGAATGAACGCTTTGGACCTTTCGCAAAAATGTTGTATTTGAACGTGATCATTTTGGTTGCGTTGACAATACAAAACAATGAAATACAATATTTTTAAGATAGATTTTAACCATTTTGTTATGCCTTTTTATATAGCCTAGTATTTTAGTATGTAAGTAAGGTGCAAAGTAAGTTGCAATGTATATCATTGCTTTACAGATGTTAACTTTTTTGTAGAAAAAAAATTCTGTCTTTTACACTGTGTATTATGTTCTCCTCTCACGTGTCATCAGACAAATAGCTCAGTAATTACTCTGAATATGCGTAGGTGGTTCCGTGCTTTTCTCCTTGACAGACTTGTTTCTAATGATACATACAGTACCGTACATTCTTAGAAATAAAGGCGCTATCTAGAATCTTAAAGGGTTCTTCGGCTGTCCCCATAGGTGAACTGTCCCCATAGGTGTTGATGGTTGCAACTTGAAAAATGTGAGGTTCGTTTAAGATGGATAAGTTATGTGAAGTTGCATGAACTGTTGTAAGATACGTGTTGATGAAGAAAACAAATGGATTCTAGATTCATTGAAATGGTTTGGCCCATATTGACAGTGGACAGAGGGCAACTCATTGCCCATATGGGCTGTGATATTCCTCCTTGGCAGTGCCACTTCCACTTCACCACTCCATCCCAGTGGCCGCTGCCAGGCCAGCCTTGGCACCCGCCTGCTACCCAGCCTGTGCCACCCACCCACTCAGCCTTTGGTTATGGAGCCGTTTGAGACACGACACCACTGCTAGCTCTCATGCAATGTCACTGCCGAGGGACAATGAGATGAGCGCCCCCACTCAGATGTGCTGCCAGGCAGGCTGATAGCAGGCGGATCTTCCTTCCTAGAACCGGAGCGGCTGCTGTGCCTCCATCTAATCGTCTTATGTAACATTGGCCATGGTTCATTATTTATTTAGTCTGTGTGACTATGCTGCTTTTAGACACATTACATCTACATCTCAATCACGTCTCGAATATATTATATATATGCCATTTAGCAGACACCTTTCTCCAAAGGAACATTTTATACACATTTTTTATGTCTCTGGTTGGGATTTGATGTTCTCTCACAGTGTTAGTGGGAGTTAAATGGATGTATTACCTCTGGGTTTAGGTGCAGACAATTTGACAGTTGCATAGATCCCTCGATAATGGGCGATTCACGTATGTTGTGATCTCGGGAGAGACTGAGGAGAGAGATCAGACGACTAACACGTACAAACACACTGAGATCAGAGAGAGGGTTGCCGGGGAGCACTAAACCAGCTGAGATTCAAGCCCTCCAGCTGGGATCAGTCAGCTCTCCCTGAGGAGGTAGAGGGAACAAAATGTCATGGCCTGGGCAATTATTTTCCATGGAAGGCCACATTAGAATATATTTTAGCCATCGCGGGCCAGAATCATATTACAGGATTATACATCATGTGTATGACTGTGTTGACAGATATATCTACTGTAAATTACGTCCAGATATGCTACTTATTTTACTTTTTCAACACATCCATGTTCTCCTTTTGGTAGGTATTTTCATTATTAAACATGCAATGAACTACACGGAGGGAAAAGTACACTGTGCATTTAAACTACTCAATCAGTGTGAGGAGTGAAGTCTTTGATGGGCATTGACTAGACTGTGAAATCAGGTATTTATAACGTGCTATGCGCAGGATTGCTGAGGTGAGAGTCAGTAAGAGATGATCTGTGCTTTGACTTGTTATATTTCATCACTGAAAATGTCTGTTCACATACATAGGTTGACCCAAACAGTACAAACATATTCTGAGCATGACTCCTAATCTTTTGTTCATCGAGAGATGCATAGAACCGAATAGTTCTCCAATTACTGCATCAGACTGAAGATCGATAAGCTCAAGTTGCAGGTCAGTGGGAGTGTTATCCACATTGAAGGTTATAGTAGACAACAACATGTCTACTATGAATTCACTCACACACTCGAGTCTAGTCTAATCTGTAATTTTGATTAATTTGTTTATTGGTGTGTTTATTTATATTTCCAGCAGATTGCTGGTAAGTCTGAGCAGCTCGAAAAACAGCCTTCTCTCTGTCTCTCTCTGTCTCTCTCTGTCTCTCTCTGTCTCTCTCTGTCTCTCTCTGTCTCTGTGTGTCTCTGTGTGTCTCTGTCTCTCTGTCTCTGTGTGTCTCTGTCTCTCTGTCTCTGTGTGTCTCTGTCTCCATCGGATCAACCCACTGGGGATTAATCTGGAGCAGGTGCTACCAACCCCAGAGAGAGGGATAGAGAGTTAAAAAGAGAAGAGTGAGAAGAGAGGGAGAGAAAGGAGGGCATGCTGGGGGAATAGGGGCAGTGAGAGAGATGGGGAAGAGAGGATGCAGGGGGAGAGAGGGAGGGAAAGAGGGGAGAGTCAGGGAGACATCAAGGGTACAGAGAAGAGGAGGGTATGAGGAAGTGGGAGGGAGAGGACAGGAAGGTCAGAATGAGATGTAGTGAAAGAGGAATTGGGGAGGGATGGAGGGAGGGGGAGAGGGTAGGGTGGAGGGAGAGCGGGCAGACACTTTGACCCAGCTGTGCTGCAGTGGATGGAGTATGAGACTAAGAGCTTTAGTTTAACTGATCTTTCTCACAGTATATAGCTTTAGTCTTGGGAATTCGTGGGAAGGAGTTTTAATGGTTAAATACAGGTGAAATAAAATAAAAATCCCCAGCTTTACTCATGTGAGAAACAAAGAAATGTAGCTTTCACCATTTAATACCACATCACTTCACAAGTATGGTTAGTGCTATCCATAACCCTGCCCTATCCCTAACCTTAACCCCTGCCCTATCCCTATCCCTAACCCTAACCATAACCCTTACCTAACCCTAACCCTTATCTTAACCATTTGAAATGTCAACTTCAATGGGGCAGGATCCCGGATAGCAAGGACCTCACAAGTATAGAGGACAGTATTATCAAATCTGCTGCAACTGCAATGCCAGATAAGCAGACAACTATTCATATCAGCTTCTAGAGCAGTGAGCAGTCACTGTAACATGCACATACCCTTCACTTACATCACACCAATACTATCACTTTCCCTCGCTGATAGCGGTTCTTTGACTGGGCTACAGTGAGAATGGTGGTACTGTAATGTAATATGAACTACAGAAGGCTGCTGTCCAGCATTCAATCACTCAAGCATACAGTACACTATCGAGAATGGCTATAAGTCTGTAAGTAATTGAAAGGCCAATCGATCTGTCAAACCATGCTTCACTTCTCTTTCTCTCTCTTTCTCGGTTGCTGCTTTTCTTTCCTCCCTCCCCATCTTGTTGTTCTCCTTCTCCCAACCCCCCCCCCCCCAATCTCCTCTGATCTTTGAAGTCGTGCTCCCCGTTCTTCACAATTCACACACTGACACACATTTCTAAATCAATGACCTACATTCAGGAAACTCAGGTGTTATGTTATCTTGGCCTTCATCTTCACAGGCAATCACTTTCTCCCTCTCCTCTCTCTCTTTATCTCTTTCTTCAGAACATCTTTCTCTACATTTCGAGCTCTCTCTCTCTTTCTATATATTAAAAAAATATATATATACAGTGGGGAGAACAAGTATTTGATACACTGACGATTTTGCAGGTTTTCCTACTTACAAAGCATGTAGAGGTCTGTAATTTTTATCATAGGTACACTTAAAAAAAAGAAATCCAGAAAATCACATTGTATGATTTAAAAAAAATTTATTTGTATTTTATTGCATGACATAAGTATTTGATCACCTACCAACCAGTAAGATTTCCGGCTCTCACAGACCCGTTAGTTTTTCTTTAAGAAGCCCTCCTGTTCTCCACTCATTACCTGTATTAACTGCACCTGTTTGAACTCGTTACCTGTATAAAAGACACCTGTCCACACACTCAATCAAACAGACTCCAACCTCTACACAATGGCCAAGACCAGAGAGCTGTGTAAGGACATCAGGGATAAAATTGTAGACCTGCACAAGGCTGGGATGGGCTACAGGACAATAGGCAAGCAGCTTGGTGAGAAGGCAACAACTCTTGGCGCAATTATTAGAAAATGGAAGAAGTTCAAGATGACGGTCAATCTCCCTCGGTCTGGGGCACCATGCAAGATCTCACCTCGTGGGGCATCAATGATCATGAGGAAGGTGAGGGATCAGCCCAGAACTACATGGCAGGACCTGGTCAATGACCTGAAGAGAGCTGGGACCACAGTCTCAAAGAAAACCATTAGTAACACACTACGCCGTCATGGATTAAAATCCTGCAGCACACGCAAGGTCCCCCTGCTCAAGCCAGCGCATGTCCAGGCCCGTCTGAAGTTTGCCAATGACCATCTGGATGATCCAGAGGAGGAATGGGAGAAGGTCATGTGGTCTGATGAGACAAAAATAGAGCTTTTTGGTCTAAATTCCACTCGCTGTGTTTGGAGGAAGAAGAAGGATGAGTACAACCCCAAGAACACCATCCCAACCATGAAGCATGGAGGTGGAAACATCATTCTTTGGGGATGCTTTTCTGCAAAGGGGACAGGACGACTGCACCGTATTGAGGGGAGGATGGATGGGGCCATGTATCGCGAGATCTTGGCCAACAACCTCCTGCCCTCAGTAAGAGCATTGAAGATGAGTCGTGGCTGGGTCTTCCAGCATGACAACGACCCGAAACACACAGCCAGGGCAACTAAGGAGTGGCTCCGTAAGAAGCATCTCAAGGTCCTGGAGTGGTCTAGCCAGTCTCCAGACCTGAACCCAATAGAAAATCTTTGGAGGGAGTCCGTATTGCCCAGCGACAGCCCCGAAACCTGAAGGATCTGGAGAAGGTCTGTATGGAGGAGTGGGCCAAAATCCCTGCTGCAGTGTGTGCAAACCTGGTCAAGAACTACAGGAAATGTATGATCTCTGTAATTGCAAACAAAGGTTTCTGTACCAAATATTAAGTTCTGCTTTTCTGATGTATCAAATACTTATGTCATGCAATAAAATTCAAAGTAATTACTTAAAAATCATACAATGTGATTTTCTGGATTTTTGTTTTAGATTCCGTCACTCACAGTTGAAGAGTACCTATGATAAAAATGACAGACTTCTACATGCTTTGTAAGTGGGAAAACCTGCAAAATCGGCAGTGTATCAAATACTTGTTCTCCCCACTGTGTATATATATATATATATATATACCTTAGTCTCTCTCTCTCGCTCTCTCTCTCTCTCTCTACCTCTCCTACTCCTTTTCACCAACACACCACAATAACTGACTATTTCCTCTTCATTGTTCTGTAGTAGATCAGGACCATTCAGTGATGAATGGGAGACATGATCAATACAGAACGGCTCCAGTAGCACGTGCCTCTCTGTCAGCATTCTGTTGTCACCCTGTACCTGAGAGGATTCTAAGAAAATAAAAGAGAGAGAGAAAACGTTGCTCTAATTGAGAGGCTTTTTAATAACCTTTCTCTCTGCTTGCTATCTATCCCTCATGTCCCTGTCGCGACTGTCACCCCTAAATGGCAGTTTCTTAACTCAGTGTGCATAATGCTTTGTGAGGCTCGTGAAGAACGTCCACGGTCATGCTGTTCCCGCGCCGCTGTAAATAAATCAATAGTTTTTCCCCTAACCAGACGGCAATAGGGTGCCACAGCAGTGACTGACAGACAAGCACGTTACCGTGGGATGACAGTCCCCAGCACCAACGCCACTCCATGCGTATCTGGTACTTCATGTAGGTACTGACGGCTTCTGTGTGGAATCTCTTGTAGAGGGGTTACATTGGAACACTCCCTTTGTAAGAGTCCTCACCTAATCAGGTGTGTGCATTGCGAAAACTTTGTGTAATTACCTTGGATAGAGTCAGCATGATTACATACATCTGGACGGACGGACGGACGGACGGGGAGACAGACAGGGAGACAGACAGACAGACAGGGAGACAGACAGGGAGACAGACAGGGAGACAGGAAGACAGACAGATGGAGAGGCAGACAGATGGGCAGACGAACAGATGGAAAGATGTACAGATTGTCAGATGGACAGATACCTGATTACTGTTTTAATTGAATAGGGCCCCTAGTCACGTACTGTACCAATGGGGACTGACCCTAGACTCACCCCCTTCTCTCTCTGGGTGACTAATATTTCCCCAGGCCCCTACACAGGGGACATGTGTCTTCCCCATGGAACCCAACACATCTTGCTTCAGTAGACACAGCGACCTAACAGCTCTTTTGGAGGTCTGGCTGGAACCCTTGAGCCCTTGAGCTGTTATAATGGTGACCTGTTACAAGAACAAAAATTTGCTGCAAAGAGAGCTTCTGTTTTTGCAAAAATAAATTAAAAGATTCACTTCAGAGATTTGTTCTGCCTCTCCCATACTTGTCTGGGCAGTGTACTGTTGAATTTCACATGGCTTTGCCACCTCTCTCTGTACTGAAGGAGTGCCTAGCTTCTGAGACAACATTCTGCATTCTCATTGTCTGTGTATGGAGCTAGAATTACAGCCTTGTTGCTGTACTCGTGCCTTTTGGATGCATGCTCTTGATAAACTCTTCAATGAAAAAAAGATGACAGACGTACTGATTTAAGAAGATTAATCTAGTTACTTAGATGTTTATATCATCATCTTTATTTACAGCCTCAGAAAACCCCTGTATCTGGGATAGTGTTGGAGATATTTTGATGAGATTTGTTTCTCCTGGGTGTGAGAACACAAGCTGTCAGTTGATGGTGAAACTGATACATGCAGTTACATTTCTGATACCTCAGCGTTGGGGCACAAGGAAGCCTGTAACTGAATAATTTAACACTGGATTTCTTGAGCCTCCGAAACCCAATACACAGTGGACAACGGCCATTTTGGTTCTACCATAGCCAGAGGACAGCTAGCTTCCGTCCTCCACAGGGTACATTGACTTCAATACAAAACCTAGGAGGCTCATGGTTCTCATCCCCTTCCATAGACTTAGACAGTAATTATGACAACTTCTGGAGGATATCCTCCAACTTATCAGAGCTCTTGCAGCATGAACTGACATGTTGTCCACCCAATTGAAGGATCAGATAATTCATCTAGAACTGAAAGCATAAGCTACAGCTAGCTAGCACTGTAGTGTATAAAATGTGGTGAGTAGTTGACTCAAAGAGAGAGAAAGACAATGGTTGAACAGTTTTGAACAAAGTAATTTCTTCCAAAATGGAGGAGGAGCAAGAGAGAGAGAGAGAAAGAGAGAGAGAGCTATATTTCATCATTTGTTTTCACTTTCACTTACTTAGCTAGCTAGCAAACATAGCTAGATAGTTTAGCCTGCTCAAACAGAGGGGTGGTGCTAAGTTAGCTAGCTGGCTATGAATAACCAACACTGGAACTTTTCCAAGTCAAGGTAAGCTTTTGGTTTTACTCATTTATTGCCACCGGTGCCCGCCGGTGTAACTGCTAAACTGCTTACAACACTGTACTGCATGATTTTAGCGGGTTTACTAACACGTTAGTTCTATTAGCTATGTTGACTATGATGTTACTTTAGCTAATATGATGAGCTAGCTGCGGTTATGATATGAAGGTTTGGCTTGGAAAGGTCTTTTCACCTGGTCACAGACAGCTGATGTGTTTTGCATTGAAATCCACAAGCAAAGGGACAAAGTGAAAGGAGGAGAGCGTGTAGATGTGAGAAGGAAGACAACAAATTGTTTGTATATGATCAAGGGTGTATTCATTGCGCCGATTCTGTTGAAAAACGTTTCTTAAACGGGAACAAAACGTAGTATAAACATACCTGAATTTGTACAATAGAAACTCTCGTTTGCAACTGTTGGACTAATGATTACACCCTGGGTCAACTAGATGCAGGCAAGACTGTGCAAGGCGGTTTTGAATGTGTCACTGTCTGTCCATATGTCACTGTATGTCCTCTCAAATCTTTCTCTCAACCTGTGTGCACCTGCATTGAATTCATAGGCTAGTTTGTAGCAACCTCATGATGGGAATAGGGAAAATGTAAGTATCATGTGGTAGCCTAAACCTATCGATGTTAAACTTCGTGAATGGAATATGAATGACAGTCATCCAATATTCTGTAATAGAAGTAAAAATAAAACAAATATTTGTCCTTAAATGAGACCTTGTGCAGGTCTCCTTAAATGGCAGGGACCACCACTGGTGTGCATTTGCTTCAATGGAAAGTTCTATAGACTGCATCAAAATACATTTAGATAACTTGGCATACAACATTCAGTAGGAGAGGGATACTATTTAAAGTATATGTTTACCACAACCCATTTCAGATGAACTCTCTCAGCTAACCCTTTGATTGCAGTCATACAACAAAGTGCTCTGCAGTGCCAATAAAAGTCTCTGCCAGCATGCCCACCACCCGTCAACAACGTGCACCTCAGCACGCTACAAGTCGCCGTCGCTTTTGTTTTCTCGCCTGCATTTCCATGACACACTCAGGAAGGGAATATAAGTGCTAGTGTCCGAAAGTACAGTAATTGCCTTTGAAGCCTTCATCCTGTCAGAAGAAAGGGGAGGGAGACGAAAGGGCCCAGGCAGAATGGACAGGGAAGTTAGGCTGATCTTAATTGAAGAGGATAGCCCTGGAATCTGGGATTAGACAGGGGCTTTGCCTAAGATTACATTTCAATCACCTAATGCTGATAAAAGTGCAGGGGGAGAGGGGGAGAGAGAGCGAGTGAGGGAGAGAGAGTGGGATTCTCTCTTTTTCTCTCCTTAGAATGTAGCCATTGATCACTTCATCCAAAGCAGATTTGAACAATACTCAAATATTGCATTGCCCTCCAGTTGACTGTTAAAGTGGTGTGTTTGTACAATACATTATAAAATCTTTAGAACACCTCATCATTTTCTATGGTTGATCCCATGAAGACTTGTCTTTACGATTGCACATTGATAGCCCCATAGCCATATGTCTCAGCTTACAAAGGCAGTGCCCTGCCCAGACCAGGTCAGGATGGGTGACAAAAGCTCTCCAAATTCAGTAGTCTAAGATCAGAGACCTCCAGCCATGACCCACTGCAGCCTGCATTGACCTCAATGGAAATCCTCAGCCATACGGATGGATTATAGACAGTGACAGAGACAGTAGGGTATGAAAAAATACACTTTTTCACTGAACTCATTTTGTTTTAAAAACTGTATTACAGACGGGATCACTGGTTAAAGCTTGTTTCCCTGCAAATGACTGGCACCGTTGTGGAGTGTATTTTGTGAATGGACTTGGACATCTAGCTTTTTGTGACTTTCACTTTACTTTCAGAGATAATGTCTTCCTCACAGAAGAACACTTGAATGAGGGTTGGACAAGGCTGTCTCTCAGTAAGATTGATAAGGCGTTGGTTGTAAAAACTGTTAGAGAGAAGGAAGACAGAGTGCTGCAACATCTTTTTATAGCCTCAAACCCCACCACAGAAATAACATTAGTTTATCAGAAAGTACCTCTATTGTCCTTGGGGTATAGATGCTACAGGAGCATAGTTTGGAAGGCTACATTAACTGTTAACGCTACATTACTTGTTAAGGCTACATTAATTGTGGGCCCTCTGACAGAGCTAGTTGTAATGAGCTGCTAATTAACGGGAGGCTCTTTGGCAACGGCTTCAGTTTGCTCAGTATAAAAACCTTGAAATGCAGATAAGATGTCCACAGGCCACATTCACTGGGTCATTAACTTTGTATTAATCAACAAACCGCTTCATAATGAAGACACTTTTATTAATTCTGTGATCATGTGAATGAGGAAGAGAAGACATAACAGTACAGTGCTTTGACTTTGAAAGAGGCATCTTTCACACTGAGTCACTGTCAAGTCTGGGAACAGCTGTCTCCTTCCATAATGTCATAGTATGAATAATATTTATACATTCAGTTCTTCAGTGTTGAATCTGCAATAAAATGACCACACACCGTGACTACGCTGTAAAGACCTCTAATTTACAAAGGCTACTTGTATTCCCCAGTGTGTGTAATGTGAGTAGGTGTATGTGTTTGCCCATGACTTGTGTGATCTGCCAATGGTCTCCTATCCTCCAAGTCCCTCCTCGGCTCATTACTGCCATTAGATACTGCTGCCACAGCATGTCTCAGTCACCACCATCTTTTACATTGATATTTTTGTAATTTATCAGACGATCTTATCCAGAGAAACTTACAGTAGTGAGTGCATACATTTTCATACTGGTCCCAATGGGAATCAAACCCACAACCCTGGCATTGCAATTGCCATGCACTACCAACTGAGCTACACGGCACCTCATTATTCTGCTGCTTCAACTACACAGACTCTCTCTCCCTCACCTCACTGCTACTGCAGCATTCATTCACAGCACAGCCCCACATTGCTGCCAGCACTCACAGTTCTCTCATCAAAAATCTGCCCATGAAAGACTTCACTGAAATAGACAGATATTATGTAACATTTACATGACATTTTTCTCACTTTTGCACATACTCTTATCCAAGAGATTTGACAGCGATTTTAGATAAGTGCATACATTTTGCACAGTGTAAGGGAGTTGAACAATAGTATATAAACAGGTTTCACTGACAGACACCAACCTCTCAAAAGTGATTATACCTTTTCAATGTTTGACCTGCCTTCATACCTACAGCATCCATTATTTGTGGAGATTTAGAGGAGCCCTTTTTGTATAGGGGTGGTGGTGACTGAGACATGCTGTGGCAGCAGGATCTAATGTCACCTAATGGCCGTAATGAGCTGAGGAGGAACTTGGTTTCCACATGTTTGATGTGTTTGATAATGTTCCATTTATTCCATTTCAGCCATTACAATCCTCCTATAGCTCCTCCCACCAGCCTCCTCTGAGGTTACAGAAAAGGAATTGTGTATTAACCTTTGGCCTACAATGTCCGTGCCACAGAGGAAATCTAATTAACATAATACAACAAACCCCCCATCAAAATCTGTCTGTTTAAGCTAGAGATATTTTTGCATGGGCTGCGACTCATTCCACTGCATCCGCTGATATCCCCTTCTTCATCTGCAGTGAAAGGTGGCAGAGCTAGAGCGGTGTTTTTCAGGCCATGAGACATCCCAAAAATCGGTCTTCTCGCGAAAACATCTGTAGCGTCTGAACGGATTGGCCTACAAACTATTATTGAAAGATGAGACTGTCATGAACACGATGGTGTTCTCCGTTTTGCTCTAGGACCCCCTCAATGTCATGGCAGTAATCCGCTGAGGAGGGACTTGGAGGATAGGAGACCATTGGCAGCATAAAGAGGTTAGGTCGTTATTTTATGCTCCTCGTGTGTGTGATGCTCAGTGGCCATGTGTCACACCTACCTGCCTGTGTGTCAGCCTGCATGGGTGTCAGCAGGCATGCGTGTCAGCAGGCATGGGGTCAGCAGGCATGGGGTCAGCAGGCATGGGGTCAGCAGGCATGGGCGTCGGGGAACGGCTAGCCTTTCCTCTTTCTCCTACTCCTGAGGGATATTTTTACTCCACGGTCCACTGCTCCCATCCCTGGAGGGAGGGGGGGGGAGTGGTAGAGGGATGTTTCACAGTGGGCATTCAAGCCCAGATCAATACAGATCTTACTTTCCTCCTACGTCACGACGCCACAGGCAGGGTACAGAGGCTGACCTGACCCCAACCACTCCACTCCTCACCTCATCCTACTTCACCCTACCTCACTCCTCAGCTCATCCTACTTCACCCTACCTCACTCCTACTCATTATACTTCACCATAAGGAAGAACAAAATGCTGATGTGTCATCATGGTAGAAAATGACTGTTACTAAGGGCCATTCTTTATTTTCCAATGCATGTATTTGGTGAGACAATATACCTTTCACCCACGACTCCATGTTGCATGACTTTGTGTCTGATCGTGTGCAATAGATGAATGACAGGTTATGAGAGAGTCTTTGAAGTAGCCTACACTGTGGCATGGCTCCAGCTTGGCTCCAACCTGCCGTCACAGCACTCCTGTTAATTGGCTGTGTAGCCATCGGCTGCTCTCTCTCTGCTCTTTGGAATTACAGATAATTGGGAGGGTTAGAGGACTGGCCCGCCTTTACTCTGCTAACCCAGTAATTAACTTGTGCTCGGCCAGAGCTTCACACAGCCAAACTCAATTTGTGTGTGTGTGTGTGTGTGTGTGTGTGTGTGTGTGTTTGTGTGTGTGTGTGTGTGAGAGAGAGATGTATAGTCAAAGAGAGTCACAGTTGCACTCCTGTAGTTGCCAGGGCAATGATGAAGTGGCAATTACTATGTGACTCTGTTCAATATATATATATAGCTCTCGATAATTAACTAACAGTGCTGAGATAACATGTCTCTCAGTCTCCTACTCACTGTTTCACATAACATGTCTCTCAGTCTCCTACTCACTGTTTCACATAACATGTCTCTCAGTCTTCTACTCACTGTTTCAGATAACATGTCTCTCAGTCTTCTACTCACTGTTTCAGAAAACATGTCTCTCAGTCTCCTACTCACTGTTTCACATAACATGTCTCTCAGTCTTCTACTCACTGTTTCACATAACATGTCTCTCAGTCTTCTATTCACTGTTTCAGATAACATGTCTCTCAGTCTTCTACTCACTGTTTCAGAAAACATGTCTCTCAGTCTCCTACTCACTGTTTCAGATAACATGTCTCATAAAGATGTGTTTGGCGCCGCCCTGAGTGGTCGCCTGTTAAGCAGCTCCCGTTGTCTGTGCATTAATTGTTGTTTTAGTTCATTTTTTTTCTCTCGTCTCTTTTCTTAGTTTTGTTTGTTTGTTACAGTTGAACTATAATAGTTCAGGATCATGGATTTTCTCGCAGCTGAACGTCGACAGGAGTCGTCAACTATTATTATTTACAACAGAGCCCAGCTCCTGGATTGAGCACACGCAGCGCTGCTGCACCCTAGGGAAAAGTTTGATATTCCGGACGAGTTGAAAAGGCGACGGCGTGGACGCAGGGTGGGATTGAAGTGTAAGGCAAAGCGGAGGAAATACAAGCCGGCTATACCGTCTATTATTATGGGAAACGTGAGGTCACTACATAACAAGATGGATGAGCTTGAGGCTCTTGCCCGTGGACAATGGGATTATAGGGAAATGAGCCTAATGTTTTTCACGGAGACTTGGCTGAACGATAACATCCCCATAGAGAACGTCACTATCGACGGTTTCCAGACCATCAGAGCGGACAGGGATCGCGTCTCTTCCGGTAAGAGCAAGGGTGGTGGGCTGGCTTTATTAGTTAATAACAGATGGTGTAAACCAAGACATATTACTCTTAAGGAAGAGTTGTGTAGCCCGGACATTGAACTATTAGCCGTTAGCCTGAGACCCTACTATTTGCCGAGGGAATTCACGGCGGCCATTGCTGTTATTGTTTACATCCCGCCCTCCGCGGACGCAAACACAGCGTGTGACGTCATCCACTCTGCTATCGTGAGGTTACAGACAGCGCATCCCAGTGCTTTCTTTGCCATTTCGGGGGATTTTAACCATGCATCTCTCTCTTCAACGCTGCCCACGTTCAAACAGTTCGTGAAGTGCCCAACCAGGAATAATAAAACTCTGGACTTGTTATATGCTAATGTGAAGGACGCATACAACTCCACTGCACTCCCTCCCCTCGGTAGATCGGATCACAACCTTGTCCACCTCATTCCACACTACAGGCCTTTGGTCCAATAGCAGCCTGCGACCACCAGGACCATTAGGAGATGGTCCCCAGAGGCGAATGAGGCCCTACAGGACTGCTTTGAAACAACAGACTGGGATGTGCTCTGTGAGGCTCATGGGGAGGACATTGATGGACTTACTGACTGCATAACGGACTATATTAATTTTTGTGTAGACAACACTGTACCCACCAGGAAGGTATGCTGTTTTCCAAACAATAAACCCTGGGTCACCAACGACCTGAAGGCCCTGCTGAATGAGAAGAAGAGGGCCTTCAAGGAGAGGGACAAGGACAAGGACAAATTGAAATGTGTCCAGAGGGAGCTGAAGTTGCGGATTGCTGAGGGGAAGAGAGGGTATAAGGAGAAGATGGAGGACAAGCTGAGGCAGAGCCAGGTGAGAGAGGTGTGGAAGGGTATGAGAAATATCACTTGCTTCAAAAAGTCAAACAGTGGGCAGACGGAGGGGACCCAAGACAGAGCCAATGAGCTGAACCAATTTTTTAACAGGTTTGATACTGGCCCTGTCCACCTCCCTTCCAGCTCCCCAGACCACACACCCTCATGGCTGTTCCACCCCCACTTTGCCCACAACACCTCTTCTGAGACAATCAGTGACCCCTTCTCCACCCCTGCTCCCCCTGGACTGATCCTCAACACCCCCCTTCCCCCCACCTCCCCACCGGGGCTGACTTTCACCACCAACCAAGTGAAGAGAGAGCTGGAGAGACTACATCAGTGGAAAGCGGCTGGCCCCGATGGCATCAGCCCAAGGGTGCTTAGGGTCTGTGCTGCCCAACTGTGTGGAATACTGCAGCGTTACTTCAACCTTAGTCTGAGCCTAGAAAGGGTCCCTGTGCTGTGGAAAACATCCTTCCTCGTCCCAGTGCCAAAGAAGGCACACCCCACTGTCCTGAATGACTTCAGACCTGTAGCGCTAACATCACACATCATGAAGACCCTGGAAAGGTTAGTCCTCGCTCACCTCAGACCCCTGGTGTGTACATCACTGGACCCCCTGCAGTTTGCATACCAGCGCAACATCGGGGGGGATGATGCAATCCTCTATCTTCAGCAGAGGGCCTACTCTCACCTGGACAACGCAGGTTGCACTGTGAGGGTACTTCTCCAGCGCCTTCAACACCATTCAGCCGCTGCTACTGGGTGAGAAAATGAGGAGGATGAAAGTGGAAGCACCCTTAATATCCTGGGTTACGGACTACCTGATCGGTAGGCCACACTTTGTGCGGCTTCAGAGCTGTGTGTTAGAACAGGCAGTGAGCAACACAGGGCCCCCCCAGGGAACGGTCCTGTCCCCCTTCCTGTTCACCCTCTACACCTCTGACTTCAGATATACTGTAACTCTGAAACATGCCACCTACAGAAGTTCTTGGATGACTCCGCAATTGTAGGGAGCATCAGGGGTGGGCAGGAGGAAGAGTACAGGAGCACATTCAATGACTTGCAAAGTATAATCTTTCAGTGTCATTTGTTAAATTAGGTTACCTTTATCTGTCAATAGTGTTGAAGTGACGATTACATATCCATTTGTCCAAATATGTAAAAAAAAAAAGACAACTTTCTCCTCTGGAGTGTGAATACAACCCCCCTCTCTCTCTCCCCTCTCCAGGTGCACCCCACTTGGCACCAGTGGGCGGAGTTCCAAGTTAAGTACCTCCTCTTCCATACCAGCTGATTGCTGAGTTTGCCTGGGATTGGCTGTCAGTTCACTACTGGACGTCACGTTTCATCACCGTCAACGCCATGCTACTGTCTGTCCTGGAGGGCTGTGTCCTGTGGAGGTTATATAACCGAGCTGAGATCAGGTGTTTCTCTCTGTCCGTCTCGCTTTCTCCATCTATCCCTGTCACACCAACTTTCTCCATCTATCTCTGTCAGACCAACTTTCTCCATCTATCCCTGTCACACCAACTTTCTCCATCTATCCCTGTCACACCAACTTTCTCCATCTATCTCTGTCACACCATCTATCCCCGTCACACCAACTACCTATCCCTCTCTCTCTCATCCCTCGCTCTCATCTCTCATCCCTCACTACCTCGCTCTCTCTCTCTCTCTCTCCCTCACCCCTCACTACCTCTCTCTCATCTCTCATTCCTCAATCTCTCATCTCCCATTCCTCTCTCTCTCTCTCTCTCTCTCTCTCTCTCATCCCTCACTACCTCTCTCTCTCCACCATCTATGCATAGTTTGTTGTTTAATTGTTTGAACCAGTCTTCTCTCCCTCTCCACTCCAGGAGTCTCCCTAAGAAGATGTGGGGTCACTTCTGGAGGATGTCTTCCCAGGGTTTTGCCTTTGTCCTGTTCTGGCCGGTGATCCCTCAGTTTGTGTGTAACTGTCTGTTCTACTGGGCTCTCTACTTCAACCCTATCATCAACATAGACCTGGTGGTGCAGCAGCTAATGCATCCTGAAACACACAGGCCCTGAAGGACTGAGGTGATGCTATTCCCTACAGAGTGCACTACTTTGACCAGTACCCCTATGGGTAGTGCACTATATAGGGAATAGGTACGCAAGAGCAATGAGTGAGGAGGTGTGGTGTGAGCAGAACCACCTTCAGCTCTGTCACGGTCGCTAGGATACAGGACCTGGACCTCTCTGGTCAGGTCGTCCATTCTTTTATTGGTTGAATCCACCAGTATCTGGACAAAACACTTGAAGCTATTTTCTTGTTGTTGTAACAACTGCTTGTTGATAGAGAGACACTACTGTTCTCAACGGTACTCCCGCCGGCTTTGGTCTTTGTCATGGTAGCAACGTAGGTTACGCTGTTACTCCTCGCCGTTCCAGACAGGGCAGGTCGCAGGGAAGATTGAAAACAACAAATAGCAGGGATCTAGATAGCCACAAACCCAGGACAATCCGCAGTCCCAGCCACAATGGCTAACTGCGTTGCGGGCTGTGTTCAAGCCCTCAAGAAAACCTTGCTAGCTTGATATGGCCAAATAGCTTCTCAGATCCGTCCCGGCAGGATCACCGGACAGAGACTAACAGTCCCAGCAACTGATGCCAACTGCGTCGCAGGATCCAAACTAAAACGTTAGCTAGCTTCTAAGAACTTTCCAATACACTTTAAAAACAACAAACTTTTCAAAACAACAAAACTGAGCTCTTCCTCATTCCTTCTTCGTCACACCGTTAAGCAGGCCCTCAAGTGAAACCCTCAGAACCACTGGCGTAGGCAGTGGAGGTGTGTATGAAATCCTAAAACAGAGCTGAAGAGGTCTCTATAGCTCCTCCCACCAGCCTCCTCTGGTTCATGAAATGCTTTTACTGAGGTTACATAAAAGGCATTCTGTATTAATGTGGTGAAGGCGTCTCAATAAACAATATGAATATGAAACTTATGTTTCTGAAACAATCTTTATTGAGAACAATGGAAGCAATGGATACCTGACCTTGTCTCTTCCCTCTTGGGTCTGCTCTACACATTCCACTCAAAACATCACAGAATAATGGTACAACGTAATGAAGGTGCATCAAACCTTTTGAAACATGGGGGAAATGTCCATTTCATGGTCACAGAATAAAAAAAAGAGGCATGCTGTTTATTGACATTATTATTTTTCCATAATGACAATATTTGTTTGATACAAAATGAATACTGCTTTCATTCATATTGAATCACCCCCCCATCCCTCCTGCTACCCTCTCTGTGTGAGTGAGTGTGTCTGTACGTGGGTGAGTGTGTCTGTACGTGGGTGAGTGTGTCTGTACGTGGGTGAGTGTGTCTGTACGTGGGTGAGCGTGTGTGTATGTGGGTGAGCGTGTGTGTATGTGGGTGAGCCTGTGTCCTATCTCGCTCTCTTTCCTCTACTGCCCTGTCATTGAATTGCTATTTTGACCTCTTTCCTTGCATGCCTCCTACCTGAACTGCCGTTGTTGTTCCACAAAAAGGTTTTCATAATCGAATCAGCATGTAATCTTCATGGAATTGGGACTGTCTCTCTGGGGTGGAGGAAGAGAGGTGGTGGGGTGAGGCAGGATGGACTCTCAATCCGCACTGTATTTGATGGATCTGATGTTCTACATATTACATTATGAGAGACAGAAAGCCTTTGTTCATCTCAGGACAAGAAATCTTGAGAGCAAAGAAAAGCAAACACAAAGAGCGAGGTGATAATGTGATAATGTGATAAGGCGATAATGTGACAATGTGATAATGTGGTGGATGAATGCTGTCTGTTTTGACAAGGTTGACATGAGCCCTCTATGCAGAACCAACATTTGATTCAAAATAGCCATGGACACGATACTGAGTTATTCTATAATTTGACCTCGTCAGTTAAACCAAAAGCCGTCAGTGTATAGTCACCTGAACTAAAGCACTTTAAATGCTAATCGGCAGATTGAACTCAGTGCCCCTCTGCCCTTCTGGATAGAGCGGTATCCATTGTACACATTGTCAAGGCCTTTATCATAATACACTGTTTAGGGGTAGGACAGAACAGACAGGGCAGAGATATTTTCTTACCAAATTGGTCCATTGAGAACCAATTCTCATTTGCAATTAACCAACACCCTGCTATAATGGCCGTTATCCCTGTAACGTCTGCTCCTCTGAAGCCACTTCTGCACCAACAGTCCCTAACTACTGTGTGTCCTTGAGTCATGATGCCCTCTGATTTGGTCTGGGCATAACAGTGTGGGCACTTCACACATGATAGCCTCCAGCTCTTGGAACACTTTAGGGAGCACAGATGAAGAGCAAACAGCCCCTTCCCACTGCTCCTCTCTCATTGACTTAGAGTGTGATTGTACTGTTCTGAACGTTTGTTTTACACTGCAATGTGAATATACCACTAACAACTGAATTCTAATAGCTTTTAACCTTGATTTACCTTTTGAACACTGGAACATGGTGAGGAATCAGTGTTTACCTTTCGTTAACTGTTTTGTCACCACGTTTCTCAAAGAGACCAATGAATTTGGATAGGTGGACACTGAACATTTCTAAATATAGAAATGTCACTGAAAGTATATCAACATTTGAACCAGCAGAACACAGACTGTGTAGCGAGGACGTTTGTGCTTGTTTACAAGGCCTATTATTAGGGCTAAGGGGACACTTGACATCCAGTTAGGTAAACGCTGTTCATCACAGTAATAGACACTTCTGGTCGGAACGTTCAAATTGCTACTGTATTTGACTAATGGGTGGCATGTCTCAGGCAGTCGTCAATGATTACAGTAGGTACTAATATCTGCAGATGACAACATGTGGCCTTGCCATCGGTGGAAAATGAGTTCTCTCCATCTCCCCCTGCCACGTGCCATAATTGCTTCTCACTCATTCACCTCATCTCCAATGCTCCATTGAGCAAGGGCAAAAAGATGAGTTTGGCCCCTGAAGATGGAAATGCTGTTATATTGCGAGTGGAGAGGACGACAGGCGGAGGGGCAGTAAATGCCACTTTGATTGGTTTTCTGAAATGATTGAGCAGGGAGAATACCAGGCTGGTACTACATGATGGGGTGAAAACAGACCAAAAACACATCTGTTTTGGAGTGTTTCTGGGCTATTTACATTGCTTGTAAGTCTAGGGGCTTCGTGTTTGCAAAATTGCAAGCAAAAATGCCTAGAATTCAAGTTGAAGAAGAAGAAATATCAAAGAACAGAGCCTGTCTACATAGCCTCTCGTCACTCTGTACTGAACAGTTTGGATCCTTCTCTATTCAAGCATAACTTTGGGCCGGTAATGTGATTTATGTACAAATGGGCTTTTATTCAAAGTTCTAGCAAATGAGTTAGTGTAGTATGTTAAGAATTCAAATAATTATTAATAGTCACCAGTGTTAGTGGCTTCATCATTACTTTTCCTCTGCAGGTCGGGAAAATTCTCAGTAATACCAGTATGCAACATGTCACCTTCATGGGTTCCTAATTATTATTATTTTTTATTTATTTCAACAACAACACAGAGTTACACATGGGATAAACAAACGTACAGTCAATAACACAATAGAAAATCTATATACAGTGTGTGCATATGTAGTAAGAGACGACTTCAACAGACAGTTCGACTTTTCCAGGCCTCGAACTGAGATCAGCCAAGTACTGTCTGTCAGATGTTATCCTAATATAATATATGCCATTTAGCAGACGATTTTATCCGAAGTGACTTTGTCATGCGTACATACTTTTTAGGTATGGGTGGTCCCAGGAATCAAACCCACTATCCTGGTATTGCAAGTGCCATGCTCTATCAACTAAACTACAGAGGACCATCATCAATGTCAAACTCCAAGCTGTGTCTTTGCTCCAGGGATTTTGCACATGCGTGGGTGCATTAAGATTATGTATCCCAAGGGGTTTCCAAGGAATTTGCATACGAGATCACCTTGAGAGGAGTGAGGCCCAACAACCTCAGTCAGCCTTATCTCATGTGTTCTGATCCACTCCCATTGGCAAATTAATCATTGATATGTCATTATAAATGCTGCTAGGATAACTCCAAAATAACATTTACCTTCCTGTCTGTTCTCTTTTCATATTTTTTTGTGGCTACATTAACTTAGATTCTTAAATTGCACCAGGCGCTTTTAATTGATGTCTTAAGTGTTTTATAAACTGTATATATATATATATATATATATATATATATATATATATATATGCTTATAATGTCTGCCTGTGTGTGTTTGCCCTATTTGAAGCATCCTGTCAGCCCTGAATTAATTGCCCCTCTGGGATTAATAAAGTTGTATTGTTTTATTGTAGATCACTGCATATTTAACATGTATTTAAAAAAAAAAGACATTTTCTAGGTTAAAGTTTCACTTGAGACCTTGCCAAGAGAAAGTGTTTAATAAGAATAAAAAAAAACACCTATTATACCTATACCCTAAAATGCTTATCTTTGAAGTTAAAATATATAAATAAGAACCATTCTGCGAGCACACTATGAGAACTCATATCTGAAGAGTCTGCCTCTTTAATGATGTGAGTGCTGGGGTTTAATTAAAGAGTAGGCAAGTCAAAAGAGGCCATGAGAGACACTTCATAAGACCTGGGTTTTAAAGTGTCTCTAGCAGGAGTGTATTCGGTTTTTGAACATTTGGGAGTGGAGGGAGGACCAATTCTGGTGGAACATTTGTTAAAATTTAAAACAGATTTCCTGCATTTTGAAGGTCGATGGTGTTTGGGAATGGACCAAGGCGCAGCGCTGTAGTATTTTGTCATAATTTTATTAACTAAAGAAAACAAGAAAACGGAGCAAACAACCAAAGTAACGTGTGTGTGTGTGTGTGTGTGTGTGCGTGTGTGTGTGTGTGTCCCAAAAACACAGGGGAAAAGACCAGAACTTAAATAGGATCCCCAATTAGAGACAATGCATAGCAGCTGCCTCTTATTGGGACCAAATACAAAACCATAGAGTTCACTAGAACTCTACTGTCAGGCCCTGACCGTGACAAACATAAAGAAGCCAGAGGCCTCCCTACAGTAAGGACCTGACAGTACCACCCCCCCAAAGGCGCAGACTCCCACAAGACCGGGAACATACACTGGGAGGGTCAGGGAGGGAAACTGACTTTGGTGGCGACTCCGGCGCAGAGGAAGGCTCCGGCCCTGGAGCTGGACTGGATGCCGTGGTCCTGGACGGGGCATCGACGCAGATGGAAGCTCCGACCCCGGAGCTGGGAACCGGCGCAGTGGGAGACTCCAGCCCCGGAGCCGTACTGGATGCCTTTACTTGACTGGGCACTGGCGCAGAGGCTCAGAGGAAGGCTCCGGCCATGGAGCTGGACTGGATGCCGCGACTGGGCTGGACACCGGCTCAGAGGAAGGCTCCGGCCATGGAGCTGGACTGGACGCCGTGACTGGACTGGGTACCGGCTCAGAGGAAGGCTCCGGCCATGGAGCTGGACTGGACGCCGGGCCTGGACAGGGCACCGGCGCAGAGGATGTCTCAGGCCCTGGATCTGGACTGGACGCTGGTCCCGGACTGGGCACTGGCACAGAGGGAAGCTCCGACCCTGGAGCTACCGAGCTGGAGGCATGGTGTGGAGAGCCTGGCACAGGACGCACTGGGCTGTGAATGTATACTGGAGACCTGGTACGGGAGGCTGGTACTGGACGTACCAGACTGAGGATGCGTACTGGAGATCTGGCACGGGAAACTGGCACTGGGCGTACCGGACTGAGGATGCGCACTGGAGGTCCAGCGCGGGAAGCTGGTACTGGACGTACCGGACTGGGGATGCGCACTGCGGGCACCATTAACTCTGAATTCGATGTCTCATCGATGACCTCTCCCCATTGCCGTGAATTCCTCCATAATCCCTTCGTATATTCCCACCAGGTATTCCTCTTCCTCTTCAGTCTTCGCCCCCCCCCCCCCCCCCATAGGTACCCTGGTTCCTCTGCACCCCACGAGGATAGTGGTACTGCTGCGTCCTCCACTCTCCAAGACCAACCCAACCTGGCTATTAGCAGAGCCTTGTCTGGCAGCGAAACAGTTCATTCAGCCTTATTTACTGCCTTTTAAAAAAACATAGCTGATATGGCTGACTTGCTTAATCAAATATGGTTTCTACTGACAATTGAGATGTACAAACTATGGCATAAGGGGACGACAAGCGGATAAGCGGCAATCCATAATTTCGATTAAGACATTAATGAGTAAGCTAGGACGGACGTTGTCAATATAACTATTTGTTCAGCACTTTTGAAATGTACAGCGACAGAATTCAAAACATGGGCTGTTCTTACAGTGTTCTCCCTGTACACCAAGTCAGAACCGTAGGATAAATAAAGGGGGCATATAAGCAGGCAATGAAAGCTCTTACAATATTTGATGGTTACATTTCTCAAAAAACGGTTATAGGCTACATGTGCACCCCCAAGTCAGAAAAGTAAGCGAATTAAGAGGTGAAAATCTACCAAATTATCAGGGTGAGGCACATGGGCTACTAACAGCTTACTACACAACTTACACTTAGTATTACTTTCTTAGCTACAGTATACATATCTCCCTGGCATATTACATAATTTATGCAGCAGCATATAAGACATTCTTTGGACTGATCTTGTGCTGTTCACTTGAACAGGAAGGTCGCGTGACAGTACTTCGTGGGCAAATGTTGTCATCAAAGAATGATAAAGAGGCTGTTGAAAACTTATTTTACCAGTTTAAGCTCGTTTATTCCCGATTTCCAGTTGGAATGCTTGCAGTCACCAATTCCTTCCAAACCACTCATTGTTGAATTTGAGATTTCCAACTTGTTGTGTAATGTTTATGTCCAATGGCCTATGAGCACTGATACGTTTTATCTATTCTCTTCATTATTTCTCTTCATATGACAAGGATTAAAAAGGATTTGCCTGTAGATTGTCGACTTGATTCATGATGATGACTGCTAGCAATGACCTTAATGACCTTAAGCCTTCTTGGAAGGGCACTTGTAACGTAACGCTATGGAAGGACTCAAAGGGCTTACATTTTTTATGTCTACTCTTACTAAGGAATTAGACTTGGTGGTGACGTGGTGTCCCCATGAGTGACAGAACACTGAGCCAATCACGCCGCAATGCTCCTATTTTCTGCTGCCTTGCCACACCACCACAGAAAGCACTGAGCTAGGCTGAAACACCGGCATTTTAGGGCTGCCTTACTCAAGAAAACAAAAAAGAGACCATGTTTGTATGCGGCTTTATTAACTCAATGATTATATATACTTTTTACATTGTTTGCAAACTGATATGTGACACGTAATAATGCCAAAATAACATGTAAAGCAGGCAAGTCCCCAAAAAAGTATTGTTTATATATACTTTATATACTGTATATATATTTTGAATGTATAACTTTATTTTTTTTTGCAAAGAATTTGGCCCACCTGTCCTGAATGATGGTTTGCCACTGCATTAACCACAGTGTGGATCAATTCACCAGAGCAGAAGGACTAATGTGAGGGAAATGTAGCCCAACCTGAAAAATAGCTGTTATTGTCAGAGAGATTTGGAACTGGTCTATTAATTTATGCCGCAACTCCACCCATACAAAACCTACTGATTAAAATGTCCTGTTTTGATTGTATTTTTAACCAGACATTTGCCAGAAATGATCAGCTGTTGTACAATATGATACAAATGTGATATGATACTGAATCTTGAGTGCATTGCGCCTTTACTCATTTCAACCTCAAATCTTTTTTATTTTTTATTAAAAATGGTTGGCTTGCCATTACTCATGGTCTCTGGAAGGTTTGTAGAAAACATAGTAAAAGAGAGTCAATACAAAATTGTTTTAAGGACAATATAAAAATACAATGAGCCTTCAGGAAAAATACAGTGCCTTCAGAAAAAATACAGTGCCTTCAGAAAGTATTCACACCCCTTGACTTTTTCCGCATTTTGTTGTGTTACAGCCTGAATTGAAAATGTATTAAGTTTAGATTTGGTGTCACTGGCCTAAACACAATAACCTATTTTATCAAAATGGAATTATGTTTTTAGAAATGTTTACAAATTTATAAAAAATGAAAAGCTGAAATGTCAAACCCTTTGTTATGGATAAAAAGAAAGAGCTAAGCACAGGCAAATTCTAGAGGAAAACCTGGTTCTGACTGCTTTCCAACAGATATTGGAAGACAAATTCACCTTTCAGCAGGACAATAACCTAAAAAACAAGGCCAAGTATATACTCAGTGGCCAGTTCATTAGCTACACCCATCTAGTACCGGGGTCAGACCTCCCTTTGCCTCCAAAATTGCTGGAATTCTTCAGGGGATGGAAACGTTTAAAATTTATTCCATGACAGAATTAAAAAGTGAAGATAGTTTCAAATACATGCAACTTAAAAGTTACAGTTCGCTAAATTTTGATTTGAAATCTTTTCGACATCAGAGGGAATCTTATTTGAGTCACAAAAGGATGTTCATATGATAGGGAAGATATGCAAAACCTTGAGGGAGCATATTCAACTGACAATCTCTTAGAAAAAAATATAAACTATTGGAACCAAGACTTAAAAAGAACTGATGTTGGCACAAGATGGAGGGAAAGTTGGAGCATAACTAATGAAATTACAGTTAATGAAAATGTATGTATTAATCCAGTATTAACTAATGTATAGAATTTATTATACAAATGACAAAATTCACAAATTCCACCGCACAACGCCAGAGTTATGTATTAAGTGTAAAACTCCTGATTTAATCCATGCTTTCTGGGAATGCTATAAAGTCTGGATGTTGTGGGCAAAGCTAGAAAAGTTGTCTGTCATTACAATGTTAACTTACTTTTAATTTGTCTGTCTGCATATTTCAAGATGGGGGTGTAGGGAGATACCCAACGGGCTGGATAATTCTCTTCTCATCACTCATCTTGAAAAACTACACAAAAAACTTGGAAATCAATCAATCTGCCATCATTAACACAATGTAAAAATGTAATGACTTATTATTGAAATAGCATGAGCGACCAATAAAAACAAATTGGTGCAATTTAAGGCCAAGTGGCAAACAATAATGCAGCCACTAGGGATGGAGGTGAGAGCATGTGGGTCTGGGCAGATGAAATGTAGTCATATTTTGTGTGTTTCTGTAAGTTGTTGTTCGTATGTGTACGTTTTTATCTGGAGTAAAAACATAAATACAAAAACATTTAGAAAAAATATCTTATAAAAAATACAATAACCAATTGATATCAATGTGCCCTAACGTGTGCCAGGAAAAAATTCCCACACCATTACACAACCGCCACAAACCTGTACCGTTGACACCAGGCAGGATGGGTCCATGGACTCATGCTGTTCACGCCAAATCCTGATACTGCCATCAGCATAACGCAACAGGAACCGGGATTCGTTGGACCAGGCAATGTTTTTCCCCTCCTAAATTGTCCAGTGTTGGTGATCGTGTGCCCACTGGAGTGGAACCTGGTGTGGTCGTCTGCTGCAGTAGCCCATCCGTGACAAGCACCGACGAGTTGTGCGTTCCAAGATGCCGTTCTGCACACCACTGTTATACCGCACCATGATTTGCCTCTTTGTGGCCCGCCTTTTAGCTTGCATGTATCTTGCCATGCTCCTTCAACCTCTCATCAACGCCCACAGGATTGCCGCTGACTGGATGTTTTTTGTTTCTCACACCATTCTCCATAAACCCTTGACACTGTCGTGTGTGAAAAGTCGAGGAGGCCGGCCGTTTCTGAGATACTGGAACCGTCTCCGCTGGCACTGACTATCATACCATGCTCTAAGTCGCTTAGGTCACTCGTTTTGCCCATTCTAACATTCAATCGAACAGTAACTGAATGACTCAATGCCTGTCTGCCTGCTTTATATAGCAAGCCACGGCCACGTGTCTGTAGGAGCAAACCATTTTTGTGAACCGGATGGTGTACTTAATAAACTAGAGTTGCTTACCAAGACAACATTGAATGTTCATGAGCGGCCTAGTTACAGTTTTGACTTAAATCTTCTTGAAAATCTATGGCAAGATCTTTACAGCGCTTGAAGAATTTCAAAAATAATGATGTGCAAATATTGTACAATCCAGGAGTGCAAAGCTTTTAGAGACTTATCCAGAAAGACTCACAGCTGTAATCGCTGCCAAAGGGGATTCTACTATGTATTGACTCAGGGGTGTGTGTACTTATGTAAATGAGAAATTTCAGTATTTCATATTCAATAAATGTGCAAAAATGTCTAAAAACATGTTTTCACGTTGTCATTATGGGTTATTGTATGTAGATGGGTAAGAACGTGTTTTATATTTAATCCCTTTTGAATTCAGGCTGTAACACAAGAAAATGTGGAATAAGTCAAGTGGTATGAATACTTTCTATAGGCACTGTTCAACGCAAAAGATTAAAACATAAAAAAAGAGGACTATTCAAAAATGCTCTGGTCAATATTCTCAAAATAGATCAGATACAGTATATTATCCCGATCTGTCTGTATAGGCTTTTATCCAAAGGCCCAGGCGTCAAGAAAGCCTTGATAAGAAAGCCTTGGTAAGAAAGCCTTGGTAAGAAAGCCTTGGTAAGAAAGCATTGTCTGAGTCAAAACGGCAAGAGCCTATCTCCTGTTTCTGTAGCGTGAGCCAGCTGGATGTACAAGTACATCCCCTGTCGCAGGGCCTTACGCCCAATCCATTTCCTTAATGCTGAGTGCCAAGCAGAGAGGCATCAGGTAACATTCACAAGGTGGACTTTTTAACCACATGGGAGTTATTTTGAAATACTGTATATATTTCCATTATAATTTCTACATACTTTCTATCTGCTTTTAGACGTTCAATAAGAGATGCACCAATATGGATATTGCGGGCCGATACTGATATCCTATTTTCTTTTAAATTTTATGACCATTCTGGCACAGATAGAAACTCCAACCAAGTTTCTATGTTTATAAGGCTAATGAGAAAAGATGTGAAATTATTTGATTAAATGTTTCATTTGCATCACAAAGGGACTGAAATGCATTCAAAAGGTTTTGGAAAGTTCACGAAAACATCAGGGTAGATCATCAGATAGAAAATAAGATCTGCATTGCTTTCAATTGCCATTGTATCGCTGCCCGTTTTTAACGAGACATACACGGCTTGTGAGCATCAAAGAAGGAAACATAATACACGTTTGTTGTCCTGAGAGTCGTAGCTTTCATTGATAGGGGCATGCTAGCTGACAGGTCCAACCGCTCAAACGTTAGAGCTACAACTTTAGGACAATTATTGAGCGGGACAAAATAACCCTCTGGAACTTTTATGCTGACTATGTAACGCTATCAGTACACTGTAGATGCCTATGGGCTCCAGCATCTTAATTTAGAGACACAGAGGAAAATCTGTGTTTTTTTTTACAGTACTCTGGTCTGGTCTCATCCAACAGATTTAGGCTTACCTTGTGCAAGGAAAAAAAGAAACACATTGCAAAGCTCTTTGAACCCCTGGACTCTGCTCCTTCACCTCACAGCATATTGTCATATGTGGGCTTTGCCAAGAGACAACATACGCCTACCTATACAGGACAATATGTGTAGTAGACAACCATTTGACTACAACCATATGTGTAGACAACCATATGACTACAACCATATGTGTAGACAACCGTATGACTACAACCATATGTGTGGACAACCATATGACTACAACCAGCTGCTTTACAACCTGCCCCAAACACGACTAGAAACGTGACAAGGAGGCAGAAGAACAGGAAGAGATAGGCTCGTTTCGATTGGCCGCCCTTGTTATTCGGGAGACCTGGCTGAGGGTTGTGGTTAATGTTCAGTCCTGCAGGCTGGTACTAAATTAAATGATCCTCTCAGACCGAGGAGAGCAGCCACGCATCCCACCAATTAGTGTTGTTCTGAGATCTTCTCCCCTACTTGTGAGTACGGCAGCGGCGGTACACTTACGTAACATGTTTTCCTCTCTCTGGCATATTTTTATTGCCCTCCTTTGCCAAAATGGCAGATGTATTATTGCCTCAAACAGAGCCAGAGGAGAGAGGGAGAGAGTTAGTGAGCGAGAGGTTCCATAAACCTGGGATGCAACATGATTAGATTATGAAATCATGGAAATTCATGCTTTATAAAAACCACCTCAAAAGCAACATGACAAGAAGCGCTCAGGCTGGTTACAGGCTCAGAATAGGTAATGCTGCTCGGCCTAATAGGATCAGTGTTCAGAGTAAATGATGTAGTGTCACACAGATTATGTATGTATCGTGATCTAGTTATCACCCATATTATATTAATTTCAAAGACATACAGTATGTTATCAACTACTGAGTGACTATTCCTTTTCTATATCACCCGTATATCAGAGATTTCCTACGTATCAATTAACCGCTACAATCACGACACATTTTTATTGTAAGGTCATGTATTACTTTAAAGTGTACACATACAGTATGTAGTTGACCTAGATGGTACATTAGCTCAGTGTACTGAATGACCTGTCATGGCTGACAGACAGTGGATTATTTTGGGCCTGCCAACAGTCGCTGGCTGCTGACTGTCACTAGCTGAGGTTGTGAGAGATGCAGTCCTAACATGAACAGCATCGCCGATAAGTGGCTTAGTCGCCACCGGTGACTGTTACAGTGACTCTCACCTGTAGCCAGGTCACCCAGTTCCCAGGTGTCACAGCCAAGACTGGGACACTGTGGACTTTCACCCTTCAGAACACTTTGGACAGAGAAAGTTGTTTGTGTGTCTTCTGGAGGTAATTGACTCAAGAAGACCAACTGGGTTCCATTCTGAAATGCCCACCCCCTTTGCCGCTGCTCTTTACAACCAACTCTACGGATTTGAACTATTATACATACCTGAAACGTGGCAGTGCTTCACCCAGATGAGGGTCACTACATATAGTAATGTGAAAAAGTAACTACACCCCCTGGAAAGTTCTCTTTTATTTTTATTTTATTTTGTATTTTTTACATATTTGGACAGATGGATATGTAATCTTCACTTCAACACTATTGACAGATAAAGGTAACCCAATTTAACAAATCACACAATAAAAAATAAAAAAACATTGAAAATGTTATGCAATTATAATGAACAAAAATGTATTTTCCTTATGGGGAAAAGGTTAGTACACCCCTACCTTTACCATCACATAAAATAGCAAAAAATAGAATTAAGTGTACCAAAACAAGTGCAAATTATTAGAAAACATTAGAGATAAACGTAGGGGGGTCCAGCCTTCCATAAAGATATAGAAAATTGGTCTGGTTTGGTCTGCACAAACGTGGCCTACATGGGAGGTCAGGAAGGAAGAAGCCTCTGCTCTCAAAAAAGAATATCAAGACACAACTGACTTTACCCAGGTGTTGTCTGGCAAAAGACAGTTCATTTTTGAGAGCAGAGGCTTCTTCCTTCCTGACCTCCCATGTAGGCCAAGTTTGTGCAGTCTCTTTCTGACAATGATTGTGGCAAGAGAGGCCTGTAGATGTTACCCTGGGGTTCTTAGAAACTTTCGGTCAGCTCTTGGCTTGACTTTGGTGGGACGACCTGTCCTAGGTAGTTTGCCAGTGGTCTGGAATGTTCGTCGGACAGTGGAATGATGTACATCGAATTGCTTGGAAATGGAATGATGTACTTCGAATTGCTTGAAAATGGATTTGTAACCCCTCCCAGACTCATGGGCATCAATAATCTTTCGGGTAGGTCTTTTGATCTTTGAATGATGTGTTACCACACACCCATATGGTTAAGACCAGACCAGATCAATTTTCTTATCTTTATGGAAGGCTGGACCCTCTCTAATGTTTTCTAATAATTTGCACTTGTTTTGGTACACCTAATTCTAATTTTAGCCATTTTATGTGATGGCAAAGGTAGGGGTGTACTAACTTTTTCCCCATAAGGAAAAGGCATTTCTGTTCATTTTAATTGCATAACATTTTCAACGTTTTTTTTTTTGTGTGAGATTTGTTAAATTGGGTAAACTTCATCTGTCAATAGTGTTGAAGTGAAGATTACATATCCATCTGTCCAAATAAGTAAAAAAAAAAAAGATACTTTTCCAGGGGGTGTACTTACTTTTTCACATGATTGTATCTGAATGTGTGGAATGGTCTTTAAACAGACAGCATTAAACTATAATCTTAAACTGTCTGTTTACATTTGTTAAGTGAATGGCAAACCAGTGTCAACTGGTTTGTGGACCTTAGTGAGCATAATCAGGATAGTTAGGACAGCAGGCCCATTATTGTTGAAGTCACTCTGCTAGCCTCGGCACGTACAGTGTCCCTAGGCGCCCATTTAGCGCTGCAGATGGGCTGTGGAGTATCGGCAGGGCCAAAACATGTGAGACCGAGGAGCTTCTAGTGGAAGGACTAAAAGCATTAGCCTATTGACCTACTCAAAGAATGGACCAGCCAATAGATTTAGACCATATCTGAAATGACCATATCTTTAAATGCCAATTTCAGCAGGAAGGATGGATGTTGAATTGTTGAGGAAAGTTATTCAGAGAAAGTTTACGAATCATTGCTTTACGTAACTAACTTAGTCCACAAATTCTGTTTACAGATGTAGGAACATAATTTGCGGCAGTTTACTACAGCAGAAAAATTTTCCTGCAGCAATAGGAAATTTGAATGATTATGTGCATTATAATTAATGGACATTTTTGTAGGGGTTGATACATTTTTTGTAAGGGAAAATTACAACCTGGAAATTACTAACTTCAGAAACCTTTATAAACAAAGTCTGAGGTGTAGAGGGTGAACAGGAAGGGGGACAGGACCGTTCCCTGGGGGGCACCTGTGTTGCTTATTAACCATTCTGACACACAGCTCTGTAGCCGCACAAATTGTGGCCTACCGGTCAGGTAGTCCATAACCCAGGAGACTAAGGGTGCTTCCACTTTCATCCTCCTCATCTTCTCACCCAGTAGCAGGGGCTGAATGGTGTTGAAGACGCTGGAGAAGTAAAAAAACATAACCCTCACAGTGCAACCTGCGTTGTTCAGGTGAGAGTAGACCTTCTGCAGAAGGTAGAGGATTGCTGGTATGCGAACTGCAGAGGGTCCAGTGATGTACACACCAGGGGTCTGAGGTGAGCGAGGACTAACCTTTCCAGGGTCTTCATGATGTGGGATGTTAGTGTTACAGGTCTGAAGTCATTCAGGACAGTGGGGTGCGCCTTCTTGGGCACTGGGACCAGGCAGGATGTTTTCCACAGCACAGGGACCCTTGCCAGGCTCAAGCTTGGAAAGGTTGAAGAGGCGCTGGAGTATTACACACAGTTGGTCAGCACAGACCCTGAGCACCCTTGGGCTGATGCCATCGGGGCCCGCCGGTTTCCACTGATGTAGTCTCTCCAGCTCTCTCTTCACTTGGTGGGGAGGGGGGAGAAGTGGGGTGTTGAAAATCAGTGCAGAGGTGGGGGGAAGGGAGGTGTGCAGAACAGTCCAGAGGGAGTGGGGAGGGGGTCGCTGATTGTCTCAACGGAGGTGTTGTGTGCAAAGGGGGGGTGGGATAGCCATGAGGGTGTGTGGCCTGGAGAGCTGGAGGGGAGGTGGATAGAGCTAATATCGCATAATATCGTACCTGAACCAAAAATTGGTTCAGCTTATTGGCTCTGTCCTGAGTCCCCTCCGTCTGCCCACTGTTTGACTTTTTGAAGCCAGTGATATTTCTCATACCCTTCCACACCTCTCTCACCTGGCTCTGCCTCAGCTTGTCCTCCATCTTATCCTTATACCCTCTCTTCCCCTCAGCAATCTGCAACTTCAGCTCCCACTGGACGCATTTCAATTCGTCCTTGTCCCCCTCCTCTTCTTCTCATTCAGCAGGGCCTTCAGATCCCTGGTGACCCAGGGCTTATTATTTGGAAAACAGTGTACCTTCCTGGTGGGTACGGTGTTGTCTACACAAAAATGTATATAGTCCGTTATGCAGTCTGTAAGTCCATCAATGTCCTCCCCATGAGCCTCACAGAGCACATCCCAGTCTGTTGTCTCAAAGCAGTCCTGTAGGGCCTCATTCGCCTACGGGGATCATCTCCTAATGGTCCTAGTGGCTGCTGTTGGACCATAGGCCTGTAGAGTGGGGTGAGGTGGACAAGGTTGTGGTCCGATCTACCGAGGGGAGGGAGTGCAGTGGAGTTGTATGCATCCTTCACATTAGCATATAGCAAGTCCAGAGTTTTATTATTTCTGGTTGGGCACTTCACAAATTGCTTGAATGTGGGCAGTGTTTACGAGAGAGAGGCATGGTTAAAATCCCCAGAAATGGTAAAGAAGGCACTGGGATGTTATCTGTAACATCACGATAACAGAGTGGATGACATCACACGCTGGCAAAATGTATAACTTGTTTGGTACCCATTACATCAACAAATATGGTTAGCCTTCAAAATTAGCGGTCTGGTGGTTTGCGTGAACAGGGTGGCCTGGGATGGAGTCAAATTCCCGGCCTGAATTATTGTTTCAGTCCGCCCTTGTCGGGTAGCAACATAGAACTCCACTTTAAACCATGTTACATCTCTTTTGGTGTATTTGCACACTGCTTACTTGGCTCAGGTCTTTCCCATCATGCTTTTGGTAATGCTCCATTTGCTGTCGTTTATTGCGACTCATAGCATCAGTGTTTATTCAAGAGGCATTAGTCTAAAACCCTGCATCAATAAGCAGACAGAGAGAGCCTGATTGCAGCAAAGCCGGCCAATCAATAGTCCCGGGAATACTCAGAAAACCCCAGTGGAGATCTGGCCTCTCACTGTGAATAATGAGAAACAGAGTTATGATGTGTTTTATGAGTTCAGAACACATACAGTACAGTATAGACCAGGGCTCTCCAACCCTGTTCCTGGAGAGCTACCTCCTTGTAGGTTTTCACTCCAAACCCAGTTGTAACTAAGCTGATTCAGCTTATCAACCAGCTAATTATTAGAATCAGGTGAGCTAGATTAGGATTGGAGTAGCTCTGCAGGAACAGGGTTGGAGAGCCCTGATATAGATTAATCTCTATGATTTAGAATGCTTTCGTTCTGTGACTGTGGGAGCTGCACTTCATTACTCCCCCCCCTCCATTCTGTACTTTGCCATGGTTATGAGCACAACAAGGGAGTGATAGTTATTTTTTTTCTTCAAATTAACCATGCATTTATATACAGTACATTATGTAGCCTACCATGTCCTTAAGTATTGTTGCTACACTATATATGTGTTACATCAGAGCAGAGTTGGACGTTATGTAATTGGATAAGTGCGTGTTAACATGTTATCCATGCTCCAGATAATTCATGAACGTAATGCTCTCTAATTGGGTGATTCATTTGAGTGAAAGCACATTGTTTTCTTGCTTGAGCCACTTCCTCTTGAATATTGATCCATCAATTAGCAATGTCCTTGCAGCGTTGGAATATGTTACATCTGTGTCGTGTTTATAACAGTTTCATTGCCTGCGGGTTCAATGTTGAAAACATACCATGTCTGTTACCTTGACTAACCTGTGACCCCGCACATTGACTCTGTACTGGTACCCCCTGTATATATCCTCACTATTGTTATTTTACTGCTGCTGTTTAATTATTTGTTATTTATTTTTATTTTGTATTTTATTATTTACTTGTCTATTTTTAACTTATTATTTTCTTAAAACTGCATTGTTGGTTAAGGGCTTGTAAGTAAGCATTTCACTGTAAGGTCTACACCTGTTGTATTCGGTGCATGTGACAAATACAATTTGATTCGATTTGATTTGATAACAGGTGGATATTAATGTATTCCAGGACAGCATGGATTTGTGAAAGGGCATACAGGGCCAAAGTGGTGGTACTCAGCACACCAGCATTGTGTTTCCCAAAATCAATCTCTACGTGGTCTGAGGTCTGACAAAGTAATTCTGAAAACATGGGCATAGAGAGTGCTTCTAGTTCTTTTTAGCTGCTGTTTGGTTCCTGACCCCTCTCTGTGGAGTGTCTCTGTGGGACACGTTGATGGGTTAGAGAATTAGTGCAGTGTGAGTGCGTTCTGAGTGCACTAGTCTAGTTTGGTGGGGAACTGTGCTTTGTGCAGTGGGTCTGTGTGAGCCTGTGATGGGGACACTGAGTGAATGAGGGCTGAAGGACCCACTGGCCTAGTCTTTGTGGAGACAGTTTCTCCTGAGTTAATCAGGTCTTTTAATCCAGCCTCTAACACTCATTTTTAAAGGTATGAATGAAACGTGTTTGATTAATAGAGTTGCCTCCCTCTTTGCTGTTATGAGAGACATTAACTGTATTTTACAGTCTCCATGTGGCTTTCAATAGAGCTGTGTAATCTGGTTACAAACAACAAAGGAATTGTGAGATTATGTGATCATGTTAGTGCTAATACCAACCTAATACCATCCATGTATTATATCAACATCAGGGTGGTATGACTCAGACCCAGTGGTACTCTCCATCAGCCCCACACAACCAGAGGATGACCCATAGAGCATCAACAGGACCTAGTTCCTAAAGGACCGCCATGTATTCAGGTCACTAGTACCTCTCAACATCTTCACGTTACAGGGGCATATCATTAACTTTGATCTTGGAAATTACATTTACAACCCCCGTAAGGACCTTAGTAAGCCTCACACACAGCGTGGCATTGTGTGTGTTATCCGAACCCCTTGCTTGGCTGAGACACGGTGCGTTAGGATTACAGTGAGCCATGCTGGAGCTGCACTGTGCTCTGTTGTGCTGTGTGTATGTGTGTGTGTGTGTGTGTGTGTGTGTGTGTGTGTGTGTGTGTGTGTGTGTGTGTGTGTGTGTGTGTGTGTGTGTGTGTGTGTGTGTGTGTGTGTGCGTGCGTGCGTGCGTGCGCGCGCGCGCGCGCGTGTGTGTGTGTGTGTGTGTGTGTGTGTGTGTGTGTGTGTGTGCGTGCGTGCGTGCGTGCGTGTGTGTGTGTGTGTGTGTGTGTGTGCGTGCGTGTGTGTGTGTGTGTGTGTGTGTGTGTGTGTGTGTGTGTGTGTGTGTGTGTCTTTCTCAGTATGACTTGGTTTTCTTTGTCAGCTGTCTCTCTGCAGCCTCTCATTGCTAGAGTTCATAAGCAGGACCAAACACATACCAGACTGTACAGTACCTGCTTACGACAGCCTTTTAGTCTGCTGTACCTCATATCCATCCAAGTTTGTGGGCTTGTGCTGGTATTTGGACTGTACAAAACATGTTGCAACCTTTCATGTAGCACAATCATACTAGGTGAATGTATTTCACTTTCATTCATGCTATTATTCTGGCACATGCTCACTCTAATATATCTGCTCTGGGTTATTCATTGAACCCGTTCTGTCACTTTCTGATTTCTTGTTTAGATTTTGTGTTGTATTTGCGAGACGTTCTACTGCACTGTTGGAGCTAATAACATAAGCATTTTGCTGCAACCTGCTAACACCTGCAAATATGTGTACGCAACCAATAAACTTTTGATTTGATTTTGATGTTATCGGATTAACACCATGCATGTTTCGTCCAGGCTTATATAAGACTAGCTTGACATTACAGCATGTCACATTTGTGAATGACTAATAGGAGGCTATGTCATTAAGATATTATTACAGTCACATCAAGTGTCTTTTCTCTTGAATTCTATTTCATAAAAGATTACTCTGATAGGCAAAATTATTTTGAACCAGTGAATAACCTTGAAACGGTCATAATCTTCCATAATGTTTCAGTTTAAAGTTAAAGTTTAAAGACTGAGCACCTCAGGATGGACGTCTTATTTGATCAGTCAATGGGGGAACTGTAAAACACAGACAGCAAAAAGAAAGCAGGAAATGCCTCTTCACAGCGCTGTGTCTGCTTCTGCATTTCTGCCCGCGTCCTGTGGCCTGCTGGTCTGTAATATGTGCCAACTGAGGAAGTAAAAAGTTAACAAGAAACTGTGAACTTCCTTCTTACTAACAAACACAGAGGCTGACAGATGCAGTACTCTACAGTACTTCGTGGTTGTACTGTACCTCGTTCAAATCAGCTGAATCACTCTTTTGACACCCAAAGGCTAGCAGTTTCAGTTGACAGGTACAGGCTAGCATTTTCAGTATTCATGCGCAAAAATCAGACATTTGTTTTGCTTACATTTTTGGCAATGATAAGATGATAAGTAGATGTGTGGTTTTAATAGAGAAAGCAAAGCTGTATGTATGTTGTGAAACGAGGAGACATCAGTGGGGCGTCTGACAACTGACCTAGCTTTCTGTACCATTTTAGCATCCTCACTGGACAGGGAGAGATCAGGGTCTTCATCCAGACTTTCTTTAGGCATGCACATATCTCCCGTTCTTTCATCCAAGCAACTGAAGGGGAGCTTAAATCCCTACGTGTAGAAAATATTAATACCTCAGGACCCACAGAAGTTGGCTTGCTGACCCAGTGACCATCATAAGATTTCTATGACCGTCCTACAGCTGCCCCAGTGGGATGAAGCCTTGTTCAAATACTTAGAAGTTTGATCAGAGATTTATGGTAACTTTAATCTGTGAACCGCCTGTGTTTAATGTATTATAAATGCATTTATACATCCATATTAGGCTCTTCTAGTGACCCACTGGCTGTTTTAAATATGTATACAGTACACTGTAGGTCTTAAATGTACAGTTCCTGTAAATCCATTAAACTGGGTCAAGGAAAACCTTTTCTTGTAGTATTAGTAGTATTTATTGGGATCCCCGATTACTCTTCCTGGTGTCCAAAAGGAAATAAAACACAAAAAAGAAAATACATGAAATACATAATTTTTTTGACTACGTCTGTTTACTGTGTAACTCTGTGTTGTTTTTGTCGCACTGCTTTGCTTTGTCTTGGCCAGGTCGCAGTTGCAAATGAGAACTTGTTCTCAACTGACCTACCTGGTTAAATAAAGGTGAAATAAAAAAATAAAAAAAAATAATAATATAATAATATACGTAATATGCAAGGCCACCCACCTACATGATACAATACATAATACAGTATAAATTACAATACAGAATAAATCAAAACAATATCTTCTCAATGACCACCAAAATAGTGTCATAAAATGTCTTGCGTGTATGTAGTTCATTATCTTTGTGGTGTAATTATGCATGAAAAGCACTATATACAAGTAAAGTCTATCAATATTGTCAAAATTGAATATGATTTCCCATATACTGTATATCTCTCCTTCTCTTGTTCCCTCATCTCCAGCCCTTCTCTCATTGGTATTCTCTTGTTCCCTCATCTCCAGCCCTTCTCTCATTGGTATTCTGTGGGAAAGCTGCTCAACCGCAGGGAAGATATAGTGGGTTGTGTGCGATACGCTGTGTGTTCACTACTGATGAGGTGATGATGGTCACAGAGTTAAACAGAGTGTGAAAACACCATCTCCCCTGGATGGACGTGACGACCATCTTAACTTGTCCAGCACATAGCAGGTAGTAGAGTCAATGGGGAAACTGCTGGAGACCTACTGTAACCCTTCTCTCAGTCCCACACTGACAGGAGACCTACTGCTGGAGACCTACTGTAACACTTCTCCCAGTCCCACACTGACAGGAGACCTACTGCTGGAGACCTACTGTAACCCTTCTCTCAGTCCCACACTGACAGGAGACCTACTGCTGGAGACCTACTGTTACCCTTCTCTCAGTCCCACACTGACAGGAGACCTACTGCTGGAGACCTACTGTTACCCTTCTCTCAGTCCCACACTGACAGGAGACCTACTGCTGGAGATCTACTGTTACCCTTCTCTCAGTCCCAAACTGACAGTATTATCCCATGTTTTCTAGTGGTCTTTAGTTGTAGGGCCAGAGGTGTAAGCCGACATATTGCATACGGTATTAACAAAACTTGTAGTTTTATGCCTGTGGAGTCTCTGTGTGTGAGTGTGGAAAGAATACTTACAGTATAAGGTTGTTTTGTAAGATACATGGTTGTGTTCCCTAAAAGTAGCTTAAGCCCTTCCATCATCACTCCTCATCTTCACTGGGGCTCTGAATAGACTAGACACATATGTGTTGAGCTCGTGATTACTGACACAATGGGCTGTTTGTTGCTGCCTCTGTCTCTCCACCTGGGCCTCTGTAGATGGAATCATCCCTGGCAGCATTCATGACCAGCTTGAATCAGCCCTTCTGTTTCGGTCTGTTAACGATGTTGTCATTTCTATGGTACCTTTATCTTTATCCACTCTGATCTACCTGGCTTGGCTTGGCTTGGCTTCGAACAGCTGGACGTGTTAGTGAGGATGTTAGTGCCTTGCGTGTGTGTGTAATGGGGATAAGGTAGTAATGCAGAAGGGGGATAACACTCAAGACAGACAGACAGGCAGGCAGGCAGGCAGGCAGGCAGGCAGGCAGGCAGGCAGGCAGGCAGGCAGGCAGGCAGACAGACAGACAGACAGACAGACAGACAGACAGACAGACAGACAGACAGACAGACAGACAGACAGACAGACAGACAGACAGACAGACAGACAGACAGACAGACAGACAGGCAGGCAGGCAGGCAGGCAGGCAGGCAGGCAGGCAGGCAGGCCTAATCAGCTTTAGCACGATCTGCTGCCTGACGCGTTATCACTGCACCAAGAACACAGGATGTGTACAAATCCCACTGTAATCCTCACTTCACTGAGTCCTCACGAACACTCCTTCAGTGGAGAAGCCTGGGAGATGACTTCATGAATTCTTCTTTATAAATGTTTATCTTTACAACTCCTGCTGTGGCCACCTGTGCTGGGAGTGCATGGGGACAGCCTGGGACACATGAATACCCTTTATCGCAACTTCCATTCCTAGAATGCAGGATGATTAGGTGCTAGGGGGGTTCATTAAAGGACTCCATGTGAGTGGTGGTCGCATTACACACCCAGCAGGCTTAGAGCAATGAGATTAGAGCAGGGCCCATCTAAATTTAGCCTGATCAAAAAAGAACAGACAAACACAAATAAAATAAAAACAAGATAAATTGCGACGAGAGGAAGGGCAGACACTGTGACACAGCCCTTGGGGTTCCTGCCATATACAGGGAAAGAGAGAGAACATCCTGAAGTATTACATCATGCTCTAACTCCACCGTCTCTGAAGCAAATTGCATGTGGCTATGCGGAGGTGGTCTTACTCTTAAGATCATATGAAGATGATACTGTATTCAGGTGAGATATGTCACAAAGTACCTTTCATGTAGTTATTAACTGGCATTGAATGGTTCAGCAGACTTTTAGCCCTCCCCTTCCTAACTGGGGCGGCAGGTAGCCCAGTGGTTAGAGTGTTGGGCCCATAACTGAAAGGTTGCTGGATCAAATCCCCGAGCTGACAATGTAAAAATCTGTTGTTCTGCCCCTGAACAAGGCAGTTAACCCACTGTTCCTAGGCCGTCATTGAAAATAAGAATATGTTCTTAACTGACTTGCCTAGTAAAATAAATAAAATTAAAAATAACTGGCTACGAGACTATTGCAGCTCTGTGGGTTTAACATTTATTTACAATTTTGATACCTTCTGGAAACAAAGCTCGTATTATAAGGAGGATGGGATCCACCCAAATCATTTGGGTTCCTGGATCCTTTCACAGCATTATAAGGCTGCACTGAGACATTAGCTATGTTTGAATACTCATACTAACCACACTAACCGTACTATTTGTGACGTGAATTGAGTATATAGTATGGATATAGTTAGTATGCCAAAAGTTCCCGGATGTCGTACTAAATTCGCCAAAATACAAAGTATACACGCTGAGAACACTATTTCCATGCTTTTAGGGCCCAAAATGCAATTCTTCAGAAAATGGGCGTGGCTTCACAACGTTTTCAGATTTGAAGAAAATGCAGGAAAATATGCCGCCGAAGTCCGACGTGAGCGGATAGAAATGCATTGCTTTAACTAATTGTGACAAATGTTTAGAAAATGTTGAGAAATTTAATAAAGTTATGACTTTTCAAATAAGTTACATTAAACGCTATGTTGGCTGACAATTTGTTAGCTACGCTATCCTTACGAACTGCATAGCATTACAGCAGTATGTACCGGTATGTTAGCTAGTTACGTAACGTTAGTTGGTTACTAATAAATCAAACTTGCCAGGCAGTATATTAACTATCTGCTATCTAACTAACTACCCAATGTTTATTGACTTGATTATTCACATCATTCTTAATTAAGTTAATTCTGATTAATTGTTAATTCTACTCCGATTTCAGAGTACTCTAGTCTAAACATTTAGTTTGACCAGATAAAATGCTATTTCACAAACAAACTGACAACAGACTTTCAGCACGCTTATAGGGAAGGACATTCAACAAGCACAGCACTTACACAAATGACTGATGATTGGCTGAGAGAAATTGATGAGAAAAAGATTGTGGGGGCTGTTTTGTTAGACTTCAGTGCGGCTTTTGACATTACCGATCATGTCTGTTACTGGAAAAACATATGTGTTATGGCTTTACACCCCCTGCTATATTGTGGATAAAAAGTTACCTGTCTAACATAATACAGAGGGTGTCCTTTAATAGGAGTCTCTCCAACACAATCCAGGTAGAATCAGGAATGTCTAGGCAGCTGTCTAGGCCCCTTACTTTTTTTTCAATCTTTATTAACGACATGCCACTGGCTTTGAATGTCTATGTATGCGGATGACTCAACACTATACACATCAGCTACTACAGCGACTGAAATGACTGAACACTTAACAAAGAGCTGCAGTTAGTTTCAGAACGGGTAGAAAGGAATAAGTTAGTACTAAATATTTCAAAACTAAAAGTATTGTATTTGGGACAAATCATTTACTAAACCCTAAACCTCAACTAAATCTTATAATGAATAATGTGGAAATTTAGCAAGTTGAGGTCTAAACATATTGATACAACAGTAGCTAGGATGGGGAGGTCTGTCCATAATAAAGCACAGCTCTACCTTCTTAACAGCAATATCAACCAGGCAGGTCCTACAGGCCCTAGTTTTGTCGCACCTGGACTACTGTTCAGTTGTGTGGTCAGGTGCCACAAAGAGGGTCTTAGGAAAATTGCAATTGGCTCAGAACAGGGCAGCACGGATGGCCCTTGGATGTATACAGAGAGCTAATATTAATAATATGCATGTCAATCTCTCCTGGTTCAAAGTGGAGGAGAGATCGACTTCATCACTACTTGTATATATGAGAGGTACCAAGGTGTCTGTTTGAACTACTGGCACACAGCTCGGACACCCATGCATACCCCACAAGACATGCCACAAGAGGTCTCTTCACAGTCCCCAAATCCAGAACAGAGCCATGACTATATGGAACTCTATTCCACATGAAGTAACTCATGCAAGCAGTAAAATATGTTTAAAAACAAATAAAAATACATATTTTGGAACAGCAGGGACTGTGAAGAAACACAAACACTGTCACAGACACACATACACATGATAAGACAAGCACTCTACACACATGTACACATGGATGTTTTGTTGAAAATATGTAATAGTGGAGTAGTGGCCTGAAGGAACACACTAAATGTATTTGGTAAAGTGTTATGTAATGTAATGCCATATTTTAAATTGTGTATATAACTGCCTTAATGTTGCTGGACCCCAGGAAGAGTAGCTGCTGCCTTGGCAACATCTAATGGGGGTCCTTAATAAATACAAATACAAACTGGATTACCCATTGATGTATGCATTTTCTGACCATAGAGACACATATTTTCACACACATTTTCACATTTCATCTTCAGAGTTTCAACGTCAACTTTCCTCCTCCTCTGTTCTTCTCTGTTCTCCTCTTCCTCCTCCCCCGTTCCTCCTCCCCCGTTCCTGCTCCTCTTTAGTCCAGGCCTCCTAAATCGTGTTAGCTCATCTAAGGAGCTACAGCTATTGTGGCTATGTTGTATAAACTGCATCTCCTGCATGAACAAAACAGCTCCTTGTGTCTTTTTGTAGCCCCCCAGACAGGGCTCCTGTGTCACACAGTAACACACTTTTCTGCAAAGGGTTCCTCAGTCTTTACACTCATAGTACACTGACAGTGTAGGTCACCCGTTCAAGCGCGTAAAACCCTGATACTAGCTAGTAGTTCTAATAAACTGTCACGACTTGCCCTGTTGGGTGGATGGGGGTCATAAACCTTCTTCTAGTCTTCTAAAAGGAGAGAATTTGCTCGCCCTTCTCTCCCCCAGTACAAAAGCCCATTGACGAAAGTCAACCCCAGTTCCCTATGACGCTAGGACTGCGCTAAATTGAACTACAACTCTATCTAACGAGTTCCAAAAATGTAAGGACTGATGTCCGAACGTTTTAGAAGGGTGAATAATAACTTGGAGATGATGATCGCCAAGTTAAATATATGAATTTCGACTAGACCAGCCAGTTGAGTATGGTAAAATGGTATGAACTTTGAACTGTCATTCACTAAAGAAGAAGTGATTAAATCCTAGACGTCGCTTTATCAGCTGCAGCTGTAAACATCCGCGGCCTAGGAAAGGACAGACAATCTCCTAAGAACTGAGTCCTCCAGCTTCGACCCATCTATCGAGGACAAGCTCAATTGTAAATATCTAAAATTACATTCACTCTTTCCGAATGGGCGGTTGTTAAAGTGCATATGTAGTGATATTGATGTGAACAGGTCCCACAGAGAAAATCTTTCCTTTTTGTCTTTCAATCTCCCGCTCTTTCATCCCCCCTCCCCTTTCCTTTGTGTAACAAGCCGTCATATCGGGTTAGTCCACTAGGGACTTTTTATGACATGATTAGCAATCACTGTATGATCTATCCTGTTGTATATCTATGTATTTCTGTGTGTTTATTTAGCTAGTTAGTAAATAAAGGATTAAGCCAATTTGTGTATTGCTGTTTTCAACCTGTTCACTAGGATTCGTGCAGATTTAGATCTTACGATCATCAGAATGAGACTGATAAAAAGTATGGTTAATGATTGACTGTTATAAGATATAAAATAAAAATAAAAGTTATTTCCTGGAATTGGTAACTCTGTAAACGACAGATTCCAGTGGTGCCCCAGGTTATTAATAATTTAATTCTTGCATGATTTAATTCAATCACGTAATTAATTAAACGTTAGAATAATCTATTTGATAAAATAGCATGTCACCAAATTAATCAAAGCCAACGTTACGACACTGCTGTCTGATTCTCAGCAATTTTTGGGACAGAAATGTTGCACGGCCGCTTTACTTTTGGTTAACAGCTGAAGAATAGGGATGAGGCTGGAGAAATTTAACCACTGACAATCCATGAGATCAAAATTATAGTTTTAACCAGGTTTTGAAGCTATACAGTGTTTGTTTACTAGTACATAAAAGTAAGACAAGAGTAAAAAAAGCTTATATTTTGGGTTCTGATGGGGTAAGAACTAAGCTCATGATATAATTTATATGCTTCAATAATCATTGGCTATCATTAATTTAGACAGTACCGATCATAGTCTGTTGACATTACTAATCACGGATTTCCCTTTTCATTTTTTGTCCTCCATTCACATTAATGCATGACTTAGTGAAAGTTTGTCTTGTGAAAGTTTGTCCCTACTTGAACCATACCCTATACACGTAAATAAAATACATCATACATGTATATCACCCATCTATCGATTACAGGATGTGCTAACAGGAAGTGAATTACTGACAGAGTTTCACCTTCACCTAGCCTCTTTATCCTGGTAGTAAACACACCTGACAGTTACTTATCTCTGTTTTCCCTCAAAACCACTCTACTGTTATGTACAGTATTTACTGTCATTGATTAAAAGCTTCCCCTTTTCTTTGAATACAGTAAGTTTGGAATGTAAACATCCTCTTTTGACTTCCTGTATCCGCTTATTGCAGTCAGGATTACTTATTTTAAAAGAAACCGTTTTGACCACTTCCTGAATTGCACCAGGGAGGGGTCAAATGGGCACTTTGATTTATATATTGACAGTAGGTCTAGGTCTGAACTCCTTTCAATGTTATTGCTATCTAGTCAACGAGTGATGACTATGTTGTTGAAGCTTTAACTTTTCACTGTGTCCATACCAGTTGGTGTGTGTTTTGACCACTGGGAGGTAGTAGTGGGGTTTCCACACTCCCTGCATCACACACTCACCAGCATACACTGGTCTGGGTGATACACTGCTTCACTGCCAGTCAAATAGTGGGGAACATCTTGAGTATCAAGGCAACATACACATCTGATACATTGGCTGTTAGTGTGTGTTTGTGTGTGTGTGTTCGTTCTCACAATGCTTGGGGAAAAACGTTCACATTCTCTGGTGAGTGTCTTTGTGAAGGTAAAGGGAAATGCATTGTGACAGAGATCTGATACTTCCCCCACAGTCCTGTTGTATTGTGACAGAGATCTGATACTTCCCCCACAGTCCTGTTGTATTGTGACAGAGATCTGATACTTCAACCACAGTCTTGTTGTATTTCCCTCTTTCATTCCTTTCTGTAGTTCCTTTCTGGACTCTCTTTATTTTTCACACACAATCATGTGCACGCAAACAAGCAAGCACACACATACACACCCTCATCTGCACTCACTCACTTACACACACACACACACACACACACACACACACACACACACACACACACACACACACACACACACACACACACACACACACACACACACACACACACACACACACACACACACACACACACACACACACACACACACACACACACACACACACACACACACACACACTACTCCCTCCATCACCTGCAGTGAAACCACCCCAACAGAGGTTAGATACATCTGGGTTAACACCAATCCTAATGGAGGCAAGGGGCCTGCGTGCCCGGTTCTCACTTTTCAGATAAGGTGAGTATTATTGACAACAACTGCTGGGTGAATTTGTTCCCGGCTTATGTAACTTTAAGTTCAGCAGGGTATCAGCCCAAAAATGTTTGCAGACTTTACGATGTAACAGATTTTTCTGCTTTAATGGACTTCCCTTTGGAGATTGCGGGAATTGCAGGCTGGCTAGCTTTCGTCTTGTAACTCTATCACAGTTAATCCCTAGGCTGTCTGAGTTCCAGGGCAACGTGACTGGGGGCACCACTCAGTGCTCATATCAAACCAGGTCAGCCGCCTCCAATCCAGGGTCACAACCACAGCCTCTTCAACCCACTCTCTCTCTCTCTCTTTTTCCTTCTCTCTCCTTCTCCCTCCCTCTCCCTCTCCCTCTCCCTCTCCCGCTCCCTCTCTCTCTCTCCCTCTTCACTCACCTTTTATAGATCCCAAAGTCAATGTTCTCAATGTTCTTTTCATATTTGCAATATGCTTTTCTCTGATAAAAGCTTAATCGAGAAAAGCTCAAATTAGTATTTTTTTAAGTGGTTAGAATAGGGCCATCGACACAGTCCAGAAGAGAACAAGTGGGAGGGATTAGACAAAAGATGAAGCAGCTATTTTTCTGTGTGCATCGGACTGCCTCTGACATAGCCAGCCTCTGAGTCGCCTCATAAAAAGTTATTCCTGGGTTTATTTCATAAGTAATTAAACTGTGTCTCTCGGTAGACTGAATAAAAATGCATTGATGCATCAGATGGTACTTGGGTTTTATTGCCCACGCAGGTAATGGAGGGGTGGCGGATTGTTGGTACATCCTCTCCTTAACGTTAGAGCATGCAGGTTGTAATCTACCAGCGTTATAACTAGGGTATACAGTATAACACCTCCTCACTGCGGCGAGGAGAACCATATCAGTTGGCCTCGATGTTTCTGAATTAATGAGAGTATGGGTGTGTTGTGTGCTCATGATATACGTATTGTGTTTGTGTGAGTGTGATTGTGTGTGTGTGTGTGTGTGTGTGTGTGTGTGTGTGTGTGTGTGTGTGTGTGTGTGTGTGTGTGTGTGTGTGTGTGTGTGTGTGTGGGTGAGTGCGGGAGTGTGTGTGTGCATGCAGGTACGCACACACCTGTGTGTGGGTGAATGCACGTGTATGTTTGTGTGAAAGTGTGTGTGTGAGCATGAGTGTGTGTGTGTGAGCATGAGTGTACAGTATAGATAGATAGATAGATAGATAGATAGATAGATAGATAGATAGATAGATAGATAGATAGATAGATAGATAGATAGATAGATAGATAGATAGATAGATAGATAGATAGATAGATAGATAGATAGATAGATAGATAGATAGATAGATAGATAGATAGATAGATAGATAGATAGATAGATAGATAGATAGATAGATAGATAGATAGATAGATAGATAGATAGATAGATAGATAGGTACTTTATTGATCCCCGAGGGGAAATTTCTTCGTCAAGCACCAAGAAAAAAAACAGGGCAGGTGCAAAATGCCAGAACGAAAATACACAAAAGACAGATACATGATACATAGAGCGGCAGTATGAAAAAGTATAAAAATACAGTCTGGAGTGCAAAAAAGCTATAAAAAGACATTGCATAGTATGGGTGGATGGCTGAATATGTACACTATACATTGTTACAGTGTTAGGTAAAATAAAAAAAATACAATTTTGCAAGTTGATATAGATAAATAAGGAGTATTTGCATAGATAGATAGATAGATAGATAGATAGATAGATAGATAGATAGATAGATAGATAGATAGATAGATAGATAGATAGATAGATAGATAGATAGATAGATAGATAGATAGATAGATAGATAGATAGATAGATAGATAGATAGATAGATAGATAGATAGATAGATAGATAGATAGATACTTTATTGATCCCTGAGGGGGAAATTTCTTTGTCAAGCAGCTACAACAACAAAACACAGGGCAGGTGCAAAATGCCACAACGAAAGTACACAAAAGACAGATACACGGTACATGATACATAGAGCGGCAGTATAAAAAAGTATAAAAATACAAGAAGTCTGGAGTGCAAAAAAAGCTATAAAAAGACATTGCATAGTATGGTGGTTGGCTGAATATGTACACTATACATTGGTGGATGTTGGATGGTTAACTATACTATACAGGTCGATGGCAGAGAAATACTTCAGTAGCTAAAAACGCATATGATATGAGCAAGGGTAATAATAGTTTACTTAATAGACAGACTGGTTAAATGAACAGGTAAGTGAATATTTTGCATGGTTAAATTAGCTGTACAGGTAAATATACAGTTATATTTACAGATAAGTGAATATTTGCATGGTTACATTAACTGTACAGGTAAATGACAGGAAGAGATACTTAAATAGCTAAATGTGTGTATGATATAATTTAGGGTATGTCAGGCTCTGGCCATAGAGAAGCAATAGGCTTCTCTATGTAGCTATGGTCAGAGTCTGACAGTGTCGTTCCTTTCTGTTTCTTTGTGGGTTTTGGATGGATCTCTAATTAGAGGCCGCTGCTACCCGTTGTCTCTAATTAGGGATCCAATATATGTTGAGTCTGTCCTTCACTTGGGGTGGGTTGTTATCGATGTATGTCGCAGTCACGGTGAGTAAGTGTGTTTCTTTTCGTCCGTTCATTTGGTGTGTTTTGAACGTGACGTTAGTCGAGTAGTGTTTGTTTCTGTTCTTTAGTTCGTCAGTCGTGGTTTTGTGTATACATAGTATTGGTCGCCTTTAAGCAGCTCCCGTTGTCCCGTTGTTCGTGCATTAATTGTTGTTTTAGTTCGTTTTCTTTCGTCTATTTTCTTTAGTTTTATTTTTTATTTTGCTACAGTCGAACTATAACAGTTCAGGATTATGGATTTTATGGATTTTATCGCAGCTGAACGTCGACAGGAGTCGTCAACTGTTATTGTTTACAACAGATTCCAGCTCCTGGATTTAGCCCACGCAGCGCTGCTGCTCCCCAGGGAAAAGTTTGATATTCCGGACGAATTGAAAAGACGACGCCGTGGATGCAGGGCGGGATTGAAATGTAAGGCAAAGCGGAGGAGGTTCAAGTACAAGCCGGCTATACCATCTATTATTATGGGCAATGTGAGGTGTCTACATAACAAGATGGATGAGTTGGCGGGACTTGTTCGTGGACAAAGGATTTATCGGGAAACGAGCCTAATGTGTTTTACTGAGACTTGGCTGAACGATAACATCCCCATACAGAACGTCACTATCGACGGTTTCCAGACCATCACAGCGGACAGGGATCGCGTCTCTTCCGGTAAGAGTAAGGGTGGTGGGCTGGCTTTATTAGTTAACAACAGATGGTGTCATCCCAAACATATTACTCTTAAGGAAAAGTTTTGTAGCCCGGACATTGAACTGCTAGCCGTTAGCCTGAGACCCTACTATCTACCTAGGGAATTCACGGCGGCCATTGCTGTTATTGTTTACATCCCGCCCTCTGCTGACGCAAACGCAGCGTGTGACGTCATCCACTCTGTTATCGCGAGGTTACAGACAGCGCATCCCAGTGCTTTCTTTGCAATTTCGGGGGATTTTAACCATGCATCTCTCTCTTCAACGCTGCCCACGTTCAAACAGTTCGTGAAGTGCCCAACCAGGAATAATAAAACTCTGGACTTGTTATATGCTAATGTGAAGGATGCATACAACTCCACTGCACTCCCTCCCCTCGGTAGATCGGATCACAACCTTGTCCACCTCACCCCACTCTACAGGCCTATGGTCCAACAGCAGCCTGCAACCACCAGGACTATTAGGAGATGGTCCCCGGAGGCGAATGAGGCCCTACAGGACTGCTTTGAAACAACAGACTGGGATGTGTTCTGTGAGGCTCATGGGGAGGACATCGATGGACTCACTGACTGCATAACAGACTATATTAATTTTTGTGTAGACAACACTGTACCCACCAGGAAGGTACGCTGTTTCCCAAACAATAAACCCTGGGTCACCAGCGACCTGAAGGCCCTGCTGAATGAGAAGAAGAGGGCCTTCAAGGAGAAGGACAAGGACAAATTGAAATGCGTCCAGAGGGAGCTGAAGTTGCGGATTGCTGAGGGGAAGAGAGTGTATAAGGAGAAGATGGAGGACAAGCTGAGGCAGAGCCAGGTGAGAGAGGTGTGGAAGGGTATGAGAAATATCACTGGCTTCAAAAAGTCAAACAGTGGGCAGACGGAGGGGACCCAGGACAGAGCCAATGAGCTGAACCAATTTTTTAACAGGTTCGATACTGGCCCTGTCCACCTCCCCTCCAGCTCCCCAGACCACACACCCTCACGGCTATCCCACCCCCACTTTGCTCACAGCACCTCTGCTGAGACAATCAGTGACCCCACCTCCGCCCCTGCCCCCCCTGGACTGATCCTCAACACCCCCCTTCCCCCCACCTCCCTACCTGGGCTGGCTTTCACCACCAACCAAGTGAAGAGAGAGCTGGAGAGACTACACCAGTGGAAAGCGGCGGGCCCTGATGGCATCAGCCCAAGGGTGCTGAGGGTCTGTGCTGACCAACTGTGTGGAATACTCCAGCGTCTTTTCAACCTTAGCCTGAGCCTAGAAAGGGTCCCTGTGCTGTGGAAAACATCCTGCCTCGTCCCAGTGCCCAAGAAGGCACACCCCACTGTCCTGAATGACTTCAGACCTGTAGCGCTAACATCCCACATCATGAAGACCCTGGAAAGGTTAGTCCTCGCTCACCTCAGACCCCTGGTGTGTTCATCAATGGACCCCCTGCAGTTTGCATACCAGCGCAACATCGGGGTGGATGATGCAATCATCTACCTTCTGCAGAGGGCCTACTCTCACCTGGACAACGCAGGTTGCACTGTGAGGGTCATGTTTTTTGACTTCTCCAGTGCCTTCAATACCATTCAGCCCCTGCTACTGGGTGAGAAGATGAGGAGGATGAAAGTGGAAGCACCCTTAGTCTCCTGGGTCACGGACTACCTGACCGGTAGGCCACAATTTGTGCGACTACAGAGCTGTGTGTCAGAACGGGAAGTTAGCAACACAGGGGCCCCCCAGGGTACGGTCCTGTCCCCCTTCCTGTTCACCCTCTACACCTCAGACTTCAGATATAACTCTGAAACATGCCACCTACAGAAGTTCTCGGATGACTCTGCTATTGTAGGGTGCATCAGGGGTGGGCAGGAGGAGGAGTACAGGAGCACAATCAGTGACTTTGTGTTGTGGTGTGAGCAGAACCACCTTCAGCTCAACATCAGCAAAACTAAGGAGATGGTGGTGGACTTCAGGAGAACCAAGGCACAACTGACTGCAGTCCCTATAAAGGGGATGGAGGTGGAAATGGTTGAGTCATACAAGTTCTTGGGTGTCCATATGGACAACAGACTGGAATGGGCTGGTAACACCGGGGCCCTGTACAAAAAGGGCCAGAGCCGACTCTACTTTCTGAGGAGGCTCAGGTCCTTCAACGTGTGCAGTAAACTACTGCATACCTTCTACCAGTCTGTGGTGGCCAGTGCCATCTTTTTTGCAGTGGTGTGCTGGGGAGCAAACATCAAAGCCGGTGATGCTTCTCGGGTAAATAAGCTGATCAGGAAGGCTAGCTCTGTCCTGGGGATGAGCCTTGACACTCTAGAGGAGGTGGCGGAGAGACGGATCCTGGCCAAACTGCTGGCCATCATGGACAACGTCACCCACCCTCTGCACGCTATGGTTATGACGCAGAGGAGCTCTTTCAGTCACAGACTGATCCCACCACGGTGTGCCAGAGAGCGCTACAGGAGGTCCTTCCTGCCGGCGGCTATGAGACTATATAATGCCTCACCGGGGTGCCGTGCCGTCGGCAACATAGATCTGGAACTGTTGGGGTGCTAGGACCTAGTTTAACAATTATGCATCCATCCGTGAGTAACTCTGTTCCGTCAGCACTCATCCACTCAGGACCTACTTATTCATACAGGTCTGTATATACATACCCATGTACAGTTGTTATATTATATCACATGCAATATTGTAAGTAATTATTGGACCTAGGCATTCACTCAGGAATGCATATTAGTATCCTGCCAGTTGCACCTTTTGTCATTGCTTTTAGTATATCAAATGTGCAATAAGTGCAGTTGTCTGTAATTAAACCCTGCGCACTAAGGACTGTATTTTAAGGGAATTACTATTATTACCCCAATGATATCATACACACATTTAGCTATTAAAGTATCTCTTCCTGTCATTTACCTGTACAGTTTGTGTAAACATGCAAGTATTCACTTATCTGTAAATATAACTGTATACCTAACTGTACAGCTAATTTAACCATGCAAAATTTTCACTTACCTGTTCATTTACCCAGTCTGTCTATTAAGTAAACTATTATTACCCTCGCTCATATCATACGCATTAGCTACTGAAGTATTTCTCTGCCATCAACCTGTATAGTATAGTTAACCATCCAACATCCACCAATGTATAGTGTACATATTCAGCCAACCACTCATACTATGCAATGTCCTTTTATAGCTTTTTTTTTGCACTCCAGATATCCTGTATTTCTATACTTTTTCATACTGCCGCTCTATGTATCATGTATCGTGTATCTGTCTTTTGTGTACTTTCGTTGTGGCATTTTGCACCTGCCCTGTGTTTTTGTTGTAGCTGCTTGATAATGAAATTTCCCCCCCGGGGGATCAATAAAGTACCTATCTATCTATCTATCTATCTATCTATATCATTTCCTTACATAGTATAAATAAAAGATGACAAACTATAATCACTGCGCTGCGTCTTGGTCTCGCTATGCACCCGATCGTGACAGAACAACCCACCGTTATGAGACCAAGCAGCGCAAATGGGGAGAGACGGAGAGCGAGATAGCCCCGCGTCGGTTTACCAACACCGAACTCCTCGGAGGGTTCGAGTCGGACTCGTCGGAGGAGGACGATGAGGAGGACATGCTTCGGTTCCCTCACCCGTGGGGGCTCCTGGAGGAGCCAACTCCACTCCCCATGTGGACCATGGGGAGGCCCAGGTACCAATGGGGGGCTCAGAGTAAGGAGCAGGAGGAGGAGCTGGAGGAGCATTTTGGGGAGGTTCTGAGGGAATTGGTGGAGATAGAGGAGGAGGTCGAGAGGGAGATGGCGGAGTGGGCCAGTCCAGGTCCGGTCATATACTCCCCTCCCAGGCCGGAGATGTCCGCTCCACCGGTACCCAGTCCGGGTCCAGTAATCTACTCCACCTCCCTGACAGAGCAATCCGCTCCACCGGTGCCCAGTCCGGGTCCGGTCGTCGTCTCCACTCCCAGGCCAGAGCAATCCGCTTCACCGATGTCCAGTCCGGGTCCGGACCTCTGCCCTACTCCCCGCACCCAACCTCCAGTGCGTCTAGCCTGGTGCGTCCCGTGCCAGCTCCACGCATTCGACCTCCGGTGCGCCTTCCCAGTCCGGTACGACCCGTGCCGGCTCCCCGCGCTGAACCTCCAGTGAAGGCCAGCAACCCTGAGCCTCCAGTGAAAGTCAGCAACCCTGAGCCTCCAGTGAAGGTCAGCAACCCTGAGCCTCCAGTGAGGGTAAGCAACCCTGAGCCTCCAGCGAAGGTCAGCGCCCCTAAACCTCCAGCGAAGGTCAGCGCCCCTAAACCTCCAGCGAAGGTCAGCGCCCCTAAACCTCCAGCGAAGGTCAGCGCCCCTAAACCTCCAGCGAAGGTCAGCGCCCCTAAACCTCCAGCGAAGGTCAGCGCCCCTAAACCTCCTGCGAAGGTCAGCGCCCCTAAACCTCCTGCGAAGGTCAGCGCCCCTGAACCTCCTGCGAAGGTCAGCGCCCCTGAACCTCCTGCGAAGGTCAGCGTCCCGCCACCTCCAGCGAAGGTCAGCGTCCCGCCACCTCCAGCGAAGGTCAGCGTCCCGCCACCTCCAGTGAAGGTCAGCATCCCGCCACCTCCAGCGAAGGTCAGCGTCCCGCCACCTCCAGCGAAGGTCAGCGTCCCGCCACCTCCAGCGAAGGTCAGCGTCCCGCCACCTCCAGCGAAGGTCAGCGTCCCGGAGCCACCAGCCACAGCTCAAGGCCTGGAGCCTCCTCCACCGGTACCCAGTCCGGGTCCAGCCGTCTGCTCCGCCTCAGTGCCAGAGCAGTCCGCTCCACCGGTACCCAGTCCGGGTCCAGCTGCCTGCTCCGCCTCAGTGCCAGAGCAGTCCGCTCCACGGTACCCAATCCGGGTCCAGCCGTCTGCTCCGCCTCAGTGCCAGAGCAGTCCGCTCCACCGGTACCCAATCCGGGTCCAGCCGTCTGCTCCGCCTCAGTGCCAGAGCAGTCCGCTCCGCCGGTACCCAGTCCGGGTCCAGCCGCCTGCTCCGCCTCAGTGCCAGAGCAGTCCGCGCCGCCGGTACCCAGTCCGGGTCCAGCCGCCTGCTCCGCCTCAGTGCCAGAGCAGTCCGCTCCGCCGGTACCCAGTCCGGGTCCGGCCGTCTGCTCCGCTTCAGAGCCTGAGCAGTCCGCCCCACCGGTGCCCAGTCCGGGCCCGGCCGTCTGCTCCGCTTCAGAGCCTGAGCAGTCCGCCCCACCGGTGCCCAGTCTGGGCCCGGCTGTTTTCCCAGCTCCATGGCCGGAGCAGTTTACCCCACCAGTGCCCAGTCCGGGCCCGGTTTATTGCCCAGCTCCATGGCCGGAGCCGATTGCCCCACCGGTGCCCAGTCCGGGCCCGGTTGTTTTCCCCGCTCCATGGCCGGAGCCGTTGGCCCCACCGGTGCCCAGTCCGGGCCCAGCGATAAGGAGGGGCCATGGAAAAAAACTGTCCACGTCGCCGGAGCCAGAGCCGCCCCCAAAGGACTAGTTTTTCCCTCCCAAATTAACCCCCCCATGTTTTTTTGTGCCCTTTGTTTTGGTGGGGAGGTGGGGGGAAGGGGGGTGTTGAGGATCAGTCCAGAGGGAGCAGGGGCGGAGGTGGGGAGGGGGTCGCTGATTGTCTCAACAGAGGTGTTGTGAGCAAAGTGGGGGTGGGACAGCCGTGAGGGTGTGTGTTCTGGGGAGCTGGTGGGGAGGTGGACAGGGCCAGTATCGAACCTGTTAAAAAATTGGTTCAGCTCATTGGCTCTGTCCTGGGTCCCCTCCGTCTGCCCACTGTTTGACTTTTTGAAGCCAGTGATATTTCTCATACCCTTCCACACCTCTCTCACCTGGCTCTGCCTCAGCTTGTCCTCCATCTTCTCCTTATACACTCTCTTCCCCTCAGCAATCCGCAACTTCAGCTCCCTCTGGACGCATTTCAATTTGTCCCTGTCCAGCTCCTTGAAGGCCCTCTTCTTCTCATTCAGCAGGGCCTTCAGGTCGCTGGTGACCCAGGTTTATTATTTGGAAAACAGCGTAACTTCCTGGTGGGTACAGTGTTGTCTACACAAAAATGTATATAGTCCGTTATGCAGTCAGTAAGTCCATCATTGTCATCCCATATAACAAGTCCAGAGTTGTATTATTCCTGGTTGGGCACTTCACGAACTGTTTGAACGTGGGCAGTGTTGAAGAGAGAGATGCATGGTTAAAATCCCCCAAAATGGCAAAGAAAGCGCTGGGATGCGCTGTCTGTAACCTCGCGATAACAGATTGGATTGCGTCACAAATAGTAGGGTCTCAGGCTAACGGCTAACAGCTCAATATCCGGGCTACAAAACTGTTCTTTAAAAGTAATATGTCTCTGATTACACCATCTGTTGTTATCTAATAAAGCCAGGCCCCCTCCCTTACCCTTACCGGAAGAAACGCTATCCCTGTCCGCTCTGATGGTCTGTATGTGTGTGTGTGTTGATTTTTTTTTTTTAAATGCATTCCAGCAAAGCCACTACACAACACAACACAACACCAAACAATACATCAATTGCACTATAATGGTGACAAACGGTGCCGACAAACTGTTAGGGCCTACATAAAGCTCTCCCAACAGCTGAGTCCCAACACTGCTACACCTGGCTATCAGCAGAGCCTTGTCTGGCAGTGAACCAGTTAATTCAGGCTCATTTACTGCCTTTTAAAAAAACATAGCTGATATGGCTGACTTGCTTAAACAAATATGGTTTCTACTGACAATTGAGATGTACAAACTATGGCATAAGGGGACGACAAGAGGATATGAGGCAATCCATCATTTCAATTAAGACATTAATGAGCGAGCTAAGACGGACGTAGTTAATATAACTATTTGTTTAGCACTTTTGAAATGTACAGTGACAGAATTCAGAACATGGGCCACTCTTACAGTATTCTCCGGTTTATTGCCCAGCTCCATGGCCGGAGCCGTTTGTCCCACCGGTGCCCAGTCCGGGCCCGGTTGTTTTCCCCGCTCCATGGCCGGAGCCGTTAGCCCCACCGGTGCCCAGTCCGGGCAAGGTTGTTTTCCCCACTCCATGGCCGGAGCCGTTTGCCCCACCGGTGCCCAGTCCGGGCCCGGTTGTTTTCCCCGCTCCATGGCCGGAGCCGTTTGCCCCACCGGTGCCCAGTCCGGGCCCGGTTGTTTTCCCCGCTCCATGGCCGGAGCCGTTGGCCCCACCGGTGCCCAGTCCGGGCCCAGCGATAAGGAGGGGCCATGGAAAAAAACTGTCCACGTCGCCGGAGCCAGAGCCGCCCCCAAAGGACTAGTTTTTCCCTCCCAAATTAACCCCCCCATGTTTTTTTGTGCCCTTTGTTTTGGTGGGGAGGTGGGGGGAAGGGGGGTGTTGAGGATCAGTCCAGAGGGAGCAGGGGCGGAGGTGGGGAGGGGGTCGCTGATTGTCTCAACAGAGGTGTTGTGAGCAAAGTGGGGGTGGGACAGCCGTGAGGGTGTGTGTTCTGGGGAGCTGGTGGGGAGGTGGACAGGGCCAGTATCGAACCTGTTAAAAAATTGGTTCAGCTCATTGGCTCTGTCCTGGGTCCCCTCCGTCTGCCCACTGTTTGACTTTTTGAAGCCAGTGATATTTCTCATACCCTTCCACACCTCTCTCACCTGGCTCTGCCTCAGCTTGTCCTCCATCTTCTCCTTATACACTCTCTTCCCCTCAGCAATCCGCAACTTCAGCTCCCTCTGGACGCATTTCAATTTGTCCCTGTCCAGCTCCTTGAAGGCCCTCTTCTTCTCATTCAGCAGGGCCTTCAGGTCGCTGGTGACCCAGGTTTATTATTTGGAAAACAGCGTAACTTCCTGGTGGGTACAGTGTTGTCTACACAAAAATGTATATAGTCCGTTATGCAGTCAGTAAGTCCATCATTGTCATCCCCATGAGCCTCACAGAGCACATCCCAGTCTGTTGTCTCAAAGCAGTCCTGTAGGGCCTCATTCACCTCCGGAGACCATCTCCTAATAGTCCTAGTGGTCGCAGGCTGCTGTTGGACCATAGGTCTGTAGAGTGGGGTGAGGTGGAAAAGGTTGTGATCCGATCTACCGAGGGGAGGGAGTGCAGTGGAGTTGTATGCATCATTCACATTAGCATATAACAAGTCCAGAGTTGTATTATTCCTGGTTGGGCACTTCACGAACTGTTTGAACGTGGGCAGTGTTGAAGAGAGAGATGCATGGTTAAAATCCCCCAAAATGGCAAAGAAAGCGCTGGGATGCGCTGTCTGTAACCTCGCGATAACAGATTGGATTGCGTCACAAATAGTAGGGTCTCAGGCTAACGGCTAACAGCTCAATATCCGGGCTACAAAACTGTTCTTTAAAAGTAATATGTCTCTGATTACACCATCTGTTGTTATCTAATAAAGCCAGGCCCCCTCCCTTACCCTTACCGGAAGAAACGCTATCCCTGTCCGCTCTGATGGTCTGTATGTGTGTGTGTTGATTTTTTTTTTTTAAATGCATTCCAGCAAAGCCACTACACAACACAACACAACACCAAACAATACATCAATTGCACTATAATGGTGACAAACGGTGCCGACAAACTGTTAGGGCCTACATAAAGCTCTCCCAACAGCTGAGTCCCAACACTGCTACACCTGGCTATCAGCAGAGCCTTGTCTGGCAGTGAACCAGTTAATTCAGGCTCATTTACTGCCTTTTAAAAAAACATAGCTGATATGGCTGACTTGCTTAAACAAATATGGTTTCTACTGACAATTGAGATGTACAAACTATGGCATAAGGGGACGACAAGAGGATATGAGGCAATCCATCATTTCAATTAAGACATTAATGAGCGAGCTAAGACGGACGTAGTCAATATAACTATTTGTTTAGCACTTTTGAAATGTACAGTGACAGAATTCAGAACATGGGCCACTCTTACAGTATTCTCCCTGTACACCAAGTCAGAACCGTAGGATAAATAAAGGGGGCATATAAGCAGACAATGAAAGCTCTTACAATATTCGAAGATGACATTTCTCTAAAACAGGTTATGGGCTACCTGTGTACCACCAAGTCAGAACAGTAGGCTAAGTTATTATTAGGGTGAGGCACATGGGCTACTAACAGCTTTCTACACATCATACACTTAGTATTACTTTCTTAGCTACAGCATACATATCTCCCTGGCATATTACATAATTTATGTAGCAGCATACAAGACATTTTTGGACTCACCGTTGTGCTGTCGTCACTTGAACAGGAAGGTGACGCGGCAGTACTTCTTGTGGGTAAATTTTGTCATGAAACTGTCATCAAAGTCTGGCATTCTTTAGATTTATGGTGCTTTCAAGACAAGTGGGAACTCAGAAAAAAACTAGGTTGAATCATGACTTCAGTGATCTTCAGGTCGGAGCTCTAGAAAGAGGCCAAAGTTCCCGAGTTGGATGACCGTTCAAAACGTATTTTCCCAGTCAGAGCTAAGTTCCCAGTTGTCTTGAACTCACTGAAGTCTGAGATTTCCCAGTTGTTTTGAACGTGGAATGTTTGTGAACAAACTAAACACGTGTATGTGACCAATAACATTTGATTTGATTTGAGCACTGATACGTTTCATATGACAAGGATTTAAAAAGATTTGCCGGTTGATCGTTGACGTGATTAATGGTGATGACTGCTTGTCTAGCTAAGATTTTGAAAGTATGATGTTGACATGATGACATGATGACATGAGTCCAATCAAACCTATGGTAGATATAGCGTGATATGACATAATTTTATCTGTGGCCAATGACCTTGCACTTTCTTGGATGGTCACTTCTAATATAAATCTATGGCAGCACCCAAGGGGGCTTGAACTTTCTAGCTCTCCCTGTAGATTTTGCGGTGATGTAGTGTCTCCATGAGTGGCAGAACACTGAGCCAATCAAAGCGCAAATAGAGAACATTACCAACCCCTACGCTCTGTATTTACCGCTGGCTGCCCCTCCACCACAGAAAGCACTGAACTTGGCTGAAACACCTGCATTTTGGAGCTTTCTTATTCAAGTAAGCAAAAAAGAGACCATGTTTGTTTGTGGCTTTATTAACTGAATATACTGTATATATATATTTTACATTGTTTGCAAACTGATATGTGACACGTATTAATGCCAAAATAACATGGAAAACATGTTTTTTTATTATGATTTATATATATATATATATATATATATTTATACTGTATATTTATTATTATTATTATTATTATTATTATTTTGCTAAACAGCTGGGGTTCAAAACAGGTGGGGCTCTGAATGAATCTCTGAGTTAGGATTCTTAAGACTAGTGGGAACAGAAGGCAATGCCATTTAGCAAACTCCAGGCGGTGCTATGGTCAGATGACATGAAAATCGAGCTCTTTGGCCATGCAAAAAAAAACAGTTACCTCTGCTGCTGAGGATAAGTTCATTACAGTTACCAGCCTCAGAAATTGCAACCCAAATAAATGCTTCACATAGTTCAGTAACAGACACATCTCAACATCAACTGTTCAGAGGAGACAGTGAATCAGTCCTTCATGGTCGAATTGCTGCAAAGAAACCACCACTAAAGGACACCAATAAGAAGAAGAGACTTGCTAGGGCCAAGAAACATGAGCAATGGACATTAGACCGGTGGAAATCTGTCCTTTGGTCTGATCAGTCCAAATTTGAGATTTTTGGTTCCAACCGCCGTGTCTTTGTGAGACGGAGAGTAGGAGAACAGACGATCTCTGCATGTGTGGTTCCCACCGTGAAGCATGGAGGAGGAGGTGTGATGGTGTGGGGGTGCTTTGCTGGTGACATTGTCGGTGGCCTCCACAATCACCTGACCTCACCTGACCTCAAGATGGTTTGGGATGACTTGGACCACAGAGTGAAGGAAAAGCAGCCAACAAGTGCTCAGAATATGTGGGAACTCCTTCAAGACTGTTGGAAAAGCATTCCATGTGAAGCTGGTTGAGAGAATGCCAAGAGTGTGCAAAGCTGTCATCAAGGCAAAGGGTGGCTACTTTGAAGAATCTCAAATATAAAATATATTTTGATTTGTTTACTAGATGATTCCATGTGTTATTTTATAGTTTTGATGTCTTCACTGTTATTCTACAATGTAGAAAATAGTAAAAAATTAAGAAAACCCTGGAATGAGTAGGTGTGTCCAAACCTTTGACTGGTACTGTATATCTGAGCTCCCTTTTACTTTTGTTCACTTAAACTAGCAGAGAACTGTTGGTTTCATATGTTCTATAGAATGTTGTCCTTGCGCAATTATGTACACCTGTTTATATTACATGGCCTATATTCTTTGAAGATTGGAATTACTATGTAACTGGGGGCTGGAAGGATATATGAATATAGTCTATTCTGAGATAAAAATTCACGATACGATCTGAAAACTAATAACTGTATTTTCCAATTCAACAGACTGATACCTGTTTGCCACTACCTTTCTAATAAAACAACTTCCTGACCTTGGATGGTGGGTCAATGATTTTCATCATGAATAACAACATGAGTTATTACACATTCAATCAAATAATGGAAACTTTTTGTTCAGTTATGTGTTGAAATTAATTGACTGTAATAGATATTGTTAATCGTTTTCATGCTTGAATACACTTGAGGCGTCCATGTCAAACCATGTTTCCATTCTTAACTGATTTATGGGACAGCATGTCCAAATCCCCAAATAACAGCTAACCCAATTCCTTGGGTAAATATAGGTTCTCCAAATAAAAGTGCCTATAAATATCCCATTGGTACTCGTTGCAGTGATGGTTGTTTTGTTGCTTTACCTCAGGGGCTTAAGAGTCAATCCCTGTTATGCTACTGTTGATTCTGGATTCCTATCCATGCAGATGGCCTTGCTTCATCTGGCCACATTATCAACCTGGACTCAGGGGTAGACGTAACATAGTAAAGGTAAATCCGAGACACTTCAATTAGTATGATGTCACGTTTCGTATGGTATGTATTAATTTGTAGATGACCATCATCCATGTTGTATGATATGCTATCCATTACAATTCGTATTATATGTTAGTTTCGTACAATTTGTTATGAATTTGCTAAACGTATTATTATACATATTCTAATTTGTTGTGGCTAACTTTAGCTAGGTGGCTAACGCTAATGTTAGCTATGTTTGCTGGGCTAGGGGTTAGGGTTAAGGTTAGGGTTAAGGTTAGGGTAAGGAGTTAAGTTAAAGGGTTAAGGTTAGGGTTAGGGGAAGGGTTAGCTAACACGCTAAGTAGTTGCAAAGTAGCTAAAAAGTAGTAAGTATTCGCAAAGTTGCTAATTAGCTACAATGCTAAACTTGCCTGTGATGAGATTCGAACACGCAACCTTTGGGTTGCTTGACTTTCGCGTTATACGCCCACCCATCCATCCATCCAGACCGACAAACCATCTTCCTTTCGTTTTGTCTTTAAGTAACCTTCTGTTTTATGTAACCATACCAAACATAACATATCATACTCATTTGACTGTCCCGGATTACTATATTATGTCTAGCCTATGAACCTAGGCTGACATGAGACGTGGGTGCGTGGCACTGCCACTTGTCTGTCTTTAAGGGCCCCTGCTGGAGGATGGGAGTCAGAGTTGTCTTGCTCTCTGTGTTGGAGTAGAGGAGGGAGAGGAGGGAGAGGAACACAAACATGATGAATAGAGGGAGCAGATAGGTCCCAGATTTCCCCCTGTAATTATGTACAATATATGGGTCAGCCATGCATCAATACAGCCATGAACCATATTTAGCCAAGCCCCCCTATTGTTAAAAAACAAAGAGAGAGAAGGACCCATCATACAGGCTTTGCTGGAGAGCAGAGCCTACAGTGAAGCTCTGGCAAAGTCCTCTTAAAGTCAGCCGGAGAGGGGACAAAGAAGCTGCTCCATTACCGGATATGATGTCATCCTCCATTGTTTCAAGGGCATGTTTTTTTTCTCTTCCCGCTTTCGGCATTGGAGGGGAACTCTGCTGGGCTTAATTGGGCTGCCACTCTGCCTTCCAGTGGCCAGTTCATTTGTCTTTTCTTCATCCCAAATGTTTCCACCCTGATGAATTTGTATAAACATGTCGAGTAATTACACAACCAAAATAAAGGAAGCAAATACCATTTGAGGTCAGAGGTATGATGGGAAATGGATGGACATCTTCCAGTTCTACATAATGGAAGAATGCAGGGCCGTCCAAATCAGCAACAACAACATCATCAACATAAACAATAGCCCAAAAACAACACTTCCAATGGGGTAATGAGAAAGCTGATATAACAGTCAGAACAAAGTTCTGTCCATATTTTTCCAAGAATAACAAGGTTGGCCTCACAGCATGGCATTCATTCTACATGTCATGCTAGGACACAGCCCTGGTGCGCAGCCCACACACGTCTAGATCATTGTTATCTGACCCTAACCTTAACCCCAGACGTGACCCCTACCTGAACCTCTGTTGTCAGGTTAGCCATAACAGATGTCAAAGTGTGTTACAAACTGGCCTCAACCCTCAACAGGTGATCATAGAGAGCCCATACTGAACATGGTGAGCCAGGATGTTGACTGTTGATATCACAGCACCGTCTAATATGTTTGTTGTAAAGAGACAAAGTTAAAGACACCCTGATAATATCAGTGTCATGCAAATTGGGTTAGCGTAAGTGTGGTTTGACATCAGTGAAGGCTGCTGAGGGGAGAACTGCTCATAATGATGTCCGGAACGGAGCAAATGGAATGGCATCAAACATCTGGAAACCTTGTGTTTAATCTATTTGATACCATTCCGCTGATTCTGCTCCAGTCATTAACACGCCCGTTCTCCCCAATTAAGGTGGCACCAACCTCCTGTGTTTGACATTGTTTTTTTAAACACATATTTTATCTTTAGCCTGCACTGTCACCAATCCCTTGTCTTATAATTAACAATGGTTCCCTAATGGAGACGTTTCAAGGATTTTCCCTTCTGGCAGACTGGTCTCCCATTGTACTCCAGTAACACTGGGTTATAAAAAGTACACTCCATCTGACCAACAAGGTAGTCTTGTTGAATCCTCTAGCCCAGTGGTCACTTTTCCTCGATCCTGACTAGTCTCCCAGTCCCTGCCGCTGAAAATATCCCTGTAACATGATGCTGCCACCACCATGCTTCACCGTAGGGATGGTACCAGGTTTCCTCCAGATATGACGCTTCGCATTCAGGCCAAAGAGTTCAATCTTGGTTTCATCGGATCAGAGAATCTTGTTTCTCATGGTCTGAAAGTCTTTATATGCCTTTTGGCAAACTCCAAGCGGGCTGTCATGTGCCTTTTACTGAGGAGTGGCTTCCGCCTGGCCACTACCATAAAGGCCTGATTGGTGGAATGCTGCAGAGATGGTTGTCCCATCTCCATAGAGGAACTCTAGAGGTCTGTCAGAGTGACCATCAGGTTCTTGGTCACCTCCCTGACCAAGGCCCTTCTCCCCCATTGCTCAGTTTGGCCGGGCGGCGAGCTCTAGGTAGAGTCTTGGTGGTTCCAAGCTTCTACCGTGTAAGAATGATGTAGGCCACTGTGTTCATGGGAACCTTCAAAGCTGCAGACATTTTTTGGTACTCTTCCCCAGATCTGTGCCTCGCTGACAACATCTTCACTTTAGCTAATTTGTCTTCATTATTACAGGAAAATAAACACACAATTTTTGAAGGTTCAACGTTAGCTAGCTAGCTAACATTAGGCTATAACTAGCAATGCAAATGGCTCTGAGATACAAATAATATTACTACACAGACCAGCTAACGTTAGCTAGCTAGCTAACAGTATGCTTTAACTTGAAATGAAAACAACTTTCTGACTAAATTAGAAATGTATAATATCTGAAAATGAAGCTAGCTAGAATATCTTACCCGTATACATGGATGGCCGCTTCTCTCTCTCTGTCACGGATGCCATGGTTGCCCTTAGTTTGAAGATGTAATCCGGAGACAGGTGTTTTATACAATAGCCTTCTGTGTGTTCTCTTTTCGACTCCCTCTGCATCATTACAATCAAACACCAGAATTTTCTCTATCTCCTTAGCTATCATACTCTAAATCCACCGGGCATTCCACTGATTTAAAAACTCTGTTTTCCAGAAAGTACCTACACATACTGACCAGCTCATGTTATAGACAGAAACGTGCCACATGGCAGACCAATCCGAACGTATCTTTCGGCATGTCCAGCCCGGCCATTATCTCAGCCAATCATGGCTAGCGGGAAGGTTTCTGGCTTTTTCCGTGGCTAAACCAACTAGGCTCGTAATTTATTTTTTTTTATTCGTATTTACAGATGGCATACAGGTTTGTTATTAAGGCACATGAAAGTTCATGTGTGGATATTGAATTTATAAAAATGGATATTGATTAAAAGAAAAGTTTACGTTCAAATGCCTCTCGTGTGAAGTAGTGACACAACGTACGCCTAGTTCCTTGAAACGAGTCACATATCTGATTAACATCACAATGTTATTACTGAACCACTATATTTTTGTGTTAATTATTTTTGTCTGTCCCAGACCTGCTGTTTTCACCTCACTCTCGCTCTATTGCACTGAAAAACCAAGTGACATTCACTGCTGATGTATTTACCTGTTGCAACCTCCACAACTACTTTTATTATTATTTGACCCTGCTGGTCATCTATGAACATTTGAACATCTTGGAGAAAGAACTGGCCTTAATGGCCATGAATTGTTATAATCTCCACCCGGCACAGCCAGAAGAGGACTGGCCACCCCTCAGAGCCTGGTTCCTCTCTAGGTTTCTTCCTAGGTTTTGCCTTTCTAGGGAGTTTTTCCTAGCCACCGTGCTTCTACATCTGCATTGCTTGCTGTTTGGGGTTTTAGGCTGGGTTTCTGTATAGCACTTTGTGACATCGGCTGATGTAAAAAGCGCTTTATAAATAAATTTTGATTGATTTTGATTGTTAGAGTGTTCATCTTAACACTGAGCCTCTATATCTGGCTTATGTTGTTACTGAAAGCTATAAACTACAAAAGTTATGGATTTAGTATGTTTATTTACAGGCCTGTGTCGGCTCAGGGACCTAAAGGATTGATCCTAGATTGGTCCTGTTTATGTTAGAAGACCTCTATGGTAACATCAAAGGGGATGATCCCACTTTGTTTGCCTACAGTCTGCCTCCTGAGCTAGTAACATCTTCTTCTTAGCCCTGCAGCCGTCCAATGCGAGGAAACGGCTTAGGAGGTTGGAGGAGCTAACAATATCGTAAGGCGCTGGACTAAAATTAGACGCCCCTCTCTCGCAGTAGAAGCTGACTGTCCTCAGCCTGAATGCCGCGTGGCAGTGAGTCAGCCTTCACGTACGACGCACACCCCTCGAAATAACACCCAAAGCTCCGAAGCCCACACTCAACCAAAACAATGCTCTTAAAAAGGAATCAGGATGGATTTATGGCGACCACTGAGTGTTCTGTGGCTGTGCAGTCACAAGCTTCCTGGTACAAGTGTCTTACTATTACAAACATACACTATTCCAGTCAGGCACATGTACCGAAGAAGAGTGGTTAAAGCTGAAGTTGATGAATAGGCTCACCTCACTACAGAGAGGTAGGACCAAAATAGAGCTCACCTGCAGTGTCCAAGCCTACGCATTATATTCAACTTCCTTCCTCTGTTCTTTCTTTCTAAGCACACTCTCACTCTTCTCCCTGTTGGGTTCTGGTAGAGAGAGTGAGAGAAGGAGAGAGAGTGTTGAGGACTGCTTGTAAAAATACATCTCAGCGATTGCTTCATGCTTGATTTCCTCCTGGTCATCTCATATACACTACAAACACAGAAGAGGATGGTGAATAAAAGGAGACATGTGTCACGTCTTCGTTAATGATGAGTAGAGTCTTAAGTAATCCTCAGGATTTACTGCTGGGAGCTTTTAGTAGGAAGCAACAGCGCTCGTTGAACATGTACTGTAATCGTCAACTCATTGACATGTAACTGTCAACAAAATGCAAATGCTAAACCACTTTTTCAAACTCTGTAGAATTTAATTTCAATGTAATCTTATTAACTTTATTCCATTCATGTATTCACTTATTGAAGTAATAGCATTATATAGCAGTACTAAGCCAAAAATAGCTGGTCAGGCTGAGCTGACAGACTGTTAAAGTACTGGAATCATAGTGAGGTGCTTTTTAAAAGGCTACCTGAATCCGAAAAGTTGATGCAACTGTGCTGCACTAGGCATAACCTGTCTAACTTGGCTCATGCCTCAGTGTGTTCATGGATCACCCTGTCATCCAGTCACAAGTGGGTTAGAGACAGATGGCGGACCTCGTCTCTTGTCTACCAAACCAGCGCTGGCATAATTACTTCATAGTTTCTCTCTCTCTTCAGTGTCCTGTCATGCTCCCAGGCTGGCTAATTTTTGCTGCCTGTCAACATACTTACCTGTCACACGTTCTCAATGTTGTGTCAATGTTGAAATTCTGTTTGTGGAGTCAAAGTAATCAGTGTGAATTTGTGAATTAGCAGTTTCTAAACCCAGATGAAGTGTTTTTCTGTGGAACAGATTCTGAAATATTTTGAATAATATTATTATTTTTTTGTCTATGTTAAAACTTCTGTGCAAATAGATGGGAGGGAATGAGGGGTTGACGGTAGCGGAAGGATAGGAGTAAAAACAAACAAAAGATAACTATTGCAAAATAGATTGTATACGCAAAATGTATATAGTACGTATAAGTTGGAAGTAGAAACCTAAGAGATGTTGTTCATTAGTTTACTCCAATCAGGTAAGTGGTGGTAGAATTAGTGGAATATAATAAAGGAAAATATATTTTTAAAAGTTGTGTATGTCATGTCCTGATATGTTCCACCTGTCTGTGTTTGTCCCCTCCCCACACCATGAGTAATTTTGGTATTTAGTTCCTTGGGTTCTGTTGGCATTTGCCAGATCGTCTTGTCTAGTACATTCGTTCCAGCGTTCTCTGTTTTGTGTTACTAACTCTGCCAGTCGTTTTTCCCGGTATTTGGACCTCTACCTGTTTTTGGATTAAGAGCCTGTCTACCCCCTCCTGTGCCTTCGACCTTCTGATCTCCTGCTAACGAACTCTACCTGTGTACGGATTACGAGCCTGTCTACTCCTCTGTACTGCCATCCTTCTGATCCCCGTTACCGAAACCTGCCTGAACTACTACTACGAGCCTGCCCTTCCCTTATTGGACTACTGATCTTCTGATTCCCTGTTACGAACCTTGCCTGTCAACCACTACGAGACTGCCTTGTTCCTTATTCTTTATTAAATATTTGATCATCTTTCTGCCTCCGTGTCCGCTTTTGGGTCCCGCATTTCTGTCGTTGTGTCAGTGTAAATATACAGTGGGGAGAACAAGTATTTGATACACTGCAGCGCACGCAAGGTCCCCCTGCTCAAGCCAGCGCAAGTCCAGGCCCGTCTGAAGTTTGCCAATGACCATCTGGATGATCCAGAGGAGGAATGGGAGAAGGTCATGTGGTCTGATTAGACCAAAAAGCTCTATTTTTGTCTCAACTCCACTCGCCGTGTTTGGAGGAAGAAGAAGGATGAGTACAACCCCAAGAACACCATCCCAAACGTGAAGCATGGAGGTGGAAACATCATTCTTTGGGGATGCTTTTCTGCAAAGGGGACAGAACGACTGCACCGTATTGAGGGGAGGATGGATGGGGCCATGTATCGCGAGATCTTGGCCAACAACCTCCTTCCCTCAGTAAGAGCATTGAAGATGGGTCGTGGCTGGGTCTTCCAGCATGACAACGACCCGAAACACACAGCTAGGGCAACTAAGGAGTGGCTCCGTAAGAAGCATCTCAAGGTCCTGGAGAGGCCTAGCCAGTCTCCAGACCTGAACCCAATAGAAAATCTTTGGAGGGAGCTGAAAGTCCGTATTGCCCAGCGACAGCCCCGAAACCTGAAGGATCTGTATGGAGGAGTGGGCCAAAATCCCTGCTGCAGTGTGTGCAAACCTGGTCAAGAACTACAGGAAACGTATGATCTCTGTAATTCTAAACAAAGGTTTCTGTACCAAATATTATGTTCTGCTTTTCTGATGTATCAAATACTTATGTCATAAAAATCATACAATGTGATTTTCTGGATTTTTGTTTTAGATTCCGTCACTCACAGTTGAAGAGTACCTATGATAAAAATTACAGACTTCTACATGCTTTGTAAGTGGGAAAACCTGCAAAACCGGCAGTGTATCAAATACTTGTTCTCCCCACTGTATATACAGTATATATTCTATAATTTACAAGCAATAACCCATACTGACAAAGTAAAAATATGTTTTTAGGATTTTTTTATTAAAAAACAAACAATTAAATATCACATTTACATAAGTACTCAGACCGTCTACACAGTACTTTGTTGAAGCACCTTTGGCAGCGATTACAGCCTTGAGTCTTCTTGGGTATGATGCTATAAGCCTGGCACACCTGTATTTGGGGAGTTTCTCCCATTCTTCTCCAAGCTCTGTCAGGTTGGATAGGGAGCGTCGCTGCACAACTATTTTCAGTTCTCTCCAGAGATGTTCGATCGGGTTCAAGTCCGGGCTCTGGCTGGGCCACATTCAGAGACTTGTCCTGAAGCCACTCATGCGTTGTCTTGGCTGTGTGCTTATGTTCGTTGCCCCAGTCTGAGGTCCTGAGTGTTCTAGAGCAGGTTTTCATCAAGGATCTCTTGATGAGCTCTAGGAAGAGTCTTGGTGGTTCCAAACTTCTTCCATTTTAGAATGATGGAGGCCACTGTGTTCTTGGGGACCTTAAATGCTGCAGACATTTTTGGTACCCTTCCCCAGATCTGTGCCTCGACACAATCCTGTCTCAGAGCTCTACGGACAATTCCTTCGACCTCATGGCAGGATTTTTGCTCTGACATGCACTGTCAACTGTGGAACTTTATATAGACAGGTGTGTGTCTTTCCAAATCATGTCGAATCAATTGAATTTACCACAGGTGGACTCCAATCAAGTTGTAGAAACATCTCAAGGATAATAAATGGTAACAGGATACTCCTGAGCTCAATTTCGAGTCTCATAGTAAAGGGTCTGAATGGCATTTCTGTTTAGTTTTTTTATACATATGCAAAAATATCTAAAAACCTGTTTTCACTTTGTCATTATGGGGTATTTTTTGTAAATTGATGGGGGTAAAACTAATTTAATCAATTTTATAATAAGGCTGTAACGTAACAAAACATGGAAAAAGTCAAGGGGTCTGAATACTTTCCGAATGCACTGTATATATACCCTATATTTATATACAGTGGGGAGAACAAGTATTTGATACACTGCCAATTTTGCAGGTTTTCCCACTTACAAAGCATGTAGAAGTCTGTAATTTATATCATAGGTACACTTCAAGTGTGAGTGACGGAATCTAAAACAAAAATCCAGAAAATCACATTGTATGATTTTTAAGTAATTAATTTGCATTTTATTGCATGACATAAGTATTTGATACATCAGAAAAGCAGAACTTAATTTTTGGTACAGAAACCTTTGTTTGCAATTACAGAGATCATACATTTCCTGTAGTTCTTGACCAGGTTTGCACACACTGCAGCAGGGATTTTGGACCACTCCTCCATACAGACCTTCTCCAGATCCTTCAGGTTTCGGGGCTGTCGCTGGGCAATACGGACTTTCAGCTCCCTCCAAAGATTTTCTATTGGGTTCAGGTCTGGAGACTGGCTAGGCCACTCCAGGACCTTGAGATGCTTCTTACGGAGCCACTCTTTAGTTGCCCTGGCTGTGTGTTTCGGTTCGTTGTCATGCTGGAAGACCCAGCCACGACCCATCTTCAATGCTCTTACTGAGGGAAGGAGGTTGTTGGCCAAGATCTCGCGATACATGGCCCCATCCATCCTCCCCTCAATACGGTACATGTCGTCCTGTCCCCTTTGCAGAAAAGCATCCCCAAAGAATGATGTTTCCACCTCCATGCTTCACGGTTGGGATGGTGTTCTTGGGGTTGTACTCATCCTTCTTCTTCCTCCAAACACGGCGAGTGGAGTTTAGACCAAAAAGCTCTATTTTTGTCTCATCAGACCACATGACCTTCTCCCATTCCTCCTCTGGATCATCCAGATGGTCATTGGCAAACTTCAGACGGGCCTGGACATGCGCTGGCTTGAGCAGGGGGACCTTGCGTGCGCTGCAGGATTTTAATCCATGACGGCGTAGTGTGTTACTAAAGGTTTTCTTTGAGACTGTGGTCCCAGCTCTCTTCAGGTCATTGACCAGGTCCTGCCGTGTAGTTCTGGGCTGATCCCTCACCTTGTTCATGATCATTGATGCCCCACGAGGTGAGATCTTGCATGGTGCCCCAGACCGAGGGAGATTGACCGTCATCTTGAACTTCATCAATTTTCTAATAATTGTGCCAACAGTTGTTGCCTTCTCACCAAGCTGCTTGCCTATTGTCCTGTAGCCCATCCCAGCCTTGTGCAGGTCTACAATTTTATCCCTGATGTCCTTACACAGCTCTCTGGTCTTGGCCATTGTGGAGAGGTTGGAGTCTGTTTGATTGAGTGTGTGGACAGGTGTCTTTTATACAGGTAACGAGTTCAAACAGGTGCAGTTAATACAGGTAATGAGTGGAGAACAGGAGGGCTTCTTAAAGAAAAACTAACAGGTCTGTGTGAGCCGGAATTCTTACTCGTTGGTAGGTGATCAAATACTTATGTCATGCAATAAAATGCAAATTAATTATTTAAAAATCATACAATGTGTGGATTTTTGTTTCAGATTCCGTCTCTCACAGTTGAAGTGTACCTATGATAAAAATTACAGACCTCTACTTGCTTTGTAAGTAGGAAAACCTGCAAAATCGGCAGTGTATCAAATACTTGTTCTCCCCACTGTATATGGGGGATAAAAATATATGGGGGATTGGAAATGATGCAGTCAATTACATTGATGGAAGCCACACTCTATCTGTAATATTGATCTTCACTCCCCCCCAAAAAAAAGAAAACGTATTTGTAGCTGTGTCTTATCTTTAACATTCTCTCTGCACTATACATGTGCATATTCTGTTTAAGGGCTCTATTCAATCTGTAAAGCTGAAGAGTTACAGATTCCGCTATGTACATTTTATGTTCATTTCCTATTCAGGCGACATATGCAGCATATACCGTGAATGCAGTCTCCGCTAAAGAGGGTACATTGCCTTTAATTTCAATCACGCTGTAAAGCTTAACTTGTGGATTGAATGGAGCCCTTAATTAACCTTTTACTGCAGTGGGCTAAATCAGGGTCACACAGCGTGTTTCTTGATAGTAGTAAACAAATCTACAAATCTACAAAACACAAGTACACACCTCACACACATGGTTATGGATTTTAAAAAAGAAGACAACTGTACCAATGCCAGATATAGAGTTGAAATGTATTCAATTTTGTGTTTGCGTCCCAATATTACCCTTAATATACATCACAGAAGACTGTTTGACATAGAAAAAGTGTATTAATTATTAAATTATGAAAAATATTAATAACATTCCACCCATGAGGCCACTAGGTCATTTGACTGCAGGAAGAGGCTACTATTGTGAGGGCTTGGTTGTGGTAAGGCCTCTTACTCCCACCTAGGGGAGGAGAGAGGCACACAACCAAGTCCTCACACTCCTATTAGGGAGATTATCATCCCCAATCAGAGACAGCTGTCTAGCGTTGTCTCTGATTGGGGAGAGTATTTAGGCTCCTCACATTTCCACCTGTGTGTGGATCATTGTTCCTGCTTGTCTGCTTCGTGTCACAGAGAGCAAAGTAAGTCACTGTGTTTTTGTAGTCGTGTTTTTGTTTTGTTTTCACTCTCCTTTATTTGTAAATGCCTCGTGAGAACAACTCATTTTCAAATAAAAGGATGACACTTCACCAGCGCTCCGTTTACCGTCCCTTATATAATGCGCACCGTGACAGAATGATCCACCACCCTGGGACGCAAAGGAGTTTAACTTTAGGAGATATCCTCCTCGGTATGGGAAAAATTACCGAGGAGGAACACTCTTATTATCGTTCGGTGGAGGAAGGCTGGGGTCCGGAGCAGCAGAGGCGCCGAAGACGGGGGAAACGTCACCGGGCTAAAGTTGAGGACCAGCCTGGAGCCCAGAAAAACCCCCAAACTGATTTTGGGGGGGGGCTATGGGGGTGGTCGGGGATCGAAGGAGAAGAGCCCCGACCACTGCACTCGTGGGGGTTCCAGGAGGAGCCCCTACAGCCGTGGGAGCAGGAGTACAGAGAGGAGTCGGAGGAAGACGACGACGATGTGCTTCTGTTCCCTCACTCGTGGGGGTTCCCGGAGGGACCCTCACAGGATGGGGATTGGCGGTGGAGTAGGCACGACAGGGACAGTCGTGCTCCAGCGCCAGTTCCCAGTCCGGTGCCTCCAGCGCCGGTCCAGAGTCGGAGGAAGAGGAGACCGACTCAGCGCACCAAACCATCGGTGCGCAACATTAGCCCGGTGCGACCCGTACCAGCTAAACGCACCAGCCCAACGGTGCGTTTCCCCAGCCCGGTACGGCCCGCGCCTGCTCCACGCACCAGCCCGGTGCGACCCGTGCCAGCTAAACGCACCAGCCCAACGGTGCGTTTCCCCAGCCCGGTACGGCCCGTGCCTGCGCCTCGCATCAGACCAGTGGTGCGTTCCCCCAGTCCAGTACGCCCTGTGCCTACTCCTCGCACGGAGGCTACAGCAACGGTCGTCAGCACAGCTCTGGGGTTGGAGACCATCTCTGCGTCGGTGCCCAGGGTGGGCACGACGTTCAGCCCCGCTGTGGAGCAGGAGCTCCATAGCGCGTCGGTGCCCAGTCTGGGGCCGACAGCCAGCCCAACCACAGGGCTGGATACCATCTCTGCGTCGGTGCCCAGGGTGGGCACGACGTTCAGCCCCGCTGTGGAGCAGGAGCTCCATAGCGTGTCGGTGCCCAGTCTGGGGCCGACAGCCAGCCCAACCACAGGGCTGGAAACCCTCTCTGCGTCGGTGCCCAGGGTGGGCACGACGTTCAGCCCCGCTGTGGAGCAGGAGCTCCATAGCGTGTCGGTGCCCAGTCTGGGGCCGACAGCCAGCCCAACCACAGGGCTGGAAACCATCTCTGCGTCGGTGCCCAGGGTGGGCACGACGTTCAGCCCCGCTGTGGAGCAGGAGCTCCATAGTGTGTCGGTGCCCAGTCTGGGGCCGACAGCCAGCCCCACCAGAGGGCTGGAAACCATCTCTGCGTCGGTGCCCAGGGTGGGCACGACGTTCAGCTCCGCTGTGGAGCAGGAGCTCCATAGTGTGTCGGTGCCCAGTCTGGGGCCGACAGCCAGCCCCACCAGAGGGCTGGAAACTATCTCTGCGTCGGTGCCCAGGGTGGGCACGACGTTCAGTCCCGCTGTGGAGCAGGAGCTCCATAGCGTGTCGGCGCCCAGTCTGGGACAGACAGCCAGACCTACAGCAGGGCTGAAAACCACCTCTCCGTCGGTGCCCAGGGTGGGCACGGCGTCCAGCCCGAGGTCTCCGGTGAAGGTCAGCAGCCCGAGACCTCCGGTGAGGGTTAGCTGTCCGAGGTCTCCGGAGAAGGTCAGCAGCCCGAGGCCTCCTGTGACGGTCAGCAGCCTGAGGTCTCCTGTGAAGGTCAGCAGCCCGAGACCCCCGGCGAAGGTCAGCAGCCCGAGACCCCCGGCGAAGGTCAGCAGCCCGAGACCCCCGGCGAAGGTCAGCAGCCCGAGACCTCCGGGGAAGGTCAGCAGCCCGAGACCTCCGGGGAAGGTCAGCAGCCCGGGACCTCAGGTGAAGGTGAGCAGACCTGAACCTCCACCAGAGCCACATCCGGGTCCAGCAGTCTGCTCTGCTACAGCGCCAGAGCGGTCCGCTCCACCGGTGCCCAGTCCGGGGCCGGTCGTCGCCGTCGCTCCAGTGACGGAGCAGTCCGCTCCACCGGTGCCCAGTCCGGGGCCGGTCGTCGACGTCGCTCCAGTGAAGGAGCAGTCCGCTCCACCGGTGCCCAGTCCGGGGCCGGTCGTCTACGTCGCTCCAGTAACGGAGCAGTCCGCTCCACCGGTGCCCAGTCCGGGGCCGGTCGTCTACGTCGCTCCAGTAACGGAGCAGTCCGTTCCACCGGTGCCCAGTCCGGGGCCGGTCGTCTGCGTCGCTCCAGTGCTGGAGCAGTCCGCTCCACCGGTGCCCAGTCCGGGGCCGGTCGTCTACGTCGCTCCAGTGACGGAGCAGTCCGCTCCACCGGTGCCCAGTCCAGGGCCGGTCGTCTACGTCGCTCCAGGGACGGAGCAGTCCGCTACACCGGTGCCCAGTCCGGGGCCGGTTGTCAGCCCCTCTCCAGGGTCGAGGGCTCCCACACCAGGGTCCAGACAGGACTTGGTGGAAGGCGGGAGTACTGAGGGGGGAACCATCGCGCCGGGGTCCGGACCGGACCGGGCGTGCAACGGACAGGTAGGAGGGAAGCTACTCTCACAGCCTGTGCCACGCCCGGAACCGGAACCGGAGCCCCCACCAGCAACCACCTCAGTACCCCGCCATGTCCCCCCTAGAGTTTTGGACATTTTTTCTTTCAGGAGAGGGGGGATTTTTGTGTGTGCGATCGGGAGTCCGCACCTTGGGGGGGGGGGTACTGTGAGGGCTTGGTTGTGGTAAGGCCTCTTACTCCCACCTAGGGGAGGAGAGAGGCACACAACCAAGTCCTCACACTCCTATTAGGGAGATTATCATCCCCAATCAGAGACAGCTGTCTAGCGTTGTCTCTGATTGGGGAGAGTATTTAGGCTCCTCACATTTCCACCTGTGTGTGGATCATTGTTCCTGCTTGTCTGCTTCGTGTCACAGAGAGCAAAGTAAGTCACTGTGTTTTTGTAGTCGTGTTTTTGTTTTGTTTTCACTCTCCTTTATTTGTAAATGCCTCGTGAGAACAACTCATTTTCAAATAAAAGGATGACACTTCACCAGCGCTCCGTTTACCGTCCCTTATATAATGCGCACCGTGACAACTATTCTTGAGAACTCACACAACAAGCAGAGTTGTTTAAGATGCATCGAGAGAAGAAGCCAGCATAACACACAGTTAATTTAATGAGCTACCACTGCATTACTGATGCATTATTTAAGCCTCCTCTATTTTCCTCTCCATCTCTCTCCCTCTCTCTCCCTCTTACTGTCTCTCTCTCTCTCTCTCTGTCGGTCGGTCTCTCTCTCTCTCACTCTCTCTCTCATTGAGCTCTAACATGGTGTAACCCAACAGCCAGTTATATTTGCATCTACATAATGGATCATCTATAACAATTTACAAAAATACGTTCCTTAATTTTATTGGCAAAGCGACGCTGTTCAATAAACAATCCATTGGGCCTGGAGCCGTGCATGTTAGCAAGCAACTGTGTGGTGTCCCCGTATACCACATTGTTCCAGCAAATTGGCATGACGGCTAATGCAAACGAGTGCAGCCTTCCGGCCTTTTGTCCTCACCTGTCCTGCCAGGAAAGCTGAATAGGAAATCACACAGCCCCAGTGGATGTTCTCTAATGGTATTTTTACCCTTAGGCTCCATTTCTCTTCACACAAAAGTCACATTTGATTTTAAATAGGGGCTCAATACCCGCTGTGAGAGGTTGTCCTCGTATGACTTAAGTTCGCTCCTGGTTTCCGAGTCACAACTAATAATGATCACCAGATATAAGCACTCATTTGTTTGGTTGTTTTTAAATTACATATGTATTTTCTGAAGGTCTGGGTCACAAATCTCCTCAAAAACATCAGTAATATCGTAAATTCAATTGGAGCATAATTTCACGTTTTCAATATGACATCACACATCCCTTTTAAAATTCAACCTTTGAAAGGTCACCCTGGCTTTATATTGGTGTGCAGTCCATATCTGATCCAGGGTCATTAATCCTGCTATTAATGTGACTCAAATGGTTCATGAATCAATAGCTGTGCTCAAAGGGGTGTAGATGAAGCCACTGTAATGGCTTCGAGGAAATCAGTGGCCTCATGAAGACACCATTCATCATCATGACAGAGACGGTCTAGGTCAGAGCAGTGTGTGTCAGAAGAAGCCTGTAGATGTGGTGGTGCCAAAGTCTGGCTGTCAAGATACACATTGTAGAACTGAGGATGAGAGCTGAACTTAGAGGAAGCTCAAATCAGTCCCACAGTGCTTAATTTGAGCCGGATCTTGCTGGAACAGGATCCGGCACCTCTCAGTTCTGGACTGTTTTGTTCCGGAATCTATTTGGCCGGATCCGGTACCTCTCCTGGCATGAAAAATAATTGTCACTTTTTGCAGTGTAAAATGTGAATAAAAGCGATCAAAGTTCATTCGAGTTGTCTCTAAGTTAATTATCCTGCCCCCACAAAAAAATGTAATGTGAAAAAGTAGATTTTAAGCCTGGGCCTAATATACTAAGAGTTGATTTGGGTTGGGCCGGCCCAGGTTTATGGTTTGCGCAACATTGTAACTAACCTATATTTGAGACCAATGGTTGGCGTTGGTTGTGTGAGAAGCATGTCATTATGTCTCACATAACTAGAATGAGATTCACTTTCTATGATCTCTCTCCCTATCTCTACTCTGATAGACATGAGCCTGCAACTCTAATCTCTCCAGCATTTCACTTAATCTTTTTTTTCCTTAAAGAATCATAGCCACCCGAAAGGTTCTGAATGAACTGCACCACCCCTGATAAATTGAAATACATTTGCCAAAGTTATTATTACTTCTGTATTTTCAGAAATAAATGAAACCATTCAGAATAGCCTAAAATCTAACGACAGAGGATCAATAGCTGTGTATTGTAGCACAATAACAAGGAATAGCCTACAGTCGGGAACGCACAGCACACAGACAAAACAGGCCTTTCGTGAGTGAGCTGCGCATCATTGGGTGAGTCAGTGAAACTGGAAAGCATTTTTAGACTATAGTTTCCTCCTTATATAGCCTAGAATATATCTCCACACACTTAGGCCTAGGCTATTGATGGATTCAAGACAAGGTCCAGTGTACACACCAAGGGTCTGAGGTGAGCGAGGACTAATGTGGGAACATCCCACATCAGGGTCTTCATGATGTGGGATGTTAGCGCTACAGGTCTGAAGTCATTCCCCAGGCACTCTCATTTGTTGACTTCTGTAACCATAAAAGCCTTTGGTTTCATGCATGTTAACATCAGAAGCCTCCTCCCTAAGTTAGATTTATTCACTGCTTTAGCACACTCCGCCAACCCTGATGTCCTAGCCGTGTCTGAATCCTGGCTTAGGATTTTTGTCAGAAAATTTCTAACATTTCCGTCCCCAACTACAACAAGTGCTTTCCTCACAATCTTAAATAAGCATGCCCCATTCAAAAAATTGAGAACTAATAACAGATATAGCCCTTGGTTCACTCCAGACTTGACTGCCCTTGACCAGCACAAAAACATCCTGTGGCGTACTGCATTAGCATCGAATAGCCCCCGCGATATGCAACTTTTCAGGGAAGTCAGGAACCAATATACACAGTCAGTTAGAAAAGCAAAGGCTAGCTTTTTCAAACAGAAATTTGCATCCTGTAGCACTAATTCCAAAAAGTTCTGGGACACTGTAAAAATCATGGAGAATAAGAGCACCTCCTCCCAGCTGCCCACTGCACTGAGGCTAGGAAACACTGTCACCACTGATAAATCTATGATAATCGAGAATTTCAATAAGCATTTTGCTACGGCTGGTCATGCTTTCCACCTGGCTACCCCTACCCCGGCCAACAGCTCTGCACCCCCCGCAGCAACTTGCCCAAGCCCACCCGCCCCCCGCCCCCTGCTTCTCCTTCACCCAAATCCAGATAGCTGATGTTCTGAAAGAGCTGCAAAATCTGGACCCTACAAATCAGCTGGAATAGATCATCTGGAGCCCTTTTTTCTAAAATTATCTGCAGCTATTGTTGCAACCCCTATTACTAGCCTGTTCAACCTCTCTTTCGTATCGTCAGAGATCCCTACAGATTGGAAAGCTGCCGCGGTCATCCCCCTCTTCAAAGGGGGAGACACTCTTGACCCAAACTGTTAAAGACCTATGTCCATAAAGTCTAAAGTCTTCGAAAGCCAAGTTAACAAACAGATCACCGACCATTTAGAATCCCACCGTACCTTCTCCGCTATGCAATCTGGTTTCCAAGCTGGTCATGGGTGCACCTCAGCCTCGCTCAAGGTCCTAAACGATATCATAACCGCCATCGATAAAAGACAGTACTGTGCAGCCATCTTCATCGACCTGGCCGAGGCTTTCGACTGTAAATCACTGCATTCTTATCGGCAGACTCAACAGCCTTGGTTTCTCAAATAACTGCCTCGCCTGGTTCACCAACTACTTTTCAGAAAGAGTTTAGTGTGTCAAATCGGAGGGCCTGTTGTCCGGACCTCTGGCAGTCTCTATGGGGGTTCCACAGGGTTCAATTCTCAGGCCGACTCTATTCTCTGAATATATAAATGATGTCGCTCTTGATGCTGGTGACTCTCTGATCCACGCAGACGACACAATTCTGTATACATCTGTTAACAAACCTCCAAACAAGCTTCAACGCCATACAACACTCCTTCTGTGGCCTCCAACTGCTCTTAAATGCTAGTAAAACTAAATGCATGCTTTTCAATCGAACTCTACCCCCACCCGCCTACCGGACTATCATCACTACTCTTGACGGGTCTGACTTAGAATATGTGGACACCTACAAATACCTAGGTGTCTGGTTAGACTGTAAACTCTCCTTCAGGACTCACATTAAGCATCTCCAATCCAAAATTAAATCTAGAATCGGCTTCCTATTTCGCAACCAAGCATCCTTCACTCATGCTGCCAAACATGCCGTCATAAAACTGACTATCCTACCGATCCTTGACTTCGGCGATGTCATTTACAAAATAGCCTCCAACACTCTACTCAGCAAATTGGATGTAGTCTATCACAGTGCCATCCGTTTTGTTACCAAAGCCCAATATACTGTACTAAACACCACTGCGACCTGTACGCTCTAGTTGGCTGGCGCTCATTACATATTCGTCGCCAAACCCACTAGCTCCAGGTCATCTATAAGTTTTTGCTAGGTAAATCCCCGCCTTATCTCAGCTCGCTGGTCACCATAGCAACACCCACCCGTAGCGTGCTCTCCAGCAGGTGTATCACATCCCCAAATCCAACACCTCCTTTGGACACCATTCCTTCCAGTTCTCTGCTGCCAATGACTGGAACAAATTGCAAAAATCACTGAAGCTGGAGACTACCATCTCCCTCAATAACTTTAAGCATCAGCTGTCAGAACAGCTTTCCGATCACTGCACCTGTACACAGCCCATCTGTAAATAGCCCAACCTACTACCTCATCCCCATATTATTATTTTTGCTCATTTGCACCCCAGTATCTCTAGTTGCACATCATCATCTGCACATCTATCACTCCAGGGTTAATGCTAAATTGTAATTATTTCGCCACTATGGCCTATTTATTGCCTTACCTTCCTAATCTTACTACATTTGCACACACTGTACATATATTTTTCTATCGTGTTATTGACTGTACGTTTGTTTATCCCATGTGTAACTCTGTGTTATTGTTGTTTTTACAACAGGTCGCAGTTGTAAATGAGAACTTATTCTCAACTGGCCTACCTGGTGAAAGGTGAAAAATAATGAGCCAAAACACCCCTTCAGGCTGTGTAAGGGCTATTTGAACAAAAAGGAGAATGATGGAGTGCTGCATCAGATGACCTGGCCTCCACAATCACTTGACCTCAACCCAATTGAGATGGTTTGGGATGAGTTGGACGACAGAGTGAAGGAAAAGCAGCCAACAAGTGCTCAGCATATGTGGGAACTCCTTCAACACTATTAGAAAAGCATTCCAGGTGAAGCTGGTTGAAAGAATGCCAAGAGTGGGCAAAGCTGTCATCAAAGCAAAGGGTTGCTACTTTGAACAATCTCAAATATAAAATATTTGGTTATTACATGATTCCATATGTGTTATTTCATAGTGTTGATGTCTTCACTATTATTCTACAGTGTAGAAAAAATAATAATAATAAAAGAACAAAAAATGAGTGAGTAGGTGTGTCCAAACTTTTGACTGGTACTATATATATATATATACTGAACACAAATATAAACGCAACATGTAAAGTGTTGGTCCCATTATATGATTTCAAATCCAAAGCGTTGGAGTACAGAGCCAAAACATTACTCACTGTAATTTATGGTGATCACTCAAGTCTCCCACTGTTTGGGCAAAATGAGAATTGCAACGATGCACACTTGCATCCCAACTGCCACTTGTCAATATTCCAAAATTCAAACCTCATTTTTTAGCATCTTGTGTGCCCGAGACCTGTTTTGTTATAAAATAGTAAATACCTTAGATGGATGTAAAATTGGGTGACTAAGACCTCCTCTGCAAATCTCTGCAAAACCTCAAAATTAATAACATATTTCTTGATTTATCTTAGATTAATTCTGACTATTTTGAGGAAGTGCTATTGGCAAAGATGGTAGATAATGAAGATGTCGCAAAAAGTATGTTTACAATTGAAAAAAATGGTCAAGGTTCCTGTCTTTGGTGTGAGCATGCTTTCAGATGGTCACATGATAGATCAAACAGATCAAACATATGGAAACCACGTTTGACTCTGTCCATTGATTCCATTCCGGCCATTACAATGAGCACATCCTCCTATAGCTCCTCCCACCATCCTCAACTGGTTGAGCAACACTTTGACAAGATATTCTTTGCAACACCATGGTGATGATTGAATGAGAAACAGACATTTTTCCTGAGGGATGATGTTGAATATTTTTAGGCCTTTGTTCAATATTTTTAGGCCTATGATCCAAAGAACAGAATCGGAAGGTTACAACAGAAGTTTGTGAGATTTTCCAATGTTTAAATTAGAAACCACAATAGGTTAGTGCAGCAAAATGATAAAAGGTTATTAAATAACGAATAGGATAGCAACAGAATGGAGGTCAGAGCAGTCAGTAAAGCCCAACGGTTAGAGCAGTCAGCAAAGCCCAAGAAAATAGTATCATATGGCTCTGTAGAGTGCACTTAGACATGCACCAGCCATAATATATGCATGGCCATATTATTGTTTGTCATATTGCTATGGTGACGAAAGGTACTGAGAATTATGTATGCATGGCTATATTACTGTTTGTGTTATTACTATGGTTTCAAATATGTTGGATAATTTCCAAGATATGTATTCATTTACATTTTGTTATGCATATGCATTATTAGAACATATTGCCTTATATTTTATATAAGCTTGAAGCAGTGTCTGAGACAATAACCTTTTCTCAGTTCTGTACAGACACTCCTGAGGCCTTGAAACACCCTATTCTAGTTGACGGGTTGAAACTATGTATCATCTCCTTTGAGCCCTGTGTGTGTGCTCTTTTGAGACCTTTGTGTGTGGGTCAATGCTAAGATTGTTTCGAGCTGTGCCTACAGAAACTTATCAGACGGAAGACAGCCCCATGCATCTACTCCTCTCAGACGACCTTGCTCTTTATCAATTTGGTTATTTGGGAGTATGAGCAGGTGCAGTCCTGAGAGTAAATCGTTTGTACTATTGCTGGGGTTTCGCCGTTCAGTGCCAAAGGGGTGTAGACAACTCAGGACCAAAGGCTTTGAAACAATAGTGGGAGAAAGTCAGAAGGAGTGACTCATTTACATATGAGGGAAGGAACATGCATGCTAAATATTGTATAAAAGAAGTGTACTGAGGCTAGGAGAACAGGATGCTCTGCACACCACCCTCAGACTATATTTCTTCTGTAAATAAAGTCTATATTACTTTTACAAACTCTGAACGTGTCTTACTTTAAAGAAAAGAAGGGAAGATTTTCCACAACAATGATCCGTCCATTGAGTTAATTATTAAGGATGGGGTCTATGTATTTAATGGGGCATGTTCTGTGTTCATTGGTACACAATACGTGGTCACATAGATTAAGGTGATGAACTAATTTTTAATGGAGCAAATTCCATCTCTTTCACGCAACACTTCCTGGTGTAAACAACCAGAAACATGTGGTGGGCCGTGCTGAGGACTCCTGTGTTTCATAAGCATCTGCAGGCCTTCAGTCCTGGGTAGTAGCAGGTCTAAACCACAAACTTAAGGGAGAATGGATATTCCATTGCAGGGAAGCCTTGGTCAGTCAGCCTTCTCTAATAGCAGCAGCAGTATGTCTTCTTTAATGTGTTGGGTGACCTTGACGCTGGTGGACTCACTGAGAGGTAAATCACAGATACTGACATCCAGTACATGAACCCGATTGCCCGGTCATCCTTAGCCACACTATTGATCTGACAGCAACCTGTGTACAATACAGTCTGCTCCTAAGCTACAGTATATCTCTATATCAGATGTCAGCTACAGAGGAACTGGAATTGCTGAAAAGATAATGGGTTGACTGGCTCCCACGGTATCTAAAGCAATAGTGCTTGCCATAAGGCCCTTCAAATGAATCGCTTAAAAAAAGGACTACTTACTGTATATCTGATTATCTGTTGCTCTGGGTTACTGACTTATTTAGCCCACATCGATAGCTAGATACATACATTTTAGTGGCTTACAGACGTACAGTGTGATACAGACGTGCAGTGTGATACAGACGTACAGTGTGATACAGATGTACAGTGTGATACAGACATACAGTGTGATACAGTGTGATACAGACGTACAGTGTGATACAGAAGTGCAGTGTGATACAGTGTGATACAGACGTACAGTGTGATACAGAAGTGCAGTGTGATACAGACATACAGTGTGATACAGACGTGCAGTGTGATACAGACTTACAGTGTGATACAGACGTGCAGTGTGATACAGACTTACAGTGTGATACAGACGTACAGTGTGTTACAGTGTGATACAGACGTACAGTGTGTTACAATGTGATACAGTCGTGCAGTGTGATACAGATGTACACTGTGACACAGACTTACAGTGTGCTACAGATGTACAGTGTGATACAGACATACAGTGTGATACAGACGTACAGTGTAATACAGACGTACAGTGTGATACAGACGTACAGTGTGATACAGTGTGATACAGACGTACAGTGTGATACAGTGTGATACAGACGTACAGTGTGATACAGTGTGATACAGACTTACAGTGTGATACAGACGTGCAGTGTGATACAGACGTACAGTGTGATACAGACGTACAGTGTGATACAGACGTACAGTGTGATACAGTGTGATACAGACATACAGTGTGATGCAGACGTACAGTGTGATACAGTGTGATACAGACGTACAGTGTGATACAGTGTGATACAGACGTACAGTGTGATACAGTGTGATACAGACGTGCAGTGTGATACAGTGTGATACAGACGTGCAGTGTGATACAGTGTGATACAGACATACAGTGTGATACAGTGTGATACAGACGCGCAGTGTGATATAGACGTACAGTGTGATACAGACGTACAGTGTGATACAGACGTGCAGTGTGATACAGACGTACAGTGTGATACAGTGTGATACAGACGTACAGTGTGATACAGTGTGATACAGACTTACAGTGTGATACAGACGTGCAGTGTGATACAGACGTACAGTGTGATACAGAAGTACAGTGTGATACAGAAGTACAGTGTGATACAGACGTACAGTGTGATACAGTGTGATACAGACATACAGTGTGATGCAGACGTACAGTGTGATACAGTGTGATACAGACGTACAGTGTGATACAGTGTGATACAGACGTACAGTGTGATAAAGTGTGATACAGACGTGCAGTGTGATACAGTGTGATACAGACGTGCAGTGTGATACAGTGTGATACAGACATACAGTGTGATACAGTGTGATACAGACGCGCAGTGTGATACAGACGTACAGTGTGATACAGACGTACAGTGTGATACAGATGTACAGTGTGATACAGATGTACAGTGTGATACAGACGTACAGTGTGATACAGATGTACAGTGTGATACAGACGTACAGTGTGATACAGACGTACAGTGTGATACAGACGTGCAGTGTGATACAGACGTACAGTGTGATACAGTGTGATACAGACGTACAGTGTGATACAGTGTGATACAGACTTACAGTGTGATACAGACGTGCAGTGTGATACAGATGTACACTGTGACACAGACTTACAGTGTGATACAGAAGTACAGTGTGATACAGACGTACAGTGTGATACAGACGTGCAGTGTGATACAGACTTACAGTGTGATACAGATGTACAGTGTGATACAGTGTGATACAGACATACAGTGTGATACAGACGTACAGTGTGATACAGTGTGATACAGACATACAGTGTGATACAGTGTGATACAGACGTTCAGTGTGATACAGACGTACAGTGTGATACAGAAGTACAGTGTGATACAGACGTGCAGTGTGATACAGACGTACAGTGTGATACAGTGTGATACAGACGTACAGTGTGATACAGTTTGATACAGACTTACAGTGTGATACAGTCGTGCAGTGTGATACAGATGTACACTGTGACACAGACTTACAGTGTGATACAGAAGTACAGTGTGATACAGACGTACAGTGTGATACAGACGTACAGAGTAGCTAATGCTTTTGCAAGAGCTAATGGGGATCCTAATAAAATACCAAAATACCACAGCACTATTAACTGGACTGAGATGTGTGTGAGCATTTGGGGATGCGTGTTTGTTAGAAATAAAGTGAGAGAAAGATATAAATCATTTGAGGTGGTAATTATAACACACAAGCTTAAAGGAAGTAAACATTGGGTTCATGTAGGGTTCTCACACCGCTTTAATTAATACAGAGGCGGTTTGAGCATCTCTCTTGTGGAATAGAACGATTACTATGTCAGGGAGGGAAGATGCCTGTGTGCAGGAACACATAAATGCCACCTCCAGTGTCAACACTGACATTTATAATTTGATAACTGGGAATTATAACACGCTGTGATCAATGCAAGCCACTGTTTTCTCCATAGAGCTGAGATAACATCTTAATTTATTCCCTAACTGGTGCAAGAATGAAAAGGCAATGAACACACTAATTTTGGTACAATGAAGGTCAGTGTTTTCATGGCTCAGACAATGGTGTGTTTTCCTACGAGTTGAAAAGGCAACCAAACCTTCACTGCCTACACTGTTTGTGTATGTCAAGATGTGACGTTCTGTTGAAGCATGTGTTGTTTGCATTCAACAGTTATCGAATGTATTGTAGGTCATGTCGGGGGTTGCCAGAATGACGTGACAAGACTGTCTAGATACAAGATAGAGATTTTCTACAACGTACAGTACTCAGAAACCTTCAACAATTGGTGACCTTGTACTCTGTAACTGTTAAAATAAATGAATCTTTGACATCTAATATAAAACAGAATGTTTTTTTGCAGGTCAAAGTTAGCAGTGACGCTAGCTGTAGTGATGCAGAAGGGTAGAATGACATTGAATGTAGCAGAGCAGTCAGTGTTCAATGTAATTGTGATTTATAGAAACAGATTTCGTGAGGCAATTCAACAAGGACAGAGAAAAGAGCTAGTCAGAAGCAACCTAATTGGCCCTTGATATACTGTATTTTTTACCTTTATTTTACTAGGCAAGTCAGTTAAGAACAAATTCTTATTTACAATGACAGGTACAACAACGCTGTGGTGTAGAGAGAGTGACTGAGGGGTGACCTGTGAGTATTGACGTCTCGCTTCCATCCAGGAATTGAGATGCGTACAAACATACGTACAAACGGGACACAAGTGTATTTATTACATTGAGCTTTCATCCTTAGATGAACACTAGCCAGACATGTTTTGGTCTCCTGCAGTCATATTCAGTACAAGCTAACTAATGAGCAGGAATGTGGATGACGTAGTGTACTGTGTTCATTTAACCCTAGTTGGTTTTTTGTTCATTAATCTTTTGAATTCTCAAGACACTCTTGCCTGAGAGCCCACCAGAGAAATCCAATAGTGTTTTTTATGTATTACTACAGCTGGTATATTGGCAGATTAAAAGTGTTGACATGATAAGACACACTCTACACACACGTACACATAGATGTTGTATTGTAAAAATGTGACAGCGGAGTAGTGGCCTGAGGGAACACACTAAATGTTATGAAATGTAATGTCATGTAATATTTTAAAATGTATATAACTGCCTTAATGTTGCTAGACCCCAGGAAGAGTAGTTGCTGCCTTGGCAACATCTAATGGGGGATCCTTAATAAATACAAACACAAATAAATACCTTCAGCAAGACTTCCTGAATAGACAATTGATCCGTACAGGATCCAAAATGGTGAATGTTCTGTACTGTAACTTGGTCGTTAAACCATGGGAAAAAAACATCAACCACATCAGAGATGTTAACCTTTAGAGGAAAAAGACATGAGTCAGTCTCTAACAATCTGTGTGCGGAAACTACAGTATGTGCGGCTGACCCTCTGTCCACAGATGTTTCCTCTGGCTGTTGTTGTTTTTCTCTCTCATGTCCTCAACACAATGGACAGAAGTCTGTCACACTCTTTTTGTTCTGTTCTCAATGCATTTAAATTATTGTTGTTGTTGTATTATATAATAGTGGAGGCAGTAGCGGATTTAGGTACGGGCGACATGGACAGACGCCCAGGGTGGCATCTAGCTGGGGGTGATACGCGGCTCGGGCGCTGAAGGGGGGGTTCTCCCAGGGTTAGACGCCATACAAGCTAGAACCGCTACTGAGTGGAGGGTATGTATTTAGAACTAGATTAATAAAGTAAACTGAATTAAAGAGTCAGGTGCCCTCATGTTAAACAATTGTTGCTTCCTGCCATTGCCCAGACAGACACAGGTGTATCCCTTACCACTTCTATTTGGTCTCTATGTGAAGTGGGGATCTTGGGCTCCCAAACGGCGCAGTGGTCTAAGACACTGCATCTTAGTGCTAGAGGTGTCAATACAGACAACCTGGTTCAAATTCAGACTGTATCACAAATGGCTGTGATTGTGAGTCCCACTTCTCTCCCTCCTTCTCCCCCTCTCTCCATCCTCCTCCCCCTCTCCCTTCCCTATCTGAAGCTATATTGAGCCAAAGTTGGACAGGTACTGAACTTGAGATGTGTGTGTGATCAAGGGGGTGGAGCGATGGGATCTCCCTTTGCCTTGTCTTAAGACAGCACTTGCAAAGGTGAGTCCTGTGCCAGTCCCTGCTATAAGGAAGGTGAGTCCTGTGCCGGTCCCTGCTATAAGGAAAGGAAAGAGGATACTAGTCAGTTTCAACTGAAATATGTCTTCCTCATTTAACCCAACCCCTCTGAATCAAAGAGGTGCAGGGGGCTGCCTTAATCGACATCCACGTCATCGACGACCGGTTGTTGTTGGGAGTTAACTGCCTTGCTCAAGAGCAGAACGGCAGATTTGTCCGTTCTGATTTGTCGAACCAGCAACTTTTCGGTTACTGACCCAATGCTCTTAAGAAATGCCTGAAGCTAGATCCCGTCAAATGCTCTCTTTCAATTTCCCCTGAAAACTGGAACATCCGGTTGTTGGGGACTTGGCAGAGACCACCGCTATGGTAATGAGGATGGATATGTAGGAGAGGCTCTGCTATATTTACACCTCCACACACCCGTCTCCAGGTGGGGTAATATTACCCACCATCAGGTATTTATAGCACCCATTAATTATTCTCTCCCCCACAGCACTTTGAGATGAGGCAGGGGGGATGTCTAAAGACGGGGCACCCCAACTATTGAGTAATGAGGTGGTCTCATTCTGGTACAGAATAGAAGTAGGCTCACACATTTTTTTTCAACTCATTCCTAAACGTCTGTAGGGGCTCCGCTGAATAACATTTTAAAGACTTCGGAAACATTTTAATCTCCCTGGGGTTGGTATGGAAATGCCAATTTCATGCAGTTATATTTCTATGCATTCTACTGTATGTTATGTGTATGTGACAAGCTTTGCATGTGTATGTGACAGGTTTTCTTGGGACAGAACTCTTTGGTAATACAAATATTTCTGAATTATTGTGTGATTCCAGGGAGCACGGACAGACCCCCCCAATCACCCCACTAGTAGTACAGTCAATAACAAGTCCGTCAGAGCAGCTCTAGTCAGTCTGGCATGTGCACTGACACGCATCTTCAAGCCTGGTGTGACAGGAGCTGCTGTAAAGCTGACGGAACTCTCCAACAGAATTGATGAGTTTATTTAGAGTACCATTACTCTTTGTGTGTGTGTGTGTGTGTGTGTGTGTGTGTGTGTGTGTGTGTGTGTGTGTGTGTGTGTGTGTGTGTGTGTGTGTGTGTGTGTGTGCGTGTGCGTGTGTGTGTGTTTATGAATGAGTGTGAATGCAAAGTATGTTTTACAGTAATTGTATCTTCTCTGTTGCCAGCACTACATGAACACCATTCTCTATTATGTAACTTGAGTACGTACGGTGTCAAATGTTTAGGCTCAATGTCTCTGGCATTGTTAACAAACCTCCAAACTAGCTTCAACGCCATACAACACTCCTTTCGTGGCCTCCAACTGCTCTTAAATGCTAGTAAAACTAAATGTATGCTCTTCAACAGATCGCTGCCCGCACCCTCCTATATGACTAGCATCACTACTCTCGACGGGTCTGACTTAGAATATGTGGACACCTACAAATACCTAGGTGTCTGGTTAGACTGTAAACTCGCCTTCCAGACTCACATTAAACATCTCCAATCCAAAATGAAATCTAGAATCAGCTTCCTATTTCGCCTCCATCACTCATGCTGCCAAACATGCCCTCGTAAAAATGACTATGTTACCGATCCTTGATTTGGGCGATGTCATTTACAAAATAGCCTCCAACACTCTCCTCAGCAAATTGGATGTAGTCTATAACAGTGTCATCCGTTTTGTCACCAAAGTCCCATATACTACACACCACTGTGACCTGTATGCTCTCATTGACTGGCCCTCACTACATATTCGTCGCCAAACCCAATGGTTCCAGGTCATCTATAAGTCCTTGCTAGGTAAATCCCTGTCTTATCTAAGCTCACAGCAACACCCACCCAATTAGTATTATGTAGCATTGCCTTTAAATTGTTTAACTTGGGTCAAACGCTTCGGTTAGCCTTCCACAAGCTTACAACAATAAGTTGGGTGAATTTTGGCCCATTCCTCCTGACCGAACTGGTGTAACTGAGTCAGGTTTGTAGGCCTCCTTGCTCGCACACGCTTTTTCAGTTCTGCCCACACATTTTTTTATAGGATTGAGATAAGGGCTTTGTGATTGCCACTCCAATACCTTAACTTTGTTGTCCTTAAGCCATTTTGCCACAACTTTGGAAGTGTGCTTGGGTCATTGTCCTATTCGCGACCAAGCTTTAACTTCCTGACTGATGTCTTGAGATGTTGTTTCAATATATCCACATAATTGTCCATCCTCATGATGCTATCTATTTTGTGAAGTTCACCAGTCCCTCCTGCAGCAAAGCACCCCCACAACATGATGCTGCCACCCCCTTGCTTCACTGTTGGGACGGTGTTCTTCAGCTTGCAAGCCTCCCCCTTTTTCCTCCAAACATAACGATGGTCATTATAGCCAAACAGTTCTATTTTTGTTTCATCAGACCAGAGGACATTTCTCCAAAAAGTACGATCAGTTGCAAACCGTAGTCTGGCTTTTTTATGGCGGTTTTGGAGCAGTGGCTTCTTCCTTGCTGAGCGGCCTTTCAGATTATGTCGATATAGGACTCGTTTTACTATAGATACTTTTGTACCTGTTTCCTCCAGCATCTTCACAAGGTCCTTTGCTGTTGTTCTGGGATTGATTTGCACTTTTCGCACCTTCCTGAGCGGTATGACGGCTGCGTGGTCCCATGGTGTTTATACTTGCGTACTATTGTTTATACAGATGAACGTGGTTCCTTCAGGCGTTTGGAAATTGCTCCCAAGGATGAACCAGACTTGTGGAGGTCTACAATTTTCTTTCTGAGGTCTGAAAACACAAAGAACGTGCACTGTACTGTACCGTGTGTATTTATGTCCCATAAGTGTGTGTGTGTGCGTGCTCGTGTGTGAAAATGTGTGTGAATATGTGCAGGTGTCTGAGCGGTGTATGTATGTCAGTGTGTGTATGTGTGTGTGTGCATACTGTGCATTATATAACCATGACTGGAACATGGCTGCAGGCTACATGTTGGGCCCCAACTGTAGACCACAGAGGGATGCCAGCGTGTTGCAGGCAGATCTCCACCATAATAAAGCCATAACTGCTCTTACGCAGCATAGTAAGCAATCATTAACCAATACACCTACAGGCAACTCACCTACCTGGAAGAGCAAGTGTAATCTCACTAATACAAGCACTCAAGTAAGACCATGGCTGGTCCGTTGAAAAATGAGTTATTGACACAGACATGCTCTCTGAGAATTGTTCTTTGCTAGTAAGCCAGTTATCCAGTATAAAGCTCAACACTTCAGTCAGTTTGACCTAACTAGATTGATAAAGCCTTAAAACGAAAAGAAAGTTACATAGCAGAATCTATTTAGAATGTGAAACTTTAATGTCCAATATCTCTGAACTATCCTTCTTATTTTTTTCAGATAGAAAATGGTCTTCAACTGATGTGTTTGTTTTCTATGGGATTAAAGAGGCAGATAATTTATCTGCGTGCTGCCCAGTCGGGCTCCGCTCCAGGGCACAGTGCTTCCTGCAGTGTTCCGTCTATTTCTGCTCTCTGTCTGTTTCCATTAGTGGAGGCTGGTGGGAGGAGCTATAGGAGGACAGGCTCATTGCAATGGCTGGAATGGAATTAATGGATTGATATCAAACACTTCAAACATATGGAAACCACGTTTGACTCCTTTCCATTTATTCCATTCCAGCCATTACAATTATCATGTCCTCCTATTGCTCCTCCCACCAGCCTCCTCTGGTTTCCATCCCTTATCTCTGGCTTTGTCTTTACACAGCTGCCTGTTTGGACACAAGGCCACAAAACAAGTGAACTCCTCAACAGATCTGTGACCACCCACATTACATTCACTCTCACATAAGCACAGTTAGAGGAGCTGTGTACGGTCACTGCACTACACATAGGTTTGTAGGACCATGAACGCTGCTAACCAGATAGCGCTGTGAACTGGGGCATGAATTTTGGCAAAAACATCTAAATGTCTTAAAGTTTCTTCCACTGAGAATAGACATTGAATTCACTGAAAGTTTGTTGTAAAAAGGATAAGCTCAACAGGATGTTTCAGTGCCATAACTCAAACACGTTTCTGACAGTGTGGAGAAATGTCTTGTTTGCCATCTCCTAGAAATGTCTGGATACAGGCTTTGATTGAATAGGACCCACTGCATTCTAAAATGGCCTCGGAGTGGACTAGAAACATTCCAATCGTTTCTTCCCTTCATTTTGGTCTCTATGAGTTGAATATTTTGTAACCAAACTACCAGCCTGTTTCTTCTGAGTGTCGTGGCTTCTGCTTTCATGTTCTTTTTGCATGCTGTCTGTCTGTTCCTCAGGTGGAATATAGCGGGAGTTTGTTTCACTTGATTGCATCAGACACATACGTGCTGCGAGTATCGGTGGGGGGAGTGTCAGTGCATGATGATGTACATGTATTTGCATGCAGTGCATGCTCTAGTCATGGCAGCGACGGCCCCTTTGGGCTTTCTCAAGGCTACTGCGGGGCAGCCTGTTCAAATCGATGATACACTCTGCAACAAGAAAGTGTGAGGGAGCAAAAGAGAGAGGCTTTCCATATAAACATATTAAACCTTGACTCTCAGTCAGCAACCACTGAGACACCATGGATGTCTGCACTGTGGGCTGTGTGTATGCGTGTGCGTGTGTGTGTGGTGTGTGTGTGTGGGGTGGAGGTGGGGTGTGGGGGTGTGGGGGTGTGGGTGTGGACTGTGGGGGTGTGGGTGTGGACTGTGTGTGTGTGTGTGTGTCAAAATCAAATCAAAATCAAATCAAATGTATTGGTCACACACATGTTTAGCAGATGTTATTACGGGTGTAGCGAAATTCTTGTGCTTCTAGCTCTGACAGTGCAGTTATATCTAACAAGTAATATCTAACAGTTTCACAACATATATCCAAAATACACATACATCTAAGTAAGGAATGAATCAAGAATATGGACGAGCGATGTCAGAGCGGCATTGGACTAAGATACAGTAGCATAGTATAGAATACAGTATATACATGTGAGATAAGTGATGCAAGATATGTAAACATAATTCATCTGGCTAGTGTTCCCTTTCTTAAAGTGGCCACTGATTTCTAATCTATGTCTATAGGCAGCTGCCTCTGATGTGCTAGTGATGGCTGTTGAACAGTCTGATGGCCTTGAGATAGAAGCTCTTTTTCAGTCTCTCGGTCCCATCTTTGACGCACCTGTACTGACCCCACCTTCTGGATGATAGTGGGGTGAACAGGCAATGGCTCTGGTGGTTGATGTCCTTGATGATCTTTTTGGCCTTCTTATCGCATGGGTGCTTTAGGTGTCCAGGAGGGCGGGTAGTTTGTCCTCGGTAATGCGTTGGGCAGACCACACCCCTCTTTTGAGAGCCTTGCGGTTGTGGGCAGTGCAGTTGCCATACCAGACGGTCATACAGCCCGACAGGATGCTCTCAATTGTGCATCTGTAAAAGTTTGTGAGGGTTTTTGTTGCTAAGTCAAATTTCTTTAGCCTCCTGAGTTCCTCACCACACTGTCTGTGTGGGTGGACCATTTCAGTTTGTCAGTGATGTGTACGCCGAGGAACTTGAAGCTTTCCACCTTCTCTTTCTTTCCTCAAGTCCACGATCATCTCCTTAGTTTGGCTGACGTTGAGTGAGGTTATATTCCTGGCACCACACTCCCAGAGACCTCATCTCCCCCCTGTAGGCTGTCTCATCATTGTTGGTAATCAAGCCTACTACTGTTGTGTCGTCTGCAAACTTGATGATTGAGTTGGAGGCGTGCTTTGCCATGCAGTCATGGGTGAACAGGGAGTACAGGAGAGGGCTGAGCACGCGCCCTTGTGGGGCCCCAGTGTTGAGGATTAGCGAAGTGGAGGTGTTGTTTCCTACCTTCACCACCTGGGGGCGACCAGGAAGTCTAGGACGCAGTTGCACTGGGCGGGGTTCAGACCCAGTGCCTCAAGCTTAATAATGAGCTTGGTGGGTACTATGGTGTTGAATGCTGAGCTATACTCAATAAACAGCATTCTTACATAGGTATTCTTCTTGTCCAGATGGGATAGGGCAGTGTGCAGTGTGGTGGCGATTGCATCGTCTGTGGATCTATTGGGGAGGTAAGCAAAATGAAGTGGGTCTAGGGTGGCAGGTAAGGTGGAGGTGATATGATCCTTGACTAGTCTCTCAAAGCACACATGGTGACAGAGGTGAGTGCTACGGGGCGATAGTAATTTAATTCAGTTACCTTTGCTTTCTTAGGTACAGGGACAATGGGGGCCATCTTGAAGCATGTGGGGACAGCAGACTGGGATTGGGAGAGATTGAATATATCTGTAAACACACCAGCCAGCTGGTCTGCGCATGCTCTGAGGACGTGGCTAGGGATACCATCTGGGCCGGCAGCCTTGCGAGGGTTAACACGTTTAAATGTCTTACTCACGTTGGCCACGGAAAAGGAGAGCTCACAGCCCTTGGTAGCGGACCGCGTCGGTGGCACTGTACTATCCTCAAAGCGAGAGAAGAAGGTGTTTATCTTGTCAAGAAGAAAGACGTTGGTGTCTGCGACGTGGCTGGTTTGCATTTTATAATCCGTGGTTGTCTGTAGACCCTGCCACATACGTCTTGTGTCTGAGCCTTTGAATTTAAACTCAACTTTGTCCCTATACTGACTTTTTGCCTGTTTGATTGCCTTGCGGAGGGAATAACTACACTGTTTGTATTCTACCATATTCCCAGTCTACCATATTCCCAGTCTTCTTCTTTTGCGCGAATACTCCAATCTATCCACGGTTAGGTTTTGATAGTCACAGTGGGTACATCATCTCCTATGCACTTCCTGATAAACTCAGCCATCATATCAGTATATATGTCGATATTATTTTCTGAAGTTACCCGGAACATCAAAACAATCTTGAAGTGTGGATTCCGATTGGTCAGACCAGCGTTGAATAGTCCTTAGCACGGGTGCTTCCTGTTTGAGTTTCTGCCTATTGGAAGGGAGGAGCAAGATGAAATCGTGGTCAGATTTGCCAAAAGGAGGGCGGGGTAGGGCCTTATATGGATTCCGGAAGTTAGTATAGCAGTGGTCGAGAGTTTTAGCAGTGCGAGTACAACAATCGATATGTTGATAGAACTTCGGGAGCCTTTTCCTCAAATTTGCTTTGTTAAAATCCCCAGCTACAATAAATGCAGCCTCAGGATATGTGGTTTCCAGTTTGCATAAAGTCCAGTGAAGTTCTTTGAGGGCCGTCGTGGTATCGGCTTGAGGGGAGATATAGACGGCTGTGGCTATTATTGACGAAAATTCTCTCGGGAGATAATACGGTAAGCATTTCATTGTCAGGTATTCTAGGTCGGGTGAACAGAAGAACTTGAGTTCCTGTATGCTATCACAATTACACCACAAGTCGTTAATCAGACAGTATATCCCGAGAGAGCCATGTTTCCGTGAAGCAGAGTATGTAACAATCCCTGGTGTCACTCTGGAAAGCAACCCTCGCCTTGAGCTTGTCAACTTTATTATCCAGAGACTGAATATTAGAGAGTAATAAACTCGGAAGAGGTGGGTGGTGTGCATGCCTCCTAAGTCGGACCAGAAGACCGCTCCGAGTACCTCTACCTCTCCTCTGCCAGCGTTGTTTTGGGTCGGCCTCTGGAATAAGTTAAATTGCTCTGGGGAGAGCGAACAAAGGATTTGCTCCAGGGAAGTCGTATTCCTGGTCGTAATGCTGGTAGTTCTGGTGAGTTACTTCCACTTTAATATCCAATAGTTCTTCCCGGCTGTATGTAATGACACAAAACAATTCCTGAGCTAATAATGTAAAAAATATTGTACATAAACAAACAAAAACTGCAAAGTTTCCTAAGAGCTAGTTGCGATGCTGCCATCTCCGTCGGCGCCATCTTGCATAACCCATCTTGTGTGTGTGTGTGTGTGGGCTGTGTGTGTGTGTGTGTGTGTGTGTGTGTGTGTGTGTGTGTGTGTGTGTGTGTGTGTGTGTGTGTGTGTGTGTGTGTGTGTGTGTGTGTGTGTGTGTGTGTGTGTATGTGTGGGCTGTGTGTGCGTATGTGTGTGTGTGTGTGTGTGTGTGTGTGTGTGTGTGTGTGTGTGTGTGTGTGTGTGTGTGTGTGTGTGTGTGTGTGTGTGTGTGTGTAGACTCTTCTTATGTCACTGTCTTCTCTGTGGGGAACATGCTGGCTGAGCAGGCCATTAGTATGCTTGTCTAAATCAGGAAGGGTGGATACAGTGAGCTTAGTGGGTTGGTCCCTGGAGGCTACAAGCTCAAACAAACGTAAAAACTCTATCTGCCCCCACACTATCCATTTATTGCCCGCAGCAATGACCCTCACAAACCCTACATGCAGTATGTGTGTGTGTGTGTGTGCGTATGTGTGCGTGTGTGTGTCATACGTGCCTACATGTGTGTATTTATTGTGCGTCGTAAGAAGTAACCGCACAAGATAATATATCAGACACTAAATACGTCGGTCTAACGAGGGCCTCTCTTTATTCTCATCAAGAGCTGAGAGATTTCTCCTGTGGGGTATGTAACCCTGAACTAAAGTCTTGCGTAATTGCACAGCTGCTTGATTAGGAGCTAGAAGCAGAGCTGCCATGTCTGTCGGTGCCATTATACGTGTTAAGAGAAGAGATGAAGAGATGATAGAACGATTATCACCCTCTCTAGAACGATTACCACCCTCTCTCTTTGCAAGTTACGGGCCGAATGTCCCCGCCCCTTCCGAAAATGTAAAGATGCTAACCCTTATTTGTCCAAATAATCAGTGACGAAAAACCCAAACACCGGACCCATTCCTTCTCAACAGATTCTAGATCTGTCCACGAGAGATTTGGGTGGTGGCAGAATAACTAAGTGCTGGTGAGGTGTGAGGTGCCTCTAGTGCACCTTCTCAAATACAAATTCATCACTATATCACCCAAGAGCCCATCCGGTTGTGTAATGGTGAAAGTGGATGAGCAACAAGTCAGGAGCAGGATCTGCAGACTCTGGGTCTTCACTCTCTCTGTCTCTCAATTCAATTCAATTCAATTCAATTCAATTCAATTCAAGGGCTTTATTGGCAATGGAAACATATGTTAACAATGCCAAAGCAAGTGAAGTAGATCTCTCTCTCTCTCTCTCTCTCTCTCTGATACAGTAAAATGGTTTTGCTGCCCGTATTACTCATAATGAGAAGATGATCAAATACGCCTCGGTGGAGGATTCACTTAAGCTTTCTACTGTATCTGCCACAGGCCCTTGTTACCTGGGGTTGGGATTCAATACTGGGAAAATTGACTTGTCTTTAAACGGGTCAGTGGACAAAATGTAGGCCTAAAGTCATTATAGTGAGTGATTTCTGTACCATGACCTCACTCTCACACTCTTGAGGACATTATCGTCAAATATTATTTTTGTCCCGTGTTATTTTTCCAACAACACAGACGAGAGAGGTGTGTATGTATGTGTGTGTGTGTGTGTGTGTGTGTGTGTGTGTGTGTGTGTGTGTGTGTGTGTGTGTGTGTGTGTGTGTGTGTGTCTGTGTCTGTGTCTGTGTGTGTGTGTGTGTGTGTGTGTGTGTGTGTGTGTGTGTGTGTGTGTGTGTGTGTGTGTGTGTGTGTGTGTGTGTGTGTGTGTGTGTGTGTGTGTGTGTGTGTGTGTGTGTGTGTGTGTGTGTGTGTGTGTGTGTCTTTGCAGGCTTCCCAGAAACAGCAAGAAGCTTGTGACTTCCAAATTCATAAAACTCTCTAATCAATTACTGGTAGATATCATAAAAAGTTGAACTAGAAGCCAATGTTCCTGTTTATTGTTTCTTTGGGGGAAATGTATCCCTCTGTACCAGACATGTTAAATCACTGCTGTTGTTTTCATGAGCATTTTCTACTGTAACTGATCCCAGCTTGTGAGCCTGGGGACATCTGTTAATGTAACACACTTAAATGTATCTGTGTGTGTTTATTAAAAAGGTGTTGGTTCCAACACTCCTATGAAAGGGATACTACATTCACTCAGCTCCTGCTGCATAACCAGGGTGAATACAACACGACTTCGGTGTTGTGATGAGAAAATGTGTTGTTTACCTATGATCCCCTGCAGACAATACAAACACATTTTTAGACAGCTGCCTGAAACCATTAGATGTTCTAAGCCATGAAAATAGGTCAGATATTTTCTTTAGCTTGTTGTTAGATAAAAGTAGTATGTACATTAGGGCTACAGAACATTAGATTTTTTAGATGAATGATGGCCTGTGGATAAAATGAGAGATTTGGTTCTGCATACTACAGTAAATGGTATGAATCAGATGAGAAAAATAACATTATAAATCCATCAATTTTATATGAACACCAAGTGACCATTTAGTCTCATCTGTGTGTAAGTGGTTTGGTTTATGAGAACAGTGACAGTTCTCATATGGCTCTTATGATATAATCCAGCTCTTAGTCGTACATTACTGTAACGAAATAATGCTTTCTTTACAACAATGTACTATTAAACCAAAGTTTCTTTGGAATTGACAGATTTTTTTAAAACATTTTTTACAGTCACCTGTCTGCCAGTAAGTTACCATATAAACAAGTTATGTTTTTTGGAGTTTAGCTAGTGTCAGAGTAAGCCTCTGTTTTATTTTACAGCTAGAATGATGCTGTAGTTTTATAACAGGCAGTGTGTTGTTGCTGATGACACAGTCACTCCAGAGCCAGTTGGTAATTATCAACAGTGATTCATCATACTGTCGTCTAACCCCTTGATGAGGTCACTAAGTGTTGGCTTAAGGTCGCTACAATACGCTAAGGTGAACAGCCTCTGACACTCACAAAACCTATTCTGATGTGTACCAGTGAGAACTGTTGATTACTTGTTTTTACAGTTCGCTATGTTCCTAATATTTATTTACAAAGTAATTACATGATATTACCAGTAATTATTACCTTATAATAACCGTATAATGATATCTTGGTTTCTTCAGGATTCATTGAAGCAATAACTACTTCATACCAGGTACTGTAGTTTACAGTTGTGTTATTGAATTCTTTGAAATAAGTAACAGAAAGTATCTATATTGTAACACACTTTTCTGGTAAATGCCAAAACCAGCTAAAACAGGATTGTAAAACAAAACATTACCAAACTCTGTTTATGTTAGTATTGAACCCTCCTCCTCCAAACACAAAAACTAACAGTGGTAACAAGACATTCACATACCACCAAGATGTTTGAAGCTCTGGTAAGGACTAGAATTTAAACCACAACTCACTAGAAAACAAACATACTTATAATAAATTACTGAAATAATCTTGTTTTGTTTTTGTTATGTACTGTAGCTAGCTATCTACGCCTATTTGTCGGAATGTTTCGTCTTGTGTTTCATGTATTGCTTAGTATTGTGTTGTCTATTGTATGTTTGTGTGTGAACGCAGTAACTTTAGTGATGATGTTCTAATGGGTCTTAATAAACTAAATTGTCTAATGTATTTTTTTTGTATAGACAATTGATACGTTAACACATGCTAATGCCTTTTGACATAAACACTTAGAGGACTAGTGGGAGACCACACTCCACCACAAGGTCCTATCTCTGGCTCCTGTCCCTATCCTATGACCACCACCCCCAGGTCCTATCTCTGGCTCCTGCCCCACCACCAGGTCTTATATCTGGCTCCTATCCCACCCCCAGGTCCTATCTCTAGCTCCTATCCCACCACCACCCACAGGTCCTATCCCTATCCTACCACCACCACCCCCAGGTCCTATCTCTGGCTCCTGTCCCTATCCTACCACCACCACCCCCAGGTCCTATCTCTAGCTCCTGTCCCTATCCTACCACCACCCTCCCCAGGTCCTATCTCTAGCTCCTGTCCCACCACCACCCCCAGGTCCTATCTCTAGCTCCTGTCCCTATCCTACCACCACCCCCAGGTCCTATCTCTATCTCCTATCCCACCACCACCCCCAGGTCCTATCTCTGGCTCCTGTCCCACCACCACCCCCAGGTCCTATCTCTAGCTCCTGTCCCTATCCTACCACCACCACCACCACCACCACCACCCCCAGGTCCTATCTCTGGCTCCTATCCCTATCCTTAGCTTAGTCTGGTCCCTGAAATAGCCTCAGCCGCCTCCTGGCTTAGTTAACTTTGTCTCCCGTAACACTTCCTCGCCTCAGCCCATCACAGTAATAAGCCAAGACATATCCGAGGAAGTCTCAGGACAGGGGAGAGAGTTTGGTTTTCTATTTTCCCCAGATAAATTGAATGAGAACACATTCAGGGGAGAGGAATAAGCCAATAGGAAGCTGAGGTGGCCATGATGGTATGAGGGCCAGATTGGAAATTTAGCCAGGACCCCTGTGTCATGGGATCTTTAGTGACCACAGAGAGTCAGGACACCCGTTTAACATCCAATCTGAAATCTAGAAACTGCCTGGGGTCCTCTTAAAGTAAGAATGCCCAGGCTTCTCATAAAATCACTGAGATTATTTACGTACGTCATTACTAGAGACGCTAAAGCTAATGTCTTGGATGTCATAATTGTTTAGACATGTAAGAGGCATAGGAAATCCATTACACACAAAACAAAGCACTACCGTTTCATACTGTTACCAGATGTGATATTGTTGTCTTAGCTTGGCTTGATTTTATCTTCCGCAGAACAAGTCAAGTCTGTGTCAGGAGCAGCCAGCATGTAACCCTATAGGAGGGTTGAAAGGTCAATACTGTGCTCAGGGTTTTGGTGGTATTGCTCAAACAGCCTGCATGCTTTCTCATTCTCTGAATTTCTTGAGTTGATGCAGGAGAGTGGGCTAGTGTTTGTGTAGTGTAGTGGCGGAGTGGACCAGTGGAGGCTGCTGAGGGGCGGAAGGCTCATAATAATGGCTGGAACTGAGTAAATTGAATGACATCAAACACCTGGAAACCATTTGATGTATTTGATACCATTCTACTAATTCCGCTCCAGCCATTACCAGGAGCCTGTTCTCCCCAATTGAGGTGCCACCAACCTCCTGTAGTGTGAGCATAGGTTGACATAATGAGAATGTTAAAGCAACCTTGTAATGACAAGGCGATAACAGGTTAAAAAATAAAAAAACGAAAAATATATTTACATAAGTATTCAGATCATTTGCTATGAGACTCGAAATTGAGCTCAGATCCATCCTGTTTCCATTGATCATCCTTGAGATGTTTCTACAACTTGATTGAAGTCCACATGTGGTAAAGTCAATTGATTGGACATGATTTGGAAAGGCACACACCTTTTGACTGTGCATGTCAAAGCAAAAAGCAAGCCATAAGGTCGAAGGAATTGTCTGTAGAGCTCCGAAACAGGATTGTGTCGAGGCACAGATCTGGGAAAGGGTACCAAAACACTCACAGACTCTCAGACCATGAGAAACAAGATTATCTGGTCTGATGAAACCAAGATTGAACTTTTTGGCCTGAATGCCAAGCTTCACGTCTGAAGGGAACCTGGCACCATCCCTACGGTGAATTATCTTAGTAGCATCATGCTGTGGGGATGTTTTTCAGTGGCAGGCACTGGGAGACTAGTCAGGATAGAGAGAAAGTAAAGTAAAGTACAGAGAGATCCTTGATGAAAACCTGCTCCAGAGCGCTCAGGACCTCAGACTGGGGCGAAGGTTCACCTTTCAAAAGGACAAGGACCCTAAGCACACAGCCAAGACAACGCATCCAGAGCCCGGACTTGAACCTGATCGAACATCTCTGGAGAGACCTGAAAATAGCTGTGCAGCGACGCTTCCCATCCAACCTGACAGAGAGCTTGAGAGGATCTGCTGAGAAGAATGGGAGAGACTCCCAAAATACAGATGTACCAAGCTTGTAGCGTCATACCCAAGAAGACTTGAGGCTGTAATCGCTGCCAAAGGTGCTTCAACAAAGTAATGAGTAAAGGGTCTAAAAACGTATGTACAGTATATGTGATATTTCAGATTTGTATTTTTAATACATTTGCAACAATTCATAAAAACCTGTTTTTTATTTGGCATTATGGGGTATTGTGTGTAGATTTCTGAGGGGAAAAAAACAATTTAATCCATTTTACAATAAGGCTGTAACGTTATAAAATGTGGATAAAGTAAAGGGGTCTGAATACTTTCAGAATGCACTGTATGTCTACTTGAAAATGTTTTTCAACACCTTCATATCATTGCCTACATACAGCCCCTTTCATGCCACACCATAGGTAGAAATAGAGAGTCACACCTAACATTACACAATCCCCATTCTGTTTCTCCAAGGGAGTGATGTCCTCAGCTCTATCATGCTGTGGTAAGTAGGGCTGAGGTGAATCAGAGAGGAGGGGCGTGACAATGAGGACCTGTGTCTGGTTTACAGTGTAGGACTGATGTTCAGGGCTTTTGAAGTAAGCCGGTTATGAGTTGTGAAATCTCGTAACTCCTCTTTGCTGACTTTGTTGTCATCGTGCTCAGTCACCCTACCTTCATGATACATTGAAATGTGTCTGGGAGAGATAGGAGAACAACAGAGAGAGAAAGAGAAGTTGACTGGAATAAGTGCATTATTGTTAACGTGGTTGTTGTGGCTGTAATGAGTCAACCCGCACACTGTGAGAAGCTGACACAAGTACTGTGAAAGGGACAGCAGATTCCTTTTATTTTTTAGCAGACAGTTTCACAATACCACAGAGCAAAGTTCAAGCCGGTGTCATTGGATCTTTGCAATAAGCATTTCACTACACCCACCATAACATCTGCTAAATATGTGTATGTGACCAATAACATTTTATTTTATAAGGAGGCTATGTGAACACTTAAGTACAATAATATATACACCATATTCTTAGGTGCTGCCACATTCTCATGTCATTTTTTTGCCGTTGCAAAATATCAACTCGATACATTGCTGTAGTATTACTGAGAAATAACTCAAACATTAGATGGCTTGGCATAATGATAAGGTATCATGAATGAATAAAAAATCAAAATAACGAAGAGTATGTTAAAGGGCCAATCAGCAGTTCAAACAATCAATCAATTAATCAATCAATCAAATGTATTTATAAAGCCCTTTTTACATCAGCCAATGCCACAAAGTGCTATACAGAAACCCAGCCTAAAACCCCAAACAGCAAGAAATGCATATGTAGAAGTGCGGTGGCTAGGAAAAACTCCCTAGAAAGGCAGAAACCTTGGAAGAAACCTAAAGAGGAACCAGGCTCTGACGGGTGGCCAGTCCTCTTCTGGCTGTGCCGGGTTGAGATTATAACAATTCATGTCCATTAAGGCCAGATCTGTCCCCGCCACTGTTTCGGTAAAAGGACTGACCACCAATAATATAACAATTATAGTTTTAATCATGTTTTTAGGCTTTACAGAGTTTGTTTACATTTACTTTGTTTACAAACATTTGAGTTAACAAGCTTAGATATTTTCAGTTCTGATGGGGTACAACAGTTGAATTAAGCTCATGATGCATTTCTAAAATTTTCTTCAAGAATCAATGGGTACATATAATTAATTTACTGTATGTAGTAACTGTCGAATGACCCTTTAAGTATGTCACCCAGAGAGCTGTTTGCCCGTGGTTATTTCTAATTTATCTTATGGTTTTTAATGATCTTCCTTAGGGATGCTTTCCTTTCTCTACTATGGCTAAAATAAGAGGATAACCTTTACAGTTTCTTAACCTTGTTGTTCCTTACATATTCCCTACTTTATATTTGTGCCCTGTCCAAAGGATGGCAGAAATGCTCCTTGTAAATTGGTACATTTTTTCCCAGCTCCACTGTTAATCTTGATGGCAAATATTCTACATTGTGCCACAAATGAAACATGGTGAATATTATCATGGATTCCTATTTTGTCACTTCCTCCCAGTGCATTCCTAGTGCACACACACACACACACACACACACACACACACACACACACACACACACACACACACACACACACACACACACACACACACACACACACACACACACACACACGTGCATAGTTGTATACACAAACACAACTCCTGTCCTGTTTCCTGTTGACAACGCTGTGGCTGTGTCGCTACTGGTTATTTTGGTCCACTAGAGTACAAAAGTAGACCTCTTGGACTTAACAATAGGAAGAATCTGGGACCAAGAAGAAGAGAGAGAGAGAATTTTGGCTCAAAATAAATGTAGGCCTTTTGTTCTATGCACAGACGTCCTTACAACTATGTCGCCAGAGGCTCAGTTTAGACCAGGCTCACTGTTTCAATAGAGAGATGGAATAGATCTATGACTAACTTGAGTTTCGAGCAATTGAAGAAACTGATAAGCACATGTGGGCAAACTATTTATAAAAGTACATATCAATGTAATCACGTTTCATGGAGTGCTATGGGTTACCCCAAACAAATATCGCTTACCTCTTAAGGGCCCTTGGCCAGGGGAGTAGGAATGGAAAGCATGGCCCATAAATCAGGAAGTCACACTCACAGGGTTCTGTCTTGTCTGTCTTGTCTGTCCTGGCCCTGCTTCCATCCGCCATGATGCCTATTTATCTTAAACATTTGTGCATGTGCAGACCTTGTCTCAGATATACACACACACACACACACACACACACACACACACACACACACACACACACACACACACACACACACACACACACACATGCACACTTGCGCAGACACACACACACACAAAAATCAAATAAATTGTATTTGTCACATGCGCTGAATACAGCAGGTGTAGACTTTACCGTGAATGTTTACTTACAAGCCCTTTCCAAACAATGCAGAGTAGCCAGCTATCTAAACTTGTAGTAATCATGGCCGACTACCGACCAGACAAGCAGGGCACGTTCTCAGGGGCCTTGACCTTCAAGGGGCCCCATTGATTTTGATAGTCATTCTCACTCAGACACAATATCATTAACATGGCATAAGTCTTGGAAGAATGTGTAGAATTGCAGGAAATTAGCTTTAAAATTGCAAAAAGGTCTCTCCACCCCATGGCAAAACTTGTGGAATTGCAGGAAATTCGCTGTAAAACTTTTTAGAATTGTACGACATTTGTTATAAAATTGCACAATTTCCTTTTTTGAGGATCTGAGTTGCCATGCCTATGGTACAGAAAGAGGAACTGCCCCTCCCTACCTTCAGGCTATGCTCAAACCCTACACCCCAACTCCGTTCTGCCACCGCTGGTCTTTTGACCCTCCCTCTCCTATGGCAGGGCAGCTCCCGCTCAGTCCGGTACAAGCCCTCCCTCTCCTACGGCAGGGCAGCTCCCGCTCAGCCCAGTCCAAGCTCTTCTCTGTCCTGGCACCCCAATGGTGGAACCAGCTTCCCCCTGAAGCTAGGGCAGCAGAGTCCCTGCCCATCTTCCAAAAACTTCTGAAACTCTACCTCTTCAAAGAGTATCTTGAATAATCCTACAGTAGTGCATGGCTACACAGTCTTGGGTGAACAGGGAGTACAGGAGGGGACAAAGCCCGCACCCCGAGGGCCCCCGTGTTGAGGGTCAGCGTGGCGGATGTGTTGTTACCTACCCTCACCACCTGGGGGCGGCACGTCAGAAAGTCCAGGATCCCGTTGCAGAGGAAGGTGTTCACTGCCAGGGTCCCTAGCTTGGTGATGAGCTTGGAAGGGACTATGGTGTTGAACGCTGAGCTGTAGTCAATGAACAGCATTCTCACATAGGTGTTCCTCTTGTCCAGGTGGGAAAGGGCAGTGTGGAGTGAAATAGAGATTGCGTCATCTGTGGATCTGTTGGGGCGGTATGCGAATTGGAGTTGGTCCAGGGTGTCTGGGATAATGGTGATGATCAGCCTTTCAAAACATTTCATGGTTACAGATATGAGTGCTACGGGACGATAGACATTAAGGTTGGTCATCTTTGAGTTCTTATGAACAGGGACAATGGAGGACTGCTTGAAATATGTTGGGATTACAGACTGGGACAAGGAGATGTCTGTGGTTCTATGGTAGTATGCAGGCACACACACACACACACTAGTGGAGGCTCCTCAGAAGAGGAAGGGGAGGTATACCCTCCTCAATGAATTTCATAAAAATTCAAATAGTGAAACATTAAAAGAGTAATCCTTTATAGATAAAACTATACTAAATACAGTATATTCACATGTCACCAAATAATTGATTAAAACATACTGTATTGCAATGAAGGTCTACAGTAGTCTCAGCAGCACTCTGTAGGGTAGCACCATGGTGTAGCCGTAGGACGGCTAGCTTCCGTCCTCCTCTGGGTACATTGACTTCAATACCAAACCTAGGAGGCTCATGGTTCCTTCCATAGACTTACACAGTATTTATGCAACTTCCGGAGGACGTCCTCCAACAATCAGAGCTCTTGCAGCATGAACTGACATGTTGTCCACCCAATCAAAGGATCAGAGAATGAATCTATTACTGAAAGCATAAGCTACAGCTAGCTATCACTGCAGTGCATAAAATGCGGTGAGTAGTTGACTCAAAGAGAGAGAAAGACAGTAGTGTAACAGTTTTGAACAAAACTATTTCTTCCAAAATTAAGGAGAAGCAAGAGAGAGAGAGCGGGAGAGAGAGATAGATATATTTCATAGTAATTTTTCCCCCATCTAATGCATCTAGCTAGTTTAGCCTACTCAAACACCTGGCTCAAACTATGTTAGTTAGCTGGCTATGGCTATCTAACCCGGGAACTCTTCCAAGTCAAGGTAAGCTTTTGGTTTGGTTTTGGTTTGGTTTGCCCCGGTGGCAATAATTTATTGCCACCGGGGCCCGCCAGTGTAACTGCTAAACTGCTTGCAGCTGACTGTACTGTACACTGTACTGCATAATTGTAGCGGGATAACTAACGCATTAGTTTTAGTAGCTATGTTGCATGCCCCGGTGGCAATAAAGGAATTTGAAATGATTTATACTTTTACTTTTGGTACTTAAGTATATTTCAAACCAAATACTTTTACTCAAGTAGTATTTTACTGGGTGACTTTCACTTTTTCTTGAGTCGTTTTCTATTAAGGTATCTTTACTTTTACTCAAGTATGACAAATGGGTGGTCTAAGTGGGGAGGGGAAAACTGAAAACTAGCTGTTATTTGCAGAAAGATTTCTCTCTTATTGGTCTATTGACTGATGTCACCAGGCAGGCCAAAACTCCCTCCCACCAAAACTGGCTGAAATTCATGGCAGTCTTTTCAAACAGCTCTTACATCACAATTTCACAGTATTATTCGAACCTCATAGTGTTGAGAAATATATATAATACACAGGAAATACTTTTTTTTTTCTTTGCTTCCTTTAATGTTTTGGTAGCGTGCTCAGGCATGTGTTATACTCGCTGATTCTCATTTAAACAGTACAGTAGAGTGCATTGAGGGACACAATCAGCGCTGAAGACTGCCTCTCAGAACCTTTTCATTGACAGGACATCTTTATTTGCCATCCTTGCATCTCAGACAGTGTAATGGCATACCCCATTCTCGGTGCAGGGTGCACCACATCCACCCTAAACTTGTTTCAGCCTTGTTACAACACTTGGTCGAACATCAACCATCTCGGCGGATCTGAGCTGCACTAACAGCAGAGCGGAATCTAATTCTAGCTTGTTGCTGTTGTTTTTCACCTTTACTCTCTATTTCTCTCTCTTTCGCTTCCCTGCATGCACTCCACATGAAGCCCTCATTTGGAAGAGAAAACTATAGGGATGAGACAGAGTAAGGTGGAGGAGGAGTATAGTAAAGGGGCCCTGGGTGAGTATAGAAGAGTACCTGTGAGGTATTTCAAAATGCTGGTTTTGAAATGCAGAGAAGGTGTGTAGTAGTTTGGCGCCGCCCTGAGTGGTCACCTGTTAAGCAGCTCCCGTTGTCCGTGCATAAATTGTTGTTTTAGTTTGTTTTTTCGTATCTTTTCTTTAGTTTTTTTTGCTACAGTTGAACTATAATAGTATAATAGTTCAGGATTATGGATTTTCTCGCAGCTGAACATCGACAGGAGTCGTCAACTATTATTATTTACAACAGAGCTCCTGGATTTAGCACACGCAGCGCTGCTGTACCCCAGGGAAAAGTTTGATATTCCGGACGAGTTGAAAAGGCGACGCCGTGGACGTAGGGCAGGATTGAAATGTAAGGCAAAGCGGAGGAAGTACAAGCCGGCTATACCGTCTGTTATTATGGGCAACGTGAGGTCACTACATAACAAGATGGATGAGCTTGAGGCTCTTGTCCGTGGACAAAGGGATTATAGGGAAACGAGCCTAATGTTTTTCACGGAGACTTGGCTGAACGATAACATCCCCATAGAGACCGTCATCGACGGTTTCCAGACCATCAGAGTGGACAGGGATCGCGTCTCTTCCGGTAAGAGTAAGGGTGGTGGGCTGGCTTTATTAGTTAACAACAGATGGTGTAATCCGAAAAATATTACTCTTTAAGGAACAGTTTTGTAGCCCAGACATTAGCCGTTAGCCTGAGACCCTACTATTTGCCGAGGTGAATTCACAGGCGGGCCCAGGAATTCACAGGTGAATTCACGGCGGCCATTGCTGTTATTGTTTACATCCCGCCTTCCGCGGACGCAAAAACAGCATGTGACGTCATCCACTCTGTTATCGCGAGGTTACAGACAGCGCATCCCAGTGCTTTCTTTGCCATTTCGGGGGATTTTAACCATGCATCTCTCTCTTCAACGCTGCCCACGTTCAAACAGTTTGTGAAGTGCCCAACCAGGAATAATAAAACTCTGGACTTGTTATATGCTAATGTGAAGGATGCATACAACTCCACTGCACTCCCTCCCCTCGGTAGATCGGATCACAACCTTGTCCACCTCACTCCACTCTACAGGCCTTTGGTCCAACAGCAGCCTGCGACCACTAGGACCATTAGGAGATGGTCCCCGGAGGCGAATGAGGCCCTACAGGACTGCTTTGAAACAACAGACTGGGATGTGCTCTGTGAGGCTCATGGGGAGGACATCGATGGACTTACTGACTGCATAACAGACTATATTAATTTTTGTGTAGACAACACTGTACCCACCAGGAAGGTACGCTGTTTCTCAAACAATAAACCCTGGGTCACCAGCTACCTGAAGGCCCTGCTGAATGAGAAGAAGAGGGCCTTCAAGGAGAGGGACAAGGACAAATTGAAATGCGTCCAGAGGCAGCTGAAGTTGCGGATTGCTGAGGGGAAGAGAGGGTATAAGGAGAAGATGGAGGACAAGCTGAGGCAGAGCCAGGTGAGAGAGGTGTGGAAGGGTATGAGAAATATCACTGGCTTCAAAAAGTCAAACAGTGGGCAGACGGAGGGGACCAAGGACAGAGCCAATGAGCTGAACCAATTTTTTAACAGGTTTGATACTGGCCCTGTCCACCTCCCTTCCAGCTCCCCAGACCACACACCCTCACGGCTGTTCCACCCCCACTTTGCTCACAACACCTCTGCTGAGACAATCAGTGACCCCTCCTCCACAGCTGCTCCCTCTGGACTGATCCTCAACACCCCCCTTCCCCCCACCCTCCCACCGGGGCTGGCTTTCACCACCAACCAAGTGAAGAGAGAGCTGGAGAGACTACATCAGTGGAAAGCGGCGGGCCCTGATGGCATCAGCCCAAGGGTGCTTAGGGTCTGTGCTGACTAACTGTGTGGAATACTCCAGCGTCGCTTCAACCTTAGCCTGAGCCTAGAAAGGGTCCCTGTGCTGTGGAAAACATCCTGCCTCGTCCCAGTGCCCAAGAAGACACACCCCACTGTCCTGAATGACTTCAGACCTGTAGCGCTAACATCACACATCATGAAGACCCTGGAATGCATCCATCCGTGAGTAACTCTGGTCCGTCATCACTCATTCACTCAGGACCTATTTATTCATGCAGGTCTGTATATACATACTCATGTACAGTTGTTTATCATATCACGTGCAATATTGCTAGTAATTCTTGGACCTAACTTACGTAGGAATTCACTCAGGAATGCATATTAGTATCCTGTCAGTTGCACCTTTTCTCATTGCTTTTAGTATATCGAATGTGCAATACGTGCAGTTGTCTGTAATTAAACCCTGCGCACTAAGGACTGTATTTTAAGGGAATTACTATTATTACCCTAAATTATATCATACACACATTTAGCTATTTAAGTATCTCTTCCTGTCATTTACCTGTACAGTGTGTGTAACCACTGTGTGTGTAACCATGCAAGTATTCACTTATCTTTAAATATAACTGTATATTGACCTGTACAGCTAATTTAACCATGCAAAATATTCACTTACCTGTTCATTTAGCCAGTCTGTCTATTAAGTAAATTATTATTACCCTCGCTCATATTATATGCATTTTTAGCTACTGAAGTATTTCTCTGCCATCGACCTGTATAGTATAGTTAACCATCCAACATCCACCAATGAATAATATACATATTCAGCCAACCACCCATACTATGCAATGTCTTTTTATAGCTTTTTTATCTATCTAAGGTCAGTACCTGGAAGCTCTAGCCAGAGCCCGCTTGAGTCTGTCTACTTGTTCTATATCTGGAAGGATGATGTAACTAGCTGGTGTTAGCAGTTTGAGACCTTTAATGTGATAATATAATGGGTGAGACTTTTATTGTGTTATTTAAGTGTTATTCTGGCTCTTGGGAGAAGAGCAAAGGTTAATGGGTAATGTTTGAGTCTTGAGCTGAGAGGGGAAGAAGGAACCACGCTCTTGGCTGACTTTACTATTTTGTCCCGTATACTGTAAGTTGTGTAGCACTCTCAAAATAAACATTGAGTCTAACACTGTCTAACACATGTAAGTTGTGTAGCACTCTGATAATAAACATTGAGTCTAACAGTGAAGTCGCAGTGTCCCTGGTTTACATCATTATCCTCAGACTTACAGTAGTAAGCTCACAGATTCAGTGTTGTGCTGCACTGTGCACCCCTATACTGCCAACGTCCATTTGATAACAGTCATAAAGACGTGTTGTGTTTTGTTTTTAGCTCCGGAACTACTCAGATAGAATTACATGACATTTGTATTACCTTGCTTCCCCTATTTCCTGATTTGAGACAGATTTGGAGTAATTCTATAGTGTCATACACTACATTGAGTATTCAAACTGAGAGCATACCATTCAGAACACTTGCTGTCAATGGATATGAACCAAGGCCTCTTATCTGCTCTCTATTCTCCTCTCGCTCCTGTATCTCTATTTCTCCCTTTCACACATCTTATGTAGGTATCTGAGTGAACGTCAGTGTACAAACTGCTGTGCCAATGTCAAGTGGACCTACTGTATCTAGGTGGGTGTTCTCACTGTAGCCTAGCATTCGAGGAATCTGCATGTGGGTACTCTGAGGCATTGCCATAGTGATGAGCCATGGTGATAGCATTAGCAGAGCGTGGGAGAGCTGAGCCACCCGAAGCGAGAGGTGTTTACCTGACCAGAGGGCAAGACAGGGTGTGGTCAACAACAGTACGTGGCTTTGCTTCTCTCTCTCTCTCTCTCTCTCTCTCTCTCTCTCTCTCTCTCTCTCTCTCTCCCTCCACAGGTATTGCAGGGATGTCAAGGACAGTGAAGGGGCAGATATCAGGGGCATTCCTAGCATGCTGACATCATAAGGTCTACTGTAGCTACAGGTTAGTCAGTGCAGCAGCACGGCATGTGGACTGATGACAGGGAGAGACAGGGACTCAAAGGATTCAATCTTCAACCCTTCAACTCCAGCCAGACACTCAGCCTGGCCAGGCATCACCGGAGGATTTCAATCTCTCTCTCTTCTCTTTCTCTGTTTTACTCAGTGCCTCTCTGGCCACAAAAATTGTTTATAACAGCAGTCTCAATTCATCTTTGACTGTTGTTTCCCCCTAACACATTTGAACATTACCCATTTATTCCGAAGTGTGAGCAAAGCTTGTTTGACTCTATTTAAATGCGTCTGATTCAATTTCAGAATGCCACCACCTGTCTCTATATTTCTCAGGAGTGAAGTGTAATACTGTAAAAATGTCCAATGAGGAGAGGCTATATATAAGCCTGGTGCCCAATGTTGATGACGTAAGTGGGATGGAACAAATTGGGACGAACACTACTGCCAGCGACATGTGATGCAGCTGCTTGGTGAAGCAACTGCTGACAAGTGGGAAGCAACAGTGGGAAGCACCTCGATACAACACCGTTGCACTGGTAATTCACACCGGCTTCTCGTTACGTTAGCTAATTGGTATGTTACGGTGACATCTAGATGGGGACCAATGCTATTTCTCCCTCGCCCACCGAAATAAAAACCACTTTCTTTTACAAATGTTAACTAGGGCCAGGCTGTGTTGCCAGCTAGCTAGCATAAACTAGCTAGCTGCAGGACTCATCAGGATGACTGTCTGAACTGACTGAACCGAATTCATTCGTCCCCCCTCAACTCTCAGCTGCGCGACATACTGTACGCCAACAATTTGGCCACCAGGCGTGTCTGTATAGCCTCTCCCTTTCCCACACCTATCAGGCTCCACTCTGTGTGTGATAGTATGTGTGGGTTAGTGAGACATTCTGTTGAGACATGTTGACTTCTGTCTTAATAACATGTTCCACCTGTAATTCACCATTTCTATAATATAATATACTGATTTGCATGGGCACACCTATTTAATCCCAGCAGGAGGGCATAGAAACACTCACTTGCACGCATGCACACACACATACACACTGTGTAAGAGGGAAAACCGGTTGCTTGAGAGGCCTCCGGCAGCCAGCATCTCCAATGTTGAGGAACAGTATGTGTCGGTGTTTCTCCACCTGATGGATAGGGCGGCATGCTCAGATGACAGGCTCGGTATGCTCACTACAGATGTAGGATCTCAATTTAATCCCCCTGTTGCAGAACTTTCCTGCAATGCAGGACATTTAAAACTTGCAATGTATTTAAGATTTAAAGGCTTCTGAAGTTTGTAATTTCTGCTTTGAAATTTCACACTTGACAAAAAATGTATGAACCCCTACAGAAATGTCCACGAATTATAATCCACACAATAATAAAAATGTAATTTTGCTGCAGGATTATTTATCTGCTGTAGAAAACTATCTCAAATTAAGATCCGACATGTATCAATCTGTATGCAGCAGTCGTGGAAAAAGTTCCCAATTGTAATACTTGAGTGAAAGTAAAGATACCTTAGTAGGAAAGCACTCAAGTAAAAGTGAAAGTCCCTGAGTAAAATACTACTTGAGTAAAAGTCTAAAAGTATCTGGTTTTAAATACACTGAGTGTACAATTAGGAACATCTGCTCTTTCCATGACATTGACTAACCAGGAGAATCCAGATGAAAGCTATGATCCCTTATTGATGTCATCTGTTAAATCCAGGTTAAGCCTTTATGCTAGCTAGCTGGCAACACAGCCTGGCGCTAGTTAACATTTGTAAAAGAAAGTGGTTTTTATTTCGATGGGCGAGGGAGAAATAGCATTGGTCCCCATCTAGATGTCACCGTAACATACCAATTAGCTAACGTAACCAGAAGCCGGTGTGAATTACCAGTGATGGCGGGTTGCATTCTACAACTGCCACTCTCCCTTTGTCATCACCATTTATGGAAACTTACACACACGGTTTCTCTCTTTTTCTCTCTTTTTCTCTCTTTTTCTCTCTTTTTCTCTCTTTTTCTCTCTCTCTCTCTCTCACCTTTCCCTTCTCCCTCTCTTGTTTTTTCTGTTTTGGTCACCTCATTGAGAGCTGCCCAGTGAATTGGACACAGCCGAATACACATACGACCAAACAAAACTCCAGAACGCAGGTTGGTATTTATTGCATGAATCTTGCCCTGGAAGCAGGTCTGCAGTGGTCACTAGCTGACACAGCCACAAAGTCATAAAATCTGATTTTAACCCTAACCTTAACCCTAACCGTAACGACACTGCTAACCCTAATGCCTAACCCTAATCTTAAATTAAGAGCAAAAAGCAACAAAATAAAATACATATTTTACAATATAGACCATTTTGAATTTGTAGCTTGCCAATCTAGCAGAAATCATTCAATTCTACCTACAGGGCAAGATTCATGACAATAAACGTCAACCTGCCTCAACATCATGCTGAGTACCTCAGGGACCAGTGTGAAAGAGAGCGAGTGAGTACCTCAGGGACAAGTGTGAAAGAGAGCGAGTGAGTACCTCAGGGACCAGTGTGAAAGAGGGAGTGAGTACCTTAGGGACCAGTGTGAAAGAGAGGGAGTGAGTACCTCAGGGACCAGTGTGAAAGAGGGAGTGAGTACCTCAGGGACCAGTGTGAAAGAGGGAGTGAGTACCTTAGGGACCAGTGTGAAAGAGGGAGTGAGTACCTTAGGGACCAGTGTGAAAGAGGGAGTGAGTACCTTAGGGACCAGTGTGAAAGAGGGAGTGAGTACTTTAGGGACCAGTGTGAAAGAGGGAGTGAGTACCTTAGGGACCAGTGTGAGAGGGAGTGGGTACCTTAGGGACCAGTGTAAAAGAGAGGGAGTGAGTACCTTAGGGACCAGAGTGAGAGAGAGGGATTGAGTACCTTAGGGACCAGAGTGAGATAGAGGGAGAGCTGAGAGGAACCCAAATATCGCAGGCTGATAACTGCTGGGGCAGGAAACCACTGGCCAACACAAAAACAAAATTGGAATTCCACACAGAGGTCAAAGGTCATAATAACAATAACAAGAGTTTTGTTGATGCATATGTTTGGGGTCAGCTCTCTTATGACTTGCATTCATCCATCCATTTATGTATTACATGAAAGAGAAGGGGAAAACAAACTATTCTTATCAGAACAGTAGATCTGTCATGTCTCTCAATTACTCCTCCCTTTGATTCCGATGTAAATTGTGATTTAATCCAAGAATCCTTAGTTGCTACATTGCTTTTTGGATTTACAGAATATATTAGTTAAATATACCCATTGATTCTTGAAGAATATAACTTATGAGTTTAGTTTAGTTATATATGAGTTTAGTTCAACCCAATGTAAATGTAAAGAAACCATGTATAGCCTCAAAACATTATTTTCAAAGTATTATTTTGATATAATGGATGGTCAGTCCTTGCATCCATGCATCCATAGCTATGTCTATGAATTTAAGAGTGGTTACATTTCTCCAGGCCCTTCCCTCAGCTTTTTACCAAATCTGTCATTGTTATTGCCACAAACATAGCCGCGGGAAGCAGTTTGAGGGTGCTGCGATTTTTAGACGTCTATATTGGTCTGCTAATACAGGACTAGTAAAGGCCCAATGCTTATAGTGAAATCATAATGAAAAAGACAATACAGACAAAATACTTTACAATTTACATACATTTAAAAACATTAACATGTAGTGTGTGTGTGTGGTTGTGAATCTATCAGTTACACATACATGTCTAGTAGTCCCGTGCAGCTTAACTAGGTCTTTCTTTGCAGCACTTGACCACATGACTGGACAATAGTCAAGGTGAGATAAAACTAGAGCCTGCAGGACTTGCTTTGTGGAGTGAGGTGTCAAAAAAGCAGAGCATCTCATTATTACGGAGAGACCTCTCCCCATCTTTACCACCACTGACTCTATATCAGTGGAGGCTGCTGAGGGGAGGACAGCTCATAATAATGGCTGGAACGGAGCAAATTAAATGGCATCAAACACCTGGAAACCATGGAAACCAGCTTGATTTATTTTATACCATTCCACTTATTCCGCTCCAGCCATTACCACTAGCCTGTCCTCCCCAATTAAGGTCCCACCAACCTCCTGTGATCTATATGTTTTGACCAGTGCACTACTGTTGTGGAAAAAATATATAATAATTTGAGTGTTTACCAACATTTGTAAATTGATTTGGATAATTATCTGTACAAAACAGTTAATCTGATAACAGGAATATAAAAATACTTGATATACAGTGAATTCGGAAAGTATTCAGACCCCTTGACTTTTTCCACATTTTGTTACGTTACAGCCTTATTCTAAAATTGATTAATCTACACACAATACCCCATAATGACAAAGCAAAAGCAGGTTTGTAGAAATGTCTGCAAATGTATACAAATTTAAATATCACATTTACGTAAGTATTCAGACCCTTTACTCAGTACTTTGTTGAAGTGATAACAACCTTGAGTCTTCTTGGGTATGATGCTACAAGCTTGGCACACCTGTATTTGGGGAGTTCTCCCATTCTTCTCTGCAGATCCTCTCAAGCTCTGTCAGGTTGGATGGGGAGTGTCGTTTCACAGCTATTTTCAGGTCTCTCCAGAGATGTTCGATTGGGTTTAAGTCCGGGCTCTGGCTGGGCCACACAAGGACATTCAGAGACTTGTCCCAAAGCCACTCCTGCATTGTCTTGGCTGTGTGCTTAGTGTCATTGTTTTGTTGGAAGGTGAACCTTTGCACTAGTCTGAAGTCCTAAGCAGGTTTTCATCAAGGATCTCTCTTTACTTTGCTCCGTTCATCTTTCCCAGTCCCTGTCGCTGAAAAAACATCCCCACAGCATGATCATACCATCCTCATGCTTCACCGTAGGGATGGTGCCAGGTTTCCTCCAGACGTGACGCTTGGCATTCAGGCCAAAGAGTTCAATCTTAGTTTCATCAGACCAGAGAATCTTGTCTCTCATGGTCTGAGAGTCCTTTAGGTGCCCTTTGACAAACTCCAAGTGGGCTGTCATGTGCTTTTTACTAAGGATTGGCTTCCATCTGGCCACTCTACCATAAAGGCCTGATTAATGGAGTGCTGCAGAGATGGTTGTCCAGACCAAGGCCCTTCTCCCCTGATTGCTCAGTTTGGCCGGGGGGCCAGCTCTAGGAAGAGTCTTGGTGGTTCCAAACTTCTCACGTGTAAGAATGACTGGGGCCACTGTGTTCTTGAGGATATTCAACGCTGCAGAAATTTTTTGGTACCCTTCCCAAATCTGTGCCTAAACACAATCCTGTCTCGGAGCTCTATGGACAATTCCTTCGACCTCATGGCTTGTTTTGACCTTATATAGACAGGTGTGTGCCTTTCCAAATCATGTCCAATCAATTGAATTTACCACAGGTGTACTCCAATCAAGTTGTAGAAACATCTCAAAGATGATCAATAGAAACAGGATGCACCTGAGCTAAAGTCTCATAGTGTCATAGCAAAGTGTCTGAATACTTAGGTAAATAAGGTATTTCCGTTTTTTATTCGTACATTTTTTGTTGTTGTAATTGAACATTTATTTAACTAGACAAGTCAGTTAAGAACAAATTCTTATTTACAATAACAGCCTACCTACAGGGACAGCCACAGTAGTACGGCACCCCTGGAGCAAATTAGGATTTTGTGCCTTGCTCAAGGACACATCAACAGGTTTTTCACCTTGTCAGCTCAGGGATTCAATCCAGCAACCTTTTGGTTAATGGTCCAACGCTCTAACCACTAGGCTACCTGCCCGCCCTGATGAGGAAAAACAATAATTTAATCAATTTTAGAATAAGGCTATAACGTAACAAAATGTGGAAAAAGGGAAGGGGTCTGAATACTTTCCGAATGCTTTGTATGTCTTCCATTTTTTTTTTTATACTTTGCAAATGCTACTTACTTCTTTGTGAAAACTGAAATGGTCTATTAGTTTCTTTTCCATAGACGCTCCTATCCAGAGCAACTTACAGTACTGAGTGCATACATTTTCATATTTTTGTGTGTATGTACATTTATGTGTGTGCTGTGTGTGTATGCATTGATGTAGTGTTAAAAAAAAACGGTGCGTAAACTGAGATCGCTGTTCGCAGTGAGTAAATCGCAAAAAGGTGTTTACATGTGTTTACCCTCCACTACACCACTGTGTGTATGGGTATGGGTATGTGTGTTTGTAACCACCTGCATTCTATGTTCTCCACTATCAGTGTATCATCACTGCAGCCCTGCAGCAAAGTTTACAGAAGATGTGCCATGGAGTGTGCCTCTGCAAGATGCACAACTTGTTTTTTGTGTGTGCAATTGTTCGTCCTAGAAAACGTATTGTGTAGGGAGGTACTTGAGACATTACATTAAGACTCGAGACAGCATGAAGTGGTAAGAGATTACAGTAAATAGTACACCATTAGATAGTATTGGTAGTGTAATATGGTCTTGTTGTGTCCAGAGGATATTAGCCTCAGTCCTACGAGTCTCTAAGAGGCTTTGAGTGGGTACCAACCAGCCGACCATCTGTCTCAATGATTTGGACAGGGTCCTTCTGTGTATCTGTGGAGATAAGCCCCTGTAGAACCAAAGAGCTAAATCATGTTGAACTAATACCTATTGCATTCTACTTTGTTCTACTCTGTTCTAGTAAACGCTCATCCCTGTCTTTGCTGATGCACAATCAAGCAAGATGCATGATCACTCTGATGGCACTTCTTGTTGTTCGTGGTTGCTGTTTACGTAACTGCTTAGAGTATATCTGTTGTGGAAAGCATCCATGATAAGCACTAGTAGACATGGGGTGGTTCCAACTGTACACATTTTGTATTTTTTGTATTTCACCATTATTTTAAACAGGTAAGTCAATTAAGAACAAATGTTTATTTACAATGATGACCTGTCAAAACATCCACTAACTGCTGTGACATCATCTCCCGTAATGCCCCAGGGTAGTAAGGAATCAGCTGAGCCAGTTAGCCTAACCATTGACCAGTCTGCAAGTAGCCTTCTGATTAACTGGCATTTCTAATGTTCATGGGTTCAAGCTATACACACTACTTTAGCTCATAAGTCTATGCCATACTTCTTCAACCTTGAGATTGATACATGTAATTGTAAACACAACAGACGTATAGAAGAGACCTAGAAGACATCAGGTTTGCAGCGGTCTGCTTCTCAGGATTGTTGTCAGGCTGAGGCTGCAGGCCGCAGGATTAACACTGCTGGGATGTCTGTGGACCAAAGGTCCTGTTTTTTTTTAACATTCTCGTCTCACACAATGCATGGCAAGGTCTGTTTGGCGTGCCAGCAGCACACAGTCCAATACAGAGTTATGGTCTCTTCACATAAGACATTATGGTATCTTATTGTTGTTCATTGGAATTCAATCAAAACTGCTCTTCATGAAATTACATAGCACTTTTTGCATTGCATAAAAAATATTTTTAAGTACTATAATGTAATTTGTGTGATGATGTTTTCTGAGAAAACTCATTATGGTATGAATTTTCTGATTACATTTTTAATCCACCTAGACAGTGAGATTCCAGTGAAGGACTGAAATGGGTACGAAGGTGAAAAACAACATTCTCTGATTTCAAGGGGTTATTGTATCCAATCATTTCCATTGAGGAATTGTGAGAAACATGTGCGAACCCATTGTGAGAAACACGTACAGTCAGTGAAATAGCACAGGTCGATGACACCACCAGCCCCAGTGATCACCAGCCAGCACGGTAGTACATAACCATGTGTCAACACTGCACTGTGGCCTGACTGTACACCATGTCCTCTACGTGGCTGATCTAAATACTGGCCTATCAACAATATGACCTGTCTATTATAAGCTATTGCCCATGGAACACTCAGCTCTGGTTTCGTATTATCTCATCAGTAATGAGTTCCTAGAATCCATTAGCTACATAATAGAATCCCATAGTTACAAAACAGAATTCCATAGTTACAAAACAGAATCCCATACCTAAGAACACTTGGGGACGGTTTTGCAGAGGCAGATTAAGCCTAGTCCTGGACTAAAATGCTCTTTCAATGGAAATTCTCCATTGAGAATGATTTGTAGTCCAGGACTATGCATAATCTGGGTCTGCCCATAGTGGTAGGTATACCAAGACTGTATAGTCCATAAAGATATGGTGTAATGTTTTCATCATCACACAGTAACTGATGACTGAAGGACCTCACCTTCGTCACAAAGATTCACATATAAGTTCACAACAGTAGTGAGTTTTTGATTTCCACTAATGTTATATAACAGGGCACTGCACTGTTTCGTTACATCATGCAGCCAGCCAAAATGTAGGCCTCTAAATAGAAACAAAGAAATCTACACTGAGTGTGCAAAACATTAGGAATACCTGCTCTTTCCATTACATAGACTGACTAGTGGAATCCAGGTGAAAGCTATGATCCTTTATTGATGTCACTTGTTAAATTCACTTCAATCAGTGTAGACGAAGTGGAGGAGACAGGTTGAAGAAGGATTTTTAAGCCTTGAGACAATTTGGATTGTGTATGTGTGAGTCAGAGGGTAAATGGGCAAGACAAAAGATTTAAGTGCCTTTGAACGGGGTATGGTAGTAGGTGCCAGGCGCAACAGTTTGAGTGTGTCAAGAACTGCAACGCAGCTGGGTATTTTCATGCTCAACAGTTTCCCGTGTGTATCAAGAATGTTCCACCACCCAAAGGACTTCCAGCCAACTGTGGGAAGCATTGGCTGGAAGTCAACATGGGCCAGCTTTCGAGACCTTGTCCATGCCCTGACGAATTGAGTCTGTTCTGAGGGCAAAAATATAAATGTTCCTAATGTTTTGTACACTCAGTGTATGTTTGGCTCAGTAGCAGACCTCCCAGTCCATCTCCCTCAGTGGTTACTGTATTCTTTACACATTAACACTGTCCTTGTGACAGCTTGAGACACCAGTGGCCACCAGTCCTCCAACCCGGTCTCAGAGAATTTTGTATGGTATCTATTCATTTGTGGACGTCCATCACCCATTTCCTATGATATGTTACGAATTTCAAAACGTACAATACAGTGGGGAGAACAAGTATTTGATACACTGCCGATTAGGTTTTCCCACTTACAAAGCATGTAGAAGTCTGTAATTTTTATCATAGGTACTCTTCAACTGTGAGTGACGGAATCTAAAACAAAAATCCAGAAAATCACATTGTATGATTTTTAAGTAATTAATTTGCATTTTATTGCATGACATAAGTATTTGATACATCAGAAAAGCAGAACTTAATATTTGGTACAGAAACCTTTGTGTGCAATTACAGAGATCATACGTTTCCTGTAGTTCTTGACCAGGTTTGCACACACTGCAGCAGGGATTTTGGCCCACTCCTTCATACAGACCTTCTCCAGATCCTTCAGGTTTCGGGGCTGTCGCTGGGCAATACGGACTTTCAGCTCCCTCCAAAGATTTTCTATTGGGTTCAGGTCTGGAGACTGGCTAGGCCTCTCCAGGACCTTGAGATGCTTCTTACGGAGCCACTCCTTAGTTGCCCTGGCTGTGTGTTTCGGGTCGTTGTCATGCTGGAAGACCCAGCCACGACCCATCTTCAATGCTCTTACTGAGGGAAGGAGGTTGTTGGCCAAGATCTCGCGATACATGGCCCCATCCATCCTCCCCTCAATACGGTGCAGTCGTCCTGTCCCCTTTGCAGAAAAGCATCCCCAAAGAATGATGTTTCCACCTCCATGCTTCACGGTTGGGATGGTGTTCTTGGGGTTGTACTCATCCTTCTTCTTCCTCCAAACACGGCGAGTGGAGTTTAGACCAAAAAGCTATATTTTTGTCTCATCAGACCACATGACCTTCTCCCATTCCTCCTCTGGATCATCCAGATGGTCATTGGCAAACTTCAGACGGGCCTGGACATGCGCTGGCTTGAGCAGGGGGACCTTGCGTGCGCTGCAGGATTTTAATCCATGACGGCGTAGTGTGTTACTAATGGTTTTCTTTGAGACTGTGGTCCCAGCTCTCTTCAGGTCATTGACCAGGTCCTGCCGTGTAGTTCTGGGCTGATCCCTCACCTTCCTCATGATCATTGATGCCCCACGAGGTGAGATCTTGCATGGTGCCCCAGACCGAGGGAGATTGACCTTCATCTTAAACTTCTTCCATTTTCTAATAATTGCGCCAACAGTTGTTGCCTTCTCACCAAACTGCTTGTCTAAGGCCTATTCTCATCCCAGCCTTGTGCAGGTCTACAATTTTATCCCTGATGTCCTTACACAGCTCTCTGGTCTTGGCCATTGTGGAGAGGTTGGAGTCTGTTTGATTGAGTGTGTGGACAGGTGTCTTTTAAGCAGGTAACGAGTTCAAACAGGTGCAGTTAATACAGGTAATGAGTGGAGAACAGGAGGGCTTCTTAAAGAAAAACTAACAGGTCTGTGAGAACCGGAATTCTTACTGGTTGGTAGGTGATCAAATACTTATGTCATGCAATAAAATGCAAATTAATTATTTAAAAATCATACAATGTGATTTTATGGATTTTTGTTTTAGATTCCGTCTCTCACAGTTGAAGTGTACCTATGATAAAAATTACAGACCTCTACATGCTTTGTAAGTAGGAAAACCTGCAAAATTGTCAGTGTATCAAATACTTGTTCTCCCCACTGTATGTTATGAATCTAACGCAAACGTCTAGCAACCTAAACGTTTGCGAGTTCGAATCTCATTTTAGCAACTTTTCAACTACCTACTACTTTTTATCTACTTTGCAACATGTTAGCTAACCCTTCCCCTAACCGTAACCCTAACATTAACCCCTTCAGCTAACCCTTCCCCTAACCCTAACCTTTGAACCTAACTCCTAAATTTAACCCTAATTCCTAACGTTAACATCTTGCCTAGCTAACGTTAGCCAGCTGGGTAACATTAGACACCTAGCTAGACTTTGTAACATATCATACGTTTTGCAAAATCGTAACATATTATAAGAAATTGTAATTCGTAACACATCATACAAAATGGGTGATGGACGTCAACAAATCAATACATATCATATGAAACGTAACATATCATACTAAGTAAAATGTCGCACAGAATAATATGAAATGCTCTGAGACCAGGTTGAGTCCTCATCAAATGATGAACTCAGTCCCTCTGGGAGAGCAGAGCAGAGCAGAGCAGAGAGACTGTAGTCTTGTAACCCCTTCTTCTGTCTCCTGCTTATAAACATACTAAAGCTACTGGAGGAATTAATCTAGAGAGTGCATTAGCACATTTTATAAGAATCTAAGAGATCATCTAGAGTTTACGATACTGTACGTATTGTAATTCCCACTAAGCCCACTGTTTCCACATTAATGAATAGGTAGCATTTTGGGAAATTAACATGGCTGCCTTGTCTTCCCACACATTCACAAAATTACCACTTATATTTTTAATAATGATAAGTATTCTGTTCTGAAAATTGTCATGGACGGATTCCGTTTCGATCGGATCTCCCAAGCCATACAGACAGGTAGTCTACCGTCAGCCAGTCCCGTAATTTCCCTACTCTCCTCCTACTATTATTCAATTTCCTCGCTGCTAACAGAAGGACGCAAATAACCATGGTGAAATCTATGACTCTCCTGGGGGAAACCTTTTGTGTCAGAAACACTGGAAAACAAGAGCTACTGGCTGCCGAGTGGTGCTCTGAGGGCTCTGGGGGCTCTGGGGGCTTTAGTGTTTCACGGCTCATTACCAGGTGGCCAATATGGGGATAGGACAAGATCTGCCTCTCCCTGTGTCTCAGACTGAAAAGTACTAATGGAGGGTTCACATTGCCCAAACTACATCTGAGAGCAAAGGGACATATCCATAATGTAGAAGTTGTGTGAGCATGGTACATTCTCAAGAGGCAATTGACTGTTGTCTTGAGCAGTAGGTTACAACCAGTGGTACTAGGACTCCTGGGGGTACTTGGCCTATCCACAAGGAGTACTTGAGAAGAAATGCACATGAGGGGGTACTTCAGGCGCACTCCGGGCAGAGCAAAATTCAGTTGGTGGTACAGTAAGCAAAAAAGGTTGGGAACCACTGGCCTAGAATATATTTATCCAGCTGAAGCTGAAATCACCTTGGCCTTTCTTGCTGTGTGCTTCTTCAGATAACCTTTATTAAATTAATGTGAATATTTGTTCATTTAACATGTCTGTCACAACATTGATGTGTCTATTTTCTCTCACTACCAGAATAGCATAACAAGTTCCTGTTCCTTTGACGGCAACATTACAGAGACACCTCTGAAGAAACATTTCTACAAATGTGTCGACACGAAAGTGACTCAGTGCCACAGACAAGCACACACACACACACAAACTCCTACACTCTTACACCCCTACACTCCTGAAGGTAAGCTGTCAAAGCCAAACAAATGAGAGTTGTGGTGGAGCCTCACACTAATGTCCAGGCTGATGTCTCTCAGAGCTTACCTTCCTTTCCTCACACAGCCTAGGAATGTCACGGGGAGTGTCAAATTAGATTGTCTTTGTCTTGTCTTTGACACCTGCCATGTCACTAAACCAGAACGCCCAGTTGCATTGTGCCACTGCCAGGGAGGGAAGCCACGTGCATACGGATAACGTTGAGTCAATACAGCCAAATTTTGCCTTGATTTGAATCTAGCCTATACGTACTGGGTACCTCAAAATTAGATATAATAGCAGCCTTGGTTGAGCTGTGGGAGGACCTATAAACAACATCTAAAAGTTGTTTACTGTAACTGTAGCTTGGTTTGATTATATATCTCCAGATTCTAAATCAGACTCCAAAACAACTATATCATAACCATAACATTGTCTCTGCCCCCAGGCACACTCCTGCCCGCTGTCTACACTCTTAGAAAAAAAGTTACTATCTAGAACCTTAAAGGGTTCTTTGACTCTCCCCATAGGGAGAACCCTTTGAAGAACCACCTGGAACCAAACAGGGTTATATCTGGAACCAAAAGGGTTCTCCTATGGGGACAGCAGAATAACCCGTTTGGAACCATTTTTTGTAGGCTTCTGTTGCCATGTTGGACCATCTGTATGTGTCTGTGTAAAGGTGCAAGCCAAAACACCTTTGTTTTTGCCGTCCAGCCGATTTAATTGTGTGTTTGTGTGTTGCCATTATTTAGAGGGTCAATGACCTCATCATAATGACCCAGGCCAATGTTGTCTCTGTTTTTGATGTAACAGGAGCTCGACCTAAAAGGCTACTCTGTTCCAAACAGCACATGCATTATTTAACAACAGATTGACTTGCACGGCTCGAAACAAGCCGCATCTCTAGTTGTTCTGGTTAAAATCGGTACTGTTATGGCCTGGGGCAGTGTTCCACAAGCAGATGATTAGCAACCCTCTTATGATTCAAGCAAGCAGTATTTATCGAGATCTTCAATGGAGCCGCACAAATATTTGTTTTTTTAATCACTGACTGCAGTGGTGATTACAACGTGGCAATACGACCTCAGGAAAAGTCATGTGAGTTTTTTCAAACATGTTGAGATCTACACTGAGTGTACAAAACATTAGGAAAACCTAATATTGAGTTTCACCCCCTTTTGCCCTCAGAACAGCCTCAATTCATCAATGCATGGACTCTACAAGGTATTGAAAGTGTTCCACAGGGATGCTGGCCCATGTTGACTCCAATGCTTCCCACATTTCTGTCAAGTTGGCTGGACGTCCTTTGGGTGGTGGACCATTCTTGATACACACAGGAAACTGTTGAGCGTGAAAAACCCTGCAGTTCTTGACACAGTCAAACCGGTGCACCTGGCACCTACTACCATACCACGTTCAAAGGCACAAATCTTTTGTCCTCTATTCACCCTCTGAATGGCACACATATGTCTCATTTGTCTCAAGGTTTAAAAATCCTTCTTTAACATGTCTCCTCCCCTTCATCTACACTGATTGAAGTGGATTTAACAGATGACATCAATAAGGGATCATGGATTAATCTGGTCAGTCAGTAGCTAGTTTTCATCCAATTGGCGACAGATTTTCATGTGAATATTCTCAAATCTGCATAGAGAAAATATGTGCATTTTCCCACCAGTGGCGTGTTTCCACCAAACTGTGCGTGTTGACCACCAAATCTGTGCGTGTTGACGTGGTTTAAGTTTTCATGTACTGAATAAAAATCTAATGTTCAATGTGTTTCCATTGCATTTTCAGCTCTACTGATAGTTTTGTCACAAACTGTTGCGTTAAACAGCAAATGTGCCTACTCTGGTCTTGGCAAGTGCACAGATGCAGTGCGGGTAAACCCTGCAGGCAGGTTAGTATACATGATGAGAATTTTTTAATTTGTCAAACTGCAGTCAAGCATCGATCATCATGTCACCAGAATAAGACCCTCAGCATTTATTGGAAAGGCGCATCAAGCTCATACCGTGAACTTTCACCACCATGTGAAGTTCATCATAACTTATTCAATCTGTAGCCTAATAAACTGCATGGTTTCCCAAGTCGCAGTGGGAGGACCACACACCATGTCACGCGTGACTCCAAGTTTACTTCGATTTTATGGTTATTATATCAGTATTTGCACATTAAGGTGTTTCCACCGTCATTTCTCGTATTATAGTTTTTACAGACACAAAAAAATGCCACCATGTCGAACTAACAAATTATCTGCCGGCATTTAAAAAATTGTACTGAAACTTCCTGCTTCCATCACAGCTGTCATGACATTTTCTTTACACGGTATGACTTAACTTGCATAACAACTGTGGATGGAAACGTGCTTTATGTCATGGAAAGAGTAATAATGTTTTGTACATATACACCATACTACAGGAGGAGATGCATCAGGCGTTCTGAGATGGTTTTGAATGCAGTCAGTCTGTCTAAAGGCATGGACTAAATTATTAAAATGTACACATAAATGCTTTGGGAAAATGGGCCTGTGTTAAAAAAAATATGTTAAATCTGTATTATTAAATCTATATTAAATGCCTGACAGGTTAGCTTGTTGAGTGGTGTACTATTTATCTACTGTTGAGTCATATACATACCTTAGAGTAGGTTAAGCATTAAGCTGTTTGTTTAAAGTTCCCGAACAGCGAAAATCATGTTTTTTTTTTTTAAATCAAATTGGATGATATTTGGATGAAACCAGTCCATAGTAGGTTGACTCAAGTATGAAAAAGAAATGTAGTTGGTACATTAACAAATGCAGGCATTACTTCTGACTTCATGCAACGTCACGGAAAGCCGGAAATGTTATACACCAATGGTAGCGTCTTATAATCTTAACTAATTTAAACATGTAACGCCTTAAAACCGCCATCACGTGCGCAAACCGTAAGATATATCAAGCAGAAAGATACTGGTAACTAACCCCTTTTCAAGTATGTTGTGACGTATGTTGTGACTTTTAGCTTTTATTTTTTATTTGAACAACCTCCTTTTCCACGTGGAAAAACGGTGGACAGAGACTTGCAGGGATTTTCTACAAGGAATATGCCTCCCGAAAAAAGCTTCTCCCAAGTGGGTGTGACACCTACGTCCGTTGCCTGCTGTACTGCTGCTTGGATTCCACCTGGTGATCATCGTCTGCTCTGGCCTGTCTCCCCCTGTCTGGTATAGGTACCCCTGCCACACTCCCCCCATCTCTCCAGAGCTTTTTCTTGCCTCCAGCACACATGCACTGTTGGGGCGAGTGATTCTGAACTTACAATGGCTGGCCCCAAGTTGTTATATTTTTTTCTTGTGCTTTATGCTATTTGCCTTATGACTCCTGCGTGCTTTCTTGACTATGAACTTGCTTGTTTACCCGACCGTGGGACAGACACGGACTCTTGGCTTCCCATCCTATTCTAACCACCTCTCGCCGGCTTTGTATTCATGTTACCTGATGAAACTGCAGTACAATATGATCTTGTTGCCGTTTGATGCACATTCAAATGTTATAATAAATCCACACTGCAAAGCTCTCTCTGTCCTCTTCCGTGCCCTGATTGTATTAATGCTGATGATATCTGGAAATGTAAATGTACATCCTGGTCCATCTACTGTTGCTAGCCCCAATTCTGGCTTGTGCTCTGATATCTGCTTCACTGATTTCTGCTCTCATAAAAAAAGCCTGGCCTATCCGGAAGGCCAAAGTTAGTTACTTTAAGGAGCAGTTCTCTCTCTGTGGGTCTAACCTCAAGAAGTTCTGGAAAACACCAATGCTCCTTATAGGACACATCACTGCACTCTGTACTCCTCTGTAAACTGGTCATCTCTGTATACCCGTCGCAAGACCCACTGGTTGAAGCTTATTTATAAAACCCTCTTAGGCCTCACTCCCCCCTATCTGAGATACCTAATGCAGCCCTCATTCTCCACATACAACACCCGTTCTGCCAGTCACATTCTGTTAAAGGTTGCTACTATGTTGTTGTCATGTTGTGTTGTTACCATGCTGTGTTGTCATGTGTTGCTGCCATGCTATGTTGTTGTCTTAGGTCTCTCTTTATGTAGTGCTGTGTTGTCTCTCTTGCTGTGATGTGTGTTTTGTCCTATATTTTAATTATTTATTGGTAGGCCGTCATTGTAAATAAGAATATGTTCTTAACTGACTTGCCTAGTTAAATAAAAAAATAAAAAATAAAAAATTGCTAGATGGAAAAAGCACCCTGTGTTGTGACTGGATGCCATAGTGTTCAGTTAAAGTTAAAGTTTTTCCGAAGAATGAAGAATGAAAAATGGAAAGCAGTGGCTGCTTTCCATTTCGGATGGACAGGGTGCACCGAAAATTTTTATTATTATTTTACTTTCCTTCTCCTTTTGTCTTTCCTATCAAGTTGTAATGATTTACATTTTAGAAAATTAAACATCTACTCTGTCTGCACAGCTTCCTAGGCAACAGCTTTCCCAAGGCAAAGAAGGGTGATATGCTGTGAAGCCTGTGAAGACAGACCAAATAAGAGTGATATGCTGTGAAGCCTGTGAAGACAGGCCAAAGAAGGGTGACATGCTGTGAAGCCTGTGAAGACAGACCAAAGAAGGGTGATATGCTGTGAAGCCTGTGAAGACAGACCAAAGAAGGGGGATATGCTGTGAAGCCTGTGAAGACAGACCAAAGAAGGGTGATATGCTGTGAAGCCTGTGAAGACAGACCAAAGAAGGGTGATATGCTGTGAAGCCTGTGAAGACAGACCAAAGAAGGGTGATATGCTGTGAAGCCTGTGAAGACAGACCAAATAAGGGTGATATGCAGTGAAGCCTGTGAAGACAGACCAAAGAAGGGTGATATGCTGTGAAGCCTGTGAAGACAGACCAAAGAAGGGTGATATGCTGTGAAGCCTGTGAAGACAGACCAAAGAAGGGTGATATGCTGTGAAGCCTGTGAAGACAGACCAAAGAAGGGTGATATGCTGTGAAGCCTGTGAAGACAGACCAAAGAAGGGTGATATGCTGTGAAGCCTGTGAAGACAGACCAAATAAGGGTGATATGCAGTGAATCCTGTGAAGACAGACCAAAGAAGGGGGATATGCTGTGAAGCCTGTGAAGACTGACCCAACATACTGTAAGTCATAGTTATTCATTTCAAATTAATTGAGCATTTCAGGCACACCAACATTCCAAATACAAACATTGAAAAGTTTAAAAAAAAAGTGCACAACCAAATATTGCATATTTAAAATGGAATAATTAAAAAACACCAGAAAACACATTGTATAATGAGTAGATAAGGAAATTAAATTCGCTACCCATTTAACAAGCATTTCCCTTTTCAAAAACATTACAGGCAATGTAGACAGGCTCTTGGATCTCCTCTTCAATGAGGTCACCCTTGATCCAACGCCGTATGTGGGGAAGCTGTGAAAGCTGTTCATCCCAGGATCCCTGTCTGCCCAGTGTGAGAGGCCTGACAAGGAGGAAGCCATAGGTGGATTTGTCTCCATTTTCAATCTTGGGGGTGACTGAAGCCACGTGAGTGACTGAAGCCTGCTTGATTGAAGCGGGGTACATGGGTCCCCCTCCTCTCCCGCTCCCCACCCACACAATCTCTGTAGTTGGTTGCATTTCCTAAAGCCTAAGTAATTCCCTTTTACGTGATATGATGTCACATTATGTTACTTTGTATTGTTTTTTTTTCAAGCATTCATACGGGAGATGAGTGTTACAAATTGGACAAATCAATGGGGTCCACACTGTAGGGCAGCCTGGTGCCTATTTAGGCGTATGGCTCTAATATATTTTTTATGTCAAATTATGTCTCACTATTATTTCTCACCTTTATTTCTCATGAGTGTTCATGTTGATTAATATTTCAACTATACTGGCCTGTTGTAAATGATCAAATACATGTCTGATCAAAGCACACAATTCTGAACATTTTGTCATTTATAACGCCAATGCAGAGGCACCAATATATTTTCCAGTACACTTATTGTATGCTGTTTTCATGTACATTCCCTTATCTCTAAGCTTTTAAGGTGACTCAGGCTTGACATATTCTTGTGAAGAAGTGTATCAGTGAACTATATTCTGTAATTAGTTGCAAAAAATAGAAATGCAATTGTATATTTCTGCTGTTTGTCTGATATCCAACAGTCCATGATCGGCTCTGTTGACCATGAGAGCATTTTGCTGAGAAAATTAGTTGAGGCATACAATTTAGGCTCGGAATGACATGTGGCCCATTGTTTACCTTGTTACCTGGCAACAACCACAAGGGTGTTTCAAAGAGCTGTCAGTCACGGCGAACTCATGAATATAAGCTCCTCACCCTCTCAAAAATAATATCAGTGATGTTTTGGTCATTCGTTGGCAGTGGCAATTTTAGCATGGAAATCTTGGTGGGGCAAAAAAAAAAAAGGGATGCATGCCAGCAAAGACAACACAACACTAAACAATACATTAATTGCACTATAACGGAGACAAACTGTGACCACAAACTGTTAGGGCCTACATAAACTGTTAGGGCCCACTTCTACATCTGGCTATCAGCGGAGCCTTGTCTGGCAGCGAAACAGTTAATTCAGCCTCATTTACTGTCTTTTAAAAAAACATCACTGATATGGCTGACTTGCTTAAACAAATGTGGTTTCTACTGATAATTGAGATGTACAAACTATGGCATAAGGGGACGACAAGCGGATAAGAGGCAACATTAATGAGCGAGCTAGGGGCGGACTTTGTCAATATAACTATTTGTTCAGCACTTTTGAAATGTACAGCGACAGAATTCAGAACATGAGCCGCTCTTACAGTGTTCTCCCTGTACACCAAGTCAGAACCGTAGGATAAATAAAGGGGGCATATAAGCAGACAATGAAAGCTCTTACAATATTTGATGATTACATTTCTCTAAAACAGGTTATAGGCTACATGTGCACCCCCAAGTCAGAAAAGTAAGCGAAATTAGGAGGGGAAAATACACCAAATTATTAGGGTGAGGCACATGGGCTACTAACAGCTTACTACACAACATACACTTAGTATTACTTTCTTAGCTACAGTATACATATCTCCTTGGCATATTACATAATTTATGCAGCAGCATACAAGACATTTTGGGACACAACCTTGTTGTGCTGTCGTCACTTGATCAGGAAGGTGGCGCGGCAGTCCTTCGTGGGCAAATTTAGTCATCAAACTGTCATCAAAATCTGTCATTCTCTGGATTTATGGTGCTTCCAAGACAACTGGGAACTCAAAAAAAAAAAAAAAGGTTGAATCATGATGAAGTCAGTAATCTTCAGCTCTTAGCTGTAGAAAGAGGCCCGAGTTCCAGATTTACAATTCCGAGACGGATGACCATTCAAAACATATTTTCCCAGAGTTCCCAGTTGTCTTGAAAGCACCATAAACCCAGAGAATATCACTGAAGTCAGATTTCGCAGTTCAGAGTTAACATGTGTTTTGAGCGCACCACCAATTTTTATTTAACCTTTATTTAACTAGGCAAATCAGTTAAGAACAAATTCTTATGTACAATGATGGCTTGGGAACAGTGGGTTAACTATCTTGTTCAGAGGCAGAACAACAGATCTTTACCTTGTCAGCTCGGGGATTCAATCCAGCAACCTTTCGGTTATGGGCCCAACGCTCTAACCACTCGGCTACCTGTCACCTTAAAGCATGCTACATTGACAGCATTGAATGTTTAGAATTCTAAACTCAGAAAAGAGACCCTTAATCCCAGACTTGGGATCACACAGCCACTCCACTGAATAGCAGGTTAGTGATTGCTTTGCAATACTTGCAGTTAGCTACTGATTCAGTGTTGAGTTTGCGATTTCCAACTTGTCGTGTAATGTTTATGTCCAATGGCCGATGAGCATCGATATGTTTTATCTATCATCCCCATGAGTGACAGAACACTGAGCCAATCACGGCGCAACTAGAACAAATACTACGCTCAGTATTTTCCGCTGGCTGCCCACCACCCCAGAACGCACTAAGCTAGGCTGAAACACCTGCATTTTGGAGCTACCTTACTCAAGAAAGAAAAAAAGAGACCATGTTTGTATGAGGTTTTATTAACTCAATTATTTTTTTTATTTTTTTTACATTGTTTGCAAATTGATATGTGACACGTATTAATGCCAAAATTACATGCAAAACAGGCAAGCCCCCCACCCCCAAAAAAATATGCTCTGCCCCACCTGCCCTGAATGACGGGTCTTTGCTGTTCATTGGCTATTTTTACTTGTGAATTTTGACAATTAAAAGCCTGTTTTATTCAATTTATCAACACAGTGGGAGAGACAATAACGTCGTCTCTCTCCCCAGGAGGTTTTAATTACCATATGTTTACACGCACTAAATGTCAACACGTCGTATCCAACTTTCAATCACGCGCAGTCAATACACATCGAGAGGATATCCACGTGATGCAGGAACAACGTGTGATGTTTGGCGGCCCTGTAACACAGCATCCAAATGATGTCCCGTGTAGCTCAGATGGTAGCGCATGGTGCTTGCAATGCCGGGGTTGTGGGTTTGATTCCCACAGGGGACCAGTACGAAAAAAAGTATGAACATGTATGCACTAACTAACTGTAAGTTGCTCTGGATAAGAGTGTCTGCTAAATGACTAAAATGTAAATGGAGTTTGCTGGCATGGTGTAAAAATATCCAAGGGCCAAACTGTGTAGTGATTGCAAGAGGAGCTTTAAATAGTAGACTAATGGACAGTTTCACTGTCTTTATGAGAGGTTTATAGCTCTAGTTTGCAGTTGTCCACTAATAGCACATCCTACTTCTCTATTTTTGTGATGGGCACGGGATGTCGTACTGTCTGTGATGTAATTATTGTACGGGAGGCTTCAGTGAGACTGCAACTGGGGCAGCACCACATCGCGAAGGGAAACTGTGTGGGTTTTGACACCCTTGCTATTTCGGTACAGTTTCCATACACTCCCTGAAAGAAAGAAGGAAAGTGAAGTGAAGTGACACAGCCTAGTAGTGGAGTTTTGTGTTACCGTGTCCTATTGAGCACTACTTCATCAATTCAAAATGACGAGAAGTCTTGCTTTTTATAGGACCCATGGGCAATCATTGGCCCAAAGCACTGACTTTACATTTTTAGAGCCGTGGTGGGCCATCCAGGCTATATGAAGTGTTGGGAAAGTCTGGAGACAGCCTAGGTTGATTGACTGTTCATATGACGACACATCCACACATCACCTGGGTACTAAACAGGGAACAAGCTCACCTTTCTCCCCTAATCTCTAATTGAGTTCCTATTAGCTAGTGAGCAGCAGTAGCAGCAGCAGAGGCAGAAGTGACTGCCTCTGAAGCAGCATCTCTGTGTGCAGTAGAGGTCTCTGGGGTAAAGCACTGGCAGACAGACTGAGGCTAATGCTGGGCTGAGGCTGCACTGCACTATCCCTGACTAGAATACTAATGTCCACATCATTACAGTAGTCCCCCCAGACAGACAGCCACAGAGAGTGGTGACTCCCCTCAGCTCCCTTCTCATGAAATATAATATGAAAACCGCCATGCTTAGTGTGACAGCCCCAACCCCAGAAAGAACACTGCTGTGACCACATTGGCACTACTGAGTTATTAATACCACTCAGTGTGGCAGATAGGAACTGTATACATTTGGTGGCATCCATGTGGGCCTGGTGCTAAGCGGGCTTGGTAGTGCATGGGAGGGAAGCACTGGTGTAAAGTACTTAAGTAAAAATACTTGAAAGTACTACTTAAGTAGTTTTTGGGGGTATCTGTACTTTAGTTTACTATTTATATTTTTGACTACTTTTACTTTTACTTCACTACATTCCTAAAGAAAATTATGTACTTTTGACATTTTCCCTGACACCCAAAAGTACTCCTTACATTTTGAATGGTTAGCAGGACAGGTCTAATTCACACACTTATCAAGAGAACATCCTTGGTCATCCCTACTGCCTCTGATCTGATGGACTCACTAAACACATACTTCATTTGTAAATTATGTCTGAGTGTTGGAGTGTTCCCCTGGCTATCCGTAAATTAAAAAAACAAGAAAATGGTGCTGTCTGGTTTTCTTAATAGAAGGAATTTAAAATTATTTATACCTTTACTTTTACTTTTGATACTTAAAGTATATTTTAGCAATTACATTTACTTTTAATACTTAAGTATATTTCAAACCAAATACTTTTAGACTTTTACTCAAGTAGGATTTTACTGGGTGACTTTCACTTGTACTTGAGTCAGTGTGGTGGCCTGGTGGGTAGGAGCGTTGGGTCAGTAACCGTAAGGTTGCTGGATTGAATCCCCGAGCTGTCGTTAAATCTGTCGTTCTGCCCTTGAGCAAGGCAGTTAACCCACTGTTCCCCGAGCTCCGAAGATGTGGATGTTGATTAAGGCAGCCCCCCCGTACCTCTCTGATTCAGAGGGGTTGGGTTAAATGCACAAGACATTTCAGTTGAATGCATTCAGTTGTACAACTGACTAGTATCCCCCTTTCCCATAGCATCTTGTATGATACTGTAGGTCACACGTGTGCGGTAACTAAGTAACTAAGTTGTAATAATAGATGAATAACATTTAGTTTAGTAACTACTATAAAAAGACTCCTTGGTCTTACATTAAGTATTTGTTTGATGTAGAATAATGCTCTATCCTCCATGACTTGAGCACCTTTTGTTGTTGTGCTTTAGCTGGGCCTGGCCTGCCCCTAAGGTTCTATGACTGCAACCATAACAATCATGAAGCATTTCTAGTAATTCCATCATTCCCATGGTGACTTCAACAATGTAGGCCCACCTTTCAAAAACAGAGCAGGCGATAAAATAGAAGTATTGGAGAGGTGCAGTGTGATTTGCACTACATGTGTCGACTTGACAAGTAGCCTAATGAATCTACTACATGTAACACCATCTTGAAACAGTGACCAAAATGCAGAATGTCTGTGAGATAACTGACAGTTGACTAAATGACTAGAAATCACTAGAACAAAATAGAATTTTTCCTTACCCAGAAGAAATGTGTCCATGAGATCTATCCTATGCATGCCAACCTCTACCAAAACAATTTCCCCAAAATTATGTGATTCCCAAGGATGAGGGGTGTCATGTCGGTAAATTAATCAGTTATCAATCAGTTATGGACCTATGCAAAAAAAGTGTGAATGCTGATCTTAAGGTTTCCATTAATTAATCGCAATTCTAAACCCAGTGATGGATATAATCAGCATCTGAACTTAATTTGGATGGGGGAAAGTTTAAGAGAGATGTACCAAATGAGTGCATAAACTATACAAACGCCTGCCTGTTATTTTGTTGTTTTTATTCATAATTTTTTTAGGTTCACATAAACAAACCACATTTTCTCCTTTAAAAAATAACGGATATTTGTATACACATAATGCATTTACTATGTACATCTTAATACATTAGGGTATTGTTCTTTTGCACAGCAAAGATATGACATTCATGTTTCTGATAACATATACGAGAAAACGATATTATACACATAATAAACGTAATACTCGACTGAATTTCACAACAGTGCAAAAGCATAAGTGTAGAAAAGCGTCCTGAAAGGAGTGAGGGATTTCTAATTTAACCCATTGAGACAAAAAGGAAACGTGCTTTCAAAATGGAATGTTAGGCTATATATTTCCGGACAATGTTGTTCAAGAAAATTTGCATTGCCAAGAGGGAAATGGGTTGGGTAAACACGTTCTAAAACAAAGCATCTTATTAAAGTGGGAATTAGCGGTGCATCACTCTCCTGGTACGCACTGTGATTTAGGGGTTCAGTCTCATCATGCAGTCCTCCCCCTTTTCTGTAGGCTATCAATGTTCACCAGAATATCATTCAATAACTGTAACATAGGCTACCCTCTTATATCCTTTCAAGTCGGCGAGGAGGCACAACACTACAGGCATAGGCTACACTCACAGCCGACAGTATCACATAAACAGAAAATGAAATTGTTCTTATACTAGCGGAGGGAATTTTGGCTCCAGAAAAACGTAGACTTCATGATATTTCCTGCATCTTCCCCTCCTCGAATCCGTTTGAGACAGAAATTGGCTCCTGGTTGCTTTCTATTGACGACTCGCTGCCCGTGCTCTCCCCAGAGAGGAGTCGTGTAACTCTAAGGTCCGCTTTTAGTGTTTGTAAGTCGTTCCCTATGCTCATCTCACCAAGGTCACTGATGATCTGCGACAGCTCCTGTTTACCATTGCCCACACAATCGTCATCCGTGTCTAAAATGTCCTCACACTCAAAGTGCATCGCTTTCTCCTCTTCCTCCTCCCCGATCAAGTCCTCTGTGATAGAGCCCAATTTGGGCGCGCTCCTGCTGCGCTCCACCGGGGGTTTGTAATAACACTGTCCGTTTAGAAGCTTCCTGAGGGGAACAAGGGGTATGGTTTGATCCCCTATCAGCTGTTGTTGCTGGTGCCTTGCATCGTCCCTCCTTTTAAGTCTTTTAAATTCAGAAAGCGCTGTCGCTGAGGTCTGGTACAAAAGTAGTGCCATGGCCTTTGCCTTCTCCGGTTTGGACACCAGCACGGCATGGCACCGCAGCATCACCGCCTTGTGCTTCATCTCATGTCTGTATATCCAAGCGAAAATTTTGGGTAGCCTTGGGTCCGCAACGCAATAGGTTATCCGGTGCAATAAATACAAATGTCCCGGTCTCCTAGCCTTGTCGTCCACATGCACCATTCGGATACCCTGTGAGCTGATGGTCAGTTTCATCTTCGTGCCATTTTTGCCCATTTCGCTCTTGCCCCAAATCTTGCTCACAGCCACGTCCGTACAGCCTTCTCCTTTCGACTGGATGGTGGTGGCATTACCCAGGTAGAGGACCGTGTAGGTTGGGTCCTCATTGGTAATTTTAACCTTTTTCCTTTTTGTCTTGAACATGCTTCCAACCCTGTTCAAAGCACTCTCCGGGCAAGACTTGGCAAACGAGGTCAGGGCAGAGTAGTTCAAACTCACGGCATAGCCCTTCTGCTTCGACTGTTTATCTTCCTCAATCAAGTCGAACTTATTCTTCTTCCAAGGCAGCATTATATGATGGTGTCACGTCCACAGCAATATAACGTACACTGTAGCGAACGTTTAACTAAATCGTATATTTGCACTGACCTTTATCATTTATTAGCGAATCCAATACAACAAACGTTTACGTTATCCTGTACTTAATTTGTTCATTCTCTCAAGACTTCTCCATAAGCACAATTGCGCTCTCTCATTCTGTGGTCGCTGTTCGTCTGACTGAGGTTGGGTCTACTGCGAATTGGATAGTCTACAGTGAATATATACTGGATTGAACCATTTCAGTGTCTCTGCAGGGGAACATAGAGGGAGGGATGGATGGAACCATTATAAGAGAGACCAAAGTCAATTAGCTCTACCTTGAGGATGCAATTGGCACTCAGGGTGCACTTGCCGAGGTTCATTTACTGAACTGAAATAAGAAGCATTTGGAAATAATAGGCTAATATATAACTGCTTATATACATCCGACCTGTAAATTCCATCAATACTTCCGTTGTACATATACTCACTCAGAGCAGAACTGATATAACGCGTCTGCATATTGTTATTTTGAAAATAAACTTAAATACAAGATGGCTAACAATATAACCTATAAATACCTATAGTTTCAGTATATCAAGCGTATAATATAAAGTAAAGCTGGTTTGTTGTCAATCGTTCAATGCGTGTCAATGCACCAAAATAAATGTATTGTGGACCATCCTTTGGTTTATGCTGCCATCTGTTGGCAATGCAGAGTTGCCTCCTTTAATAATAATATGCTTCCAGGCTCTTAGGCTGTAGCCCAACTGACCGCCAGATAGCACTACTGTTCATTTTACAAACGACTTAAAAGCAATAATAGTGCCAACTGGCGGCCGGTTGGGCTACTTAGTCTGTACAAGCTTTAAATCCAATAATATCATTAATAATATTCCTATTGTTAATAATAATAATAATAATAATAATAATAATAATAATTAGTAGGCTATGCATATAATTGAGCTATAGTATAATTTTCTCTTCATGACATTTTCAGAAAATTATCAAAGCAGATTTGGAGAAAAAAATAACTATATTTGTATATTTGTAGGTCCTTGTACTGTATTGTCTGTTCATTGTTTTTTAGTTTTTTATTTTATTTCGATTTTGGTTTCTAAATTAGAAAAACGAAAATCGTAACTCGACTTAGTTTCTCATTTATTTTGTCAGAATTTGACATAGAATACCGGAAAACAAATAACAACTAAATGTATTACATTTTTCAACTTTAATGTGTTTGTTTTGTTCATACCTGGAAGTACATGCCCCCTCATACAAAATTCACAGGGTTTAGCCCTCATCCTCCACATACAACACCCGTTCTGCTAGTCACATTCTGTAAAAGGTCGCTCGTCTGTTCATTTTGCTGCAGCTAGCGACAGGAACGAGCTGCAACAAACACTCAAACTGCACAGTTTTATCTCAATCTCTTAATACAATGACTCAATCATGGACACTCTTACTGACAGTTGTGGCTGCTTTGCGTGATGTATTGTTGTCTCTACCTTCTTGCCCTTTGTGATGTTGTCTGTGCCCAATAATGTTTGTAGCCTGTTTTGTGCTGCTCCCATGTTGTGTTGCTGCCATGTTGTGTTGCTACCATGTTGTTGTCATGTTGTTTTGCTACCATGCTGTGTTGTCATGTGTTTCTGCTATGCTATGTTGTTGTCTTATGTCTCTCTTTACGTAGTGTTGTGTTGTCTTTTGTAGTGATGTGTGTTTTGTCCTATATTTGTATTTAATTTATTTATATTTTAAATCCCAGCCCCAATCCCCGCAGGAGGCCTTTTGGTAGGCCGTCATTGTAAATAAGAATTTGTTCTTAACTGACTTGCCTAGTTAAATAGAGGTGAAATAAAAATAAAACATTTAAAAGGGGGGGGGGGGGGGGGGGTTACAGCCTAGGATGGCAGCACGAAGAAAGGATTAGTCTGTGTGAGTGTGACAGATAAAAAAAAAATGCCTCAGAGTACAGCCCATGTGCCGGTTGCGTAAAATCCATTGCGACATCCTCAAAAGTGATCAAAATCTACAAGAATTCACAACAGTACCCCCTCGCATTTGTTTTCGCCCTGCGAGAAATATAGTCGTTTTGTTACGCATACTTATTTATATAAGTGTTCACACCCCTTAGTCAATACATGTTAGAATCACCTTTGGCAGCGATTACAGCTGAGTCTTTCTGGGTAAGTCTCTAAGAGCTTTGCACACCTTGATTTTACAATATTTGCAGATTAATATAAAAAATATAAAAAAAAGTTCTGTCAAATTGGTTGTTGGTCATTGCTAGACGGCCATTTTGAAGTCTTGCCATAGATTTTCCAGACGATTTTAGTCCAAACTTTAACTTGACTTCTATGTCAGATTGCTAAGCAACTCCAGTGTGTACTTGGCCTTGTGTTTTAGGTTATTGTCCTGCTGAATGGATAATTTGTCTCTCAGTGTCTGTTGAAAAGCATACTGAACTAGGTTTTCCTCTAGGATTTTGCCTGTGCTTAGTTCTATTTAATTCATTTGTATCCTAAAAAAACTCCCTAGTCCTTGCTGATGACAAGCATACCCATAACATGATGCAGCCACCACCACACTTGAAAATATGAAGAGTGGTACTCAGTGATGTGTTGTGTTGGATTTGCCCCAAACATAACGCTTTGTATAAGTTAATTTCTTTGCAGTTTTACTTTAGTGCCTTATTGGAAACATAATGCATGTTTTGGAATATTTTTTATTCTGTCCAGGCTTCCTTCTTTTCACTCGGTTAGTATTGTGGAATAACTACAATGTTATTGATCATTAATATTCCATGAGTGGGCGTGGTTGAAAAAAACGAAAAGTGAAAATCAAAAATGTTTATACATTTTGTTATTTGTTTGCCGTTATTCCATGTTCAATTTTGACACAATAAATGACAAAACAAGTCAATTTCCGATTTTCCACAGAATCTTTTGATTCAAATAAACAATGAAAGGACGAGTTTGTGTTGCGCATGCACTGCAGAAATGTAATTAAAAATATATTTAGTATTAAGTATTTAGAAAATGTAAACAATTGAGTATCAACATTTAGATAATAGCACCTGTCACAAAAAATATATATATATATATATTTAGATTTTAGAACGTGTCCTTGGCGGCAATTTTATTTGGCGGAAGATGTTTCCTTCAATGCATATTTGAGTGTTGGACACATCTTTTGGGATGTACCACAAAACCAAAGTCCATTCACAAATCATTACAGTAATCCATAATAAAATTACACTTTAAGCAACAGAAATATACGGAATCTTATTCAGTTACTTCCAGAGATGTATATACTTGAGATCAATCTCGATATTTATTAGTAGTAGTAATTATTCAGCGAAGTTGGTATGTTCCGTTTCACTTCCTCCTCATGCGACAACAATTCTCACTTCACATGGGGTACTGCTTGCTTAGCTGTTCAACTATACCAACGTGATCTAATAAAATTGACAAAAAGTAATTTGTGGTAACAAGTAATACCCAAAATGGGTAAGAAGAAATCTGCCATGGGGCTCGGGAGATCGTTGATAAAGGAGAGGCTCAACGCAGGCCGAGGCAACAAGAGGGGCGATACTTGGGTAACGTTTATTAACGCTACGTTATTTAACTGTTATGTTGATGATGGCATCAGCTAGTTAGCTAGCGTAGCTTAATCTATAGCTAGGCCTACCTCCAAGGGTTCTAGTCTGTTCTACTTTATAGCTAGTTAGTTAGCAGAGTAAAGTAAAACATTTGAGAAAACCAGGATTTTGTTAACACTGCTCTCCTGAAAATAAAGTAACACATCCTGTTTTAATGGTCGTCTGCCTTATTAGCTAGCTACCTTGCTGATGATTAAACGTGATATCACATTGTCAGCTCCACACCAGTGAACTGAACGATGGCTACGATTGGGGTCGTCTCAACCTGCAGTCAGTGACTGAACAGAGCTCTATGGATGACTTCCTTGCAACTGCAGAAATGGCTGGGACTGAGTTTGTTGCAGGTAAACACTCCATTGCATTGACCTGACAAGTGATCATTGAAACGGCCCTCTACCAGTGGTGTATTCATTCCGCTAACGTAACAGGGAGGGACCTACCTGAATTTGTCCAATATAAACTAGAAACTTTTTCCCAGTGGTGTATTCATTAGTCGAATTCAGTTGCAAAACGTTTTGTATGTTGCAACGATTTTTTTTCTTCTATTGGACAAATTCAGGTAGGTCCCTCCTCATTTCGTTCCGTTTACTTCTGTTTGGTTCTTAGTTTTTGTAACAGACCAAATGGTTTGCAATGGAATCCAACTAATGAATATACCCCAGTACTTGCCTCTTTGGACTGGAATGCCAGGATTCAACTGATGGATATGATGTTTCCCCAGAAAAGCTCAACATCAAGTTCGTCCCAGCTGAAGCTCGGGCGGGATTACTGACAGCCGAGGAGACGGCAAAGCTGAAGAAGCTGCACGAAGAGAACAAACAACTCCTCAGAATTCCACGAAGGTGCAGTAAGGGTCCTTGCTATCTGGGATCCTCGGGAAGTCCCAATTCTGACGTTATCCTATTGAAGTTGACATTTTAAATGGTTAGGTAAGGGTCCCAAGGATTCCGCATAGCACTAACCCTGCAGTAAGCACAGTGACTCCAAAGACATTACTTCCAAATGTTAATTCATGTCCTCTTTCTAGTTGTCTTAGTAGTAGGGATTGTGCTGATATTGCATTGCCTCTGTTCCATTACTGTATCTTATTTGTCTTGTCATGTTGCAGGCCTCACTGGGATGAGAGCACCAGTCCCGAGGTCCTCCAGCAGACAGAGAGAGACAACTTCTTGGAGTGGAGACGAGAACTGGCACTGTATGAAACCCACTACAATCACAACACTTACATTGAATAGGATCTTATTGTTTTGTTGTTATAGATTGGGTGCCTTTAACACTTGTCTTTCAGCAGTGTCCTAAAGTTGATATATTTTTGATCCATAGACTTGAAGAGGAGCAGAAAATGATTCTCACCCCTTTTGAAAGGAATTTGGATTTCTGGAGACAGCTCTGGAGAGTGATTGAGAGGAGGTAGGAATCAGACCTGCTGTGTCTCATGACTGGTTGTGTCCTGTATCAGCTGTTCAGTGCCTTGTATGATGGTGGAAATGTGAATTTTCCTACACAGTGACATCGTCGTTCAGATCGTTGATGGCAGAAATCCTTTGCTGTTTCGTTGCCCTGACCTGGTAAGTAAAGTGCCTAAGGGCACTGCCAAACTAGCCAATTTATTTGATCCATCGTTCTAATTTGGTGTCGGTTCTCAAAGGCTGTCATCAAACAATTGAGGCCAATTTTTCTTGGATGGGGATAGCATTGCCAGGTGGAGGAATTCACCCCACCAAACTGATAGTAGGGGAAACACTGCAGCATTTCACCCATTGATCTTCATGGTTCCTGTAGGAGTGCTATGTCAAGGAGGTGTCCCGGGACAAGGTGAACTTGCTGCTGGTGAACAAGGCTGACCTGCTGACCCGGGAGCAGCGGAGGATCTGGGCCAGATATTTCCAGAAAGAGGGCCTCCGCGCTGTTTTCTGGTCTGCACTGGTGGAGAATGAGAGGCTGGAGGCAGAGGAGAAGGTGAGGAGTCATTCACATTTTAATTGGAAGGGCTGGTCTTAGCCTGGAACGCTGTGCTCACCATTGTCACCAACTTCAAATCAAACTTTATTTGTCACATGTGCCGAATACAACAGGTGTAGACCTTACCGTAATACAGTTCAAGAAAGAGTTAAGAAAATATTTACCAAATAATAAAAACGAAAAATAAAATTACAATAACGAGGCTATATACAGAGGGTACCGGTACCGAGTCAATGTGCGGGGGTAGAGGTTAGTCGAGGTAATTTCTACATGTAGGTAGGGGTAAAGTGACTATGCATAGATAAGACAGCGGGTAGCAGCAGTGTAAAAACAAATTGGGGGGGGGGTCAATGTAAATAGTCCGGTTGGCTATTTGATTCATTGTTCAGCAGTCTTATGGCTTGGGGGTAGGTCATGTTTAAACTTAGGTCTAGTATAATTTTTTGACTGATGAAAGACGAGTTGTTAGGCTTCTCCTCTTCAGACCTCACAGTGATATCTTCCCTTGTTCATTCTCCAAAGGGAATGGAAGTGGAGGAGCAGGAGGATGAACAGAGAGACTCAGAAAATGAAGACGAGGGAATGCCAGACAACGACAATGTGAGCCGAAGACAGGAGGTAGAGGATGATGAGGAAGAGAGCGAGGAGGAAGAAAATGAGGAGAGTGATCTGGATGAGAACCAGCAGAGAGGGGAGCAGTTTAAAGACTGTGTAGCAGAGGGAGACTGGCAGACCTGCTCAGAGGCGTCAGAGGGTGAGGAAGCAGACGATGAAGAGAGTATAGACGGCTCCAACCACAGCGGCTCCTCCTTCCACAACTCCAGTCGCCTGCTGACCAAAGACGAGCTGCTGGCCATATTTAAGGATGCTCACGATGGGCCAACATTGAAAGAGGGCGAGCTCACAGTGGGGCTGGTGAGTACACACACTGGATTTCAATAGGCTTAAATACTAGGTCATGTTTAAGCAATAAGGCACTAGGGGGTGTGGTATATGGCCAATATACTACGGCTAAGAGCTGTTCTTATGCACGACACAACATGGAGTGCCTGGATACAGCCTTTACCTGAGGTGCCTTATTGCTATTATAAACTGGTTGCCAACGTAATTAGAACATAACAAATAAATGTTTTGTCATACCCGTGGTATACTGTCTGATATACCACGGTTTTCAGCAACCCAGTTTATAATAAACTTTATATTACTACAGGAAGTAATTTACGAAGTAGGAGAACCGGTCTTGTGTTTGGAGTGATCTCAATTCTCCTTTGTGCTCTCTAAACAGGTGGGGTATCCCAATGTGGGAAAAAGTTCCACCATCAACACCATTCTAAGAAATAAGAAGGTGTCTGTCTCAGTCACGCCTGGGCACACCAAGCACTTTCAGGTAAAGAACTGCTCTCTGATGTAGCCTGCTGGACCTCTAAAACTGTGTGCCTTAGTTACAATACCTTTTTCTTGTAGAGTCAACTAAAGCATTCAAATGTGTGTGTTCTAGACGCTGTACGTGGAGCCAGGTCTGTGTCTGTGTGACTGCCCCGGCCTGGTCATGCCCTCTTTTGTGGCCACTAAAGCTGAGATGATCTGCTGTGGGATCCTGCCCATCGACCAGATAAGAGACCACGTGCCTGCCGTCTCCCTCATATCCTTCACTTACCAACCCTACAAACTGCTCTTCTGTTAACTTATGGGTGTAGAAGAGTCATATTTATTAGTAGATAATACTGGACTATTTTTTTATTCTCTAAAATACATTTTAATTCACGGCTATATCTGGGTTTTTTTTTCCAGTTGGACCAAAGTGGAGCTGCATACTATTATCATTTCACATGACAAACATACAGCTAAATTCAGAGGCCTAATCGTTTCACTCGGGTAAAGGATTTTTCAAATGTTTGATTGGGTGTTTAGTGTGGTTAAGGCCTTAACAGACTGCTCACGTGTGTCAGACTATTCCTCGGGATGTGCTAGAGGGCACCTATGGCATTAACATCATCCGCCCGCGAGAGGACGAGGACCCCGACCGCATACCCAACTATGAGGAGCTACTGATGGCCTATGGATGTGAGACCATAAACCCTGTCTATTATTTATTTATTTATTTATATATATATATATATATAAAACTTATAACATAAGCAATATGATAGTGATGGAGTCAGAGCAAGCCTTTGACAACGTCCTGTTGTCTTTCAGACATGAGGGGCTTCATGACAACACACGGACAGCCTGACCAGTCGAGATCAGCCCGCTACATCCTCAAGGACTACGTCGTCGTAAGTCAACCCTCCTTCCGCCACCGAATGCATCCTCTTGATTTAAAATTGTGGTTTATTACGCAGAATAGTCTAAACATTGTTTAGTCTGTATACCTACACTGAACAAAAATATAAAATGTAACATGTAAAGTGCTGGTTTCATGAGCTGAAATAAAACATCCCAGAAATGTTCTATATGCACAAAAAGCTTATCTAAAATGTTGTGCACAAATTTGTTTACATCCTTGTTAGTGAGCATTTTATCCTTTGCCAAGATAATCCATCCACCTGGCAGGTGTGGCATGTCAAGAAGCTGATTAAATAGCATGATCATTACATAGGTGTACCTTGTGCTGAGGACAATAAAAGGCCACTCTAAAATGTAAAATTTTGCACACAACGCAATGCCACAGATGTCTCAAGTTGAGGTAGCGTGCAATTGACATGCTGAATGAAGGAATGTCCCCCAGAGCTGTTGCCAGATAATTTAATGTTCATTTCTCTACCATAAGCCGCCTCCAACATCATTTTAGAGAATATATTTTTGTTCAGTATAAATTCAGTAGTAGTAATGGGAGAGGAAGCACTACTAACTGGTTCTTTCTGACCGTCCCCAGGGGAAACTGCTTTACTGCCATCCTCCTCCCCACATCAGTGCTGCAGACTTCCAGCCCCAGCACAGCAAGTTCCAGTCCGGAGATGCAGACGGTAAAAACTCCAAGACAGGCAAGAAACAGAGCAAAGTCAAGAGACACGAGAATCTGGTGGACAAGAACTTCTTCCATCAGGTACAATAGAAGGCAACTGCACAGAAATGACATTAAAATGCCACTGGCAGAGATTGACACCAAACTCATGCCAGTCTAGGCACATTACCTCACAGCCATTGGTTGTAGTGAAATGGGAGAATTCTGATACCAACCACATTGTTGTGCATTTTGTTCCAGGAGAATGTCCGGGCACTCACCAAGGGAGTCCAGTCTTACATGGGCTACAAGCTAGGCAGCATAGGCCAGCGTGAACAGGTAGGTCAGGGGCAACCTGGCACGGAACAGCCTGTGGTCAAACCCTGGAAGAAGCATGGCAACAGGAACAAGAAAGAGAAAGTACGCCGACTCACCAAGCACCTGGATGCCTGAAGAACATCTTCAAACTGTTAGAAATCGTTGAGAGTTTGGAGTGGAATGGGGGGGTGTACTGGCCAACAACCGTCGATACTGGCCAACAACCGTAATCTCCGTTGTTTTTTGCAATATGGAGAATCAGGGATAGGTTGCCTTTTGATATAAAAAGATAATTCAGAATATTGGGAATCTCATGCATTGCAGTGACAATACATTCCACCTATTTGATTATGATTGAGTTGTGCAACAAATCTCAAAGTTATGAGCGTAGCAACCAGAGCAGAGTTGGTCAACTAAATCCCAGGAATTTCAGCAATTTAGGAATTGAGCCTTACTCTGAACCAGAGAAAATTAATTGCTAAGGAGATCAGTCAATATTTATTTGGTTATGTGTTTGTTACATGTACAGGAAGGTGCAGACTATTGTACTTTACAGCGACAATGAACTACAGGTAACTGCCGAAATAAAGGAAACCCCATCAAAGTGTCTTAATAGGGCTTTGGGCCACCATGAGCCAGAACAGCAGTGAATCTTGGCATAGATTTTACAAGTGTGTGGAACTCTATTGGAAGGATACGACACCATTCTTCCACGATAAGTTACATTGTGGTATTTGTTGATTGTGGTAGAAAACGCTGTCTCATGTGCTGCTCCAGAATAACCCATAAGTGTTCAATTGAGTTGCTATCTGGTGACTATCAACCTTGCGATATGGTTTACACCGTTTTCATGCTCATCAAACCATTCAGTGACCACTCGAGTCCTGTGGATGGGGGCATAGCCATGGTAGCCAAAATAATAGCCTGCCCAGTGTTTGTATACTTTACCCTAAGCATGATGGGATGTCAGTTGCTTAATTAACTCATGAACCACACCTGTGTGGAAGCACCTGCTTTCAATATACTTTGTGTCCCTCATTTACTAATTTCCATTATTTTGGCAGTAGTTGGATTCCCTAAGATTTAGAACCAACTGCTACTCTGCGGTAAATGTCTGAAGCAATAACAATTGTGTAATATCCCAGATTAAATAATGATATTTCAGGTGGTTTTCAAACTTTACTCTGGTGTTTTTGGCTCTCTTTTCCCTGATTATGTGCCCAATGTAGCCTCCAACTGCCACAACAGAGGCCTCAATGAGGTAGGCCTACTTGAAGCCAGCCTACATTTTCTCTCTGAGAAATTCCTTTAATCTTTCAGTGTAGGGCTACAGCAGAAATTAGGAAAGGTGTTCTTTGATTTGTTGCACATGACTGGTGCACTAAATCAGGGCATTATGTCCAAAGATAAGTACATAAAATGGGCCTAATAAAATGTGACTATCATATTAATAAAAATTCAATTGGCCGAGCTCAAGTGTCTTTATAACTCTTTCACCATGCCCTGGCAAAATCATCTCATTGTCATTCTAATCTACAGGGAAATATGTTTAAATTTGAAGTGCTTGCATGCTATCAGGACATAATTGCCCACACCTTTTACATAGGTCTGTGCTATCTGTGATTCCTGGGATTTCTCTATCCCCATTTATGGTGACATTTTAAATGGTTAGGTAAGGGTTTAGTGTAGGGACATTCCAAGGATCCAGGATAGCACAGACCATTTTACATACCTGTGCTGGGCACCACTGATGCAGCTCCATCCCACTGGGCATATTTGCCAATTGCCATACCAAAGATTTTTTTTAGGAGAGTGTTAGCACCGTTTAGCGATATGGGAGAGATCGCGCAGAGCAGAAAGCCTTTGGTTTAACGTCTTGGTGGCGCCTGACATATCAACCTGTTTTTCAAACCGACAAAGTTTGATTCCTGACCTGACTCAGCTATTTTGATAATAGCATGTTTTATGTGAGTAGGCCTGTGGGTAATTACACATTTAAACAGGGAGTAATTGCATGTCTAGTGATTTACTTGGACTAAAATAAGTGCAGGTACTCATTTCAGGTGCCGGTAATGTTTATATTTAAGTGTTGCCAGAAGATTCAGACCCTACCATTATGCTTGTTTACACTGAGCTGCACTGGGGTCGGAATACAATACAATTCAGCTCCTTTGTTGTTCAATGCTATGTGCCATTCTACAGTCGTGGCCAAAGGTTTTGAGAATGACACAAGTATTGGTCTCCACAAAGTTTGCTGCTTCAGTGTTCTTAGATCTTTATGTCAGTAGTTACTATGGTACACTGAAGTATAATTACAAGTATTCCATAAGTGGCAAAGGCTTTCATTGACAATGACATTCAGTTTATGCAAAGAGTCAATATTTGCGGTGTTGACCCTTCTTTTTCAAGACCTCTGCAATCTGCCCAGGCATGCTGTCAATTAACTTCTGGGCCACATTCTAACTGATGGCAGGCCATTCTTGCATAATCAATGCTTGGAGTTTGTCAGAAGTTGTGGGTTTTTGTTTGTCCACCTGCCTCTTGAGGATCGACCACGTTCTCAATGGGATTAAGGTCTGGGGAGTTTCCTGGCCATGGATCCAAAATGTAGATGTTTTGTTACCAGAGCCACTTAGTTATCACTTTTGCCTTATGGCAAGGTACTCCATCATGCTGGAAAAGGCATTGGTCATCACCAAACTGTTCTTGGATGGTTGGGAGAAGTTGCTCAGTCTGTCCCTGATGTTTTTCCTGGAGAGAAGTGTCTTCTTTGCTGCCCTTCTTGACACCAGGCCATCCTCCAAAAGTCTTCGCCTTACTGTGCGTGCAGATGCACTCACACCTGCCTGCTGCCATTCCTGAGCAAGCTCTGCACTGGTGGTGCCCCGATCCCGCAGCTGAATCAACTTTAGGAGACGGTCCTGGCCCTTGCTGGACTTTCTTGGGCGCATTGACGCCTTCTTCACAACAATTGAACCTCTCCTTGAAGTTCTTGATGATCCGATAAATGGTTGATTTAGGTGCAATCTTACCAGCAGCAATATCCTTGCCTGTGAGGCCTTTTTTGTGCAAAGAAATGATGACGGCACATGTTCCCTTGCAGGTAACCATGGTTGGCAGAGGAAGAACAATGATTTCAAGCGCCACCCTCCTTTTAAAGCTTCCAGTCTGTTATTCTGACTCAATCAGCATGACAGAGTGATCTCCAGCCTTGTCCTCGTCAACACTCTCACCAGTGTTAACAAGACAATCACTGACATGATGGCAGCTGGTCCTTTTGTGGCAGGAATGAAATGCAGTGGAAATGTTTTTGGGGGATTAAGTTAATTTTCATGGCAAAGAGGGACTTTGCAAATTATCTGATCACTCTTCATGACATTCTGGAGTATACGCAAATTGCCATCATCAACACTGAGGCAGCAAACTTTGTGGAGACCAATACTTGTCATTCTCAAAACTTTTGGCCACGACTGTATAATGGCTGCTGTGGCTACTACTATCTAGCATGTGGTCGAAAAGGGCAGTTTTCCAGGGAAACTAGAAGTATTTAACTACTCATGGAACAGTGTGGATAAAGGTAAAATTTGGAGTACAGTGGCCAACCCAGTCTCTCATTAACTATGTACTATATGTACAAATAAGCACAATGTTTTTATGTACTAATAGCACAAACGTATGACGCATCGAACTCAATAACACCCAGTGGCATATCCCATCCCTGCATTGAGATAAGGTTTCTGACCCATATCTCACGCTGGTGCAACAGGGTTGAAATAGACCTCCTTGGTTGTATGAGTTTTGTCATAATTAAGCAGCCAGGTTGTTATGTGGAGTTGTGGCGCCACCTGCTGTATTAATTGTGCAACTGCATCTCTGCATATAAATTATGTGCGCATGATCACGCAGGATCCAGCCAAAGAGTTGTTCAATTTTGATGGAGGTATGTATTGTGATCCATGCTGCAAATCGAATCAAACTGTATGTCACATGTGCCGAATACAACAGGTGTAGACCTTACAGTGAAGTACTTACTTACAAGCCCTTAACCAACAATGCAGTTCAAGAAAGAGTAACAATAATAAAAAAGTAGCACAAAAGAACAATAACGAAGCTATATACAGGGGGTACCGGTACCGAGTCATTGTGCAGGGGTACAAGGTAGTTGAGGTAATTGAGGTAATATGTACATAGGTAGGGGTAAAAGTGACTAGGCAATCAGGATAGATAGTAAACAGCAGCGTATGTGATGACTGGGAGAGAGTGTCTATGTGTCAATGGAGCTTGACACGTGTGAGCGTATGTTGTGTGTGTGTGTATTTGTGTTGGAGTGTCAGTGTAGTATGTGATATGCAGAGTTGTAATGATGCATATTCTAAAGATACATAAAATGCATATTGTAAATTGTAAACTATTATTAAAAAAGCAAAAGAGTGCTCTGAAGTTTACACATTGTGTTGTGTGTGTGTCTGCAGAATAAACCGCAAATGAGAACCGTTACACTGGCTCCACAGTGTCTTAATGTAACCATGATTGCTTTGTGACTCCAGTGCAGCTAAGTGTAAACAAGCATAACGTTAGGTTCGGTATCTTCTAGCAAATGTAGGTGCAGGAGCTCCAATTTATTTTTGAACTAATATCCAGTAAGAGGTGCAGGAGCTCAAGCAGGACAACATTTGAGGTGCTGGTATTCAGCTCCAGTGATTCCACTCTCAAGTCAAGCACTGTCATGTTTAGGCTACTTCTAGTTGTTTTACTTAACTTTTATTGGCAACGCTTGTTCTAGGCTGGTATGTCGGAGATGCAGAGTGCGGGACAGGAAGTCAGGCGAGGAGGCAGCTTGTGCCCTCTGTTTCCTTGGCCATTTTTGCAGCACCACCATTTGCCTCATGCAGCATGACACATCTCCTTCGCATAGAGTTGATCAGGCTGTTGATTGGGGCCTGTGGAATGTTGTCCCACTCCTCTTCAGTAGCTGTGCGAAGTTACTGGATATTGGCGGGAACTGGAACACGCTGTCGTACATGTCAGTCCAGAGAATCCCAAACATGCTCAATGAGTGACATGTCTGGTGAGTACGCATTTTCAGGAAGTGTGTACAGATCCTTGCGACATGGGGCTGTGCATTATCATGCTGAAACATGAGGTGATGGCGGTGTATGAATGGCACAACAATGGGCCTCAAGATCCCTCCCTTTCCTTCTATACGTTTCTCAATGATCCCTTTTTTGGCAGAGCTGCTAATAGTCGCCCTTTAGGCAGAGCTTTCTCGTCGTACCCGGTCCTACAATCCGTTATCAACACAAACAATATTCTTGCACTGTGTGTATAGGAAAAACAATAGAGAAAAGTTTGCTCTATAAAGCTGAGAGATGCAAAATAAATTATATTTTTTTCTATGTTTCAATGGATAACATTCCGTTAGCAGAACTGCAATTCTCAACCCTCGCCCCCTTTCCCTCCTCCATCAGAGAATAGACTGAGGATGATGAAGAGGAAGAGGAGGCAGAACCTCATGGCTGTGTCTCTGCTGTTGGTGGAGGGAGCTACCTGACATCCAGGACCAGCCCAGGGCCTGTCTAGACAGGCCTCTAACTGGGAGAAGACTTCTCACAGAACTCCTGCATGTAAGTGGGAGATTCTCTTATGAAACTCTGCCTAGAAGGCCAGCATCCTGGAGTCGCCTCTTCACTGTTGACGTTGAGACTGGTGTTTTGCGGGTACTATTTCATGAAGCTGCCAGTTGAAGACTTGTGAGGCAACTGTTTCTCAAACTAGACACTCTAGTGTACTTGTCCTCTTGCTCAGTTGTGCACCGGGGCCTCCCACTCCTCTTTCTATACTTGTTAGAGACAGTTTGCTCTATTCTGTGAAGGGAGTAGTACACAGCGTTGTACGAGATCTTCAGTTTCTTGGCAATTTCTCGCATGGAATTGTCAAGTTTCAGAAGACATTTCTTTGTTTCTGGCCATTTTGAGCCTGTAATAGAACCCACAAATGCTGATGCTCCAGATACTCAACTAGTCTAAAGAAGGCCAGTTTTATTGCTTCTTTAATCAGCACAACAGTTTTTAGCTGTGCTAACATAATTGCAAAAGAGTGTTCTAATGATCAATTGCCCTTTTAAAATGATAAACTTGGATTAGCTAACACAACGTGCCATTGGAACACAGGAGTGATGGTTGCTGATAATAGGTCTCTGTACACCTATGTGTCACACCACGGTCTGTCCAGCAGAGGGAGACTGAGAGCACAAGACCTTCCACATCCTCCTCCTAATTCACTGCTCATTATTGGTTCAATTGAATCACCTGTGCCTAGTTAGTTAGTTGTGTTTTCCCGTTTGGTCTAACCTGAAAGACTTTTACTCAGACCTTTTGACCAGCCTCTCTGGTAAATATTGTTATTGGACTCTTTTGCCTGCATCATCCAGTGTGGATTTTTACCTTGCTCAACCCAGCATTTATGCTGGATCCTTTGTGTTTGCTCAGGAAGAATATTAAGTAAAGACTATCGTTTTTTTCCTTCTAACCTGCCTCTTGTGATTATCTGCCAATTGGGTCCACACTGCCCCATAGAACAGTGGTTAGAACCTTGGATTTTCCAGCAACACACTCTGGGTTCGAATCCTGGATCTAGATAGATAGATAGGTACTTTATTGATCCCCCGGGGGGGAAATTTCATTGTCAAGCAGCTACAACAAAACACAGGGCAGGTGCAAAATGCCACAACGAAAGTACACAAAAGACAGATACACGGTACATGATACATAGAGCGGCAGTATGTCGTTTCCAGCTACAATGGTCATTTACAACATTAGCAATGTCTACACTGTATTTCTGATTAATTTGATGTTATTTTAATGGACAAAAAATTAGCTTTTCTTTCAATAACAAGTGACCACAAACTTTTGAACGGTAGGGTAAGGTCACAACAATTCCTCAAAGTCAAGTGTTATGTAGTGAAAACCTACAACACAACATGACATAATGCTCACTGCATAATGCTCTTAGCACTTTAACCTCTTCATTGATATTTTAGCGCAGAGGAAGATGAGTTCAAGGGCACGTGTCCTCGGGGTGCTACAGTGGTCTGGGCGGTGGGCTAGATGAATGAATATGTAACCTCGTACCCAGGTTCGAGAGAGCTGGGCGGTGGTCTAGATGAATTAATATGTAACCTCGTTCCCAGGTTCGAGAGAGCTGGGTGGTGGGCGAGATGAATGAATATGTAACCTCGTACCCAGGTTCGAGAGAGCTGGGTGTTGGGCTAGATTAATTAATATGGGAATAGAACTTCTAATTGAATTGAACCCCAACCGTGTTGTCATTTCTGTCTTGGCTCTGTGGTCAGATTGTGTTCCTGTCCTGGTGCAGGAAGGGTACCATTCAGCAGCAGCCTGGAATGGGTTCTCCAGACACAGAGAGTCTCCTGGGGGGCTTCTCTCCCCCACTCAGCACAACCCCAGAGAAAAGACCATGAAAAACACCCAGTAAGCCCAGAGTCCTGTCTTCACATGTCTGGGTTAAGGAGATGGACTCAATGCCTGACAGTGTTGTGTATGTACTTTTATTGAAAGTATTGGAATGAAAGAGCAAATAAAGATTTATAAACTAGAGAATGAAAGACTAAATGGCAGGTGTTTGAGAACTTCCCTTTAAGTTGCTCTTCCATTCCTGTCCTGGCTTTGCCTCATACAGTATTTAATAATCATCTTTAAACACAGCTCTCTTTCCTCTTGTGTGTTGGGCTTGGATGGCACTCTTCTCCGTGTTCCCTCCAATAAAAAAAATCTCAACAACATGGCTGATATAGGGTATTACATGGATGTCAACATTCAACCAGTGCGAAACGTGAGGATAAAGATGTCTTTAGAACATTTCAGGTGTGTCTGAAAGAGGTGACTCTGTCCAGGGAAGCAGGTGTGTCAGAAAGCCATCTCCTCAGGAGGACCGTGAGGGTGGTGAGAGTGGACGAACCATGAACGAAACCTTTCATACATGTTTTCCCATGGTGGAAGTGGTCCAAATACAGAATTTTTTTTTCTGGAAATTCATTTCGTAAAACTCATTTTCTCATATGTTGTAGCTTAGACCCTACTTTATCTGAGGTGTTTACGGGGCCGATTCCAGGCATAAGCGATATAAGCAGTAGCTTAGGGCACCCGGCCCCAAACTGAGTCGGTGTCTCAACTTACTATTGAGAGTAACAATAGTAGGATGGACCAGGTGCAATTTCAGGATTTGGTTGTGCAACAGCAGTTTTTCTCTTATATCAGTCTTTGATAGTCACTCAGTTACCCATGTCAGCTAACAATTGATAGATTGGTAGTTAGTCTAGCCAGCATTCTAAACTTGTAGTAATCATGGCCGAATACCGACCGAGCACGCAGGGCACGCGCCCAGGGGCCCTGACCTCCAGGGGGCCCCCATTGATTGATTCTCACTCAGATATCGTATTATCATGGCATACAGTGCCTTGAGAAAGTATTTACTGTACATCCCTTGACTTTTTCCAAATGTTGTTATGTTACAGCCTGCATTTAAAATTGATTGAATTGATTTTGTGTCACTGGCCTACACACAATACCCCATAATATCAAAGTGTGGTGATGTTTTTCAAAAGTTGTCTTGAGTTAATAAGTATTCAACCCCTTTGTTATGGCAAGCCTAAATAAGTTCAGGAGTAAACATTTGCTTAACAAGTCACATAATAACTTGCATGGACTCACTCTGTTTGCAATAATAGCGTTGAACATGATTTTTGAATTACTAACTCATCTCTGTACCCTTCACATACAATTATCTGTAAGGTCCCTCAGTCGAGCAGTGAATTTCAAACACAGATTCAACCACAATGAAACATGGCCCCATGTCTCAAGGATCTGTACACAATTCCTGGGAGCTGAAAATGTCCCAGTTCTTCCATGGCCTGCATACTCACCAAAATGTATAGAATTGCAGGAAATTAACTAAAACAATACATATATATTTTTTAAACGTCAAGAGGGGGGCAACCATATCTCGTTTATGTACCACAAAATGCTGGAGCCGGCCCTGGATGTTTGTGCTGTGCCAGACACAGCATACTATTGAATACAGGGTGGGTGTCATTTCAATCATAGAAACAGAATTCATAGAATGGACCTATCGCTTAAGACAACTGCAATTTAGCTGGTACACCATTGACATTTTAAATTGAATTTACATTTTTACTTCCAGTTGCAACCAAAAAGATGGCTGCTGGTCAACCCTCAGTCGAATGTCAACTTTAATGGGAATGTCTATTCTATTATCTATATTTTTATGGTTTCAAAAGGTTTCCTATGAAACATTTTCTGATGTGTGAATTTTCAACTATCTTTGTGGTACCATTTGAAAGTTGAAATTGTATTCACATTTTAGTACTTTTATCAGCCAAAACATGACATCCACCCTGTATTCAAGAGCATGCTGAGTGTCAACCGAGGGTGGGCACAACAAACACCTCTGATGTAAAATAGGGTCTAAGCTTCAACATACTGTATATGAACATGAGAAATGTCGTTTTTAGATATTGACCTTTAAAGGTAAAACAAAAGTTTTCAAGAAATGTATAAAATAGTTTGATAACCCTACCACGGCCAAACGTATGAAAGGGGTGCTGTCAGAAAGTGATTGAAATCATGTGGAACGACTCATAAGCAACCTGTCAACCTCATAATTAGGTAAAGAGTTTAGGATGGTTAGAGTGGTGATCGTGCAACGTCTTTAGTGCCTTGTGGAAAATGAATTTTCTATTGCCACTTTTTGCCCTCACATCTTTAGAATAATGGTGCTCTCTGTGGATCCGCCGAAAGCAAAGTCATGGAGGATGTACAGTTGAAGTCGGAAGTTTAAATTATTATTATTATTATTATTAATTTTTTTTTTTAACCAGGTAGGTCAGTTGAGAACAAGTTCTAATTTGCAACTGCAACCTGGCCAAGACAAAGCAAAGCAGTGCGACAAAAACAACAACACAGAGTTACACAGTAAACAAACATAGTCAAAAACACAATAGAAAATCTATATACAGAGTGCAAATGTAGTGCAAAATGCAGTAAGGTTAGGAGGTAGGACAATAAATAGACCATAGTGGTGATATAAATTACAGATTAGCATTAACACAGGAATGAAGGATATGCAAATTATGATGTGCAAATAGAGATACTGGAGTGCAAGATTAGCGAAAATAATACAAATAAATATGGGGATGAGGTAGTAGTGTGGGCTATTTACAGAAGGGCTATATACAGGTGCAGTGATCGATAAGCAGCTTTGACAGCTGATGCTTAAAGTTAGTGAGGGAGATAGGAACCTCTAGCTTCAATGATTTTTGCAATTCGTTCCAGTCATTGGCAGCAGCGAACTGGAAGGAATGGCGGCCAAAGGAGGTGTTGGCTTTGGGGGTGACCAGTGAGATATACCTGCTGGAGCGCATGCTACGGGTGGGTGTTGCTATGGTGACCAGTGAGCTGAGATAGGGCGGGATTTACCTAATAAAGACTTATAGATGACCTGGAGCCAGTGGGTTTGGCGACAAATATATAATGAAGGCCAGCCAACGAGAGCATACAGGTCGCAGTGGTGGGTAGTGTATGGGGCTTTGGTAACAAAACGGATGGCACTGTGATAGACTACATCCAATTTGCTAAGTAGAGTGTTGGAGGCTAATTTGTAAATGACATTGCCGAAATCAAGGATCGGTAGGATAGTCAGTTTTACAAGGGCATGTTTGGCAGCATGAGTGAAGGAGGCTTTGTTGCGAAATAGGAAGCCAATTCTGGATTTAATTTTGGATTGGAGATGGTTGATGTGAGTCTGGAAGTTGAGTTTACAGTCTAACCAGACGCCTAGGTATTTGTAAGTGTCCACGTATTCTAAGTCGGACCCGTCGAGAGTAGTGATGATAGTCCGGTGGGCGGGTGCGGGCAGCGTTCGATAGAAAAGCATGAATTTAGTTTAACTAGAGTTTAAGAGCAGTTGGAGGCCACGGAAGGAGTGTTGTATGGCATTGAAGCTTGTTTGAAGGTTAGTAAACATAGTGTCCAAAGAGGGGCCAGATGTATACAGAATGGTGTCATCTGCGAGAGCGACATAGTTGATGTATATAGAGAAAAGGGTTGGCCCAAGAATTGAACCCTGTGGCACCCCCATAGAGACTGCCAGAGGATCGGACAATAGGCCCTCCGATTTGACACACTGAACTCTGTCTGCGAAGTAGTTGGAGAACCAGGCAAGGCAGTCACTTGAGAAACCAAGGCTGTTGAGTCTGCCAATAAGAATGCGGTGATTGACAGAGTCGAAAGCCTTGGCCAGGTCGATGAAGACGGCTGCACAGTACTGTCTTTTATCGATGGCGGTTATGATATCGTTCAGTACCTTGAGCGTAGCTGAGGTGCACCCATGACCAGCTCGGAAACCAGATTGCATAGCAGAGAAGGTACGGTGGGATTCGAAGTGGTCAGTTATCTGTTTGTTAACTTGGCTTTCGAAGACTTTAGAAAGGCAGGGCAGGATGGATATAGGTCTATAACAGTTTGGGTCTAGAGTGTCTCCCCCTTTGAAGAGGGGGATGACCGCGGCAGCTTTCCAATCTCTAGGGATCTCAGACAATACGAAAGAGAGGTTGAACAGGCTAGTGATAGGTGTTGCAACAATTTTGGCTGATAATTTCAGAAAGAGAGGGTCCAGATTGTCTAGCCCAGCAGATTTGTAGGGGTCCAGATTTAGCAGCTCTTTCAGAACATCAGCCGTCTGGATTTGGGTGAAGGAGAAGCGGGGGGGGGGGCTTGGGCAAGTAGCTGCCGGGGGTAAAGAGCTGTTGGCCGGGGTAGGGGTAGCCAGGTGGAAAGCATGGCCAGCCGTAGCAAAATGCTTATTGACATTTTAGATAATCGTGGATTTATCGGTGGTGACAGTGTTTCCGAGCCTCAATGCAGTGGGCAACTGGGAGGAGATGCTCTTATTCTCCATGGACTTTACAGTGTCCCAGAACTTTTTGGAGTTAGTACTACAGGAAGCAAATTTCTGTTTGAAAAAGCTGGCCTTTGCTTTTCTAACTGACTGACATACACCTTAGCCAAATACATTTAAACTCAGTTTTTCACAATTCCTGACATTTAATCCTAGTAAACCTTCCCTGTCTTAGGTCAGTTAGGATCACCACTTTATTTTTAGAATGTGAAATGTCAGAATAATAGTAGAGAGAATGATTTATTTCAGCTTTTATTTCTGTCATCACATTCCCAGTGGGTCAGAAGTTTACATACATTCAATTAGTATTTGGTAGCATTGCCTTTAAATTGTTTAACTTGGGTCAAATGTTTTGGGTAGCCTTCCACAAGCTTCCCACAATTTGGGTGAATTTTGGCCCATTCTTCCTGACAGAACTGGTGTAACTGAGTCAGGTTTGTAGGCCTCCTTGCTCACAAACGCTTTTTCAGTTCTGCCCACACATTTTCTATAGGATTGAGGTCAGGGCTTTGTGATGGCCACTCCAATACCTTGACTTTGTTGTCCTTAAACCATTTTACCACAACTTTGGAAGTATGCTTGGGGTCGTTGTCCATTTGGAAGACCCATTTGCGACCAAGCTTTAACTTCCTGACTGATGTCTTGAGATGTTGCTTCAATATATCCACATAATTTTCCTTCCTCATGATACCATCTATTTTGTGAAGTGCACCAGTCCCTCCTGCAGCAAAGCAACCTCACAACATGATGCTGCCACCCCCATGCTTCACGGTTGGGATGGTGTTCTTCGTCTTGCAAATCTCCCTTTTTTCCTCAAAACATAACGATGGTCATTATGGCCAAACAGTTCTATTTTTGTTTCATCAGACCAGAGGACATTTCTCCAAAAAGTATGATCTTTGTCTCCATGTGCAGTTGCAAACCGTAGTCTGGCTTTTTTATGGCGGTTTTGGAGCAATGGCTTCTTCCTTGCTCAGCTGCCTTTCAGGGTATGTCGATATAAGACTCATTTACTGTGGATATAGATACTGTTTCCTCCAGCATCTTCACAAGGTCCTTTGCTGTTGTTCTGGGATTGATTTGCATTTTTCGCACCAAAGTACCTTCTCTAGGAGACAGAACGCGTCTCCTTTCTGAGCGGTATGACGGCTGTGTGGTCCCATGGTGTTTAAACTTGCGTACTATTATTTGTACAGATGAACGTGGTACCTTCAGGAATTTGGAAATAATTTTTTTCTGAGGTCTTGGCTGATTTCTTTGGATTTTCCCATGATGTTGAGCAAAGAGGCACTGAGCTTGAAGGTAGGCCTTGAAATACATCCACAGGTACACATCCAATTGACTCAAATTATGTCAGTTAGCCTATCAGAAGCTTCTAAAGCCATCACATCATTTTCTGGAATTTTCCAAGCTCTTTAAAGGCACAGTCAACTTAGTGTATGTAAACTTCTGGGCAGCAGCACGACCAGGTGGACTGGGGACAGCTAGGAGTCATCAGGGCAGGTGGTCCTGAAGCATGTTCCTCCGGGTAGGCTCAGGTCCTCCGGGAGGGGAGGTAGAATGGGAGAGAGAGAGAATTAGAGGGAGCATACTTAAATTCACACAAGACACTGGATAATAACATCAGATTTAACAAACTGACCCTAGCCCCCCGGCACATAGACTATTGCAGCATAGATACTGGAGGCTGGGACAGGGGGGGTCAGGAGACACTGTGTTCCCCTCCGACAATACCCCCGACAATACCCCCAGACAGGGCCAACCAGGCAGGATATAACCTCACCCACTCTGCTAAAGCACAGCCCCCACACCAATAGAGAGATATCAACAACCACCAACTTACTACCCTGAGACAAGGCTGAGTATAGCCCATGAAAGATCCCCTCCACTGCACAAGCCCTAGGGGGCAACAAACCGGACAGGAAGTGACGCACCCCTCCTAGGGATGGCATGGAAAGCACCAGTAAGCCAGTGACTTAGCCCCCGTAATAGGGTCAGAGGCAGAGAATCCCAATGGAGAGACGGGAACCGGCCAGGCAGAGACAGCAAGGGTGGTTCGTCGCTCCAGTGCCTTGCCGTTCACCCTTGCACCCCTAGGCCAGACTACACTCAATCATAGGACCTACTGAAGAGATGAGTCTTCAGTAAAGACTTAAAGGTCGAGACGGAGTCTGCGTCTCTCACATGGATAGGCAGACCATTCCAAAATGGAGCTCTATAGGAGAAAGCCCTGCCTCCAGCTGTTTGCTTAGAAATTCTAGGGACAACAAGGAGGCCTGCGTCTTGTGACCGGAGCGTACGTGTAGGTATGTACGGCAGGACCAAATCTGAGAGATAAGTAGGAGCAAGCCCATGTAATGCTTTGTAGGTTAGCAGTACAACCTTGAAATCAGCCCTAGCCTTAACAGGAGGCCAGTGTAGAGAGGCTAGCACGGGAGTAATATGATCACAATTTTTGGTTCTAGTCAAGATTCTAGCACCCGTGTTAAGCACTAATTGTTTATTTAGTGCTTTATCCGGGTAGCCGGAGAGTAGAGCATTGCAGTAATCTAATCTAGAAGTGACAAAAGCATGGATTAGCTTTTTTGGACAAAAAAAAAATTTGCAAAAATTTTTTGGGATTTTTGCAATGTTACAAAGATGGAAAAAAGCTGTCCTTGAAATATTCTTGATATGTTCGTTAAAAGATAGATCAGGGTCCAGAGTAACGCCAAGGTCCTTCACAGTTTTCTGGTGGACGACTGTACAACCATCAAGATTAATTGTCAGATCCAAAAGCAGATCTCTTTGTTTCTTGGGACCTAGAACTAGCATCTCTGATTTGTCAGAATTTAAAAGTTAAAAATTTGCCATGAGAAGTGCTATTTTGGATTATTTGATTGCAGTGCCTGTCTACCTACCTTTTTTCTATATAATACTAAACTCTAGGCAAGGGCCATAGAGCTGTAAAGTTGTTTGATCTTGTTTGGAGAACAAAGGGGCTGAGAATTTAAAGTATTTCATTTTACAACTGAATGATATTAAAATAATTTGCATAAATCATGAAGTTGACTGAAATAATTTAGTTCGTTTTGCATATCACTAATTGCTTTTAAATTGAATTCCTATGAGAGAATAAGGCCTTTTGCAATTTTCCGGCTGCATAATCTCACCACAGGACTCTGGCTCTGGTTCTTAATACTCTAAAAACAACCCCAGCCACAAGAAAGCTGTTTGGAATTTTCTTTGTATTGTGTTTCTCGCTCATTTCTGCTGAGTGCTCGTTCTAGCAGGGTTGGGGTGAGGCAGAGGGGATGAATTGTTCAAGATTTGCAGTGTGGCCTGATTGTTCTGCTGTTAAAGATCTTTGATTAAAGACCAAGGCAGGGCCAGTCTACCTCGGAAGCAAGCAAAATGGTTGCCTAGTCTATAGGGGATTCGTCACTCAGCTCTGCTATTTTGGGAGCTGTTTACAGTCTCCTGTGTGATGCCTTCTGGTCAGGGGCTTGGCTCAACATTTTGTACACTGCTCTCCAAGGACTAAGGAGTTGATTGGTTGAACATGTGACAACATTAAGTATCACAGTTTGCAGGTTGCAGTGAACAAATGAACATTGTTGTGTTTTTATTGCAGCGTAGAATATTTCCCTAGAGACCAAGAATACAATCATGTGATTAAGAGGTAGACATAAACAATGTGTCAATCATATTGAATATGCATAATAGATAAACAGTATCTCTGCTCTATAACAAAACAACGGTCTTCTCTCCAGTGGGATTTTGAAGAAGCAAATGCACAGTGGAACAAACTACCAAAAGTGTATCAGTTTCCCTTGCAAGAATGGCCAAAGTACCCAGGCCCAAAACCCCCTGGTGTCTGCATATGTGGCATCAGTGGACAGACTGTGAAGAGTGTATCAGAGTGGGTGACTGGAGTGGCGTGATCATTTCAAACACCGGTGAATGACCTGGTAAAAGTTAATCGTTATATCACATTGTGTCAGATCTGTGTTTTGGATTGTGTCGTTATAAGGTAATAAAAGTGAAAAAAATGTATCTGTCATCAAACTTTGTGTTTTTATTGTCATGTCTCATGCTTTCATTGGGTGCCATATAAGTTATTGGTTTGCCATCACAAGTGTCCTGTGAAGTTTACATAACGATTTGGACATTGATCCAGCAGTTTATTTCATGAAATATTGAATGACTGGGTTAAATGGCTCGTAGACACACTGTATAGCCGTGTATCTGTCTTGTGATTCTCTTTGTCAGTGTGTGTCGACTACAGATGCTGTCAACACTCCTCAGATGCTCAGGCGGCCTCGCAGACAGCTTGCATGTAATGGGTTTGCACCGCACATTAAACGGATGACACCCAAACTCCTTATCAGTCCGGCTTTTGCTTGGGCTGCACTAACTAACAAGAGCCATTAGGGATGTTTCACCGTAGACCTCCCCTTATAAAACAGTATCACTCCCTGGGCGCCTCGCAAGGTCAAGGGGTCACTTCCTGTATTTTACTAGTCAGACCGGGTTATCAGGGCTGAACTGGAAAAGGCCCAGCAATCCTGATAAGGGCCAGACTAGACGGAATGGGCTCCTCCGTCCGCCCCAGTAGCTCCCACTCCCCTGCCTGTCTGGTCCGTTTCTCTAACTGGAAGCTGGCTAGTACGGTGCCAGAGTCACAGACTTGTTTTAACTGATGGGCATTCAAGTGACTTCCCTGGGTTCCGATAATAGGACAATACATAGATTAGAGCAAAGTTGTGAAGCACATTCTTCTCCACCCCATTACATTTCCTTTGGTGACATGTCTGCTGAAGACATTGGTCTGTGAGAAGAACGAGGGCTAGCCAAGCAATTGCTGATAAACGGTAGTCATTTGCCATTAATTTGAAACCTCTCGACTATATCAACATTAATTATTGTGACATTTATTGTCAGTGTCCTTATGACATTTCCTTTTATATTGCACATCTATAAAGGCTTATTACCATATTTGTCTTAAACTCCTTTGACATGCTGAAAACAGAGATGCAGATACCAGCACAGCACACATACAGAGTATGTGAAGGTCCTGAAGCCCAGTCACTGCTAGTGCCCTGTGTTCTGATATGTGTGTTCTAATGTCGTCTGAGTGCTGAGCTGGCGTACCCCAGCCTCTGGGCTGTGAGGGGCCAGGGCCTGAGGTTTATTCTTTTCCATTCTGAGACAAGAGGAAATGAAAACAAACTGTCCTGTCCATATAAATAGGTGGAATTCTGTTTGCACAACTGACTGGGAGCAAGGATTAGAACATCTGAAGCAGCAGTCCTGAATGGTCTTTCTTGTTTTTCTTAAGGATTGGTGAGTATGTCATTGATCGCTCGCTCTGAGGGAAGAGAGATGTGGGATGTATTAAAGCCGGTCTGCGCTTTAATAGTTTTTGCTCATCATATGCTATCATATTCTGGCTAGTTTCAATAGATCTCATTTTCTGCCATCCCAAGTAAAATACAAGAAATTGCCCTGTTAAAGCAATTAAGCTGTATTGTATGGTCTTGAGTGTATCCATTTTATTTATAAAATAATATTTAATGCAAGAGGAACACACCTAGTCAGGTGGAATCATGAAAGGAAAACACCCTTCCATGCTGTGGGTTTGCATGCATGAAATGTTGATTGTAATGTTTAAATACAACAAATTTGACCCCAGCGAGGAGACTGAAGATATTTTGATGATAATATAAGGTAGAAATATGTGCGCTATTTGACCACAGAGTTTCTAACCCATTTTTTCACCTTGCGTGGGTTCTCTCGTGATCTCATATCCTGTGCCTCTCGCCCTCACTTCCTCTTGGTAAGGAAGGTAGTTTCAGGCACTTAATCCGTTGTTTCACTGAGCTGTCAACATTGAATTGTGAGGCGACTACATTCGATATAAAATATAGATAGCCAGCCAACTAGCTAGCTATACTTCTCTGCAAAAACGTTTTTCGTTTTGAAAACAGCTGCTCTCGTCTTACTATGACTCTCAGGTGATCGTCAAAGAGTCCAGGTGGTTCTGGTAAGTGTCTTTATTTCATTTGAGCTCTCCACATCACCTCATGTGTTGGATATTGCTTGCTAGCTAGCTAAGCTAGCTAGCTAACAGGCTGCGTTTAGACAGGCAGTCCAATTCTGATATTTTTTCAACAAATTGTTCTTTTGACCAATCACATTCATATCGGCTCTTTTTGATCTGATTGGTCAAAAGACCAATTAGTGAAGAAGGAAAGAAATCTGAATTGAAAACGCAGCCTAAGAAAGCTAACGTTAGCTACTAGCCACAGTGTAGTCATCCTCAGCCATACCATAGTAGTATAGTCAGTTCCTGTGTATCACGAAATGGGGATTCCTCCTGCCCGTTTGCTGTCTCTCCTGACCTGACCAAAACAGTGTGTGTCACACTGACAGCTAAACTAGAACTAGCGGCGCAAGTTAACTATCCATCGAGCTCATTATTTTTCTATTTGCGAGCTAGCTTTGTTAGTCTCATCATTAGTCTCCCGGCCCTATTATCTGAGAACATTCGCTAATTTACTAAGGTTACTTGGTAGCTACTATTGTATGCAGTTCATCACGGAGTTGTCTGGCTAAAATCACAATGATGACTATTGTTAAATAACCTAGGTATTTGCTTTTGTTACTGACTAGGTAGGTAGTGCATGGGCACCTAACTTTGTCTGAAAGTGGGGGTGCAAAAGCTTGGGAGGATTTTTCTCTCCTCCCCCCGAAATGTTTTGTGTTGATAAAGTTATACACTTTCTTAACGGGGAATCCATATTTATGAACAGAAAACAACTATTTTTCTTAGGTTTAGCCACAAATTATATTGTAAAATAGGCTTGGGCGGTATACCGCATACTGGGATATTTGGAAAAAGCCACGGGATGGTTTTTCAATACCGTTAACTATTAAAGTTTTTATTGTTGGATTTTCTCCCCAATTTTGCGTCCTCCGAAACATGACCCCCCTAACTGCACCAATGTGTCGGAGGAAACAACTGGCAACCGGGGTCAGCCCGCAGGCACCCAGACCGCCACAAGGAGTCGCTAGAGTGCGAGGAGCCAAGTAAAGCCCCACCGGCCAAACCCTCCCCTAACCCTGACGACGTTGGGCCAATTGTGGACAGTACTATGGGACTCCCGGCCCGGGTCTGTAGTAACGCTTCTAGCGATGCAGTGCCTTAGACTGCTACGGCACTCGAGAGGCCCCTGAAGTTTTTTAATACAATTGAATATTGTTATCTACTTTATAAGTAAATACCTGCAGTCAACTTGCACAATACGTTAGGAGATAAAGAACATTGCGTTCTTCATTTCACCTGTCACTTTATTATTAAGCTTACGGTAGTCCCCAGTCACGTGGTGTTTGTTTACAAGCACACAACGACAACCGGAGCCTTGTAAGTCACTCACTGTTGTGCAGCATGCACCAGGTGATCTAATTACAGTAAGGAATTCACAACTAAATGTTTGCCAGCAAGATATCTTAACTATTAAGTTAACTGTCTAAAATGTGCTAAATGCTCTGCAGTTGTGCATTTGGTTTGCTAATTTAGTAGCTAGTTAGCTATCTAGCTAATTGGTTAGCTTCTTCCAAAATCAAGCATTCACTTAGTAACAGCATAGAATTCCCTCATAGATCATGAGCCTCACTGAATAATATTTGTTTTGTTCGTGCAGCAAATTGTGAGTAGCAGTTTTCAGTTACTTCTATAGTTTAGGTCAGAAACTACAAAATGTTCGCAATTAGCTCATTAGCATTTAGATAGCATTCTATATGGAATTTTACATGTACACTGAACAAAAATAAAAACGCAACATGTAAATGTTTGGTCCCATGTTTTATGAACTGAAATAAAATATCCTAGAAATTGTACATATGCACAAAGCTTATTTCTCTCAAATTTGGTGCACAAATGTGTTTATGGGGAGGTTGGATGGGGAGCGTCGCTATTTTCAGGTCTCTCCAGAGATTTTCAAGTCCGGGCTCTGACTGGGCCACTCAAGGACATTCAGAGACTTGTCCCGAAGCCACTCCTGCGTTGTCTTGGCTGTGTACTTAGGGTCATTGTCCTGTTGGAAGGTGAACCTTTGACCCAGCCTGAAGTCCTGAATGCTCTGGAGCAGGTTTTCATCAAGGATCTCTCAGTACTGTGCTTCGTTGATCTTTCCCTTGATCCTGACTAGTCTCCCAGTCCCTGCTGCTGAAAGAAATCACATCATGATGCTGCCACCACCATGCTTCACCGTAGGGATGGTGCAGGTTTCCTCCAGACGTGAGGCTTGGCATTCAGGCCAAAGAGTTCAATCTTGGTTTCTCATGGTCTGAGTCCTTTAGGTGCCTTTTGGCATACTCCAAGCGGGCTGTCATATGCCTCTTTACTGAGGAGTGGCTTCCGTCTGGCTACTCTACCATAAAGGCCTGATTGGTGGAGTGCTGCAGAGATTGTCGTCCTTCTGGAATGTTCTCCCCTCCACAGAGGAACTCGAGCTCTGTCAGTGACCATAGGGTTTTTGGTCACCTCCCTGATCAAGGCCATTCTCCCCCGAATTGCTCTAGGAAGAGTCTTGGCGCTTCCAAACTTCTTCCATTTAAGAATGATGGAGGCCACTGTGTTCTTGGGGACCTTCAATGCTGCAGAAATGTATTGGAACCCTTCCCAAGATCTGTGCCTCGACACAATCCTGTCTCAGAGCTCTACGGAAAATTCCTTCAACTTCATGGCTTGGTTTTTGCTTTGACATGCACTGTCAACTGTGGTACCTGATATAGACAGGTGTGTGCTTTCCAAATCATGTCCAATCAATTGAATTTACCACAGGTGGACTCCAATCAAGTTGTATATATATATTTCAGAATGAATGTTCATTGGTACAATTGATTCTGCAGTACAGGCATTTGGAATATCGCACAAAAACATTTAGAAGATTGATTTATCTTTGAACAATTAGCCAGTGTTGTTCACAACAATATGCCAGTGTTCTCTGGTAAGGCATTAAACAAGAACTGTCAACTTTAAAATGAAAACTAGAGTTTAGCATTTAAATTTAGTTGATTGATTATGTTGACATAAATTAATAATACGTTTGCATAATTTTTTTTTACGTTTGTAAAATTTGTATTTTTTTGGCAGCTATTTATATCCATAAATTGCGCCCCGAATCTGCAATAGAATAAAATGTAGCTCCGGTAATATTGGTCATATTTGAACAGTTTAGGCTAGAGCAGGGGCCTTTTCAATCTGGGCAATTCCATGTTAACGGAATTGCGCTGAAACTCCAATCTTTCACACATTGTATGCCAAACAAAAACCATTGATTTCTACGTTTAAGAACCGTACAACTCTGCACAAGGACTACATTTAACTATTTACACTGAACATTCTACAAAAACACATTTTCTGTGCAGATGCAAAGTTTGGTAACGGATGTTTTCTATTACAGTAATAGAATTTAATCATGGGTCCCTGATCTGAACCAATTATAGATGACTAAGTTTGGAGAGTACAGTAGAATGCAATATGTTAGTATACTCAACTCGTGTTTTACTAAACTCTACTCCACTGTACAGTACTGAACTATACTATACTATTTTCTTTACTGTACTAAACTGTACTCTACTTTTCTTTATTGTACTGTCCAAACTGGTAAACCCAACTGTGGTTTGTGACTATTATGATTTCCAATTGCAGAAATTCCTTTACCGATTTGGTAATGGAATTTCTAGTTTTAATCATTTAATAATTAATGTTTCACCAGAAATCTAAGCTTTTTCTTTTTCCTAATTTTTAGGATGGAAAATGGTTGAAAAATGTATATGTCTTACTTTCATTTGACACCCAATTTGACATGCTCCTATGAACTTAATATGTTTGTTCTCGTGGGTACTTTTAGATGGAAATGACCATGTGTTAATCATTATATCATATAAAATGGACCAACTAGCTAAAAAAAAATCAATCATTCAAAATGCCAAATTTACCCAAGGGATCATGATAATTTTCTGGTTAAATAAAAGTGGGGGTGCAAAAACATTTGTTTGCACCCCTATTTTGAAAGTGAGCGTGCAGCTGCTACATTGCTCAGCAGCTCCGCTTTCTCCATTGCTCAGGCGCCTATAAGCTACAGTGTATCATCGCTGTCTGGCTCACTGGCCGGTGGACACGTGCATTCCATCATCAGAGTGATTCGGATTTGCCACGAGACGGGTCATACACAGTCAGCACAACCTCACACGACCCAGGATGTGAATAAGTGATTTTAACTAGCAATTTGAAATAAGTGCGACCAACGTTACTCTCTTGCCATATCCTGACCGACTCAGTGGGAGCACCAGAAATCATTCAACAATGTAATGGTAGAGTTGTCAGATGGAGAATGCAGAGGTAAACTTGATTGTTAGATGTGATTGGATGATGGTCAAAGTGCCAGTTAGTCATATCAATGTTTCCTTCACTGTGCTTTCATCATTCTTCTCAGTTTTTGTTACGGGGATAGTTACTCCGGACCACACATTGGTTTGATGCAGGTTAGACATCATGGGTAAACCATTTCTTCCCATAATTTTGAGCTTGATGGATGAACTGTTTGATTTTTAAGACGGCTACAGCTTGGTTTGGAAATTCTGCATTTTTCTTTCAAGAGAATATATTACTCTTTTTAAAATTGGTTCACATTTTTGGGGACATTCTTTCGTTGTTGAACCTGGATTGTTATTCAAATTGTCTGATAATGAAAAATATATTTAAACCAACAGTTGTTTCTAATTAAGTAGGCAAGCTTATTGTTCCTGTTGGCTAAACCACATTGTACTTCTGTGGAAGTGACGTAGTGGTCATGTTATGTGGCATAGCATATTTTCTTTTGTCCATTGAAATGCTTTTCAGGGCTTGAGAATAAACATGATCCATTAGTGTATAGAAATTTGTGGGTGTTTTTCTAGTAGATATGATCAATGTAAAAGCAATGAAGGAAGGTTGAATAGAAAGATCAAGAAGAAAGTGAACTCTATGGAACTCTGCACAAATATAATAGGCACAATTTTTATTTTCATTTGAAAGTTAACTAAACTACCGGTTCCTTAATTATTTTTATAAAAATCCTTTCATACTCTATGCCTACATGGCATAACCTTATTTTGGAACCGGGCTGCCTCCCGGGCGTGAGCCAGGTGGCCTGTTTTAGGCGATGGCGATGTCTTCTCAAAACAAAAGCACAGCAGAGTAATGAGTAGGATTCTGTGTTTTCACATTCAGAAGTGATAGTCTTTATCTGCCTTCCCAATAAAAAAAATAAAAAGAGATGTTTCAACATGCTCCCTTGTTGACAACACGACACAGATTAATGTCCGATTTAAGAAGGGCACTCCTCCTTCACTCACCTCTTTTTGCCCTTTCCTAGTTTGTCATTATAGAAATATAGTTAAGTCTAGCCTAACTAAGGCAGATATTATTAATGGTCTTTCTCCTCTAACTGTTGAGAGGTGCGGCCATGCCAATGATTAACCCATTTGTTTGTGTGGCTTTAAGTAAGAATCTGACCTTTCCTGTGGTGGTTCACAGGTCATGGCCAAGACTGGCCAAACTAAATATGATGCTGTTCTTTTGACCCATAACGGGTTTTACTACTGACTGATTCCCCATTCCCTTTCAGGGATATGATACTTTGTTGGTGATAATATCATTGTCACAATCATCCTCCAATTGGGAAGGATGAGTCACTTTGATTCACTTTGACTCTGAGCGAAATCAAAATCAAATTGAGTAAACCTTAGGATACAAGTGATCAGAAAATAAGTTTATTTGAAAAAATAACAACTGCTTTGGAGGAATAAAATGCTTTCTACTATCCTATTTCTTTTTATTTTCTGTCATCAGGAGCTTCTTGGAGGTAGGCTAAATCTTTGTTAATAGGAGATTAGCCTGGCTGTATCCGCTTTAGTTTAAGTTAAGACTTGACAGTCTCCTCTTGTCTCCTAAGTTTTCACCTTAGTTTCCTCATGAATGCTCCAACTGCAGAGGAAATATTGATGCAAGGCTCTTCAGCATCTTCCGCCTTGATTTGTATCCTATTGATAATGTATATTTAATTCTCAGGATGAATTGATTAGGCTAATGTCCCTTTAAACATTCTTCAGATGTAAAGACCAGTACCAGGGTTCAGAATCACGGTTAGAACCCCTCTTATTGACCTTGCCCAGTTGACCCCTGAACTCCCTGCTTTCTGGAAAGCTCAAATGCATACAGGATGTCCTGGCCAAACTGGAGATTTGGAGGAGGTTAGGGAAGGCTTGAGAAGCGCGGCGCCAATCTCCCCTAGGCCTTTGAGCCGAAGCCTGGGTACTTTTCACAGGTGAGCTGAAAGACAGCAGCCTGTGACAGAAGGTCTGCCAATGTTGATCTGGAGTTAGAGCAAGAAATTTTCTGACATGGTGCTAGTCCCTTCAGCAGCCCGGCACTGTTTGCACTCCGAGCCGAGAGAAAGGCCTTTCAAGTCCCAGCCCTGCGGTTTACCTCCAACAAGCCCAAGACAAACCAGCAACCCCCATCACTGGAAGCGTGATTAAGAGCTTTCGATTAAAATAGAAACAACCGTGAAATTTAGCGCAATGGCATGAACCAGAGAGATTCCCCAAAACGGGGAATCCGAACTTTGAAATGATATGGCACGCTTAAACGATATCCCAAGGGTTGGGTCCTCACATGTATACTCACTCACTAAGGCCAGTGGGTTTTATAGCCTTACTGTTGCATGTGGACATAGACTTGTGATATGTGGACTTCCTTCTACTTTGAAGTCCTTATCAAGCATGTCTCTTCTTGAAAGGCACTAGCTAGAGACTTGCTAGAGATCTAGTTAGTTAGTTCAGGATCAGAGGGAAGTCATGACCCCTGTCTCGTGTATTTTGTATTATGACATTCATTCATAAAGAGGTCCTCGGTTTGTGCCGAGCTAGTGCGAATGGCGATCTGCAGTAGCCTACACTTGCTGTGCCGAGGGCTATTCCGTGCCAAGAAGCGTCTCTTATGTAAAAATCTTGCTTAATCTTTCTGAGGGTGTTATCAGCGGTTTGGGTGTAGGGCCATGCCACGGCTAATCCAGGAGAATGTGGCCTGATTTTTAGGGCTCCACAGCCTTTTTGATGTCTACATTCTGTTTTTCCTCTCTTCTCCTCCATGGGTTTCTCTCTCCTGGCCTCAGGAGTTAGCCTACACACACCTCTAACCATGGTGTCATCTCAGCACTCTCCTTTTAGGCCCAGTGCAGTCAGGTGTTTTATATATATTTCCACACTGCCCTTTTTAGTGTAAGAGCTGTTTGAAAAGACTGCCTAAAATGTCAGCCTGGTGGGATGGAGTTTTGGCCGATAAATTAGTTAATAGACCAATTAGAAAGAGTTTCAAACCTCTCAGCCAATAACAGCTAGTTTTCAGTTTTCCCAGCTAAATTCTTGCCTGAGAAATTGCTCTTTGCTGAGAAGATATATTTGTTTCCAATTAAATGGTCAAAAACAAACACAGTAAGGTACTATATTGTTACCCAGAAATTATTTGATATTGAGATAAAAACGGCTGCGTTGGACCTTTTTAATCTCCCTCCCTGATCTGATCTGTTTTTTTCCCCGTCCTGGTCGGTGGATGAATGCCATCTCTAACGTCAGCTCCGCGGTTTTGTCTGTTCTGAGATATTAAGTTTGAGCAGTCTCCACCTAGGATTACTTGAGTCCCTCATCTTGACACTAATAAGATCGAGTGAGACCTGACTACTACTTTGGGCATCTTACGGTGAGTTTGACTGGGTGAGTCATGTTGTTTCGACATGTTGGGATTGAATTGAACGCTGCTGATAAATCTGCAAAAAGGCTGGTGCTCTTTCTTTATTTTCCGTTTTTTTTAAAACAAGCTTGATGTTTTATTTAAATACTCCTGCCATTTGCATTGGTTGTAAAACATGTTTCTACTTTACCTCTAGGCAACTAAGATATACATTTTCACTTGTATACAATCAATGCAGTTCAATTCAACTTTATTTGCACCTGTTTAACATAAATCAATGCTAATTTAATTAATGTCATACCACAATGTACAGTCGAGAGAGGGACATGAATTGCAGCCATAGTTTTCACATGAATTGCAGCCATGGTTTTCACAGTACCTTGTCTGGTACTTGGCTCAGTAGAGGCTCTATCAGGAGGGGGGTTCACACACTAGAACAAAAGCCAAGGCAGAGCTGACCTGCGAGTCGAGGCAGGGGGTCCAGGGTCCTGGCCAGAGCTGATCTGAGAGCAGAGGAAGGGCAGGTGACCATAGACTAAGCCCAAGGCCACTGGCGGGGGGTGATATACCACTGAATGTTACCACGGCCTGGAACAAAGCCCTGTGATTAGGAGGGGAAGTGATAAAGAAAGCGTATTGAGTTGAGAGCACGACTGCAACAAAACACTTTTCCTCCAAATGCTTCCATGAATTATGGCTGCCGTCATTGGGTCATGGCTTATTGTTAGCTATTCTCTCCCAGTGTCTAAAAACGGAAGAGAGAAAAGTGAAGCACTGGCGTCTGTCTCTTCTGAGTCATCCAAATTGCTGAGTTAGTTTTTTTTTCTTGGTTTCCCTAAAGTCGAGCCTTTCATTCAGGTTGGTTTGAGATGTATGCAGCCGGTTAACTGTATGGGTGGCTGAATTGTTGCTGCTGCCTAAGAAAAGCCTCATTGACGCCAAAGAGATTGCTCAACTACAGAGCGGTGTGTACAAATCTGCCTGACTGCCTGTTTTTCATCCTGAGAACAAACTTGCTCGTGACATTTTAGGACAAAAGTGTTAAAAAATACAAACTTGCTGGGTAAAGACTGAACAGAGTCCCAGTCTGTGGATGAATCACATGTAGGTGACTAATCAGGTTGGAGGGGCTGGATGGTTGTGAACCATCAGCCATGTAGGCTATACATATGAATATAGACCTCTGGTGATATTGGTAAACAAGTATCTCAGTACACTTCAGCACATTTGAAAGTTTTGGCTTCGTGAACTGATATTCACTCGTTCTGAGTGAAATCAGTTCACGAAGCCAATACTTTCAAATGTGCTGAAGTGTACTGAGATACTTGTTTACCAATATCACCAGAAAACCAAGCTTTGTTTGAGTCACTTGTAGAAAAGGCTACTTGAAGTACGATTACAAACTGCCTGTGGAACTTTGTGGTCGTTAACCTGTTGTAAAACATGGGCGGTGGTACGAGTTTCTCTGTGATGTGTGTAAGTCCCTTTACCCTAACCCTGTCTACCTACTAGTCTCACATAAGGCTGGGCGATATGACCAAATTATCTTATGGTATAATCTTTTGGGGGGGAAGGTATTGACAGTATTTGACGGTATTTTATGTTTTTGAATAATACAAGTTCAGAATTTGCTTTATGAATAGTGCGTGACCCTAGGGTGGAAACGCATACATTCTAAGTGATTTCACTGGGCCTTTCTCCATTCTGATTGTTATATACTGTTCAATTAAACTCCAACCAAAAATCATTTTCATAAATGTATGCATTTCCTGCACTCATTTGAGATCATTTCCACACTGTTGGAATCATGGAAATAGAATGATTATTTTAATTACTCCTCCCTGTTTTTTTATTTGTTTTCATGTCAAACTGTATTTAAAGTACCCACTATTATATTCTAACTATAGAATTCAAATAATCATTCTATTTCCATAATTCCAACAGTTCACCTGAGTGTTTTGCCCATATCGTGCAGCCTTAAGTGGCAGTGTGACAAGGCAGGAGCCAAAGTGTTGACAAGTGTTTCCTAGGGGACCCTATAATCTTTGGCCACGTTGAATGTTTTCTCTTAGCTACTTCATGTAGCTAACATATTCTGTTGCACAAACAACATGCAGATACCATCACTGGTATTGTCAGGCTGTATAGCTAGTTAAGTTAGCAAATGTAAGAAACAAACTAATAGTGAGTGAGTTACACAAATTGATATAGTCCGTTATGCATTCAGTAAGTAAGTAATTTGTCATTTATTTGCTAACATTTCTAAATCTGTTTTTGCTTTCTCATTATGGGGTATTGTGTGTAGATTGAGGGGAAAAACGTAACAAAATGGAAGGGGTCTGAATACTTTCCAAATGCATTGTATATCACTGAGGCCATATTTGACTGAGGCATACCAGGGGGTGCTGTATAGTACCTCTCAAAAACAAAGTTATGTCAATCATTATGGTGCCTGCTGCGAAGCGCTGAACATTCAGATACTGAACACATATTTTCAAGAGTGCAATGACAAATGTTATTTTTGTTTTGACAGGAATATGAATCCAGTGAAGTCTCAAACAGAAACTTACAAAATGACTGGAAAAATACTTTTCAACATTGGTCCTTCTGTTTTCAGTCTAAAGTCTCTTGTTTGACACCACACTGTTTATACATGGTGACAGTATAGAGAAGGGGTTCGGAGCCTTCGATAGATGTCTAATAATGACCCTTTCCCGTTTGTCTCCCAGGGGTCCAGGTTGCTGTCGTGAGAGCGAGCTACATAGCGGAGGAGGACCGCCTGGGGGGTGTCAAGGTAACAACACCTGGATCTCTCTGACATAGCTCTCTAGTGTCTGTGTCCATTCTGTCTGGCCATTCAGGCTCTCTGTGTAAACTTGTCTGTCTATTGAGACTTTAGTTATGTCACTTCTTCTGTTTGTACAACTGCCACCCACTCACACACCATCTCTGAAGTTATGTTTAGCCAGACTTTCCAAAGGAACATTAAAGGGTAGGTAGCATAAATGTAAAATATGGATTTGCATTAGTATATGCCTCAAAAGACTCAATGCAAAGTTAAACCTCACTTTTCTATCTTGAGTTATTACATAAAACAGAATGCCGAATTCATGGCCTAAAATGTTTTTGCGGGGTGTGACGTAATAATGGGGCCTATTCCCTTTAATGTAAACTCCAACCAAAATAACTTCAAATTAGGGCTGGCCCCATTTAGTCGACTGGTCGATTATTTGGTCGATAGGTTGTTGGTCGACCGAGATTTCTTTAGTCGAGCAGTGGCAAAAAATGTATAATTGTGTACAAGACACCTGTCTGATTGGACTGATCCATTGTGGAGGCCGTGGGGATGGCACAGTCTAAGACGTGCTACTGAAATTGTATATGGTTATATTATGTAAGATCAATGGTGCAACCCAAATATTATTTTATAACAACTGCACTTTCTCCCATGTTGAATAGTGGTCGCTTCTGAAACGCATCAGTGCGCTGTTGAATTGGCGCCTTTTCCCAGACCATGTTGCTATGTGCATAATAGTAAAGTTAACCAGCATATTGGTGTTGAGAACAATGCGGCGGAGGCAGCAGTGGCGTTAGATGAGAAAACAGCCCTTGCCTTAATTGTCTAAGAAAAGTGAGGAGCGAGAGGAAACCCCAACTTAATTAGGTCTATAATCAATAGCCTAACTGTTAAATGTGCCTGGTTTTATAAGTCATCCATATATACAGTGGGGAGAACAAGTATTTGATACACTGACGATTTTGCAGGTTTTCCCACTTACAAAGCATATAGAAGTCTGTAATTTTTATCATAGGTACACTTCAACTGTGAGTGACGGAAACTAAAATAAAAATCCAGAAAATCACATTGTATGATTTTTAAGTAATTAATTTGCATTTTATTGCATGACATAAGTATTTGATACATCAGAAAAGCAGAACTTAATATTTGGTACAGAAACCTTTGTTTGCAATTACAGCGTTTCCTGTAGTTCTTGACCAGGTTTGCACACACTGCAGCAAGGATTTTGGCCCACTCCTCCATACAGACCTTCTCCAGATCCTTCAGGTTTCGGGGCTGTCGCTGGGCAATACAGACTTTCAGCTCCCTCCAAAGATTTTCTATTGGGTTCAAGTCTGGAGACTGGCTAGGCCACTCCAGGACCTTGAGATGCTTCTTACGGAGCCACTCTTTAGTTGCCCTGGCTGTGTGTTTCGGGTCGTTGTCATGCTGGAAGACCCAGCCACGACCCATCTTCAATGCTCTTACTGAGGGAAGGAGGTTGTTGGCCAAGATCTCGCGATACATGGCCCCATCCATCCTCCCCTCAATACGGTGCAGTCGTCCTGTCCCCTTTGCAGAAAAGCATCCCCAAAGAATGATGTTTCCACCTCCATGCTTCACGGTTGGGATGGTGTTCTTGGGGTTGTACTCATCCTTTTTCTTCCCCCAAACACGGCGAGTGGAGTTTAGACCAAAAAGCTCTATTTTTGTCTCATCAGACCACATGACCTTCTCCCATTCCTCCTCTGGATCATCCAGATGGTCATTGGCAAACTTCAGACGGGCCTGGACATGCGCTGGCTTGAGCAGGGGGACCTTGCGTGCGCTGCAGGATTTTAATCCATGACGGCGTAGTGTGTTACTAATGGTTTTCTTTGAGACTGTGGTCCCAGCTCTCTTCAGGTCATTGACCAGGTCCTGCCGTGTAGTTCTGGGCTGATCCCTCACCTTCCTCATGATAATTGATGCCCCACGAGGTGAGATCTTGCATGGTGCCCCAGACCGAGGGAGATTGACCATCATCTTGAACTTCTTCCATTTTCTAATAATTGCGCCAACAGTTGTTGCCTTCTCACCAAGCTGCTTGCCTATTTTCCTGTAGCCCATCCCAGCCTTGTGCAGGTCTACAATTTTATCCCTGATGTCCTTACACAGCTCTCTGGTCTTGGCCATTGTGGAGAGGTTGGAGTCTGTTTGATTGAGTGTGTGGACAGGTGTCTTTTATACAGGTAACTATTTCAAACAGGTGCAGTTAATACAGGTAATGAGTGGAGAACAGGAGGGCTTCTTAAAGGAAAACTAACAGGTCTGTGAGAGCCGGAATTCTTACTGGTTGGTAGGTGATCAAATACTTATGTCATGCAATAAAATGCAAATTAATTATTTAAAAATCATACAATGTGATTTTCTGGATTTTTGTTTTAGATTCCGTCCCAAACAGTTGAAGTGTACCTATGATAAAAATTACAGACCTCTACATGCTTTGTAAGTAGGAAAACCTGCAAAATTGTCAGTGTATCAAATACTTGTTCTCCCCACTGTATCTACAGAAATAAGACAGATCCTGCTTCTGTTGCCTGTCTGAGTGTTTGTTTAATAGCCTACTGATTCCGTGAGCACCAAGCCTCACGCAACCACGTCAGATTGAACAATTTCACAAATCTGGCTGTTTTTAATCTTTGCTATGCTGTATTAAAGGCTTTACATTTATTTTCATTAGATCATAATAATAGTAATAATAACAATACGATGGAGATAATCGGGCTGTAGGCCTAAGAGCGCATCCTGTTTAGTCTTAATACCATAACTTACTTAGGCCTATTTCAATACTTATATAGTCTACTGTATCAATCAATAATGTATTTGTTCATGTCATCACACAGCATATGAGTCATTCATGATTTGAAATGCAATCAAGCATTTTAGTTTTAAAATACTGTGGCTATTGAATAATTAGCGTAAACAATAAATAGGCTTAAACCGTTCCATTTTTCTGAAATTGCATTCACAAATGAATTTGACTGTTTTCAGTCTTTGCTGTAATAACAGAACTGTTTGTAGTTACAGTGCATCAGAAAGTATTCATACCCCTTGATTTATTCCACATTTTGTTGTTACAGCTTGAATTCAAAATTAATGAAATTATCCATTTACACACTACCCCATAATGACAAAGTGCAAACATGTTTTTAGATTCACACCCCTTTGCTATGACACTCTAAATTGAGCTCAGGTTAAGCCATATCCCTTTGATCATCCTTTAGATGTCACTACAACGTGATTGGAGTCCACCTCTGGCCAATTCAATTGTTTGGAAACACCTGTCTATATAAAGTCCCACAGTTGACAGTGCATGTCAGAGCAGAAATTATACCATCCCAGAGAGCATTGTGATGAGACTTATATCTGGGGAAGGTTATAAAACAATTTCTAGAGTATTGAACGTTTCCAAGAGCACAGTGGTCTCCATCATTGGGAAATTGAAAAAATATGGAACTGCCTAGAGCTGGCCATCCGACCAAACTGAGTAACCGGACAAGAAGGACAGGGAGGTGACCAAATACCCAATGACCACTGACAGAACTACAGAGTTCCTTGGCTGAGATGGGAGAACCTGCCAGAAGGACAACAGTCTACAGCACTTCACCAATCTGAGCTTTATGGGAGAGTGGCCAGAAGGAAGCCACTCCTGAGAAAAAGGCACATGGCAGCATGCCTGGAGTTTGCAAAAAGACACGTGAAAGACAGCATAAGGCAAAAGATTCTGTGGTCTGATGAGACACACATTTAACTCTTTGGCCTGGAGAAAACCAGGCACAGCTCATCACCCGTCTAACATCATCCCTACTCTGAAGCATGGTGGTGGCAACATTTTGGAGGAATGCTTTTCAGCGGCAGAGGGAAGAATGAAACAGGCAAATCCTTGATGAGAACCTACTTCAGAGTGCGAACGACCTTAGACTAGGTCAAAGATTTACTTTCCAACAGGACAATGACCCCAAGCATACAGCCAAAGCATTGCTGGAATTGTTTCAGAATATGAAAGAGCTTGAGTGGCCCAGCCATAGCCCAGACTTGATTCCCATTTTAAAAATCTGTGGATAAACTTGAAGATTGCTGTTCACTGCCACTCCCTATCAAACTTAATAGAGCTTGAGACAATCTGCCAGGAAGAATGGGAGAAAATCCCCAAATCCAGATGTGCAAAACTGATAGACATACCGAAGACTACTCAAAGCTGTAATCGCCGCCAAAAGTGCTTCTATAAAGTATTGACTCGGGTGTGAATACTTATGTAAATTCGATTTCTGTATTTAATTTTCTATACATTTGCTAAAATGTCTAAACATGTTTTCACTTTGTCATTATGTGGTGGTAGGTAGGTAGGTAGGTAGGTAGGTAGGTAGGTAGGTGAGGAAAATAAATATATTTAATCAATTTTGAATTCAGGCTGTAACAAAACAAAATGTGGAATAAATCAAGGCGTATGAGTACTTTCTGAAGGCACTGTATTGGTAACCCGATCGAGATTACAACTCAGTTACTAAGTCTTTGACCACACTGTGTTACTTTGATGAACAAAAACTCATGCTTCCTACCCTTTAACTGTTCTATTCCTGTTTAGCAGGACTGAAAAGGTGAGCCAGGACTCTGTTTTACTTGTGCTGAATATAGATAAAATAGCTCAAGGGGTAAGAATGTCTGTATCTGCTCTTTATCCAGATGGATAATCCCCAGGTTATATGGCTGTTAGTAAAAATGTATATATATACATATCAACCAATGGATGATGCTGCCTCAAGTTACCCCAACGCTCTGGTTTGTACATTGACTCCAGTACCAACCATCCAGCAATGCTTAACCATGAATGGCCTCAAAAGTCCCATACTGGTATACTGTCGACTCCAGGGGTGTCAAACAAATTTTGCCCTGAGGACTGCATTCGGTCTTCAATGAGGTCCGAAAGGCCACACTGGAAATTGTTTCTATTTCCTTGCGGTCAGAATTAGCAAAACAAATATTCATCGTTTTTGGGAATTTCTGATGCTCCCTGACTGTTTAGCTTTCATTTTGATGATTATTGGCGAGCTGCACACAGTCAAGAAACTAAGTCATTTTAAAGTATATTGAGTTTGTCCCCATCCTGTCCCCAAACCACCCTTGGGCCTGATTGGACCCCATCTGGAGCTGGATCCAGCCCTTGGGCCATATGTTTGACACCCCTGATCTACACTGTCAGGGACAAAACTGTTATGAAATGGCTGTTTGCCTTTTAATACACTGCCCATGTCATTTCCACACACCAGAGGGTGACCTGTCCAGCGCCCCGCTGCCTGCCCCGGGCTCCTGACCTGCTGTTAAATAGTAGGAAGGGCTTGGTCCCTAGCAAAATAACCCGCTGTGTGACAGGGAAGAAAAGGCCAGAGAGCTGGGGGCAGATAAGATCAGGGCCGGGGCCAGTGGCACAGGGCAGGAGAGCATCGCAGCAGGACGGCCCACCGCTCCAGCGCCAGCCAGGGTCAGTCCCACTGCTGGGCCCCCCTTATTTGCTCCCTCTCTTCCCTTTTGCACTGCTCTCTCTCTCATCTCTTTTCCCTTGCGTCGCTCCATTGTTTATACGATGGCATGTCCTGCCAAAAGGCTTTTAAATCGCTGCCGGCCGGCCTGCCTCCCTCAGGCGTCTTTTTTTCGCCTGTGGGCCTTGAGAATAGACAGTCCCCTGAGAGCACAGGCAAAGTGTCTGCTCAGAGGCCTTATTGGGGTAGGAATAGTCTCTGTAGTCTGTATCATAGTGACCTACACTCTGTATGTGGAAGCAAGAGTCACCTGCTGTGTGCAATGCGTCAATGGGGCTCAACCTACATGAGGGGGAACATATGTTGCTGCACTACTACGGAACCTCTTTGGTGTGTTTTTAGTGGACACACTTAATAAAAGGTAAGAGGCTTTGATGATTATGATAACCACTGGCAGCATTGATGGTCAAAAAGCTTATCCGTTTTCAATGTTAACTGAGTTGGAGCCTTTTGCCCCGCTATAGATATACATGAACTCATTGGGATTTTGATACCAGCCCAGCGATGGCGAAACCCTGTTTATGTTGGTGGTGTGTTTTTAAATGTGTGTGTGTGTGTGTGTGTGTGTGTGTGTGTGTGTGTTCTCCCCTGCTGCAGCTAATCACAGAGATGCTAGCCTGTTTCCTCCCTTAGCCCCCCTCTCAGCAGTTAGCCCAGCTAAATCATCTGGCTTTCCAGCACCTCACTACCGGCACATGTACAAGGAGAGGATGGACCTCCCTCTGGGTCAACCAGGACTGCTATTATGACAAAAAAAATGTTAGAATAAAACTATTTGTTATTTTGTATATTTTCATCGCTATCCAGTACCCCTGGCACAATGCCCTTTTCATTTAGGGGCTTTCAACCTGCTGCCATCATACTCTGGTGTGGTGGACATCATGAAATCTCACCAGGTTATCAATCGGGAAGCCTTCCGATTGATAACCTAGTGTGACTTCCCGGTCCCTTGCTTTGGGGATCGTCCCTATCATCTCAGGATATGCGATAAAACATTCCATGGGTTATTTGGTTGGATTTCAATCTGGGGCTGATATGTTGCTGATGTTGGAAGTTTTGATTGTGTTCCCTTACGTAGTCTTCTTCTTTCAGTCACTTCACAACCAAAACACTGGGGAAGTTTTAGAGTGGAGCGATCAGGCCCTTGGGAGGTTAGCTAATTGTTTTGAAACCGACTGTGGCTGCAGATGCTACAGATATTGTTGATTTTGAATTGATAAGTGTTTATTTATCCAGCTGCACATTCTGTAGCGTCTCTTGGTGCATCTTTGATTCTCCTTGATCTTTGGCTGTACTGGTTGATTCCAACTGCCCGTTGACCTTTGACCCGGACATCCCCTTCAACACTGTCCTCTCTGGTACAGAGGCCTAGGTCATGTTCAACTCATACAGGTGGCGGCAGCCTTCAAGATCATTGCAGAACACTCCTGAGTCATCAGATGGGTGTTACTCAATACCCCCCATGCTTCTTCTCTCTCTCCCTCTCAGCTGTCCTCCAGGGCTGACCAGCTGTTGGGAAAGGAGCTAGTCACTGTTCCATACTGGGTGTCACAGCTGCACCACTCCGATGGTCTCAGGTCAACTGGCTTTCTGTTCCTCTAGGGACCTGCAGATGGGACAAATAGACAACGTTTGACTAACTCAATAGGACAGTGTGTTTGCTAGTGATGGGGGCACAATCGATAGTTTCATATCCCAATGTTATTTTGAAAGTTATTATATAGATACTTTTACAAGTATCGGGTGTAGCTTTTTCCATATTTTTTTTATAGTGAGCCAACATGTTTTCAGTACTTTTATTTCCATAACTGATCAAAACAAATGTTCTTTGTTTTGCAGCAGACATATAGTGAGCAGTATGTTTTTGAAACATCGAATCGAAATAAAATGTCAGTATCGAATCTCAATACATATCAAAGAATCATATCAAAGGTTCCTGGCAATTCCCAGCCTTAATGTTTGCTCCTGAATATTCCAGCCCTGTCTGGTCTATTCTAGTTCATCATTCAGATGTCTAACTGTGCGTGTATGGCTCTGGTTTCAGTCACTACACTGGTGGTGTGTTTTGATCTCATTGGTCTCACTTGAAGGTTCAGTGTGTTTTGACTCATGTTCTGGTATGCACTGGGTTGGACACAGACTTTTTCCTCTCGTAATGGGGAAGACTCACATTCTCATGTAGTGGTGTCATTGTGTTCTTGTTTCAATAAAGCAGTGGTCTGTGGGCTTGGTGACTCATCTGCAGAATGGAGAAAGAAGAACTGAAGATCGTGAATAAGGATGAGGAGGATGAGATGGTGTGTTTCCTAATTTTACCACCTCAAGTTCTCTCTCCCTCGCTCTCGCTCTCTCTCCCGCTCCTAATAGTTTATTCAAATCATATGGAATACAAACTCATGTTAAAACTTGACTCTGAAACTCCCCTGATGACCCCATATGAACTGCAGTTTTAACCGTCCCCTCTCCTCTCTGGCCCCCGCTAGAATCTCCAGGGGTACCGTGTGTGTCGGTGGCGCGTGGCGGTGGTGGGTCTGGGGGTGCTGTGTACCGGGGGATTCCTCTTGCTGCTGCTCTACTGGATGCCGGAGTGGTGTGTGAAGTCCACCTGCACCCGGACCAATGTCAGAGAGGCCGAAGTGGTGCTGCTCCGATCCACCGTAAGCCAATGTCTTCCTCACCATGGTGGCAACCAATCTGAATATTTTTATAACCCTTCATTTTAAAGTAACGTATCAGCCACCAATTTGTAGTTTTAAGTGTCTTGTTAGCCATTTTATTATGCCTTAATTGTTTTCTTATTCAAACATAAATCATCTATTACTGGCCAATCCTTAATAACCACGTGTCTCCACACCCATGAGCAAAAGTATATAAGGATTTCCTGACACTATGGATTTGTGTAGGTTCATGAAAATAAAATGGATTCATACAGCCAACATTCAACCAATTTTATTTACATGAACAATTAGCAACGAAACTTCCATGGTAATCACAATGGCCACTTTCAGGACACAGGTCACCGTTTAAATACTTATTGGGAATCTTATCATATCAACATTGTCACATTTAATGTTCCTTCCTACTGTAGGATATGACTTATTATTATGACGCATCAAAATCAAACGCATTCCCTCACTGAATCATAGGCTCTTCACATACAAAATAAATTGTTTAGCTTCACTGTCCAAATACGTGAATACCAGAGAACCTGTCACCGCTGATGGTGTGTGTGTGTGTGTGTGTGTGTGTCTTAGGATGACTTTAAGCGCTGGTTCCTCGCAAAGGTGCGTGTGATGCTGGCCCCTGGAAGGAACCCCTTTGACAGCCTGGAGACCGAGACCACTCCCCCTATGGCCAATGGACACTCCCCCCACCCCTCTGACGGCTACACTCAGGAGTTAATCAGGAAGTACGCAGAGTACCAACCCACTCAGGTAATAACACGCGATGGTACACACAATAGCACACATCTGTCTTTTTAGCTTTCTTTGCCTGTCTCACATACGCTCAAAAGTATACACCTTTTATAGTCAATGAAATGGGGGGGGGGGGGGCGCACACCATTTCTGCCTTAGTTCTTTTTGATAACGTTGTCTTATTTTTTTTCTCCAGATTCGCTATTTTACACTTCATAGCAAAAAGTACTACTGGAATGACGAGGTCCAGAATTTTGAAGTATTAACGTAAGCAATTCAACAGACCATAATTATAGCCAGTGACCTGGATACTGGTTTGCGTAATACGTATCCAAGAAAATGTGTTCTAATGGAGGTCTCGTTTCCCTTTTTTCACCCTCACACATCCACACACACCCCACCCCACAGGGGCCTGGAGGACCTGGAGGTGACCTCTTCCGCTGTCCATGCAGAGCACAGCACGGGGCTCACCAGCAACCAGCAGGAGTACAGGTAACTTATACCCAACACCTTGTGCAGAGTGGAAGGCCATGGTGGTTTGAGTAATGTGATGTGTTGAGGTTAAATTCACCCCATAGGAATGATTGGTTTTGGTGCATTAACTAAGTCACTCAAGGGTAGTACTGATACCCGCTTATTTTTTATTGTTCCTCTATTGCACTTAACCCTGCCCTTCCTATGGTAGATTCATAACCCCATCCCCCAGTGCCAGACTTCACAATTGAAAGCAGATTCTGTTATACCCCTGCAGGCCCCAGCAGCCTCTGTCACCTTAGACGACCAGACTTCCAAAGCCCAGTCACCTCACAAAGCCCTGTCAACACCTTATAATAGCCCTGCTGGGTGTCAGTCCGCTCAGAGCTGGCCTTCTGTTCCCCATGTGTCACTCACCCAGTCTAGAGGGAGAGAGAGCGAGAGTGTGTGTGTGTGACTCTGACCTACTTAATGTAGCACTGTCAGTGTCACACCTTATCAACAGTTTTATTAGACACCGTGTGTGTGTGTGACAACAGTTTGTTAAAGTGGAATGAGTTGTTAATGTTGGACCTTTGTTCTCTAATGCTTTCCTACAGGAGACTGTTTTTCGGAGTGAATGAAATTGCAGTGAAAGTGCCTTCAGTTTTCAAGCTGCTAATCAAAGAGGTAGGAGAGGTTTTGGGTGTTAAAGGGAATGAGGCGTTCATACCCACTACTTAAAGGATGCTTGATATTCTTACCATAGTTCGTTTTCCATTTTCTCTGAGAACTAATTGATATCATAAGCCTATATTAATCATTAACATCCAAAGGAGCCTATGGAGATCATGATAATGAGAATATCCAAGAGCTCCTGTGCCTGGCATTCTAATGGGAACGTTCTGTTGAATGAAAGCCAACTAGGCTTTAAGCTTTTTTTCTGACAGACCAGATTTAGATTGTGTGTTGTCTTTAGTCTAATGAGTGAACAGGGCCAACAATGGCAGTAAAAACAGCATTTTCCACCTCCGCAGTTCCTCTCAGCTCTTTGTATTTTTTTTATCTCTGACGTCTCTCTCGCTCTCTTTGACCTCCCTCTCTCTGTCTCTCTTTGTCTGTCTCCCTTGCTCTCTGTCTGCTGCACTCTCTGTATAAAGAAACAAATTGAACCAGATGTGTCAATTGAGATATTTCACGTTCATTTATACCCTTTTGACACTATTGAGCCAAACCATGACAGATTATTATTAGCCTGCTATAGGGCTTAATCAGGCATTATTCTAGTGGATGTCAAAATGGATGTCTTGTTGCAGCTTATAGTTTAGAAGGAGTTGTTTGACGTACCTCTTTCTTTTCTTTCCTTCTCTCCCCCTTTCTCTCCCTCTCTCCCTCCCCTGCAGGTCCTCAACCCTTTCTACATCTTCCAACTCTTCAGTGTGATCCTGTGGAGCGCTGACGAGTACTACTACTATGCCGCAGCCATCGTGTTTATGTCAGTCATTTCCATAGCTACCTCTCTGTACACCATCAAAAAGGTATGTCTGCCCCCGCCCCTTGGCCTCATCTGTCATTCTTCCTTTTCTGACTCGTTCTCCTCCTTCATCTTATTACTTCCCCCGTTTTGAAAAATGTATTAAATAATCAAAAGGTGAGTCTGGGGCCTCGCAGAACTGCCCGGAACCAGGCTGAACTCGGCTAAGCCAGAGTTTAGTCCCCTCGCCACTCTAGGGCCCTGGGTTCACTCCCTTACAATCACACTGCATAAGTGGAGATAAGGAGATAAGGAGATAAGGAGATAAGGAGATAAGGAGATAAGGAGATAAGGAGATAAGGAGATAAGGAGAGAGGGGAAGAGGTGGAGGCTTCTCCTGAGGCCGAGAGAGAGAGAGAGAGAGAGAGAGAGAGAGAGAGAGAGAGAGAGAGAGAGAGGAGAGAGAGAGAAGAGAGAGAGAGAGAGAGAGAGAGAGAGAGAGAGAGAGAGAGAGAGAGAGAGAGAGAGAGAGAGAGAGAGAGAGAGAGAGAGAGAGAGAGAGAGAGAGAGAGAGAGAGAGAGAGAGAGAGAGAGAGAGAGAGAGAGAGAGAGAGAGAGAGAGAGAGAGAGAGAGAGAGAGAGAGAGAGAGAGAGAGAGAGAGAGAGAGAGAGAGAGAGAGAGAGAGAGAGAGAGAGAGAGAGAGAGAGAGAGAGAGAGAGAGAGAGAGAGAGAGAGAGAGAGAGAGAGAGAGAGAGAGAGAGAGAGAGAGAGAGAGAGGAGAGAGAGAGAGAGAGAGAGAGAGAGAGAGAGAGAGAGAGAGATGAGAGAGAGAGAGGAGAGAGAGAGGAGAGTGAGAGAGAGAGAGAGAGGAGAGAGAGAGAGGAGAGAGATATTTTGTAGCACCTGATGTGTGGTTCTGCTTATTTGCTGTTCTCTCCTTCCTTTCAGCAATACGTCATGCTTCATGACATGGTGTCAGCACACAGTATTGTCAGAGTTTCAGTCTGCAGAGCCAGCAACGGTTTGTCTAATATACCTCATTAAGATTTCATGCACTTTGACTAGTGTTCAATTCACCACTAGAACGGCACACTTTTACGCGTGGGCGCGAGGGCTCAGGCTGTGCATATGATGCCTCAGCATTCTCCACCTGCTGCCCAGAGGGGCGTGAGTAATGACAGATGTGCTGAACAAGACTGGGGCTCTGACGCACAGAATACCTCTTTTCTCCTCCTCCACTTTTTCTCCTCTACATTCCCTCCCTCTCCTCTCACCCTATCTCCACACCTACTCTCCTCCCCTCTGTTTTGAATCCTAATAGACATCGAAGAGACCCTGTCCACTGACCTGGTGCCCGGCGACGTCATGGTCATCCCTAGCAACGGGACCATAATGCCGTGCGACGCAGTGCTGGTCAGCGGCACCTGCATCGTCAACGAGAGCATGCTGACAGGTGAGACTGGTCACTTTCCAAATGCAAAGTTCAAAAATATATTTATTTTACATTTGTGCAAATCCTCACACAACACTACACTCTGTAAATACTTATGTAAGGAATCAAAGCTCCCAGACTCGCCCTCAGTCTCCCCTCCCCCTCATGTCCCTGTCTCTTCCTCCTCCCCCCAGGCGAGAGCGTGCCAGTCACCAAGACCAACCTCCCCAACCCGGGCGAGGGGGACAAGGAGGGCGACGGGGCCTACAGCATGGAGGAGCACAAGAGACACACCCTCTTCTGTGGCACACACGTCATCCAGACCCGCTTCTACTCAGGGGAGCTGGTCAAGGCAGTGGTGGTCCGCACAGGTTAGCCGTGTGTGTCCGTCCGTGTCCTCAGTCACAACACACACAGTATACCTTTTCAAATGTTTGTAATATCATGATCTGCAATCTGCTCTTGGATAGTAAAATAAGGAGCATTTACCATATTCTGAATTTAGCCATCTAAACCCCCCCAGGTTTCAGCACGGCTAAGGGCCAGCTGGTGCGCTCCATCCTGTACCCCAAGCCCACTGACTTCAAGCTGTACCGGGACGCTTACCTCTTCCTGCTGTGCCTGGTGGCTATAGCTGGCATCGGCTTTGTCTACTCCATCGTACTCAGCATCATGAACAATGTACTGGGGCCACACCTTACACTATACTCTGGGCTGGGGAGAAAGAGACAGGAGGGAGTGGGACAGGGTAGAGGGACAATCCCTATAGAGGCTGTAGAAGCTGTCTTTGTCACAGTGGATTGTTATCAAAGCATTTAATTAGAAAATTTAACTAAAAAGACTATGGCTATTTAGCTTCACGTCCAATTAAATTCCTTCATTGACCCCTGTTTTATTGGCATTTTTTTCCCTTGCCTTCTCTACTGTACCCCAGGTGCCAGCCAAGACCATCATCATAGAGTCCCTGGACATCATCACCATCACCGTACCCCCCGCGCTGCCCGCTGCCATGACGGCTGGCATCGTGTACGCCCAGCGCCGCCTCAAACGCATCGGCATCTTCTGCATCAGCCCCCAGAGGATCAACATCTGTGGACAGCTCAACCTGGTCTGCTTTGACAAGGTGGGCACACACACACACACACACACACACATCACACATTGGTAGAGGAGAGGCTGTGCTTGAGAAGCTAGTTGTGGTCTGGTGATCTGATATGGTATTCACCCTGCTCAACAGTTAGTGCCGTATATGTGCTTGAAAGTTAAGGCGTAATCTACCCTATTCACTATTTCTGTCCTCAGACGGGTACACTCACAGAGGATGGATTAGACCTGTGGGGAATCCAGAGAGTGGAGAAGGGGACTTTCCACCTATCAGAGGAGAATGCCTACAAGGACACTCTGGTCAAGTCCCAGTTTGTAGCCTGCATGGCCACCTGCCACTCTCTTACCAAGATCGATGGCAAGCTGTCTGGAGACCCTCTGGATCTGAAGATGTTCGAGGCCACAGGCTGGGTGAGCGACTGAAACTTGACCTTTAACCTCTGACCTATGTGTCCTTCTTTCTTTAGCCAAGCAATGTGTTTCATGCTCAGAAATGTTGACTCTGAAAATATGGTAAACAAGTTGCTTTGATTTTCCGGCCTTCTCTAACATATATTTGCTTCCCCCTGACTTTCAATGTTGTTCCGATCACACTTATGGTATCCATTATGAGATGTTGGTCAGTTGAAATCTCGACTTTCGATGCCGCTTAGATTTTCTCATGTTGACTCCTCTCCTGACGATGCCTCTCTCATAACTCCTCTCCCTGTCAGATCCTGGAGGAGGCCACTGAGGAGGAGACCTCCCTCCACAACCGTATCATGCCCACCGTGGTGCGGCCCCCCAAGCAGCTGATGCCCCCCGAACCCGTCATATCACCAGAACAGGACATGGTACGAACAAGTTACCCCCAATGGACTCCCACCCTCCGCATTGATTACGTCTCCCTTATCACGTGTTGATTTTGTCTGTTAGCTCTTGGTCATGTGTAAACGTTTAAGTTCCTTCATGTTAATCATAGTTCTGCTCACATTTTCTATGTTCACGTTATATGTTCCTCTCGCATTTGAAATGTACTGTTTGATTGTACATTCACTCTTTTTACTTCCCTTTCACATTGTAGGAGCTGTATGAGTTGTCGGTAAGTAGTGCAATCTCATGTTTTTAATATTTCTTGTAGATTTACTGAAAGATCTGGAGGTGAAAGGTTATTCTGTGTGTTGTCCCCATGCAGTCAGCCTATGAGATTGGTATCGTGCGTCAGTTCCCCTTCTCCTCGGCACTGCAGAGGATGTGTGTGGTGGGCCGTCTGCTGGGGGAGAAGCGCATGGATGCCTACCTCAAGGGGGCGCCAGAGGTGGTGGCCAGCCTCTGCAAGAAAGACACTGGTTGGTCTCTTAACTATTTACTCTGAATTTGACTATACACTTTGCGGATGCTCCTATTGAGAAGTAGTTACGGTCAGTATTGTAACGAATACATGCTCTGCTATTGAGTTGTTAGTCCCTTGGTCTAACCAAGTGAGATAATTGACCACTTATGTCAATGGTGTAGTGACATGATCACAAAGACCAGAAGTTTCCAAGGTTTACTCCCTGGAATCTGAACCCATCCCCTGCTCTCTCTGTCTCTCTGTCTGTATAGTTCCAGAAGACTTTGCAGAGGTTCTGGAGGACTACACCAAGCAGGGCTTCCGGGTCATTGCCCTGGCCCACCGCCGCCTCGAGACCAAACTCACCTGGCACAAAGTCCAGAACATCAACAGGGATCACATCGAGGCCAACATGGAGTTCCTGGGGCTGATCATCATGCAGAACAAGCTGAAGGCTGAGACCCCCGGGGTACTGGAGGACCTCCGCAGGGCACACATCCGCACCGTCATGGTCACTGGTGAGAGAGCTGGCACATGTTTAACATGTAAACAGACAGTCAGGCACGCACAGAATGTATCCTCCCTCCCTGGGAAGTAATCACTGATCGGACTTAACCATGCAGTAGACTTTCATGCCAATGGTCTAGGATCAGTGATGAGTTTCCTCATGGAAGGGAGGCATTTTAGTTTTAGAACAAGGCCCTTGCCTCAGGTATGTTATTTCTATGCCATTTAGCAGACACTTTTGTCCAAAGCAACTTATAGTGCATACATTTTAAATGTATTATTTATTTATTTTTATTTAACTAGGCTAGTCATATGTGAATCGAACCCACAATCCTGGCGTTGCAAGCACCATGCTCTACCTACTGAGCCATACAGGACCACTATCGGACATCATTCTCAAATGACAACCACTAATACCGTAGCAATGCTTCACACACAGAGAATGTGAGAGTGGCTGTGAGGAGCTTTGGGTTTTTGTTGTGGTTCTCAAAGCTTGGAGGTATTCCTGGAATCCTGACAAATAAAGTTCTGGGTCTTGCAGCTTAACGGGCAGAAAGCTCCGAAGTCCAGCCGGTCTCTCTCTCTCTTGCACTCTGTCGCTTTCAGCGCTGTAAATGTAATCAAACAATCCGATTGCATTTCAGCGCCCGCCAACTCCTTTCATGCGGACCGCTGGTCCAGAGCCATTATGCTCCACCCCTACCCAGGTTACAATGGGGATAGCGCCAGGATAATACCCCCGTCTCACACTCCAGGGAATAGAATGCAGTCGCCTCTTAGGCAATGATTTGTGGTCTGTTTTGCGTTCCCCCTCATGGTTATGAGTAGGTCTCTGCTTAAGGGAAACATACACTGAGTATACCTTCCTAATATGTAGTTGCACCCTGCCCTCAGAACAGCCTCAGTTCTTCAGGGCATGGACTCTACAGGGTGTCGAAAGCGTTCCACAGGGATGCCGGCCCTTGTTGACTCCAATGCTTCCCACAGATGTGTCAAGTTGGCAGGATGTCCTTTGGGTGGTGGACCATTCTTGATACACACAGGAAACTGTTGAGCATGAAAATACCCAGCAGCGTTGCAGTTCTTGAAACACTAAAACAGGTCCGCCTGGCACCTACTACTATACCCCGTTCAAAGGCACTTCAATCTTTTATCTTGCCCATTGAATGGCACACATACACAATCCAAGTCTCAATTGTCTCAAGACTTAAAAGCCCTTCTTTAACCTGTCTCCTCCCCTTCATCTACTCTGACTTGAAGTGGATTTAACAAGTGACATCAATAAGGGATCATAGCTTTGACCTGGATTCACCTGGCCAGTCTCATGGAAATATTCCGTGTTTAACATCTCTCCTCTCCTCCAGGTGACAACATGTTGACGGCCATCTCGGTGGCCAGGGACTGTGGCATGATTCCCCCTCAGGACCAGGTCATTATTGCCGACGCGCTGCCCCCCAAAGATGGCCAGGCGGCCAAGATCACTTGGCGCTACGCAGACAACCCCAGCAAACACGCGGGCAAAGCCCCAAGCCTGGAGGTGAGGGACCCCTGGTGGTGGGTGTGGCTCATGACAGACAGACACAGACAGACACAGACAGACACAGACAGACACAGACACAGACACAGACACAGACAGACAGACACTGATCCCCCTCAGAACTCAGAAATATCCCAGTGAGCACACGCAGCAGGAATGGATGGATGAATGACTGTGTGTCCTGTGTTCCAGACACTGGCACACACACGGTCACACAGCCAGCCAGTCATTGTCAGATAATGTCTAGGTGCTATCAGGGATATGTATATTTAGCGGCATACCTCAAGGTCTCCACATCAGTTTATATGGAAACTGAAGTTATTAGTCTCTAGCTTGAACGATTGTTATTAATCTACATAAGCCATGTTGTACCATTCAATAATTTGCAAGACGTCATTCTTCCCTTGCTCACCTGCACCTGCTTTGCCCCGCCCCTTCCTGTCCCAACAGGAAGTAGAGATCAATCTAGAGGATGTGCGTCACACTCACAAACCTCAGGACCAGTACCACTTTGCTATGAGCGGCAAGTCCTTCGCTGTCATCACCGAGCACTTTCAGGACCTGCTGCAGAAGGTAACGGGACAGAAGTCACCGTAACAACGACCCTCTATTCCCCAATAAACGCATAGCTACTGCTGTTGTGATTTGGTTGTGTCTAATGCATTGTTATTGACCTATCTGGTGTAGTTGGTGCTGCATGGCACGGTGTTTGCCAGAATGGCCCCTGACCAGAAGACCGAGCTCATTGAGGCACTGCAGAGTGTGGAGTGAGTAGAAACCCTGTTCACACAGGACACACTCTCACCCTCGTCATAGATCTGTTCAAATATTGAAAAAAACTACATTTCATTAACTACATTTACAACAGTAAATTATCTCTTTCCCCATCTGCAGTTATTTTGTGGGCATGTGTGGAGACGGCGCAAACGATTGTGGTGTAAGTACAGACCTCTTTGAAAGCATGCAGGTAGAATTCAAGACACTGTCATTTGCTTAATGTTTCTTTCAACTTTCTACCCCCTCCACCCTCACTCTCCAGGCTTTGAAGAGGGCTCACGGTGGGATCTCTCTCTCTGAGCTGGAGGCCTCTGTAGCCTCTCCCTTCACTTCCAGGACCCCCAACATCTCCTGTGTGCCTAGCCTCATCAGGTAGGCCTGCCCTGGGCCTCGAGCACCAGAATACTAACCTACACCATCAGCTGAACATGGCTAACAAGCTAACACCAGCCTACTGCCAAGCTTAGAAGCTAATCAGTCAACCTTATAAACTTGCATGCTGACTCACTCGTTTGCGTCTCAATAAAAAAACGACTGTTTCTCCACAGAGAGGGGCGAGCGGCTCTCATCACCTCCTTCTGTGTGTTCAAGTTCATGGCCCTCTACAGCATCATCCAGTACATCAGTGTCACCCTTCTCTACTCTGTGAGTACAGTGCCCCTCATTTAGTCTCTGCACTCCTGGCAGGAGATTACCTCAGAGATCCTATCAAATATGTAATTCTATGGAAAAGACTCTCTGGTGTATACAGTAGCTGACCTCTGACCGTATCTCTTTGTAACCCTGTCAGATCCTCAGTAACCTGGGAGACTTCCAGTTCCTCTTCATCGACATCGCAATCATCCTCCTCGTAGTCTTCACCAGTAAGTAAAGCAGCACCAGTTAGATTTACCCTTATGTTATGGCAAAGTTCCCTTTTTGATACTGCAGACATTATACTTGTTTGATCTATTACCAACTTTGCTTGGTTTGTACTTCTCACTCTACCCATTCTATCTTCTGGTTCCTTACTTCTCTCTCTTTCTCTCCCACCTTCTCTGTCCAGTGTCTCTCAACCCGGCGTGGAAGGAGCTGGTGTCGAGGCGTCCCCCCTCAGGTCTGATCTCAGGCCCTCTGCTGTTCTCCGTGCTGACTCAGATCCTCATCTGTCTGGGCTTCCAGACCATTGCCTTCCTCTGGGTCCGACACCAGGCCTGGTACCACATCTGGACGCCACAGTCCGAGTGAGTCCAAGTTCAACCCCCAAGATAACTACTGGACCTATTCAAAACACACCATTGGGAGGAGAGCAGTAACAATCTAAAATCACCAATGACTCACCAATAAGGCAACAGTTCCAATGCAAACACCTGTAACAATACACCAATGGACCAATGAGACAAGAGTACCAGACTCAAAACAAACCAATAAGCCAACTGTAAACACAGTAACATAATTAGTTGTGAATGTCTTCGTGTATGTCATTACCGCATAGAGTAGGTGCGTTGCCAGTCAGCTTTTGACTTGTAAAGCTGCTTCCTGCTAAACATCTCTCTGTGTGTGTGTGTGTGCGCCCCTGCCGTGTGTGCGTGCCGTGTGTGTGCGTGCCCCTGCCGTGTGTGTGTGTGTGCGCACCTGCCCTGTGTGTGTGTGTGCCCCGTGTGTGCGCCCCTGTGTGTGTGCGCCCCTGCCCTGTGTCTGTGCGCCCCTGCCCTGTGTCTGTGCGCCCCTGCCCTGTGTGTGTGCGCCCCTGCCCTGTGTGTGTGCGCCCCTGCCCTGTGTGTGTGCGCCCCTGCCCTGTGTGTGTGCGCCCCTGCCCTGTGTGTGTGCGCCCCTGCCCTGTGTGTGTGCGCCCCTGCCCTGTGTGTGTGCGCCCCTGCCCTGTGTGTGTGCGCCCCTGCCCTGTGTGTGTGCGCCCCTGCCCTGTGTGTGTGCGCCCCTGCCGTGTGTGTGTGCGCCCCTGCCCTGTGTGTGTGCGCCCCTGCCCTGTGTGTGTGTGCGCCCCTGCCCTGTGTGTGTGTGCGCCCCTGCCCTGTGTGTGTGCGCCCCTGCCGTGTGTGTGTGCGCCCCTGCCCTGTGTGTGTGCGCCCCTGCCCTGTGTGTGTGTGCGCCCCTGCCCTGTGTGTGTGTGCGCCCCTGCCCTGTGTGTGTGCGCCCCTGCCGTGTGTGTGTGCGCCCCTGCCCTGTGTGTGTGCGCTCCTGCCCTGTGTGTGTGTGCCCCTGCCCCGTGTGTGTATGTGTGTGTGCCCCTGCCCCGTGTGTGTGTGTGTGTGTGCCCCTGCCCCGTGTGTGTGCGCCCCTGCCCCGTGTGTGTGCGCCCCTGCCCCGTGTGTGTGCGCCCCTGCCCCGTGTGTGTGCGCCCCTGCCCCGTGTGTGTGCGCCCCGTGTGTGTGTGTGTGTGTGTGTGTGTGTTTGTGCCCCTGCCCCGTGTGTGTGTGTGTGTGTGTGTGCGCCCCTGCCCCGTGTGTGTGCGCCCCGTGTGTGTGTGTGTGTGTTTGTGCCCCTGCCCCGTGTGTGTGCCCCTGCCCGTGTGTGTGTGTGCGCCCCTGCCCCGTGTGTGTCTCTCCTCTCCCAGTGCCTGCAACTCATCGCTCCATGCCAATTTCTGGCCGGAACACAACTCCTCAGAGGAGAGGGACGACCACAACATCAAGAACTACGAGAACACCTCCCTGTTCTACGTCTCTTCCTTCCAGTACCTCATCGTGGCCATCGTCTTCTCCAAGGGAAAGCCCTTCAGACAGCCCAGCTACAAAAACTGTGAGGATCACTACTAATACCAGTGTTCCCACGTACCTACCTGAAAATACAATAACGGTTTAAGTGTCTGTTCTACATGTTGATTTTATCGTCTCTCTATCTGTCTCTGCAGGGCCTTTCGTGGTGTCATGTATTGGCCTGTATATATTTCTGTTCTTCATCATGTTCTACCCTGTGTCTGCTATCGATGAATTCCTAGAGGTGAGTGGACCATGAGACGAGCTTTATACAGATGTTAGCCTCAAGCTTCGGTTGAATTGGGTCCTACAATGGTGACATTGTGAATTAACATGGCATTGATTCACGGTTTGTTAAATGTGCTCTTGTGAATGTTTCAATTTTTTCCCCCGTCTAGATTGTGTGTGTTCCGTTTGAATGGAGAATCACTCTGTTCTTCATCATATTAGTCAATGCAGCCATGTCGGTCTTGGTGGAGGTAAGACACACACACACACACACACATCAAAGTGAGATGTGCGCTGTCCATTTAGCAGTATTCTGAGCTCTCTTTACGCCATGTTACATAGGTCATTTTCTCATGTACAGTTTTTGTTTTGTCATGCAATGTTTTCATGGGTGGTGCTCAGGTTCAGTCAGGTGGTGCTGGATTAACATTCCTTAACCCAGGACTTCAACGGGTGACTATCCAGGAACATAAAGAAGGAACACTCTATTTCTGCATACATCTGACATTTATTGACGGGACATACAAAAACAGGCTTATGTTTCGGCGTAATCGCCTTCGTCACATACTTCCTACCTGTAAATACAACCTGCAATCACCACAGTGACTGCCACACTGTAAACCACTCATTAAATCTAATGGGTGGTTGGTTACGCAACCAGTTCCTTTTCTCTCTCAATCTCCAAGTGTCAGAAAATGATGACCTAGAGCTTTGTGGCCCAATGATAGATGGCTCACCAGTGATTTACTATTAGAAAAATGCCCCTGGCTTGCCCTGCATAGTAGAGCAGTAGCACTACAGTGCCTTCGGAAAGTAATCACACCCCTTGACTTTTTCCACATTTTGTTACAGCCTGATTTTTCAAATGTATTACATTTAAGAAAAAACATTTCACTGGCCTACACACAATACCCCATAGTGTCAAAGTGGCAAAAGTTTTTTTTTTTACAAATTGATTACAAATGAAAAGCTGAAATGTCGAGTCAATAAGTATTCAACCCATTTGTTATGGCAGGCTGAGATAAATTCAGGTGTAAAAATGTGCAAACATGTCACATAATAACTAAGTGCATGGACTGTGTGCAATAATTTTACATGATTTTTGAATGACTAACTCATCTCTGTATCCCACACATACAATTATCTGTAAGGTCCCTCAGTCGAGCAGTGGATTTCAAACACTGATTCAACCACAGGGAGGTTTTCCAACGCCTTTTCTAAGAAGGGCGCCTATTGGTAGATGGGTAAAAATACAAAAAAACATATCTCTTTGAGCATGGTGAAGTTATTAATTACACTTTGGACGGTGTATCAATACACCCAGTCACTACAACAATACAGGCGTCCTTCCTAACTCTGTTGCATAGAGGAAGGAAACTGCTCAGGGATTTCACCATGAGGCAAATGGTGACTTTAAAACAGTTTGCATTTAATGGCTGTGATAGGAGAACATTTAGGATGGATCAACATTGTAGTTACTCCACAATACTAACCTATTTGACAGAGTGAAAAGGAAGCTTGTACAGAATAAAAAGATTCCAAAACTTGCAACAAGGCTATAAAGTAATACAGCAAAAAATGTGGCAAAGCAAAAAACCTTTGGTCCTAAATACAAAGTGTTATGTTTGGGACTAATCCAGTACAACACATTACTGAGTACCACTCTCCATATTTTCAATCATAGTGGTGGCTGCATCATGTTATGGGTATGCTTGTCATCATTAAGGACTGGAGTTAAGGATAAAAGAAAAACGTAATAGAGCTAAGCACGTGTGAAAACCTGGTTCAGTGTGCTTTCCACCAGACACTGGGAGATGAATTCACCTTTCAGCAGAACAATAACCTAAAACACAAGGCCAAATCTACACTGGAGTTGCTTACCAAGAAGACAGTGAATGTTCCTGAGTGGCTGAGTTACAGTTTTGACTTAACTCTGCTTGAAAAGCTATGGCAAGACATGAAAAGGGTTGTCTAGAAATGAGCTGAAGAATTTAGAAAATAATATTGTACAATCCAGGTGTGCAAAGCTCTTAGAGACTCACTGCTGTAATCACTGCCAAAGGGGATTCTACCATGTATTTACTAATGATTTGCTAAATTTTATTAAAACATGTTCCTACTTTGTCATTATGGGGTTTGTGTGTATATGGGTAAAAAATAAAATAAAATGTCATGCTGTAACACAACAAAATGTGGAATAAGTCCAGGGGTATGAATACTTTCAGAAGGCACTGTATATCACTGTGCTGCTCTTATCCCCCCTCTTGAGCCTCCCAAGCCCATGCACAGCTTAGCAGTGACACAATATGGTGCTCTCTCCAAAGCTGCCAACCTCTCACTGCCCAGTCGATGACGCTCAATGGATAATCAACAGCAACAGATCTGTCACAAAACAAAATCATCACAACAAAATCCACTTTAAAAAGCACTATTCTTCTGTTGTAGATGAAGATAACACTCTCACTTTATTTGTTTTAATTTATTTTGAGCAACTCCTTTATCCTCTCCTCACGACTAAGGCACGGCCCTGAAATCATCCTAATTTCAATAGTTTGACTATTAAAAAAAAAAACGAATGGACAAAATCTTCTTGAGAGAAGCTGTGTGATCAAGTAGCCACTCTCCTCTTTGTAATTCTTTCCCGCCCACGGCGCCTATTATTCCATAGACCCTCGTCCTTGACGTCGTCTTATGGAAGCTTGTGTTCAGCCGAGACAAGCAGGGCAGCTATGGTGCCACCCACGCCGCTCCAACAACACAGGTTGGGAAATCTGACGCTCCTCCTCTCTTCCACCGTCGCTTTTCACCTCCCCCTATGCCCCCCCCTCCCCCCTTATTTTTTCTTTCCTCTCCTCCCTCTCCTCTTTCAGTCACCCAGCACTCTTTTCTATATAACCTCCCCAGACCTTGCATGTGCAGACCTGATTTCTCTCTGCCCCCTCTTCTTCGCCCCCTGGTGGGTCTCCTGTGTTATTGCTCTCCTCTGGGAGCACGATTGCCCCAGTCTTCCCTCCTGTCTATCTAAAGCTCCAGCAGTAGTACAGACGTTGCTCCAGTAAGCTCTCCCCCTGTTGCATGCACTTCACAGCTTCCCTGTAAGCCGCTAACAGAGTGGAAATAGCATGACCTAGATCAGGTATGTATACACCTGTAGGCTATCTGAGAATGGTATGTCCCACAGATGGTGTCACTCTTGGCCTCCTTCCATATGTAGCAGGTAAAATGTGCTCCAATTGCAAATAGTCACAATTACATTTTTTGTTGAACTACAGTTTCTTAGCTTGTCTGCTTGTTTTGAGGTAATTCTCTGGCAGGAAAACGTAAATCCCCAAAACGTATTACCATGCTGCACGTTAATTTGAATGGCCTAAGAACGTTTTCTGTTGAGGGGAAAGTTCCCCAGGAAATGATTTAATTGTCTCAATTTATTTACCAAAACAATGTGCATTCTGCAATAAATCTGAATCCCCATCGCTACCTTATTTTGGTTATATAGTGTCTGTAGTGACATAAGCATGTGATATCATTCTAGTGGCATGAAAATTAAAATATATAATTTTAAAGGGATCAATTGGAAAGAGAATGAATGGGGAAACATATCCACAGAGGGAAAAAAAACATTCATTGTTTTCTTTGACCTTTTCCTCTTTCCCATCATCCTCGTTGTTGTTGTCGTCGTGCTGTTTCCAGGGGGGCCTCGACCTCTGGGGACCCAAGTGTCTGTCGTGGCTGTGCTGCCGGCGGAGGAAGGTACCCAAGGCGCGCTACGTGCACCTGGCCCAGGAGCTTAGCGTAGACCCCGACTGGCCCCCCAAACCCACCACCACCACTGAGGCCAAGCCCCCAGAAAACGGTTCCTCCTACCAGATCATGGCCAACTCCTAGCACCCCCCCACCCCACCACTTAGCTAAAGCAGATACACACACACACACACACACACACACACACACACACACACACGATCAAAAGGACAAAAAGCAACGGTGGTCTATAGAAAGAACGAGGCGAAAGATGGGGTGATGGTAGAAAGGGATTTTGGGGTTAAAGAAAGGTAGTGTGGATCTTTGCTGCTCAGATCCAGCACACTGTTCAGACCCTGGCTGGTCTGCGTAACCCTCACCAACCAAACCCCTCAGCCTGCCACCACCCCCTGGTAAACAATGGTTGGCCTACTACACAAATAGACCCCAGGATGGTCTACTCTATATCCTCCACATCATCAGCTGGCCTACCTGCAGTCCACAGGCTGGGTCCTGTGGCAGAGTCAGACCCCTGTGTCACTATTATGAGTTTAATCATTCTCGCTGCATTTTATCCCTTGCCGAAATATGCAGGGAACTGACAAACTCCAATCTTAGTTTCAAAACGATAATAATTTCTACAATTGTAATTGCTGTTGCCGTGATTCCTCCAGGAGCTCCAGATCTTCTCCCATGTGCTTTTGTTTTTTAATCAGCCACCAGACATTCCACTAACATGTTTGTCATACATGGGACTTGAAGTATGGATGTGCATGAACCCAGCTATGTATAGCCATTGTTATATGGTTGGAATACTACTGTTTACACAACAGTACTGTAGTATTAATATTGCTGAACAGTGACCAGAACATTTTTGTATTATGAAACGAGGCATAAGAGGCAGCATGCAAACTGCTTGGAATCATGGGTAGCAGCAACCCACCCCCCCCTGCTTGTAGAAACCATCCAAAGGCAAATAGACTTGCAAGGTCATGTCAAACTGGCCTCACATGGGCTAGTGTTGCTCCGCATAGAGGTGTATGTCTTTGAAAAAAACTGTGATCCTCTCTGTATTGGAAGAAGAATCAAGGATGATAATATAATGGTGAAAGGAGAGGCATTGTGAAATTCATTAGCTAGCTGTATTCTTGCTCTCTCTCTCTCTCCATACAGCCGTACAACTGGCAATATTCTGTACTACCAATGTATACTGCGCTATAGCCATAATAGCATGAATGTATTTTATTACCATTTCTCACTGCACAGTCAAAAGAGAAATCAAAGGGCTAAAACGTATTGTCCATCAGAGGCTGCTGCTGGGTAGAGATATAGGATGACGTGCTCATTGTAATGGCTGGAATGGATGAATTCATTTAATTTCAACCGTTACAATGAGCCCGTCCTCCTATATATCCACCCACCAGCCACCACTGTTATCCATATACTCAAAGATACAGTACACACTTGGTCACTGTATATATTTTCTCAACAGTTCATGTTATTTCATTACAGAAAATGTACAGTGTGCGTTGCTGTCCACCCTCATGTGTTGACAGTTGTTTTCTGCCAGTCATTTGTGTACTTCATAAGCCTGTCTTTCTCCTCATAGTAGCAGGTCATCGCATATCGTCAGAGATCCTAGTTTGTGTTCATCTGATGTAAATATTTTATTTGATGACATCCTAAATGTGCTTGTCAGAATTTCCCAAAACATAGTACTGAGAGGTATTGCTAGAATGCTAGTTCAAATCTTTTAAAAATAGTGTATTTACATGGTGTTGAAGGTCCGATGCAACTGTTTTTATATCAATATCAAATAATTTCTGCGTAACAATGAAGTAACTTAATAACCAGGTTTACATCCAACCTTTTTATCCGAGTAAAGTACATGTCGGATAAAAAAAAGTAAAAAAATGTAATGACAGGCCTGATTTAAAACCCATTTTCTTCGATAAACTTTTGTCGACAAAACAAAATCTGCTAGACAAGGTGTGATCTTTTTGTCTGTACAATGAAATATGCCGGGATAAAAGTAATGATTTATGCGCAAATATTGATATAATAACCATCATATCGAAGTGAATTTGGAGTCACGCGATGACGTGTGGTCCTCCCACTCTGACATATCAGGAAAGCATGTGGTTTATTAGGTTACAAATTTAAATAAATTATTATGAACTTCACAGGGTGGTGAAAGTGCAAGGTGATGTGCTTAATTCTCCTTTCCAAAAAATATTGAGGGTCTTATTCTGGTGACATTAATAATTAAAGCTTGGCTGGCTTTTGACAAATAAAAAATAGTCTTCCTCTTTTTTGTCAATAATAATAATAATCTCATGTAGGCTATATGTGTGCTCTCTAAGCAAAAATGGCCTCTTAGCAAAGAGCAATTGTTTGCTAGCATTGTTTGCTAGGTCTGGCCTGAGAGGGCAGGGGAAAACTGAGAATTAGCTGTTATTGGCAGAGAGGTTTTGACCTCTTTCTTATTGGTCTATTAACTTATTTACCGCCTGGTGATGTCACCAGGCAGACCAAAACTCCATCCCATCTTTTCGAACAGCTCTTACACGAAGTGGTTATCATCATTTTCACAAGCTCACAGTGTTATTCCAACTTCAGTGTGGAAATATAGAACATATAATAATCACGTTTTTGACTGCACTGGGCCTTTAAGGCACTTTTGTTTATTTTTTTAGATTCACATTTCAATTTCAAGAATTACAAAAACAGATGACCTAGTTATACATGCTTTATATGATCAAACCTAACAGATCTCTACTAAACCTATATTGTTCCTGATTTTTGGAGTGTTGGTAATATGACACAGGTAGAGGGAGCGTTCTCCTTGAATATCCAGCAATATTGTAGTGGCTCCCGAGTGGCGTAGCGGTCTAAGGCACTGCATCTCAGTGCAAGAGGCGTCACTACAGTCCCTGGTTCGAAACTAGGCTGTATCACATCTGGCCGTGATTGGGAGTCCCATAGGGCGGTGTAAAATTGGCCCCAGCATCGTCCGGATTTGGCCGGGGTAGGCAGTCATTGTAAATAAGAATTAGTTCATAACTGACTTTATTTAACATAAATAAAAGTTAAATAAAGAATGTAAATACAAATATTGGTAATTGACAATATGACCAGGAGAAAGAGTAGGATCGTGTGATAATTCACGTGTCTGCAAACCAATTCTAGATTGAATCCATGACAGTTCTACTTTTAGTAAAGGTATATTTACTCAATGTTTCTGAAGAATTATTTACATTGGTGTTGGTTTTTTCTTCTGTTTTGGGGATCTTTCCTTAATACCTGTACAAGGCAGATTGTTATTTTAATTTAAAATGACATTTTTGTTGCAATTATGGAAAACAAAATCTATTTTGTTTAAAAAACAACAACAACAAAAAAACATTTTAAATGTTTAAATGGTTGTAAACAAGTCCTATTTTTCCAGATCGGTCAAAAAAGCCCACCTCCAAATCAGACTGGAACATTATGGACTTTTAATGTTAATAATACAAATAAATTGGACTAGCTGTATATATATATATTTTTTAATGTACATTTACAGTATTTGTTTTTAAATGTAACTTCAAAAATATTGTTTAGAGATGTGCTTGATATCTGGATTATGTGTTTATCTAAGGGCTGTAGTGTTGCTTTCTACTCTCGGTACTGTTTTGTCACAATCATTTGTCTGTATACTTTTTTTGTTGTAATGTCTGGATTTCTTTCCAGTGTTTTTTCACAAACAATGTTATGGAACAAGCGATGCTATGTGTTTATCTTCCTGAATTAGATATTAGTCCGTTGGGCATTTTTTGAATTATTTAAGCCAATGATGTTGAGCTGCAATTGTCTGATACTACTAGGGCCCTCAAACTCAACTTTGGACCTCAAAGCCAGTTCCCCTTTCTTTTCTTTTTTTATTGTTCCCCTCTAATCAGGGACTGATTTTAGAACTGGGACACCAGGTGTGCAATTAATTATCAGGTAGAACAGAACCAGCAGGCGCTGGCCCTCTTAGGGAAGGGGTGTCAAACTCAGTCTATGAAGGGCCTAGTGTCTGCAGGTTGTAGTTTTTTTCCTTTCAGTTAAGCCCTAGACAACCAGGTGAGGGGAGTTATTTACTAATTAGTGACATTAATTCATAAATCGAGTACAAGAGAGGAGCAAAAACTTGCAGACACTCAGCCCTCCAAGGAATGAGTTGGGCACGTGTTGTAGGGTAAATGTTAAATATCCCTGCTGTAGGGCTTGTGACCTAACCAGGGAACAACTGGGTCTCTAAAGCAGGGGTGTCAAACTTCCATAGAGGGCTGAGTGTCTTCTGGTTTTAGTTTTTTCCTTTCAATCTGTCCAATTAAGACCTAGACAACCAGGTGAGGGAAGTTCCTAACTAATCAGTGACTTTAATTCAGCAATCAAGTACAAGGAAGGAGTGAAAACATGCAGACACTCAGCCCTCCATGAAATGAGTTTTGACGCCTGTGCTCCACGACCAATATCTAGTCGTGAGAAAGATATCTTCTCAGTACTCTTTGAAAACCAGTTTCCATGAATCTAACGATTTTAAATAAGGGATTCCATGTAATTAATATATTGGCACCTCAGCTCAACAAACACTGTTTCTGGGCAGAAATATTCTGGCCAGCTTTAGCTGGATGTTCATTTTCACTAGCACCCGTCACCTAAAATGTGTAAACCATGCTTTTTGAGTTTTATATACGCTGTCTGTTCTTTTTGTAAAATCGCAATGTTACAGGCTGAATAATGTGCATTGCTGTGGATATCGCAGCCTGTATTCTCTCTCTCTCTCTCTCGTCTTGAAGGAATACGTTTGCTGCTAGGGGAATGATTCAGTCTCAGCTGTCATAATGACTCACCTTAATGCTTCAACTTTGAATCAATAATAACAATAAAACCTGCAAATATTTACTCTGCTAAATTATACTTCCTGTTTTCCCCCTCCACATTTTACCGGCAAAATCAAAGTGATTAAGTGTATGCTGAAATTCTATTTAAGTTTTTTTTTTTTTTGAAGGTACATTATACCGCCTGTTGACATCTCTAATCACCTGCTTTTTATTTATGTGTTTGAAACAAACCATTAAGAGGCATTTAGAACATATCAGCCACTGACTGAGTCTGTAGAACTTCCAGTGGAATTGTTTCCTCAGGGAAATGTGTATTTGTAAAGAATAGAGAAATAAATGAAGTTAATTACCTAACTGAATTAAAAACAAATCTTGTTGGTAAACATTTTATTACAGTTCTCTAGTATGTTGATTGTGTGTAGATTGTTGTGCTACAAAATCCAATCTCCCAACCCTTAATAAGAAGCTTTTCTTTTTTTTTTTTTGTTGCAGAGATGTAAATTACTTTGCACATTTTTGTACTTGTTATTTATTTGTATTTCTTAACTGAGGATTGTGTTTCTAATTTCTTTTGTTTTCTTTTCAATAAATGTGGTTGTCAAATAAACAGATCTATTTCGACTACTTTATACTGAACTAAAATATAAACGCATGTAAAGTGTTGGTCCCATGTTTCATGAGCTGAAATAAAAAATCCCAGAAGTTTTCCATAAGCACAAAAAGCTTATTTCTCTCATTGTGTTCACAAATTTGTTTACATCCCTGTTAGTGAGCCTTTATCCTTTGCCAAGATAATCCTTGACAGGTGTGGCATATCAAGAAGCTGATTAAACAACTGGATCCTGGACTTCCTGACGGGCCGCCCCCAGGTGGTAAGGGTAGGCAACAACACATCTGCCACGCTGATCCTCAACACTGGTGCTCCTCAGGGGTGCCTGCTTAGTCACCTCCTGTACTCCCTGTTCACCCACGACTCTGTAGCAAAACATGACTTAACACCATCATTAAGTTTGCTGATGACACAACAGTGGTAGGCCTGTTCACCGACAACGATGAGACAGCCTATAGGGAGGAGGTGAGAGACCTGGCAGTGTGGTGCCAGGATAACAACCTCTCCCTCAATGTGAGCAAGACAAAGGAGCTGATCGTTGACTACAGGAAAAGGCGGGCCGAACAGGCCCCCGTTAACATCGACTGGGCTATAGTAGAGCGGGTCTAGAGTTTCAAGTTCCTTGGTGTCCACATCACCAACAAACTAATATGGTTCAAACACACCAAGACAGTCGTGAAGAGTGCACAACAACACCTTTTCCCCATCAGGAGACTGAAAAAATGTGGCATGGGTCCCCAGATCCTCTCAAAGTTCTACAGCTGCACCATCGAGAGCATCCTGACTGGTTGCATCACTGCCTGGTATGGCAACTGCTCAGCATCTGACCGTAAGGCACTACTGAGGGTAGTGCGTACGGCCCAGTACATCACTGGGGCCAAGCTTCCTGCCATTCAGGACTTCTATACTAGGTGGTGTCAGAGGAAAGCCCAAAAAATTGTCAGACTCCAGTCACCTAAGTCATAGACTGTTCTCTCTGCTGCCGCACGGCAAGCGGTACCGGAGCGCCAAGTCTAGGACCAAAAGGCTTCTTAACATCTTCTGCATTTGTTTTTACACTGCTGCTACCCGCTGTCTATTAGCTATGCAGTCACTCACTGGACTCTACTCACACATACTACACACACACACACACACATAGACACTCTCTCCCACTCTTCACATTCGCTGCTGCTACTCAGTGTATTATCTATCCTGATTGCCTAGTCACTTTTACCCCTACCTATGTACATATTATCTCAATTACCTCAACTACCTTGTACCCCTGCACAATTACTCAACTACCGGTACCACCTGTGTTTTTTTTTTACTCTTTCTTGAACTGCATTGTTGGTTAAGGGCTTGTAAGTAAGCATTTCATTCTAAGGTCTACACCTGTTGTATTCGACGCATGTGACATCCGATTTGATTTGATCATTACACAGGTGCACCTTGTGCTGGGAACAAAAGGCCATGCTAAAATGTGTAACAGATGTTTCAAGTTTACGGAGTGTAATTGGCATGCTGACTGCAGGAATGTCCACCAGAGCTGTTGCCAGAGAATGTAATGTTTAATTTCTCTAGCATAAGCCGCCTCCATAGTCGTTTTAGAGAATTTGGCATTATATCCCACCGGCCTCACAACCGCAGACCATGTGTAATCACACCAGCCCAAGGACCTTTACATGATTCCTGGAAGCTGAAAAATGTCCCAGTTCTTCCATGGTCTGCATACTCCCCAGACATGTCACAAATTGAGCAAGTTTGGATTGCTCTGGATCAACGTTAACGACAGTGTTCCAGTTTCTCCCAATATCCAGCAACTTTGCACAGCCATTGAAGACGAGTGGGACAACATTCCACAGGCCACAATCAACAGCCTGATCAACTCTATGCTGTAGTCACACCAGTCTGACTGGTTTTCTGATCCACGCCCCTACTTTCTTTTTAAAGGCATATCTGTATTCCCAGCTGTGAAAGCCATAGATTAGGTCCTAATTCATTTGTCTGTCACTCAGTCAAATCTTTGAAATTGTTGCATTTTGTGTTCATTTTATTTCAGTGTAGAACATATTTCACTAAAGTACTATATGATGAACTTGAGGTGCCTGTCTGTTCAAGCCAAGGTCCCAGATCCCATTGGGCAATTGCTACACATACAGTCGTGGCCAAAAGTTTTGAGAATGACACAAGTATTGGTCTCCACAAAGTTTGCTGCTTCAGTGTTCTTAGATAAGGCCATTCTTGCATAATCAATGCTTGGAGTTTGTCAGAAATTGTGGGTTTTTGTTTGTCCACCCGCCTCTTGAGAATCGACCACAAATTCTCAATGGGATTAAGGTCTGGGGAGTTTCCTGGACATGGACCCAAAATGTCGATGTTTTGTTCCCTGAGCCACTTAGTTATCACTTTTGCCTTATGGCAAGGTGCTCCATCATGCTGGAAAAGGCATTGGTCGTCACCAAACTGTTCTTGGATGGTTGGGAGAAGTTTCTCTCGGAGGATGTGTTGGTACCATTCATTATTCATGGCTGTGTTCTTAGGCAAAATTGTGAGTGAGCCCACTCCCTTGGCTGAGAAGCAACCCCACACATGAATGGTCTGAGGATGCTTTACTGTTGGCATGACACAGGACTGATGGTAGCGCTCACCTTGTCTTCTCCGGACAAGGAGTTTTCCGGATGGCCCAAACGATCGGAAAGGGGATTCATCAGAGAAAATGACTCTACCCCAGTCCTCAGCAGTCCAATCCCTGTACCTTTTGCAGAATATCAGTCTGTCCCTGATGTTTTTCCTGGAGAGAAGTGGCTTCTTTGCTGCCCTTCTTGACACCAGGCCATCCTCCAAAAGTCTTCGCCTCACTGTGCGTGCAGATGCACTCACAGCTGCCTGCTGCCATTCCTGAGCAAGTTCTGCTCTGCTGGTGCCCCGATCCCGCAGATGAATCAACTTTAGGAGACGGTCCTGGCACTTGCTGGACTTTCTTGGGCGCCCTGACGCCTTCTTCACAACAATTGAACCTCTCTCCTTGAAGTTCTTGATGATCCGATAAATGGTTGATTTGGGTGCAATCTTACTAGCAGCAATATCCTTGCCTGTGAAGCCCTTTTTGTGTAAAGCAATGTTGACGGCACGTGTTTCCTTACAGGTAACCATGGTTGACAGAGGAAGAACAATAATTAAACATAAACAATAACCCTCCTTTTAAAGCTTCCAGTCTGTTATTCTGACTCAATCAGCATGACAGAGTGATCTCCAGCCTTGTCCTCATCAACACACTCACCTGTGTTAACGAGACAATCACTGACATGATGGCAGCTGGTCCTTTTGTGGCAGGGCTGAAATGCAGTGGATATGTTTTTGGGGGATTAAGTTCATTTTCATGGCAAAGAGGGACTTTGCAATTAATTGCAATTCATCTGATCACTGTTCATGACATTCTGGAGTATATGCAAATTGCCATCATCAACACTGAGGCAGCAAACTTTGTGGAGACCAATACTTGTGTCATTCTCAACTTTTGACCATGACTGTACAAACAGAACAGTGGGGGTGGAGGAACCTCTATTCATCATAGCAAGTTGCACACTTATAATGTTGGCACCCAGAACCATATCTCGCATTGATTTAACATTAATACCATAATCATGCTTGTTTTATCAATGGACATTTTCATAAATTCCATAGTGCTATATTGTCTGATTTAGTCATTAAAAGTTAATAATTTAACACATCAGGAGCTAAAAATATTAAGATGTTATCAATATTTTTCATAGCCTAGTTGCTGAGAAAAGTAGGCTACATTATGTATTCAAAATCCTGGAAAATAGCAAATTCCATAGAAACAGAGCCGACATTCAATCGGCATCATCGAAGTTCAGCTTTACAGCGTGACTGAAATTTAAAGGCAATGTTCCCCCTTTAGTGGAGACTGCATCACCTGTAAAAAAAAAAAAAAAAAAAAAGGTAACCTTTATTTAACTAGGCAAGTCAATTAAGAACAAATTCTTATTTATAATGACGGCCTACACCGGCCAAACTTGGACGACGCTGGGCACATTGCCCTATGGGACTCCCAATCACAGCCGGTTGTGATACAGTCTGGATTCAAACCAGGTTTTCTGTAGTGACGCCTCTAGCACTGAGATGCAGTGTCTTAGACCACTGCACCACTTGGATGCTGCATATGTTGGCTTAATTGGAAATTACCTTTACATTTCTATCGCAGAATCTGTAACGCTTCAAATTCAGGCCGGTGTTCAATCCAATCACCCTTTGTTGACAAAGTTAATTTCTGATTGAGCAGACATATGCAGCCTTTACCATGAATGCAGACTCCGTGCGTAAATGCGGGAACATTGCCTTTTTAAAAAGGTGCATTTTGCAGACAACGTGATTGGGTAATTTTAGGCCAGGATTCCATCAGATCAGCTGTGACCCACATTATCTGACAAACAGATAATGGAAAGACTGCAGTTTTTTTTGTGCATCCATCCGTGAGTAACTCTGGTCCGTAATCACTCATTCACTCAGGACTTATTTATTCATTCAGGTCTGTATATACTTACTCATGTACAGTTGTTATATCATATCACGTGCAATATTGCAAGTAATTCTTGGACTTAACTTATGTAGTCATTCACTCAGGAATGCATTTTAGTATCCTGTCAGTTGTTTATTTTTTTTCATTGCTTTTAGTATATCGAATGTGTAATACGTGCAGTTATCTGTAATTAAACCCTGCGCACTAAGGACTGTATTTTAAGGGAACTACTATTATTACCCCAAATTATATCATACACACATTTAGCTATTTAAGTATCTCTTCCTGTCATTTACCTGTACAGTTCATGTAACCATGCTAAATTTTCACTTACCTGTTCATTTAACCAGTATGTCTATTAAGTAAACTATTATTACCCTCACTCATATCATACGCATTTTTTAGCTATTGAAGTATTTCTCTGCCATCGACCTGTATAGTATAGTTAATGTATAGTGTACATATTCAGCCAACCACCCATACTATGCAATGTCTTTTTATAGCTTTTTTAGCACTCCAGACGTCTTGTATTTCTATACTTTTTCATACTGCTGCCCTATGTTTTGTTGTAGCTGCTTGACAAAAATTTCCCCCCGGGGATCAATAAAGTACCTATCTATCTATCTTCATTCTGAACTTCTAACGCAGGTGGGATTAGGATGAGTGTGGTTTCATGAGTGACAATGACCACAAGAGCAGCTTCTCACCGATTTGACAGCTCTAAAGCAAAGATGGTGGATAAATGAAGGTCTGTGTAAGTGGGCGTTCCCTCTCTTGAGTCAGCACGCTTTCTAGTGTGAGACCAATGGCACTGATCTATTGTCCCCTCCCCACCCGCCCTGCCCAGAAAAAATAAGCCAGTGAGATGTCTCGCTTCTGGGGCAAGATGTAACTAGCGAACTTGCGACATTGTATCAACTAGCCTATTCCAGGCCTTCAGAGTTTCTTGTACCAGTGAGCTTGGGACAGACAGTTGTTTTTTTAATGAAGTTTCCACTGGATATATGGAATCATCAGATCATTACATTTTGCTCTTTCACACAGAGGCTTGGTGATTACGGAGGCCGGGAATGTTGAGAATTTTTCAAATACTGAGGAACTATCATTCCAATGGATGTTAAAAAAACAGACTTAATTGAATTGTGTAAGGCAAAGAAAAAAAATGACAAGCTCAGCTTATTAGTAGTGTACGTGGTGAACTAAGACGTTCAGAAACAGACATTATCCAATTGGTCACTTTTCTACAAATGCATGCATTCCGGAGAGAGAGGCACCAAATCTTCGCCACACACCCCTCTCCTTCTTAATGCAACATTTTAAAATTATACTCAAGAAGCATGATCTTCACACATTTTAGATGCTTTTCACTGACGGAAGCAATTCAATCAGATAGACCTATTGCCACACGCACTACCCAAATTGCGGGCTTCCCAAACACACTTGTGATTTGAAACAATCCACACCCATTTTTTCTCCCCAATTTCGTGGTAACCAATTGGTAGTTAGTCTTGTTCCAGCACTAAAACTCCCATACGGACTCGGGAGAGGCGAAGGTCGAGAGCCGTGCGTCCTCCGAAACACGACCACGCCAAGCCGCTTCTTGACACAATGCACGCTTAACCCGGAAGTCAGCTGCACCAATGTGTCGAAGGAAACACCATACACCTGGCGACCGTGTCAGTGTGCATGTGCCTGGCCCACCACAGGAGTCGCTAGAGCGCGATGGGACAAGGAATTACCAGCCGGCCAAACCCTCCCCTAACCCGGACAACGTTGTGCGTTGCCTCATGGGTCTCCCGTTTTTTTTAAAAAGAAGCTAATGAACCTCTGTGGCCAAGTCATGCTCCCTAAGGAAGTATTTTTTATGATTTTATTTAGACGAGTAATTATATAATTTTAGCAAAACATCCATTTACTTTAGGGCAATCCAGCATCATAACAGTGCACTGAGCACCCACCAACTTGTCTTTACAATTTGCAAGCGGCTGAATCTGTATATCTGTATATAATGATGCTCAGGTCTTCGCCCTAACAATGGGAGTCTTTGTCCCAAAGGCAGGTGACAAGCTTAGGTCTGCATGTTATTCCCATAGAAATGCATAGCGCTTATTCTGGACAGATTTTGACGAGAGTGAGCTCTCTCTCTTCGCCTCTTCCTCTCTGTTGAAACTACATATCACAGGAGAAAGCATTCGAGCGACCGAAACAGCGCCACTCTTTATGTAGCCCATGTATCTGATGCTGTCTGGCCAGAAATAGTATGGTCCAGGCAGCATCACATCGATCTACACATACTGAGACGGGGGGGTGCTGTTTCCCTCGCTCTGATGTTTTAACTGAGATTGATGTGTATTTCTGTCGGCGCACATCTCGGTCAAATAAATGATTAATATTTTATTTGGATGGAAAGGAGGTACAGTAGGACAGGCCAGGCCCCCTAAGTCCCGCCCATAACGCCGGCCCTGGCACCACCTCCCCGGGGCCAATAAATAGACTATAGTGCCGACCTGACATTGAAAAAATGAGGGAGTGGGGTGTCTCGCTTTCTTTACCGTCTCTGACGCAGTTACACCACCGACACCGCCTAAAGAAATGCAATGAAAAGCTATTTGTTTGTTGGCTAACACGGTTACCACTAATCTGATTGAATCCTTGCCTTAATACATCAAATCTAAGCTCTGTCTAAGCCAGGGGAGGGGGAATTTTTTAAGAAGGTCATACCAAGGATAATTTTGCTATTTCATTTAGAATTTTAAGACCCCTTGAAGTATCAACAAAATATATAAATACATTTATTTGATGAACATTTTCATTTGGCCTTACTGCTATTAGCCCATACCAATTCATTGAATAACAGATTCACTACATGAAACAGAGTCCCCCCCCCTCAAAAAAAAAAATCTAAAGAGTTTGTTCTGAAGTGTCTGTCCTATATCTGAGAGATATAAGAAAGATCACAAATCAGTGTGTGTATGTGTGTGTATATATATATATATATATATATATATATTTATTATAGTTTTAAGTATTTAACCCCTTTAGTTTTGGCACTAAACAGTCTTCATATATACTTCCATTCATTATTTAAACTTGTACCCGGGGACCTTCAGACAGGTCTTGTGAGGCCTGTGGGTGTCCTAGAGCAAAATGTGTTTGTGAGGGTCTCACCTTTCCACAGAGGGGTCATATTAGCGTGTACCCCAAACAGTTTGGACGCTACAGACGATTTTGTGAGAAGACCAATTTTTGGGACGTCTCATGGTCTAGCCATGTCACCTTTCACCGCAGGTGCGGAATTACCACATAGGTGGATGCGGGGAATTGAGACGCATCCAAAACAGCTTAAACTGACACATTTTTATGGGGACTTTTTTACTATACTAATTAGACTTTAGGAGGTTACAGACTTTAGTAGCTAATTAGACTTTAGTAGACTACATTTGAGAATTCCATTGATCATTTGGTGTCATTGGTGTTCAAAAATAAATTAAATAAAAAATAATCCAGAAAAATGAAGTGAATTATTTTCCAAAATGCCATGCCCAAATTTCACCACAATTCAAGAATGACCCAGGTACACAGACAGGAATTTGCTACTTGTTTTGGTAAACAGCTGAGGGAGGGTGCTGGAGAGACCTAACCACTCTCAAATTCATAGACCGAGGCTAGAATGTTCCTGGCTAGTATCAAATACAATATTAAATAAATACATCATTTGAGGTCACATTAGCGGAGATGGGGCACTGACAGGCTGTAAGGTATGGTCTGTGGTGCAGTGGAGGTGGACCGTTGGCACCTGGCGGTAACCCAATCATCTGTCCCAACACGGGGGGGCCAAGCCATCCAGGATTTCCCTGTACTGCTGTGTGACGGCCTGGGAGAGCAGGCTGGGTAGTGCCTGTAGACTGACTAGGATGGAGCCCAGTTTGTCATCCAGACTACCAATCCTCTTATCCAGCTCCTTGCTGCGCCGCTGCAGGTCAGACACCAGGTCGTACATCATGTTCTGAGTCTGTGGAGCAAAAACGGTGAGTCAAACGTTTTAAACGATCAGTGTTTTAAAAGAAAATCTATCGAGTAGAGATCATGAAGGTGCTTAGTCACCTTGGCTAGATCCACAAGTGTATTAGCCTGGTCAATGAGTTTCCTCTGTTCCATTTTGACTCTGCGCAATCTAGGGGAAGGTGATGTGGGAGAGTTATGGAGGGAAAAGGTGAGGGTTAACTTAGGCAGCATAACATACACAAATTAACTAATCTTTATTTAACAACGGTTTGAAAAGGCACACTACTTACTGGTGAATGGCTTGCAGGAATTTCCGCTGATGTTTGCGTACCCTGGTGTGATCGATCTTCTTGACTAATCTGCTGTATTTGTAGATTAGCCATGTCTCCCTGAGTACATTGGCAGCTATGTTTTTCACCTGTGGGAAACAGAGACATGACAGACTGGCTGACATGGCAGGCTGTCGCAGTGGAATTCCCTAGCAGTAGAGTCTGTCTTGCCCATAGAGATAGATAGATAGACTCTAATGCCCAAAAGCCTGTTAGTCCTGTGGCAGTAAATCGCCAACCATGGCTTTATACCTGTTCAAACAACACACTCCAGATGGCAATGTGCACCCTTTCAGTTTGTTTGCCAACTCATAGAAGTAGTAGAAGAAGAAAATGGCCTACTTCAAAAGCCTTCTACTAATTGGATAGTAATGAAGAGGAACAGGATTATGTCCACAAATTGAATTGAATAATTTATTATTATATATTTACTGTATATGTCACCAGGCAGGCCAAAACTCCATCCCACCACCACAGACTGAAATTTCAGGTGTTCTTTTCAAACAGCTCTTACACTAAAAGGGCATTATCATACTTTTCACAATTTCACAGTATTATTCAAACCACATAGTGTGAATATATATATATATACACATACAGTGGGGAGAACAAGTATTTGATACACTGCCGATTTTGCAGGTTTTCTTACTTACAAAGTATGTAGAGGTCTGTAATTTTATCATAGGTACACTTCAACTGTGAGAGACGGAATCAAAAAATCCAGAAAATCACATTGTATGATTTTAAAATAATTCATTTGCATTTTATTGCATGACATAAGTATTTGATCACCTACCAACCAGTAAGAATTCCAGCTCTCACAGACCTGTTAGTTTTTCTTTAAGAAGCCCTCCTGTTCTCCACTCATTACCTGTATTAACTGCACCTGTTTGAACTCGTTACCTGTATAAAAGACACCTGTCCACACACTCAATCAAACAGACTCCAACCTCTCCACAATGGCCAAGACCAGAGAGCTGTGTAAGGACATCAGGGATAAAATTGTAGACCTGCACAAGGCTGGGATGGGCTACAGGACAATAGGCAAGCAGCTTGGTGAGAATGCAATGACTGTTGGCGCAATTATTAGAAAATGGAAGAAGTTCAAGATGACGGTCAATCTCACTCGGTCTGGGGCACCATGCAAGATCTCTCCTCGTGGGGCATCAATGATCATGAGGAAGGTGAGGGATCAGCCCAGAACTACACGGCAGGACCTGGTCAATGACCTGAAGAGAGCTGGGACCACAGTCTCAAAGAAAACCATTAGTAACACACTACGCCGTCATGGATTAAAATCCTGCAGCGCACGCAAGGTTCCCCTGCTCAAGCCAGCGCATGTCCAGGCCCGTCTGCAGTTTGCCAATGACCATCTGGATGATCCAGAGGAGGAATGGGAGAAGGTCATGTGGTCTGATGAGACAAAAATAGAGCTTTTTGGTCTAAACTCCACTCGCCGTGTTTGGAGGAAGAAGAAGGATGAGTACAACCCCAAGAACACCATCCCAACCGTGAAGCATGGAGGTGGAAACATCATTCTTCAGGGATGCTTTTCTGCAAAGGGGACAGGACGACTGCACCGTATTGAGGGGAGGATGGATGGGGCCATGTATCACGAGATCTTGGCCAACAACCTCCTTCCCTCAGTAAGAGCATTGAAGATGGGTCGTGGCTGGGTCTTCCAGCATGACAACGACCCGAAACACACAGCCAGGGCAACTAAGGAGTGGCTCCGTAAGAAGCATCTCAAGGTCCTGGAGTGGCCTAGCCAGTCTCCAGACCTGAACCCAATAGAAAATCTTTGGAGGGAGTTGAAAGTCCGTATTGCCCAGCGACAGCCCCGAAACCTGAAGGATCTGGAGAAGGTCTGTATGGAGGAGTGGGCCAAAATCCCTGCTGCAGTGTTTGCAAACCTGGTCAAGAACTACAGGAAACGTATGATCTCTGTAATTGCAAACAAAGGTTTCTGTACCAAATATTAAGTTCTGCTTTTCTGATGTATCAAATATTTATGTCATGCAATAAAATGCAAATTAATTACTTAAAAATCATACAATGTGATTTTCTGGATTTTTGTTTTAGATTCCGTCACTCACAGTTGAAGAGTACCTATGATAAAAATTACACACTTCTACATGCTTTGTAAGTGGGAAAACCTGCAAAAATCTGCAGTGTATCAAATACTTGTTCTCCCCACTGTATATATATATATATATAAATAAAACACAGGAAAATCACATTGACTGCACTGGGCCTTTACACTTGCCCTTAGAACTGAAAATGAACATTAGACAAATACATATTTTCAACAACATTTTGTTTATTGGGTTGCTGATTGGGGGCATTATCTTTTGTCTATTTATCTATTTATTTAAAAAATATTACCCGTGTATCAGGTACAGGTAGTAAATCCACAGGTCCGTCTCCCGAGTGGCGCAGCGGTATAAGGCACTGCATCGCAGTGTTGCAGCGTCACTACAGCCTGGGGTTCGATTCCAGGCTGTGTCACAACCGGCTGTGACCGGGAGTCCCATAGGGCGACGTACAATTGGCCCAGCATCATCCTGGTTATGGGAGGGTTTGACCGGGGGGGCTTTACTTGGCTCATCGCGCTCTAGCAACTCCTTGTGGCGGGCCTGGCGCCTGCAAGCTGACTTCGGTCGTCAGTTGAACAGTATTTCCTCTGATACATTGGTGGGGCTGGCTTCCGGGTTAAGCGAGCGGGTGTTAAGAAGCGTGGCTTGGCGGGTCATGTTTCAGAGGACGCATGACTCTCCCGAGCCCGTTGGGGAGTTGCAGCGATGAGACAAGATCGCAGTTGGATATCACGAAATTGGGGAGAAAAGGGGGTAAAATAAATTTTAAAAATCCACGGGTTCAGGTGACCTCCAATGTCCACTTACTTGTTTGTAGAGCTGAGAGTCCATCATGAAGTTGTGAACGTGCTTCTCAGCTCTGGTCAACTCTGACTTCCTGGCAACTACAGCAACCACCAGGGCAGTGCAGCCAGCCCCCTGGGGAGAAAAGACACATTAAGTAATACTTTCAAGAGTCGTTATATATGACTTATTTTATATTATAAAATGGGTGGTTATTGGCTGGCAGCCATGGTGTATCAGACCGTTTACTACGGGTATGACAAAACATTTATTTTTAAATTTCTCTTGGGAATACTTTGGAACAGATTTCCAAAATGAAAGTCACTTGGAGCTACTTTGATGGTGATTTTAGTCTTTTGTCCAACAATAAAAAATGTTATAAAAAAAAAAACAGCCTTAGTGCTACCTCATCCTTAATGTCAAATATCTCTTTTGACACTTGGATGGGGAATGTGTTGGAACCATACCATGATTCCAGTCAGTAGACACACACCCTTTCCACAGTAAGTGTGAGGGACCATGTCTCCATAACCAATGGAGAGAAAGGTGACAGAGATGAGCCACATGGCCCCAAGGAAGTTACTGGTCACTTCCTGTGTGTCATGATATCTGGAGGAACAAGAAACATACCTGTTATAATAAACACATGTATCTAACCACTGGGCAAAAACTGGTCGAATCGATGTTGTTTCCATGTCATTTTCCCCCCAACAATCTATGTGATGACATAGAATCACTGTGGAAAACTGATTGGATTTGCAAAAAGTCACTGACGTAAGGGAATTTTGTATTTTTTCCAACCAACTTTAACCGAAATCCAATGACGGAGATTTTTTTAGTTGATTTCACATTGAATTCCTGGTTAATTTTTAACTCAACCAAATGTCAATCAAAACTAGATGTTGAATTGACATCTGTGCTCAGTGGGTTTTTCCTACAGTATATTAACATCTTATATAATTAAACATGAATAAATGTATGAACTATATCATACAGAGGTAAAGTAGAGCCATAATCAAGACTTGAGAGGCCGTAATCTCAAATAAGAATCTTCTTCAGTGTGAAATGTACTGGATACGAGTGTTGCAGTGCTGGTGGAACGGCCTACTGTGTTGGGGGTGGGGCCTGTACCTCTCACAGACGCGCACTGTCCAGGACGCGATGATCCAACAGGAGACACTGAAGACCAGCAGCACGGTGCCGGGGCAGATGGTCATGAGAGTCTTCATGACGAAGCGCGTGTTGAAGTTGATCTTGTTGAGTGCGCCGATGCTGCGCGACGAGGCGTCTGTGAAGAGCTTGCTGTGCAGCAGCATGACGCGACCAATCAGATAGAGCCTGAGGAACATGGGGATGGAGAGGACGATGTCCACATCGGCATCGGTTACTGAGGGCGTGTAGGTGAAAGACAGCCGGGCCGTCCAGGTGAAGACGTACTGGCCTGGTATTGGGTGGATGGCACAGACCAGCAGCTCCAGCAGAACCAGGAAGATCCGCTCATAGGTCATGGCAATCCTCCAGTCATCAGCTGCATTGTCCACCATGAAGAGCTGTGTGTGTAGGTGTAAGGAGTGTAGAGCGAACAAGGGGATTTAGTCAATGAGGAAATAAGAGCAAGGGGGAAAACTATAGTATTATTGTAAAGATGGGGATTGTGGCATATCACCTGTACTTCCCGTGCATGGTACATCACGATTAGTCCAAGCAATATAGCAGTTGAAAGACTGATAAGGCATTTCATAGAAAATGAGTATGAGGATTCCTGCAAAGACGACAGACAATTAAGATTTTGAATCAGTTTTGTCTTACCAATGCTAGCTTACATTATTTGAGGTCAATCCACTGCAATAGAGACATTTCTTACCTTTGTGTAAACCCCCCATGACAGTTCCATCTCCATCATCATGATGACGATCCCAAGCATTCCAAAGATCAACGCATAGTCGCTCAACTGTTTGCGCTTTCCAAAGAGTGACCTACGCTGGCTCAATCTATAGCCAATGTCCTTTGACCTCTTCTGTGGCGTGTCTCTTGCTCCTTCACCGTTGGCCTTACTGTTGTTCTCGCTGAAGCCTTTCGAGAACACCTCCTCCAAGACGGACCTTTGGAGTGTTTGGAGGGGCTCTTGTCTCTCTGAGTCCAGCTCAAGGTTTGGTGGCGAAGCTCCAAGTCTGCTCAGGGGTCTCCCAACATCCCCACTGTATTTAGCGCTGGTCACAACTGTGTCGAGGAGGAGTGGGCTACTGCTCTTGGATAGGGAAGGCATCGATCCAACATGGACAACCTTTTTGGTATGAGGATGTACCTGCTGCTCTCTATGTCGTTGCCTTTTTCCCACTAGATTATGGTTCTCCAGCCACCGATGGCTACTGGAAGAGGAGTGAACACTGCTATTGCCGCTAGAAGCCGCGGACAAATTCCTCACTCGTGGGCTGCTGCTGCTGGATGAGTAGAGAGAAAACTGATGGCATTTTAAGGTGCTAAAATGGTCACAACAATGCTGCCATTCAGGCTCTTGATGTAGATGCTGGTGTTGTTGGCTCCCACAAATCAAGGAAGGTTTTTGACTCCCACTATGTACTCCACCCTCATTGGCACAGCAGCTAGGTAAACCATTCTTTAACATCCATTGGTGTTGCGTTTCTATGGGAGGTTGAGACAAAACCAAGAGCTGCCTAACTTCACTTGACTCATTGCCATTCATAGGTATATTGAGCGAAGGTTCTGGTTTTTCAGTAGTCGAGACTGGTGGTAGGTTATACTCTTTAAGCTCAAAATGATTATGGGTCTGCTGCCATTGACTATACTCCTTCAGCCAGTCTTCTTCTCTGCATTGGGATGTGAAATTGTCCTGCTGGTGATCGACGGCCTCTGTTGAGGGATCCTCTGGATTTGTTTTCTGCCTGAAAAACTGGGATGACGATGAGACCATGGTGTTTTGAGGATTGGAGTGAGTATACTGCAGAGAAGGAGGAGTTCCCTTCTTGGAAAATGTGGAGAGGCAGTCCTTCAAGAAGCCCTGCTTTGATCGTGGCTGGAAACCCGCTACCCCTGAACCCTGTTTTGTACTAGGAGAATAGCAAACTTGATTGCTCAGTTGTGAAAGTGTAGTGCAACGTGTTTTTAATAGTGGAGATTTCCTTGGTGGAGCGACTCCCTTCGGTGTAGCCAGTGGCAGAGAAGTAGAAGGGGACATGCTGTTAGTGCTCTGCTCTGGTATTGACGTTTGGTGCTGAAGGGCAGTTCCAGAGTAGTGATACTGGATGACCTCAGGGGCTTTGTCTGATAGGGACTGCCCTCTTGAGTTGCAGTGATCGGGGTCTCGGTCATTGCAAGTGTCTCCTGTTGAATCAAGCTGACGCGTTGCATTGATGGGTTTGACTAGAACCAGCCTCATAATGTATGATGACGATAATGCTTTATTTCATGTGTACTATAGCAGCTAAATTCAAGAAAATCTCAAAGTGAGTTGAGGCAAGAATGGAAGTAGAACGGTCCAAGCGGTGGAGGGAGCATCTTGGTTACAGCGAGGGAGGTCGGTGGTCAAATCAGTCAGTCAAAGACAGGTCCAGAGCCTTTAGCACACCTCATTCTCCCTGATGTACTCAGCCTCTCCTTATGGACTCCGTAGGTAGCTGGCTAACTACTCCTCTACACCACCAATGTGTAGCACCCAGTTGGGTGATGCCCCAGATCCGCTGGAAGCTTAACTTAATGGCTCCTGTACATTTTGAACAATTGATTCATATTTAGTTGTTTTTAAGTGTCTTTTTCGTCAACTTTTAGTGGTGCTGGAAAGTCAGTTGGGAAACTCTTCTCGCTTTTAACACTGTTTACATTGATGAACTGCAAAGAGTTTGCTAGGAAGGAATCCAGATTCAAATAAAAAATGTTTCCCAAAGCAACCACTTGGTGTAACCATGTGCAATTGCCAATGCATGGTGTATTACAGTAATCCAGCTAAAAGAGTGTTGCGTTAACACAAGAATAATCTGCAAGAAAGCAGAGAAAACATGAACGAATACGATACAAAGACATTGACTCAACTCGCTCATAAAGGTGCAAAGTGTCATATCTGATAAAATACGTAATTTTCTAAGGCTTTTTAAGTTAACTAAAAGCAGTGTGCCCTACCGTTTAGTGTAAAAGCTAACAAAGATCTAAAGCAAACATAGGACTATAACAGAGACATTTTCTTTTGTGAGACTGAAGAGCCCCTGTCAAAAACAGATGAGCCCTACTGATGTAAATCCTCCTCGAACAGGGATATCACCATTGCTATTGAATGGATGTAGGGTGGCTTGAAAAAAAAACTTCCGCATCAATGTTGAATAAACTATTTACACATTTTTGCATTGCTTTTTGTTTTTGTTTGTACTCTAAATCTTTGTCGTTATATAGCTGTGCGTATTTGCCAACTGTGCTAAAACATCCACAGTACTATTTATTTAAGAAAATTATTAGAATCAATATCACACATTATTCATGATTCATAATTTCCATCTCCTGATTTAGTGAGTTTTCCGTTCATTTAACAACTGTGTCCTACTGCACCACAAATACTTGCCCTCCACATATAACTGATAAACTATGAAAGCATTTCAGGACAAGAAACCTAGTCTCATTTATCAACAAACTACACAATTTCTAAGAAACTCCACAAGGAACTGGTTAAATGCATTTAAAGCTTTTGTCTTTAAACTAAACCGTTATCGACCCTTTCTTTGCTTGCTCAGAAAATGTACCCAATTGTGTGACCCTTAAGGAAAAGAAAAACTCTTGCATGTATTATTGTCATTTTCTATCGATCCAAAGCATGAGAGAGAACTGACCAGACCAGTAGTCATGTCCCATAGCCTGGAGACTCTTACCTTTTTCCTTCAGATACATTTCTCTCTCTATCCTTGTAGAAATCCAGACAACTTGGAGGTGATCTTGGCCAGTGCTGGGGAAGGGCAGTGCTCGAAAGGCTTCTGAAGTGGGAGCCAGACAACAAACAGGCTCTTCTTACACAGGCTCTTCCAACACTTGAGATAGGGCTGCTTTCCTTTTGAAAGTGATCATTAGGATTCAAACTGAAGAAAAGGCAGCTGCTGGGCTTATTAATGGCTTGGCATGCAAATAGAATTGGGGACAAAGCAACAGGGTACAGAAAAGGGTGTGACATCGGATCTAAGCAATATGGACCACACCACAGATCACACATACACGGACTCAAAGCAGGCCCATAAATAGCTAAAAGAACTGTTGGTTCTTCAAAGCAGAATTGTCAATTAGCGGTCAGAGAAACTTGTCATTGATGCTTCGTAGTTCAAAGGCCTACACAGAGCCTCTTATCTCCTCTGTCAAGGACAGACCATACAAAGCCTTTTTCTTATTAATCTTTAATCGATTCTATCTCCTTCTCAAAACGCATTGTGAAAAAAGGACTCGGAGTTAGGACCTTGGATTTTCTTCTCCAATACGCTTGAGAAAGAGGTGAGACGATAGGATGCGAGGAATCGCAGAGACAAATTGAGATGGGGCCAAAGTGTCTTATCTGCACATGAATGAGACCACCAGAACATCATAATAAATCTAAGATCTGTGACACACTAGACTTAATTTGTTATATATCCTCCAGACACGCAGTTTAACATAAATTATTTAATCATAAACAGGGGATGTTTGTACTAATAATCCAAGCTATCTGCTCCAATCCAGTGACCTAATTTAAGGTTAGGTTGGGCCACATCCATTTTATTTTTAGGGAAAAGGTTCCCTTACCCAGCTCTCTCTATCTGGCACTGTTTTATATAAGACTAGCCTATATACAGCTATTACTTCCTTATGTGTCTACCCTATATACATCTGTCATAAACAAAAGCTCTTGCATCAGACTGATGTCCAAAAGTGACATTGGTTTTTGCAATAGCAAGTCATCATAAAACATCTGATCCATACTGAACTAAAATATCAACGCAACATGTAAAGTGTAGGTCCCATGTTTAATGAGTTGAAATAAAAGATTAAAGAAATGATCCATACGCACAAACATTTCTCTCACATTTTTTACACAAATTTGTTTACATCCATGTTAGTGTGCATTTCTCCTTTGCCAAGATAATCCATCCACAGGTGTGACATATCTAGAACCTGATTAAACAGCATGATCATTACACAGGTGCACCTCGTGTGGGGGACAATAAAAGGCCACTCTACAATGTGCAGTTTTGTTTTCACCTGCGGGATCGTCAGACCAGCCACCCGGACAGCTGATGAAACTGAGGAGTATTTCTGTCTGTAATAAAGCCCTTTTGTGGGGCTTTATTTTGCTTTACCTTGTCAAATCTAAATGAAACAAGCTGAAGTCCCAAGGTGATTCCTTGCATCATAGGTCCTTCCTAGGGAGTGAGTGCAGCTTTTCCAGCAACGTATTCATAATGGAGGAATAATTTATAGGTTGGAGGCATCTTCCATTGTAAAGTCCAATGTGCATAGGTAGACTGCTGCTGGAGTTGGTTCACTTGGTGTTGTAGTTAGCAAAGCGTTGGTTCAGGGGGTTTTCTGGCGACTTCATCCACTCCTTTTTCAGTTGCTGCTTGAGCTGCGACAGCCGCATGTTGGGGTTCTCTTTTTTAAGGAGGGGCATGTTAAGCTCCTCGTACGCGGCGAACGCTGCCTTCACCCTGCGCTCGGGGTGGCGGTCGAGCTCTTCAGCAGTGCTGGGAAAGAAACAAACAAGAGGAGAGGGCTGAACCTTGGCTATCTTGACTTCTCTCACTTTAGATACTCTATGGAACCCTGTACTTGTTATACCCGTCATGCCTGCTTCATCTTTTATATAGCCTGGAGTATGGAAAGTAACTTAGGTTATATGTCTACACTGTAGGTCACACCAAACTCACTTTATGTTGATAACGTATGGGACACCGATGGAAAGGCTCCCCCGGTTCTCTACTGTAATCTCAATAGTGCTTTTGTAGGGGGTAACAGAGGTTATGCCTCTACAGTATTCTCTACCTGAGCACAGCAATGGCATCTTCTATGGATCTAGCCTCCACTGCACCTTCCTCAGGGATGATGCGATTCACATTCTCCTCCAGGGTCGACTCCAGGTGACTCATCTCTGTGGAGAGGGAGAACATAAGAATACAACAGAACCCGGAGAGGAAAGAGAGCCTGGTTAATGTTTCAAGGAATAATGGTGAGGTCATTGCCTTTCTCTTTGGTTGGCTCCTGCTGTTGTAGCTGCTGCTCGACACGCAGCGTCTCCTCAATCTGGGCCCGGGTCACTTTGCCCGCCGCCACAGCAGCAGCCTCCTTGGCTTTGCCTTTAATGTTTGTAGCCTCCTCATCCAAGAGCCGCTGGTTCTCCTTCTTTCTCTCCAGGGCCTCCAGGCGCTTCTTCTCCTTGTCGTCCTACAGGTTCAGAGAGGAGACATTTAAAGTCAAGTCTAAATGATCAGACCCACTTCAATATATCAGGGAATTACTTAGTAGATTTGTCTGGTCTGTAACAAACATAGCCAGACATTGGCTTGTGATATAACCCAATTTAATAGTGCTGCAGACTATGTTTGACCCAGTGTGGGAATAGGTCTCACCTTCCTCTGTTCTTTCTTCAGGACATGTTTATCGTTCTCCTGCCATAAAGCATCCTCCAGCTCCTTCTTCTTGCGGGTGTCTTCCACTGCTTTGGCCTCTGCCTTGCGGGCCTTGGCAGTGATCGCCTTGGAGTTCTCGCCCTGGAACTTCTTCGGCATTCCTAAGACTAGGCCTACTCTTCAACTGACACAATCAAAGTATTATTTAGACATTCTATCATAAACCAAACCAGGTGTCAAGCTTACTTACCGAGTCACCAACTAATTGAGCCATGGCCCAAAGATAACATTGGCCACTGCCAGATTTCTGGTTAGGCTGTTTTCATGTTATCCAGAGCGTTGGTGACTAACTGTGCTGCTGGCAACAATTTAATTATGCTTTTTTGCCGACGTTTACTGACACCGGCCATATTCAACGGATGTTGAGCGTTTGTAAATTCATCAGTTACTCTGCGCTCTGGCACACTCAGACGAGAGTGCTCTGAAATCGTAGCAAATATATGTCCATTGAGAATTCTCTACAACTATACCACTTAGCTAAGAAATAATGACGTGAATAAACATGTCAATAAACGTTTAGTAGTTAGTTAGATAGCATATAGTTAATATACTGGCAAGTTCGATGTATTAACTTATTTGAAAAGTCATTACATTACTCAACATTTGTCATATTTAGTTAAAGCAATGAATTTGTATTCGCTCTCGTCGGACTTCGTATTTTGGCGTCAAGGAACTTTTGGCATACTAACTATACTATGACCAATAAGCATACTACAGTCGTGGCCAAAAGTTTTGAGAATGACACAAGTATTCGTCTCCACAAAGTTTGCTGCCTCAGTGTTGATGATGGCAATTTGCATATACTCCAGAATGTCATGAAGAGTGATCAGATGAATTGCAATTAATTGCAAAGTCCCTCTTTGCCATGAAAATGAACTTAATCCCCAAAAAACATTTCCACTGCATTTCAGCCCTGCCACAAAAGGACCAGCTGCCATCATGTCAGTGACTGTCTCGTTAACATAGGTGAGTGTTGACGAGGACAAGGCTGGAGATCACTCTGTCATGCTGATTTGAGTCAGAATAACAGACTGGAAGCTTTAAAAGGAGGGTGGTGCTTGAAATCATTGTTCTTCCTCTGTCAACCATGGTTACCTGCAAGGAAACACGTTTGGTCATCATTGCTTTGCACAAAAAGGGCTTCACAGGCAAGGATATTACTGCTGGTAAGATTGTACCTAAATCAAACATTTATCGGATCATCAAGAACTTCAAGGAGAGAGGTTCAATTGTTATGAAGAAGGCGTCAGGCCGCCCAAGAAAGTCCAGCAAGCGCCAGGACCGTCTCCTAAAGTTGATTCAGCTGCGGGATTGAGGCACCACCAGTGCAGAGCTTGCTGAGGAATGGCAGCAGGCAGGTGTGAGTGTATCTGCACGCACAGTGAGGCGAATACTTTTAAAGGATGGCCTGGTGTCAAGAAGGGCAGCAAAGAAGCCACTTCTCTCCAGGAAAAAAAGGGACAGACTGATATTCTGCAAAAGGTACAGGGATTGGACTGCTGAGGACTGGGGTAGAGTAATTTTCTCTGATGAATCCCCTTTCCGATTGTTGTCCGGAGAAGACAAGGTGAGTGCTACCATCAGTCCCGTGTCATTCCAACAGTAAAGCATCCTGAGACTATTCATGTGTGGGGTTGCTTCTCAGCCAAGGGAGTGGGCTCACTCACAATTTTGCCTAAGAACAAATCCATGAATAAAGAATGGTACCAACACATCCTCCAAGAGCAACTTCTCCCAACCATCCAAGAACAGTTTGGTGACGACCAATGCCTTTTCCAGCATGATGGAGCACATTGCCATAAGGCAAAAGTGATAACTAAGTGGCTCGGGGAACAAAACATTGACATTTTGGGTCCATGGCCAGGAAACTCCCCAGACCTTAATCCCATTGAGAACTTGTGGTCGATCCTCAAGAGGCGGGTGGACAAACAAAAATCCACAACTTCTGACAAACTCCAAGCATTGATTATGCAAGAATGGCCTGCCATCAGTCAGGATGTGGCCCAGAAGTTAATTGACAGCATGCCAGGGCGGATTGCAGAGGTCTTGAAAAAGAAGGGTCAACACTGCAAATATTGACTCTTTGCATAAACTGAATGTCATTGTCAATGAAAGCCTTTGACACTTATGGAATACTTGTAATTATACTTCAGTGTATCATAGTAACTACTGACATAAAGATCTAAGAACACTGAAGCAGCAAACTTTGTGGAGACCAATACTTGTGTCATTCTCAAAACTTTTGGCCACGACTGTACATACTCAATTTACGTCACAACTAGTATGGTTAGTGCGGTTAGCATGAGCAGCTAAATGTTTAGCGGAGATCCGTATATAAAGTGACGCGAGAGGGCAAAAAAAACATCCACGACACACGCTAGTGCTGAGGCAGACAACGTTAAGAAGATCGTTTTGGGAAACAGCTCCTTTGACCGCCATTCCTTCCAGTTCTCTGCTGCCAATGACTGGAACGAATTGCAAAAATCCTTGAAGCTAGAGGTTCCTATCTCCCTCACTAACTTTAAGCATCATCTGTCAAAGCTGCTTATCGATCACTGCACCTGTATATAGCCCTTCTGTAAATAGCCCACCCTACTACCTCATCCCCATATTTATGTTTTACTTCCGCTCATTTTGCACTCCAGTATCTCTATTTGCACTTCATCATTTGCACATTCCATCATTCCAGTGTTACTGCTAATCTGTAATTTATTTCGCCACTATGGCCTATTTATTGTCCTATCTTCCTAACCTTACTGCATTTTGCACTACATTTGCACTCTGTATATAGATTTTCTATTGTGTTATTGACTGTACGTTTGTTTATTTCCCATGTGTAACTCTGTGTTGTTGTTTTTGTCGCACTGCTTTGCTTTGTCTTGGCCAGGTCGCAGTTGTAAATGAGAACTTGTTCTCAACTGACCTACCTGGTTAAATAAAGGTGAAATAAAAATATAATAAAAATGTTCCTTAAAAGGTTCTAAAGATTAGCTTAGCCTTAAGATGCTTTTGGGAAACCGGGCACAGGTCACTGTCAACAACATTTGTAGTCTTGGCTACCCATGTTACAAACTGGCTAGTTGATATAAAGTCACGTTAGCTAGTTAGATTATAAATTATACATATCAACCATGTAGCCTAACTCTAGCAAGCCCACAAACCATTCGACAAACGTAGACTACCTAGCTAGATACTTTAGTCCTACGAGTTATGTATTTACCCAACATATTACAACTAACCACACATAAAACATCTGGCAAGCTAGTTAGTAATTCCAGCTTCTATAACCCTGGCTGTATAAAGTAGCCAGTTAAGTTACTTCTAACTAACTAGCTGACCAGCCTGCTATGAGCAAGTTAGCTAGCTAGCCAAGACCAAGATTTCAGTGTCACGATTAGTGCCAATTGAATCTATTAACCAATGTTTAAAATAAAATAAAAACTAGTGTGAAAGGAAAAGGGATGTACCTGAGCGACAACAGATGTTGTTTCGAAAGAGGCAGCTTTCGTGACAACGACGCACCGCGATGACGTGTTCAACGAAATGGCTCGTTTAAGTGACGCTCCAAACTCACCAAATCAATTTGATTGACTTGTTTATTGGATTTACACTTTATTTATGTCCTTAATACATTCTAGTTCTGAATATATATATATACATATTTAGTACAATTGAGTATTATGGTTTCCAAGCAAAGGTCTTAAAATATCAAAATCAAAAGCACTTCCCACCAGCTTGTTGATATTATCAGAATGAATCTCATAAAATAAACACCATTTATTTTCAACATACAAACAGAAACACACTAGCCTACTCACTACACAGAGATTTAGAACATTTAAACAGTAAAAATTGGGGGAGCAGGGGTATTTACTTTCATGACGTCACATGAAACATTATGGAGCCAGCTGAAGAAGCTCTCGACAACGAAGTTGAGTTGTCTGGAAATGAACCTAGTCATGAATGCACTACACACAGCAAACGAGTAAAAGAGCTGGAAAATGCTGCATTGCAAACGAGCTTGAATTCTCTACGAATGGAGTCGGAATCCGCCACAGATACCGGGAGTAGGAGAGGCCAAGAGTCCGGTGAGGAGGAATATTCGAATGGCTTGTCGTCCAACGAGTCGGGGGCCTTACCAGCACAAACCCCGAACCCGAGGCCTGAGGCAGTAGAAGAATCTGATACAAATGTTGCAAACGAACGAGTTGAAGAAGAAAGGACCCTAACAGACCACTTAAATAAACGTCTCCTCACATCATTTCTTGATAAATTGAATCAAAGAGACTTGGCTCTTCCTGGTATTCAACGCCTGGACTGCGCTGTCGCAGACGAGGATTCTAACCGGGCCGCGGAAGAATGGTGATGGAGCTGGGAGATCTCTGGCAGGGGAAAGGAACACGGACCTCCAGTAGCTAATGCTATCAATGTGGACAGGCAGCAACATTCATTTCACAACAACTCGGGCTTTATTTCATTCCAGCCTCGTTTCGTTTAAGATCGAGCGTCTTTTTGGTCGCTATTTGTCCCGAATGTATTTCCTGTCAATTGAGCTAAAAGCGGGCCAAAGATAGTGGTGACTGAATGCAAGAAAACAAAGACAAAGCTTTATATTTGTTAGGACATGTTTTGATCTCAGTGATTGAAATAAAGTACATATTCTGTCCAGAATTTAAGCATGCATGTGTTTTTTTCCCCATCACTATAGAGCCTATTCATTATATGGCCATGGCAACATAACACAGCTAATGCGTGTACAACTTTCTTGTCATATTAGACACACAACCTGGTAAATAAATGACATAATTTTGAGATACAGGCGTTGCAACATTTCATCAGTTGCCCACTCATCCTATAAAAAGGACCTACCTTTTAATGCAAATGGATGACATTGATACATTGATCTATTGCATAGGTAGCGCATTCAGTTAGACTATTATTAAGCTATAAAGGTGAACTACCTTGTCTAATGGTATTTCAATTAGTCAAATTGTGTAACCATCAGCAAAAAAGCAGAAGGTGATTACTTTTGCCTCATAATTAGCCCATTAGGATTATTTATCTCAAATCCAAATAGCTGTAATAGAGCAAAAACTCAACTTTTGACTTCACTGTCCAAGGATGGTACATATTACAAAGGCTTGCCTAGTTAAATAAACGTCACTTGAGAAGAGCATCTTGTCAGATATATAACTTGCCAAGGCAGGAGCTACTCTTCCTGGGGTCCAAACAAATTAAGCCCAAAATAAAATAAAACAGTACATAACACAATATTACATATATACAATACAACATGTATAATACCACCATACATGCATGTGTGTAGAGTGTGTGTGCTATCGTGTGTGTATTTCCTCACAGTCTGTGTTGTTCCAAAAGGTGTAGTTTTATCTGTTATTTAAAAATCAGATTTTACTGCTTGCGTGAGTTACTTGATGTGGAATAGAGTTCCATATAGTCATAGCTCTGTGTAGTACTGTGCATTTTCCCGAGTCAGTTCTGTACTTGGGGACTGTGAAGAGACCTCTGCTGGCAAGTCTTGTGGAGTATGGATGGGTATCTGAGCTGTATGCTAGTCGTTTGAACAGACAGCTAGGTGCTTTCAACATGTTAATACCCCTCACAAAGTAATGATGCAGTCAATCTCTCCTCTATTTTGAGCCAGGAGAGATTGACATGCATGTCATTGATTTTTAGCTCTATACATTTTAAGGGACATAGACAAATTAGCTTGATTTAAACATTTGCATGCTGTACAAGAAGAACAATTTCCCTAATAATCATGTTTACATGACACTTCTGAAATCAGGCTAACAAAATCACCAATCAAAATAAACGTTCTACCATAGCGACCATGTTCATTTGGGGGAGCCTTTTTGATTCTGAGTTGATACATAAACTTTGCATGTAAAAACGATGCATACTTTCAATTGTCGTCCGAATTCACGTCACTCTCGCATACAGCACATGCGCAGATCAAGTACACCGCTGCAGTTGCCGTAGCCTATCGCATCTGTTCAGGTTGACTTTAAGATTTTAATTAGGTGCATCACATAGTGTGACCTGATAATCGTAAAATACTGAATCTAACGTGCAGTCTGCAAAGGCCTTTTTGTTGGGCATACAACTTGGATGTGCTCACATTTCTCTATTTTCTTGTCCCAAATCTTTCATTCCGTCCATCCTCAACCTCAGGAGGTGGGTGCTCACATTACACAATAATTTCTTAGTTGATCCTGACCTGCGTTTCTCGGTTTTCCTAGGAAGAAAATGCAGTCACACAAACAGTGAGCTGCTTTATTAGAGTGCACATTATTATGTGCAGAAACATAAAAATAGAGACGGAGGCGCAGAATATGTACTTCATATGAAATAATAATGATAATGTTATAGTAGGACGCAGTTGTAATATTGGTCTTCCATCACCTCGGTCAACATGGTGCATGTTGTTGTTGCTTTCCTCTTCGCCATTTGGTCTCATGCTGAGTGCTCATTGGCTATTGGCAGCAGTACTTGCCCACTCACATCGTAGCACTGCTCATACTACAAGATGCACGACCGAAATGGCTGTTATGTCAGAAACTGATCGAGACATACGACAGGTGTCTGGAGAACGGAACAGCCATTCATCAATTCGTCCTTGACCCGCTCAAACTAAACGAGTACCGACGTACTGATCCTTGCCCAAGTTCATATGACTTCACCCCGATCATGAAAATTCGTCTGGGAGAGCTAAATTGTGTAGTGTATACCCGACAGATAACTCTTGATCAACGATATAACAGGACACCAGGTCCGGACAGGCCAGAATTATGGCACCTATCAATGTAACGCTTTGTCATCCCTACTGCCTTTGATCTGGCGGGCTCACGAAACACAAATACTGTGTTTGTAAATTATGTCTGAGTTTTGGAGTGTGCCCCTGTCTGTCTGTCTGTAATTAAAAATAATAAGAAAATCGTGCCATCTGGTTTGCTTCATATAAGGAATTTGATGTATAGCATTTACTTTAAATTTGTACTTTTACTCAAGTATGGCAATTGAGTACTTTTTATACCACTGTACTTAAGTACATTTAAAACCACTTTTAGACTTTTACTCAAGTAGTATTTTACTGGGTAACTTTCACTTTTACTTAAGTAATGTTCTGTTAAGGTATCTTTACTTTTACTAAAGTATGAAACTTGAGTACTTTTTCCAACACTGACTGTGAGTAGCCTATAGCTTCACCTTCATCATTAGGTGAGTCAGTGTGCCACTGGACATTTGATTTATTAGCCTACTGTAACCTATATATATTTCCTCCTAATATTGTACAATCTGTGTGTCGCTTCATTGGCCTGGGGTATTGTTTGTTTGAATTCAAGACCAGATTTATCTCAGTTTGTCGTTCAGAGTAGCCACTAATTTGTGTGGTATTAAAAAGCTTCAGCTAATGTCTTCTGTCATGTAAATGATGTAGAATTGCATGAAATTGCATTTTTAATAAGGCTTATTTTTTCCGGGGTTATATAACAACCAAAGCCTTGGGGCCTACGTTTTCTTAATCCAGCCCTGCAGGGGATGTAAAGCCATAACACATTAGTTTTTCCAGCAGCAGATTATGATGGATAATGTCAAAGCTTCACTGAAGTCTAACAAAACAACTACAGCTTCTTATTATCAATTTCTTTCATTTTGTGTAAGTGCCAAACATATTGAGTGCCCTTCAGTTGTTAATTTGTTTACTGTGAAATAGATAGATAGATAGATAGATAGATAGATAGATAGATAGATAGATAGATAGATAGATAGATAGATAGATAGATAGATAGATAGATAGATAGATAGATAGATAGATAGATAGATAGATAGATACTTTATTGATCCCTGAGGGGGAAATTTCTTAAATAGCATTTTATCTGTATTTCTCCAAAATTCTCTTCGTAATATAAAGATTAATGAATTCACTTGGGCTGCGTTTACACAGGCAGTCATATTTTGATATTTTTCCCAACTAATTGGTCTTTTGACCAATCACATCAGATCTTTTCACAGATCTTATACCAGTGTCACGCTTCAAAATTGTTGTTGGCAACACACATTACCAAAATTATTCACAGTTGTATTCCTATTTCCACATAATCAGTCACAGTTCCCCGATCCAATAGGGCATAAACCAACCTCTCTCCTTACTGCTACTTTCTTGTCTCCATTTACTGTGAAGACATTGGACAATAGTGCAATATTGCATACAGAGTTTTTAAGGAGACATACAAAACAGGTCTGCTGAAACTTTTGAGGCCTACTTGGATATACCTGGACCCTACTCTGCACGGGGGCATTATCTGAGCAGACACCTGCCTACTGTTGCTTTCATCATTCCACATGACATTGTGCCTTGGATGTTTTTGGACTACTGCCAAATGTGAACTTCACTTGGATTTACTCTTTATGACTCTCCCGTGTCCCGGTGTAGCACTTGCCACTCTCGCGGCTTAATTGACTTTTAGCTGATTCCTCAACAACCTATTTTATTTGCGTGGATTTTAACAGAGTTGTTCCAAAATGCCGTCTACCACTTTCCGCCATACGGGGAAACTGACTTTTTCCACATTGGCATAAACAACCTACAGAGACTATGGTAAACGTTTCATCCCATGTAAGAGCTGCACCTACTTTTCACAGTTCCAGGGTAATATTGTTTCGACAAATTTCCAATGTGGGAGCTGTCAGTTTATTGAGGAATATATATGTCTGAGCTGTACGTCCAGAGTAAGCAAATTGAGACATTGCAGCGTATCCTGGATAGGTCCCACTCTAAGACCCTTTCCATTTCTACTCCTCAGCCTTGTCGTCATGCCACTGCCTCGCCACCATGTTGCCACTCTCTGACTGACTAGCCAGAGCTGCCCTGCAGTGAAGTCACCTCTCCCGTCCCATCTCACCTGCCCTCCCCACCCTACCCCGACCTCCCTTCCCGGCCCCCCATCCCCACCCCGCTCGGAGAATAAAGGAGCAAAGATTCTTTATGAGGAGCTGGCGGATAACACGGCTATCAAGCCTGCATCCCAGTGGAGGCACGTCACCTACCGTAAGCCTAGCACAAGGCAGCGGTTTTTGGTGAATGGGGCTGAAATGGCTTTGGGGGATCCCATCCTGCTGTTTCGACCTACCTGCTTCCAGAGATTCCTGCTCCTTCATCCTCTACCCTGTCTCCAACCCAGAGGGTCTCTACCACATATACTACAGCTGGCTCTGGTCCCTCCCTAGTTACGTTGTCTAGCAGACTCTATGGTGTTTATTTGTGTTGGTCCCCAATAAGAGGCAGCTGCATTGCGTTGTCCCTAATTGGGGACCCTATTTAGTGTGTTCCTTTTTCACTTGTGTGTGGGTCATTATTAGTGTTTAACCCCCCGCCCCCCCCCCCCCCCCCCCCCCCCCCCCCCGTGAGAGCTGCACTCCGGTTCACGTTGTGTATCTTGTTTTCTCGTATAAGTTCGCTGTCTTTAATAAACATGTCAAACTACGATCACTACTGCGCTGCGCCTTGGTTATTCCCACACACACACATCGTTACACTGGGAAAAAAAGTCTAACTCAGCTCCATCATTCGTTGAATCAGATGGCTCATTCATCACAAAACCCACTGATATTGCCAACCTCTAATTACTTTTTCATTGGCATGCCAGCTACAAACGCTGACCATACATATCCAAGTATATCTGACCAATTTATAAAAGACATTGTACTTTTGAATTTTGTAAAGTGAGTGGAAGAGGTGAAAAAAGTAGACAATGACAAGCCACCTGGGTCTGACAATCTGGATGGGAAATTAGTAATAAGGGACGATATTGCCACTCCTATTTGCCATATCGTCAATGGCAAAATACGTTTTGTATTGTAGATATGTAGTGGTTGTCACGTTGGTATAAAATGACCAGCAGACAGGTGCATGAATGCGTAATAGGGGTTTTAATTTACACACAAATAAAGCACGTATACAAAACACAGGGTTGAAACCCAAACAAGAGAGTGAGGTGTACCTTGAATAAATACACGGGGCGAGACCCGAAAACACAAGTGAACAATGATACAACACGGGACGAGACCCGTAATCATACTGCACTAGCAGCGGGACGACACCGGCCTCGAGGACAACAGGAACGCAATGCGGGTCGGTTCAGGACCCGTTGCTGCTGCCGAAGTTGCGTCTTGTCGGACGGGCGGGCGGCATTGGACAGACCAGTTGCAGCTGCTGAAGTTGCAGCGGTGTCGGATGGACTACTCCCTCTGTCACCCTTTATAGTCGTTTATGCTGTCACATTGTTTGGAAGGGTCGGGAGACAGGCGCAGCAATACGTAGTAGTTTTTTTTTTTTTTAAATACACCACCCATACAGTACAAAAAGTATACATGTAACGGCACGGCGTCGAAGCCCAAACAAACACTTATACGAAACACAGGGTTGAAACCCAAACAAAAGTGTGAGGAGTACTTTGAATATATACATGGGACGAGACCCGAAATAGCCAAGTCACAATCATACACATAATTACATTTGCACACCAGTACATGGGACGAGACCCGTATTACAACCAGTGCACAAAACACGCAGCACGAGAACCAAAACAAAGCACAGGTACTCACAAGCCCAACGGACATGGGAACAACGGACATGGGAACAATAATTTACCAGACAATGGTGAACAAAGGGTAGACTTATACAACTACTAATCATGGGGGAATGGGTACCAGGTGTGCGTAATCAAACAGTTCAGTCCCGCCTAGAGGCCGGTGACGTAGACCTCCGGAACGGGTGCATGGATGTAATAATGGTGTAATAATGTTATATGATGTACTGTTTTTATCTTTTGTTTTATATGTCATGTAAGTGCTTTAATGTGTATGGACCCCAGGAAGAGTAGCCTTGGCAGCAGCCAATTTAGGGATCCCTAATTAATACAAATACATACCCCTAGTTCTTATCCACCCTCCATATACATTCCTTATACATGTAATCATTAACTTCTAGTATAGTAAGTATATTTCAAGCTAGAATCCAGCATCATGAATCAGCATCATTTGGATATATACAAAAAATACCTTTAAATAGAAATGCAGCTAGTTTGCAGTCTTTCCAGCTTCAGTTTGAAGTTATTGTGTTAGCGGTGTTGTTGGCTAGCTCTTCTGAACAACAGTGTCTTGCTGAGAGAGCATACCTGTCTATGCCAGGTGAAATCGCGCATCATTAGCTCATTGTTATGGATGTCTCCAAATAAATGTCACTAAAAAACAGCTTAAACAAATGCAAATGCATTTACTTTGCTGTTATTCTGGCTGCACTGTTTGACATGACTAAGTTAGCCGTAGTTGACTAGCTAACAAGCAAAGGATAAGAACGTTGCCAGCCCGTATGGAAATAGAACATTTCGAACAAACAGCTGGGTCGCGTCAATAGATACAGAACAAAGACTTAGCGACTGGGTTGTGTCTCTGGCAACCGAACCGATAGAACAAACGACCAGCCTTGGGTAGCAACTCTAATTTTGTGTTGGGACTATATCTCGTTGAAGGATGAAATAGTATGAACGAATCCATCAAAATAATGTTTTTAAATGAAAATATGTCAATAATTATTTGAATATGTTTGTAACCCGTTGTATAAAAGTGATGTTCAGAAGTGATAATGCCCAAGAAGCCGTTCTTTGGAGACTTTGTCTCGGGCCTAACAACAACAACCGTGCCAATATATCCTCCAAACACCGGCTTCTCTGGTATTATCACTTAATTATGCAACCTTTTTTATGATCTAGCCTATTAGGTAAGATATCAACAGCACCTTTATATTCTGAACAGCAGATTAAAATACTCAGTGAGATACATTATACAAAATGAGAATGCCCATGCCAAGATAGGTTGGCATCTAATAGACAGGTTGGCTGACAATTTCAAAACAATTATGTGTGCGCATTGTTGTGGCTGGAAGCCTTGCTTTGTTTTGATTCATAAGCGGTCAGATAGCTAGTAACAGTGACAAGAAGCTGCCATGTGGGGAATCGTAAGTGGCTCGTTTCAGCTAGTTTTATCTTGTTCTTTATACCATGTCTTGTTTTGAGGTGTTTTGACTGATTTCATGTCAATGCTAATATGGCAAAAATGTGCTATCTAGCTAACCAACAACTGTAACGATGTATTTGAGAGACAAGTGCTCATTGTGTACATTTATGTTTTCAAATATAATTTACATGTTGTGAACAATCTAAGCCAACCCCGTCTGTTTTGCCCCATAGTTGCACACTCGTTGGTTTTGTTGCTAAACAACCAACCAATATGCCTGGATTTCAAAGAATGTCCCTGAGCACAAAGCTGCATCTCAATAGTCTAAAGTGGATTCCTATACTTTTTCTCCTTTCCTTCATCTGCACTGAAGAAAAGTGAAGGCATTATAATAAATAACTGCTGGGAATGTCAGTTCATCTGTCCAGTTCTTTCATAACGTTTTTTTTTGTTGCTTATATCAGGAGGAAAGGAGACTAGGAGGTATTAGGATGGGTCAACACTTTGGTTGCAAATGCTCTCTTTGGGTTTCATGTTTATCACCGCCCACTGTTGGAATTGCAGGTGTGTGTGTAGCCGATAAGGCATGTGGACAGAACCATAATGGACTCCTTTGTAAAAAGTCCTTTGATCAATGACAAAAAAACATCTGTGGCTTTATTTGATTCTATTGATTGATGCCATTCAACATGTCTTGTCAACTGACTAAAATTAAATGAAAACCTAAAGTGTTGCTATAACTGTGTATTTGCATGGCAGTTACATAGGCAGGTACTGTAAAACTGTAGTGTATAGTCAGACTTTGTTATATTGCTTACAACTATGTAACATAGTATAATACATTACAGACCACGGTCAAAAGCTTTCAAATATTTGCGCTGCACTTTTCCCGGTACTATGGAATGAAGGGAAATATCCCAAAAGTGCATAATCCAAGCTAAATCAGTATTGATCTAGGTCTGCTATAACCTTTCTTATATAACCACAATGAAATCTCATTTTAAAATGAAAGACCACGTGTCCCACCCAAAATATGCTATTCAAAACCCATGATATTAACATATACTGGCTACCTCCGTTAATTGTACAAGAAGTACATGTTGCTTAAGAACCTCAATTAAACTGCTGTGCCTGAGGATGACCATTTCTGTCCCCTATATATATATATACACACATATGTATGTATGTATGTATGTATGTATGTATGTATGTATGTATGTATGTATGTATGTATGTATGTATGTATGTATGTATGTATGTATGTATGTATGTATATGTCCACCCCTCTTCTCTCAAAGCACTCTATACTTTATTGGGGAACATTGAGATTAGGTTGTTTTCCGTGTATCGCTCAGGGACTCTTTTTCATCAACATCTTCATTGTGCAAGTGGTGTAGAGGCACTATCTGTGGATTATCCACCTGATTGTCCAGGGTTTTCGGTTGTAGGTCCCACCAGAGCAAGCCAGGGTCAATGGTATTTCTCTTGGTAGGTCCTGTTTATAAACAGAAAATATAATTTTATACAGTATGTGTGTATATACAGCGCATTTGGAAAGTATTCAGACCCCTTCCTTTTTTCCACATTTTGTTACGATACAGCCTTATTCTAAAATTGATTAAATTACACTTACAATCTACACACAATACCCCATAACAACTACGTTTTTATTAAAATTAAAAAACAGAAATACGTTTTTTTACATAAGTGTTCAGACCCTTTGCTACGAGACTCAAAATTGAGCTCAGGTGCATCCTGTTTCCATTGATCTTCTTTGAGATGTTTCTACAACTTGATTGGAGTCCACCTGTGGTAAATTCAATTGATTGTACATCATTTTGAAAGGCACACACTTATCTATATAAGGTCCCACAGTTGACAGTGTATGTCAGTGCAAAAACAAAGCCATGAGGTCGAAGGAATTGCACAGAGGCACAGATCTGGGGAAAGGTTAAAAAAAAAATTCTGCAGCATTAAAGGTCCCCAAGAACACAGTGGCCTCCATCATTCTTTCAGGTACAGGCCACAGGACACTCTAACCACTCGGCTACCTGCCCCAAAAAATGTCAGGACAGCCCACTTGGAGTTTGCCAAAAGGCACCTGAAGGACTCTCAGACCATGAGAAACAAGATTCTCTGGTCTGATGAAACGAAGATTGAATTCTTTGGCCTGAATGCCAAAGGTCACGTCTAGAGGGAAGCAGGCACCATCCCTACGGTGAAGCATGGTGGTGGCAGCATCATGCTGTGGGGATGATTTCAGTGCCAGGGACTGGGAGACTAGACAGGATCGAGGGAAAGATTAACAGAGCAACGTATAGAGAGATAGCGTCATACCACTCAATGTCCTTGAGTGGCCAGCCAGAGCCCGGATTTGAACCCGATCGAACATCTTTGGAGAGACCTGAAAATAGCTGTGTAGCGACGCTCCCCATCCAACCTGACAGAGCTTGAGAGGATCTGCAGAGAAGAATGGGAGAAACTCCCCAAATACAGGTGTGCCAAGCTTGTAGCGTCATACCCAAGAAGACTCAAGGCGTATCGCTGCCAAAAGTGCTTCAACAAAGTACAGAGTAAAGGGTGAGTACTTAGTACTCTGAATACTTATGTAAAATGTAATGTATTTGTATTTTTTTTTAAAATACATTTGCTAACATTTCTAAAAAACAGTTTTTGCTTTGTCATTATGGGGTATTGTGTGTAGATTGAGGGGAAAAACAATTTAATGCATTTTAGATTAAGGCTGTAACGTAACAAAATGTGGAAAAAGTCGAGGGTTCAGAATACTTTCTCAATGCACTGTATATCTGCCTGAGCTGAATGGCCATGACATAGTATTAACAATAAAAACATTGAGGAGGAAACTATAAAGAAATAAAAAGGACAACCAGACATGTCCTTTTGCAGTAATAAAAGTGTTTTCTATTACCTGTTGCATAGCTCACAGCTACCCCAACCAGCACCACTGAAATTGTCCCCACAGCACCAAAGTAGAGGTAGGAAATTGAATAAAAGTTCTGCAGACTCGTCAGTCTGTGGAGAAATGTTTCCTTGGTAAGCGTACCTCATAAGGCCAATAACATTTCTTGATCATGTGACCTGACCAGAAGAATCTGGGCCATACTATCCAAGGTAAGAGACGAGTTATTGAGTTATGAACACTTTAATGGGATATATAATTAATGATGATAATAAACACACTTCTGCTACTTGTACTGGTGGTACTACTCTCAGTTTGTTAGTATGTCTCTCCATATATCTTCCTCACCCATGTTGATATAGGGGAAGAGGCGTGGAGGCGGAGGTTGTGTCCATGCCCACGGTGCTGTTGACTGTGCCGTTACTTGATGGACACTGATCTGTGTAGGTGGGCAGGACTCCCATGGTCTGCAGACTGGGAGGATGGAGGGTTGATCCAATGACCAGCCACAAGGAGATGGAAAAGCCCACCGCCACACCACTAAACACGCCCTGAAGACAAAAGTTAAAAGACTTGTAATATAATCTCTGAAGGTGATGCTTCAATCAGAAGTCATTATGGAATTATCTGGAATCAGCTAAAACAAAAACTGTGGCATTAGCTGTACCGATATTCTTCCTATGGAGGGTTAGAATTACAAAGGTGAAAAAAAGTACTGGAAAATACCCCCATACCAAACCAGGGCACCCTCCTAAGCATCAAAATATAACCATGGATGGACACCGCTGGAACTATGACTACATGAACAGCTGATCTTCTTTCTCCTCCCAAATATTTCCATGGTACAAAGCAAACAACATCTTGTCCAACTCACTGGCCTGTTACTAGCTGGAACAAATATCCCCAGGATGAAAGCCCCGAGAAGTGGGCCACTGACCACTCCCATGACTGTGAAGGACCCCTGAGGAGAAGAATAGGGACAATGTGACACTGGACAAATACTTCAGTATAGGCAAGTCACTTAAGAACAAATTCTTATTTACAATGACGGCCTACACTGTATGTCAGGACAGCTTTTGGTATACTTGTATTGGTGTCCATAAATTAGCTTTTGGTGTACCTGATCTGAGTCCATGGCCTATGGAGAGTTTAAACATGAGGAGGAATGTAATATGGTGAAGGGAGGGACCTACTTGAAGAACTCCCCAGTCCAAGAAGGATGAGAGAGCAGCCACCGTGATACATCCAGACCCATACATGAAAGCTAAAACCAGTGGCACATTAGACGCTACAAAGCCAGCTTGATAAGGTCACATTGTTGTTTTGTACCAAATTATGAAATAATCAAACTAGAGAACGATTTGCTGACCTAAAACAAAAATATAACTTTCAAATTGCGCTTACACAGCCCTCTGGAAATTAAAATCAACTTCTTCTGTGACATGTTGGCTAGATGTGGTTTCAGTAGATCATCCATGGTAACAGCTGCCATGGCATTGATGCTGGTGGAGGCGGTACTGTAAAGTAGTGAATTACCAGCAATGATGTCATCAGTGGTGTCATTGATATGCTGATTTACGTTTTAATGAATATTACAGACAGTGATTGGATACCTCAGGGTTCCGCTGTATGCACAAGCCAGAAAAAGCCCAGGAAAGCCAGGGAGTTCTTGAAAGATGTCCAGCACCAAGTACGGCATATACTTTGAAAGAGAGCAGAGGGGAAATGTTTAAGAGCCAAAATATTAACATAAGCACAATCATTTCATAAAAAGGGAAAGAAAATGTAATGTTATGATTCTGTGACAGTTCATTAGGTGCATTCACTTTAGCTCGCCTGGTACCTCGAGTGGATGTAGATTTCACTTTAGGACCAGCCCTTTTAGACAACTCCAGTTGTCAAATACCCCCAACAGTACACATTTTGTATTGTGGCCCTGGACAAGCATACCTGATTCAACTTGTCAACTAATCATAAGGCCTTCAATGAGTTGAATCGGATATGTTTGTCCGAGGCTACAACAAAAGTTGGGAACCACTGGTGTAGATTGTAGTAGTCATTACTCATTACCTGGTCTGGAGCAGCAATCTTTCCAGACTTCAAAGGGTCACAGTGGGAGTACAAGGCAAACATGACAATGCCACAGGTGGCTGCACTTCCCACAACAAGACACAAGCCCACTTGGTTAACAAACAACGCCCTGCAGAGAAGGACAAGCAAACATCCATGTTTAGTCCAGAAGAGCCTTTTGGGACATTATTTTTCAGCAAACAACCTTGTTTTATATTATCGGTCAAAAGACAGTGTTTTATCAGTAGACGTCCTGTTCCTCCTTGTCGCCAAACAGTTAAATTATCATAAATTATAATTTCCAGGGCCCATTCATAAACCGTTTCAGAGTAGGAATGCTGATCTTTTTCGTTATATTCTAAAAGGTAAAACTGATCCTAGATCAGCACTCGTTATCTGAGGATCACACTGTATGAATAAGGCCCCTGGTCTTGTGGGCAAGACATGGACACCCTTCCCTCTAGTCCAACTAATCTGGGATAGGGACAGGGACTCTGTGCTGGACTGACATCATTTGAGTGAGATGTCAAAAGGGATGGTCTAAACCAGGGCTCTCCAACCCTTTTCCCAGAGAGCTACTCTCCTGTGGGTTTTCACTCCAACCCTTATCTAGCGCACCTGATTATAACTATCAGCTGGTTGATAAGATGAATCAGGTTATTTACAACTGGGATTGGAAAGAAAATCTACAGGAGAGTAGCTTTCCTGGAACAGGGTTGGAGAGACCTGGTCTAAATAAATACTGAACATTATAGAGTAAAGTGAGCCATTCTAGAGTGATTTGGGAATCATTACATCCTTCTAGTCGAACTACTCTGAACCTTCCTATCAGTAATCAGCCTTTTATGTGTGAAGCTATTGTGACGTGTGGCTCTTACTTGGACATAATAAAACACCATTGCTCATTTTACTTACTGTATAACAAACTATTTAACTTGCACTGTGTGTCTCTTAATGTTAATTTGATAGCCTGTATGCATCAGGGTTCCTTAGTATTTCAGAACTCCCCTTTGCTTCTGTATAAAACAAAGGGGTTGCCTACAACCAGTTTATTGTATTAGCCCCGTTGGTTAGAGTTATATTCCTCCCTTTTTTATATAGGAAGGTCTAAAGAATCCAGAATCTGCTTTTATTAATTGGCAGCGCTAAAAATACATTAATATATTTCACAAAATGTGAATTTGCACATTATCTTATGTGAAAATAAGAAACTGTGATCCACCATAGGCTTTGCTGAAATCTGACGTGTGCACTCACCACTGGGCCTGTCGCTCTGTTCTGCAGGAGATGTAGCGTTGCACTTGTGCCTGGTTCACACCATACATGGACAGCCACACCAGCGTACCGCCAACAGTAAAGCTCCAGAATGTGTATCGCCTCCTTGGGTCGAAGTCAAAACTGACCAGAAGAGAAGGTATTGATGGTGTAGTAAAGGTAAGTGTGATTTTCTTTTGGGTGATTATGCAATGGATAGCTGAAAGGCATATTGTTAGTTGAATAAAAGGCAGTTGTTTTACTCATTAAAGTTAATGCGCGATCCATTGTTGGCAATCTCCAAAACCATTGCTGGCCCACCAACCAAAACAGTGCCCTGGATGAAGATGGCGATGAAGCCAGAAAGCATGACCAGGATCTGGAATACGTCTGTCCAGATGACTGCTTTCATGCCCCCCTGTGGTGCGGAGGACAGGCAGACATAGAGACAGGATAGATTCAGAGTAGCAGCCTGCTCTAAAACATTTGATATGAAGTATGGAGAAGGCGTTCTCTAAGTCTTACCAATGTGGTGTAAAGAGTACAAATGAACCCAGTTGAGAAGAGGGACGCCCACATATTGAGCCCAGTGGCTGGAATACAATAGTTAAAACATATTTATTAATAACAATTGTACATAACACATTGATAATGTATCACACACAGGTGGTATAGAGCATTATAATGCATACTAAGCCTTCACAACAGATCATGGTCTATATAGGCATACATGCATTTATAATGCTACATACAGGAGGTTGCATACACATTATTGTGCTTTTCCAAAGGTCATACCTTGGCTCAGGATTAAGGCTGGAGCATAGATCACTATTCCTGTGTAGAGCAGCTGAAAAAAATATATAAAGCATAAATCAATGGCCAATTGACACTTATATAATATATATATATATGTTATACACATTCTGTCCTCAACATTATGCATAAGTCATATGAGGATGACTTTGCGCATGCTCTATCTGTTTGCCTTACTTACTGTTGAGACTATAAACTGGACACTTCCAAGCAGCTGCATCCCTCTGCCAAATCTCATCTTGAGGTACTGTGAAAGCAAAGCAAAGAGTAATTGTAACAAAACAGCATCCTTCCACACATACAGCATCCTCCCTCCTACACCCCCCCCCCCCCCCCCACCCCCCAACCCACACAAATATTTAAAGTTCAACAGTTGCTAGGCCATAACCCTATTTTTTTTACTTGCATAGATCTAGTAGCTATGTATTGTATGTGCATGGCATCTCTACAGATGGTGTCAATGTAAAGGGTAACAAAACCTGATTGGTACTGGTGATACCAAGGCGGTAGAACACTGGCAGGAACAGGTATGCAGTCAGACAGGAGTTGATGGTTTGCCCGAGGCACATGTAGAGGAACTTAAAACCATAGAGGGAGGCCTCGGCTGGCACTCCCAGGACTTGGACAGCTGACATGAAACTGGCACACAGTGACATTCCCACGGGTACGGCTGGCATACTACGGCCACCGGTGAAGAAGTCATCCACCTTGGCATCACCCGGTTTCTTCTTCAGGGCCTGGAACAGCCCTATTCCCATGGAAACGAGCAGCATGCCAGCAAAGACGGCGTAGTCTGCCAGGACAAAGCCTGGTCGTGGTCGTGGTTGTTCGGTGATATGTTCTCCGTCCATTGCTTTGTCCTCCTTGTCGTGTTGGACGGTAGAATCAAATGCTCCAGTTGTTTCTTTGTACTGAATAGGACGTATGCATAATATTAGAATACATTACGACGTAGAGGATATGATATAGCACCTTTAAACTGCTGTTTTGACCTTTCAACTGCAATTGGAGCATCTGATAAAACAAACTTTCATTTACAGATAAAATGAGTCCCAGTCATATATAGTGCCTACAGAAAGTATTCACAACCCTAGACTTTTTCCAAATGTTCTTATGTGTTTTTACAGTCTGAATTTAAAATTGATTAAATTGAGATGCGTCACTGGCCTACACACAATACCCCTTAAGAAAATCTGAAATATCTTGAGTCAATAAGTATTCAACCCCTTTGTTATGGCAAGCTTAAATAAGTTCCGGAGTAAAAATGTGAAAACATGTCACATATTAAGTTGTATGCACTCACTCCGTGTGCAATAATAATGTTTAACATACCCCACACATAAAATTACCTGTAAAGTCCCTCAGTCGAGCAGTTAATTTCAAACACAGATTCAACACAAAGACCAGAGAGGTTTTCCAATGCTTCGCAAAGAAGGGCACCGAATGTTAGATGGGTAAGAAAAAAAAGACGAATATTCCTTTGAGCATGGTGAAGTTATTAATTACACTTTGAATGGTGTATCAAAAAAGACTCACAACTATAATCACTGCCAAAGGTGATTCTAACATGTATTGCCAAGACAACACGTTATACTGTATAACAAACTTTATACTGAATAATTAACAGGGGCACACAAAAGTGCTGCAGGTGTGCATTAGGACCAATAGCACTTACCTGTCGACTCCTACTGAATTTAATTTTGTTGCTCTATCAATCGCTCCATACATCAGTGTGAACCTGCTATCCCAGAAGTTGTTTGTGCTCAAGTCGAAATGACATGGTTCAGGATTTGGTTTCTCTGACCAATCAAAACGGTTTGAATGTGTTCAGATTTGAGAAGTTGTCAGGGAGGAAGAAAATCCAGACTCATCGTAGAGAAGAAACGTTAGTGGGCAGGGTGCTTTGCCGGAGCGATGTTGATGGGTAGCCAGGCAAGTTTGACACCGCAACCAGCAGCTTTTACAGCCAGTGTGGCAGTGTGTGAATTTGGCTTTAGCACTTTGGGTTATTACCTATTATGACCGCATTTCTGAAAGCTTAGACTCCCAGGAACTTACAGTGAGCTCCAAAAGTATTGGGACAGTGAATTTTTGTTGTTGTTGTTGTTGTGGCTCTGTACTCCCAACATTTTGGATTTGAAATTATAGGGGATCGAAAGTATTGGGACATTCACTTACAATATACAGTACCAGTCAAAAGTGTGGACACCCCTACTCATTCAAGGGTTTTTCTTTATTTTTACTACCACCCCTACCTTGTCACAACACAACTGATTTGCTCAAACGCATTAAGAAGGAAAGAAATTCCACAAATTAACTTTTAACAAGAAACACCTGTTAATTGAAATGCATTCCAGGTGACTACCTCATGAAGCTGACTGAGAGAATGCCAAGAGTGTCTTCACTATTATTCTACAATGTAGAAAATAGTAAAAATAATGAAAAACCCTGGAATGAGTGTGTGTGTCCAAACTATTGACTGGTACTGTTTGTGTATCAAAGTAGTATTTGGTCCAATATTCCTAGAACACAATGATTACATCAATATTGTGACTCTACAAACTCGTTTGATACATTTGCTGTTTGTTTTGGCTGTGTTATTATTATTTTGTGTCCAATAGAAATGTATGATAAATAATGTAGTCTTTTTGGAGTCACTTTTATTGTAAACAAGAATATAAATAGGTTTCTAAACACTTCTACATTAATGTGGATGCTACCATGATTACAGATCATCCTGAATGATTTGTGAATAATGATGAGTGAGAACGTTAGATGCACAAATCTAATACCCCTCAAAAATGCTAACCTCCACTGTTTTTGTAATGGTGAGAGGTTAGCATGTCTTGGGGGTCTGTCACTGTAACTTTTTGGTCCACCCGCCAGTGTGGCAGGTAAATAATGTTTTTTTGACCAGTCACACAGATTGTTTACCAGCCAAAATATGTTTGACATAATTACATTAAAAAAACTAAAAACAGATGGCCATGCTTTGTTATGTTTCTAAAACAAGAAATGAATTCATAAGTACTAATGCGGTATATTGCTAAATTTCATAAACATTAACTCTTCGCTATCAGTTGAAGCAGCAGACTCAAACTAACGTTGATCAAACGATGTAAACAGCCAAGAAACATGGGACAAAGTCTCACTTTGTAGACTTTAGAGTAAATTAGATCAACTTCTATGCCTGTGCACAGCGCCTCCAAAAATGAATCTATCAGCACTTCACTCAGAGCGCACAGCCCTCCTGCTGGGCAGTGTTGCTGCCGGAGATCGTATTTATTTGTGCGATTAGCAGCTATGAAACAAAACAGCTGAAATGCTTTGAAAACTGCAACTACAATAAATCGCAATTCGCCATGTGCGACAATTATTTTTATTCGCAACGTAGCTGGTAAAATAGACATTCTTACCCGCCAATACCTAAATCTACCCGCATTTGGCAGACCTGTAGCGGGTGTTCGCTTTATTCTCCATTTATGTTTCTTACACATCATTATTCACGATCCACTCAGGACTATCCAAAATCATGGTAGCATCCACATTAATGTAGAAAGATATATTATTATTTACAGTAAAAATGACACAATACATCAGGGGTCACCAACACGGTGCCCGCGGGCACCAGGTCGCCCCCAAGGACCACATGAGTCGCCCGAAGGGCTGTTCAAAAAATAGCACTTGTGAGCTGCGTCTGAAATTAAATTTTATTCTGTTGCTATTCTTTTTTAATCACACTTGCATTTATATATATTTAAAAATGACAATATCTTAAAAATATGTTCATTATACATGAGTTTAGATAAGTTTAGGTGAACTCTGACCTACTCTAGTTCAAAAGTATTTTGCGCGAGACAAAACCAGTGCTCGTGGAGAGTAAGCTAGCGGGCGCGCGCAACGAAGATGGTAGCTGAATTTTGTTTCTTGCCCCAAAATCATGGCAGAAAAAATGAAGAAAACGTATCACTTTCACAACGAATGGGAGGAGGAATTATTTTTTACGACTGTGAAAGAAACCTGCGTGTGTCTCATTTGCGGGGCGACTGTGGTGACGGCAAAGCGGCACAATGTGGAGAGACACTTCACTACGTGTCACAAAAGCTACCATGCTAACTACCCACCGGGAGTTTGAGAATAGGTTTTGTGACCTTCATCAGCTTGAGCCATGTGTGTCGTTCATTTCCAATCCTTTCATGAATGTGGACACAACATGGTTTGCTGAGCAACTAAGTGAAACGTTCAACTTGGATGCTGGACAGGTGGAGATTGAAATCATAACATTGCAAAATGACCTCCACCTCAAAGCCTACCAGGCTGCACCAAACTGTTGGTCCCTTGTTGACACAGAGAAGTACAGTGGAGTATGCACAGCAGCTATGAAGGTTGCTAGCCTGTTTGGTTCAACCTATCTCTGTGAATCAGCGTTTTCTGACATGAACTTCATCAAGAACAAACACAGAACACGCCTCACTGATGCACATCTGAAAGACTCACTCACAGTTGCAGTGTGAAGTTACACACCAGATTACAATACACTGGTGAACAACATGCAATGCCAGTCTTCCCACTAAAAAAGAAACAGATACCAGATGTTGTCAGTGGCAACATGGCAGTGCCATGGCGAAGTTGAATTGAAATAATGAAGAATTGTGTTTTTAAAAGATTTGGTCATTAGTTCAAAATGTGACAAGATTTATAAAAAAATATGTAAGTTGATTTTTCTAACATTACATAATTGATAACTTTTTGAAACAACATAGTTCATGATTTGATAAAAGGGTTTGTCTGTGGCTAGTGAAAATGGGACATTTTTCCTATGAAATGTAGTGATGTAAGTGATTATCTAAAAATGTAACAATTACTGAGATTAAAGTGCTGAATATTGATATCTGTTTCCCTCCTTATTGTCATTGTTGCTAATTATTGTGAGAAATCATTTACGTGATTAGTGTCTTCACATAGATGAGTATTATTAATAATGTATAACTAAAGGCAAACTGAGCAAATGTGTTATTTCAGAGGAGCGTATCAAACTGGTAGCCCTTCTGGTAGCCCTTATGACTCAGTACCCATGAAGTAGCTCTCAGTTTCAAAAAGGTTGGTGACCCCTGCAATACATTATGTATCATTCATTTCTATAGGGCACAAAATAATCTGAAAAACAACCAAACGGCAAATGCATCCAACAAGTTTGCAGAGTCACAAGCTTGATGTAATAATTGCGAGCAAGGGATATGGGTCCAAATTCTACACTTTTGACTACTTCAATACACATAAGTGAATTTGTCCTGTATATGTGCCTTCCATTAATATGTGCCTTCCATTTTTGGATACCAAGTGTCCTAAAATGGAGAATGACATAACTTGACGGTCCATGTTATCACTATCTTTAAACAGAAATGTTAATAGGGTAGTACTATAATACAGAAAATGCTTAGTATGGCGCAATGGTCTAAGACACTGAATCTCAGAGCTAGAGGCGTCACTACAGACAACCTGGTTCGAATCCAGACTGTATCACAATCATTCGTGATTGGGAGTCCCATAGGGTGGCGCACAATTGGCCAAGCTAGTTAAAGGTAAAAAAATAAATAAAAGGTGCTTGTCAAACCTGATAGATCAATGTCATCACAAAATGCAGCCTAAATATCGTGAACCAATGAAGTACCCCTCCTTCTGAAAAAGGTCTGTGTATTCCTGTTCTGGCACATCGTTTGATTATATGCTAAGGGTATGAAACTAAATGTTCTGGGGCTAGGGTGTTTTAAAGGTGAATGGAAACACTTTAGGAAGTAAATCTAAGCAAATATATATTCAATCCACTATTACTAAACATGTGCATTTAACATCTCTATATTTAGAATTTTGATCGTCAACAAGGTTTATTTTGAGCTATGGTCAGCGCCGTTTTAAATTGCCATAGTAACGACTGACGCCAGTGCGTCACTGGAAGGAATCAGCAAATTGTCTGTGGTATTGAATCGGGTGCATATTGAGGTTTTCGCACGGAGAGTGAATCGAAGAGATTGAGGTTAGGTGCAGACAACGAAAATGGCTACAATAAGTAGTAATTCAAACATTAACTGTATAGCCCCAGGTTGTATGAATTGGCTCCAAGAAAAATCACTCTGTAAACTACCATTGGCTGCCCAAGGACCCACAACTTTTGAAGATGTGGCTCCATGTCCTGAAGAGGAAGGGCGTGCCATATTTTGGTGTGTATTTAATCTGCATCTTAACTTCTTAAAGTGGCAATCAGCAGTAGAAACAATAAAGTGTCTCCCTGCTCCTCTTTCGGTAAAAAGCTGAGGGATGTGGCTGGAGAAAAGTAACCACTCTCAAATTCATAGACAAAGCTATAGATGCAAGGACTGACCGTCCATGATATCAAAATTGTAATCCTGTTTCTATTATCTGTTTCCACTACAATGTTTCCAGTTCACTTTGGATAAAGGCGTCTGCTAAATGGCATATATTATTAAAGTCAACTTTGACAACTAGCTGGCAGCCAAAGCTAGTTGAAGTCACTAATATTTATTTAATTTAATCTTTATTTAACTAGGCAAGTCAGTTAACCGCTACAGGATCGTGTCCCACCCTCGGGACAGTTGAGCTAACGTGCGCTAATGTGATTAGCATGACGTTGTAAGTAACAAGAACATTTCCCAGGACATAGACATATCTTATATGGGCAGAAAGCGTAAATTCTTGTTAATCTAACTGCACTGTCCAATTTACAGGTGCTATTATAGTGAAACAATACCATGCTATTGTTTGAGGAGAGTGCACAGTTTTGTACTTTAAAATGTATCAATAAACCAATTGGCACATTTTGGTAGACTTTCCTTTATGTAGGAAACGACACAAGCAGGGCTGAGACGCCATACACCTCGTCCAATTCTCCCTTGTTCCCATAGGGTGAACTGGCGAGTGCACAGTTTTGTACTTTTAAAATGTATCAATAAACCAATTGGCACATTTTGGTAGACTTTCCTTTATGTAGGAAACGACACAAGCAGGGATGAGACGCCATACACCTCGTCCAATTCTCCCTTGTTCCCATAGGGTGAACTGGCGAAAACTGCCAGCCTGTATGCTCTGCAAACTAAATCATAAGAAAAGTTAGTCTGATACCGAAACAAAATAAATAAAATGTTTTATTTATAATGAGCACGCCCCATCATTGGTTAGAATGAGATTTCATGAATAATGATGCTGTCTGTGATTCGAACTCCGGTCGTCTAATCAAAAGGTAAATGTGTTACAATCGCGCCACATAGCGCTGGTCATAAACAACATTATAGGATACTGATTATATATAGAGCACCTACCCACTACTGATATGAATCTTAAACAATTTATAATCAAGCAAAATCTTACCAATTATTTAACTGGCATATCAGTTGCTGACTGGTCGAGTAACCTCTTCTGCCAAGAAGTCCTTCATAAGGATTAGTGACACGTCCAACAAATATATCGCCATCCAGACAGACTGACAGACACCATCCGCTGGGATTTTGTGCTGTATCACCACCATCTCTCTACAACAAACACACACACACACCCATACTCTAGTCTATCCATTATCTGGCAGCATCCCCACTCACATCAATTTGTGTTTGTCTACGCCGACCCTCTTGCTGAGGTGTTTCACGCGGCATGTCTGTGTTGTTACTGCTACGAGAACAAACTATTTGATCTGGGGCAACGATCTGCTCAAACATGAACGACTTCAGCAGGTTTATTGGGTCTCCAACTAACATTATATAATTCTCTGTAATAAAGTAATTCTCAGACTCAGAGCTACTCAGTAAATTCAGCCATTTTGGGGATTTTCAAAATTTTCTCTCCTGCCAGTGACGCAACAATGCCAATATGGTGATTTACAGTTACAGTTAGTTGGCGTTCTAAATTCTAGTGTTTCCATTCCCCTTTAATTTTGAAGGGGACCAAATAAAATGTTAAAGGATCTTTAAATTTTTGGACTTCCATTTGTCCGTATACCCTGAAAGAAGTCTATGGGGCCAGGAGAGACTGTCATCCACAGTTTGGTTTTGTTTCAAAAGCCACTGCGAACTTGATCTAACTTAACCAAAAAAAACAATGGATAGGGGCAAGTGCACCATGTTTAAAATTGCATGACCAAATTAACTCAAACTTGGTTCGAAGTTACATAGTGGTGATTTGGCCACACATTCTTTACATGGTGAGCTTGTCCCTATCACTCCCATTGTTTTTTGGTTATTGTTGCCTAAAGTTAGCTTAAGTTGGCAGTGGCTTTTGAAACAAATTTGAACCATAGATGACTGTCTCTTCTGGCCCAATGGATTACGTTCTGTGTAAATGACAAAACAGAGTCGGAAAAAGTGAAGACTATAACTATATATTCATGAAAACTTTAACAATTGTCTGACTAAATATGTTTGATATAGAGGAAATCTTCATTAAGATCATCAAAAGTCCTAATACTTTGCTTTTTAAAAAATTGTTCCATTTGTTAGGCTATTTGGTTCAAAAATTCCTTGGGCAGCCAATGCTTTCTTTCTCTCCTACCTCTAAAGCCATAGTTGTGCACACTGGGGTTCATAAATATTGTCTCAATAACCAAAGGTTTTGGCTATGAGACCATTCTACAGGTTTTAAGCAGCATACACATTGCATTATAACCTGTATCCGTGATCAGATTAAAATCACAAAACAATGACACAATTTTAAATATTAACTTAAGTTTAAATAACCTTACCTGTGTCCTCACTAAAACTCAAATCCCCAGTCTCTGAAAACCCTTTACCTTCTACTTCTGCGGAGTTCCAATTGGTAATAGTATAAGATACTAGGACATTTGTAAAATGCCAAGTGAAGACGAAGAATAGCAGCACCTTTCATTAAAAGTGGCTCTGCAAACTCGGTCTGTTACACTGAGTGGATGGTGCTTCATGTGTTGAACAAGGTATTGGGGGAGGAGCAAGAGTAGCACAGGCCAGGAGGATTAGAATAAGAGGGATTTTAATAAGTTGAATTGTTCCTTATTTTCATGCTGCTGAAATTAACTAATGGGCAATAATTTGTTGTGTTAAAAAACACAAAATGCATCAGAATTCACACTGGTTCAGATCTTGATTATGCTTAATTGAGCATATGCAATTAGTACATTTAAAATGTCTTAACATTTCAGGATTTTATGAAACACTTATGAAAACATTCAGTTTTATTGATGCCCACACAAGTCAACACAGGCTGAAATCCATGGGCATAATATACTAATTGACGTCCATAAAACAGATCATTTTTTAAATGTATTTTTTAGTTAACCTTTATTTAACTAGGCAACTCAGTTAAGAACAAATTCTTATTTACAATGATGGCCTACCCCAGCCAAACCTGGACAACACTGAGCCAATAGTGCGCTGCCCAATCAATAGGTAAAACATGTAATTACATGTCCTTATGTATGCAGACATATCTTGAACACGTCAATCAGCAGTTAAAATGATAAAGCATCTTCTCTGCCGCATTTCTGTAAAAAGCTGTAAAAAGCTGTTTAGTAAAAAAAAACGTTCAAATTCATGGACAGAGCTACGTGATGCAAGGACTGACCATCAATGATATCAAAATTACATTTTTAACCATGATGAGACTATATATATTGTTTGTTTTCATTTACTTAGTTTACAAACATTGGAGTAAAAAAAGTGTATACTTTGGGTTCTGATGGGATACTACATTTGAACTAAGCTCACAAGGCATTTACAAGTTATATTCTTCAAGTGTCATTGAGTACCTATCATTTCATAGGTCCAAAAATGTATGTAGCATCTGCAGACGGTACCTTTAAGGAATCAACACAAACTTGATTTACAAATACGTTTCACAAAGCGAGGTCATGGTATTTGAGCATTACCTCTTCAGCTTTAAAGTTAGCCTGTACTATTTGTAAAATAGGGTATTTCCGTTTCATGCTACAAATCACCTGTAGATGGGAGTCTTGAGATGGACCCCTTCACTTTTTCCACATTTTGTTACAGCCCTGTTCTAAAATGGATAAAAAATTATAATAATTCTCATCAATCTACACACAATACCCCATAATGGAAAAGCAAAAACTGGTTTTTAGAAATGTTTGCAAATGTATTCAAAATAAAACTCTGAAATATTACATTTACATAAGTATATAGACCCTTTACTCAGTACTTTGTTGAAGTGATTACAGCCTTGAGTCTTCTTGGGTATGACGCTACAAGCTTGGCAAACCTGTATTTGGAGAGTTTCTCCCATTCTTGCTTCAGAAATGTTTTGGTACCCTTCCCCAGATCTGTTCCTCAACACAATCCTGTCTCAGAGCTCTATGCGCTGTCAACTGGGAGAACGTATATAGACAAGTGTGTGTGCCTTTCCAAATCATTTACGTAAATAAGGTATTTCCATTTATTTATTTGTTATAAATTTGCAAAAACCTGTTTTGGCTTTGTCAATATGGGGTATTGTGTGTAGGTTGGTGAGGGAAAAAAAAGTAATTGAATCAATTTTAGAATAAGGCTGTAACGTAACAAAATGTGGAAAAAGTAAAGGGGTCTGAAGACACTGTACTAAGGACATGCCACTGGCTTATAGTAGAGCCAGTGTGTGCCGAGGTACACAATAGTAGATGTTGGTAGACCGAAGGTGCTGAGGTACACAATAGTAGATTTAGTAGACAGAAGGTGCTGAGGTACACAATAGTAGATGTTGGTAGACAGAAGGTGCTGAGGTACACAATAGTAGATGTTGGTAGACAGAAGGTGATGAGGTACACAATAGTAGATTTAGTAGACAGAAGGTGCTGAGGTACACAATAGTAGATTTAGTAGACAAAAGGTGCTGAGGTACACAATAATAGAGTTAGTAGACAGAAGGTGCTGAGGTACACAATAATAGAGTTAGTAGACAGAAGGTGCTATGGTACACAATAGTAGATTTTGGTAGACAGAAGGTTCTCTTTGGTAAAAGGGGTAAATTGGTCATCAAAAAGAAAGGAGGACCAAGGCACTCTTCTGATAATTATTTGTATGGCATGTTCAATGGAAACTAAGTTTAGAAGCTCTTCGGCTGCATGGCCTTCATCAGGGAGTACAGGGAGAAATGTTTAGTTGTTGTAATAAACAGTACAGGGATGGAATGATGAAACACTAGCAATTGTTGTAGTATTAGATGGAATATAGATTTACCACATAGAGCCTATGGATTTAAAAGTGTGTGAAAGCAACAGCAAACATTTCAACAAGAGAAAAAAAGCACTCTCCTCTGTTTGGAGAGCGCAAGTGAAGAGCTGCGGCTATGGTGCGTGTTCGCCACAGTAATAATTAATTTTAAAACAACAAATTCCAAATGCCAACTTCATAAGTAAATTATAATTTTCAAGCAATTGTTACATACCAAAAGACCAGCAGGCCTATGCTAGTAATTGTTGCCCCATTGCTGGTGAGCTTGCAAAGTAAACAGTTAATACTCTTAACCACCAAACCATTATTGGAGCTGCATATTTATTATGGGCTATCCTCTCTTCCTACAATTTGACATTTGCGCTACACCCGATCCTATAGCTGTACAGCAAATCAGCAACCTGTTCACTAGCTCACCCGACCTGTGTTGATTGACAGTTTGCTGGTCCAATCAGAGTGCTGTGTATGCGTTTCACTAGCCAATCTGTTGCAGGTTTTTTTGGAAGGGCGATGCTGCCTACTGTCTCTTGCTGTGTGTGTAGAGTAATCCACGTACACTTTGTGTCACAAAATGACTGACAAAAAAAATTAGATTAGTACAAGTCATCAGTCTCAAGTCAAAGTCAAGTCCCGAGTCTTGAGGCTCCAAGTCAAGTCTCAAGTTATTTTATTTTCTATCATGTTGAGTCTGTAGTCGTCAAATTAACACTCTCTTGCGTGTGTCACAGGTGTGACTCATTTGCATGTAATCAGAAACAATCATTTCTATTGGATAATTGACTGGTCATGTGATTTGCGCTGAAGGTATTTAACCCCCCTGTTTTTTTGTTGCTTGGTGGCCGCCCACAGGAAGCGATGCATTCCAGAGCCATGCCGGATTGGTCATATCAAGATGGTCTTAGAAGTTGTCTTATAGTGACTAATTGTTTTTCTGAAGAATAGAGAAAGATTGCAGTAGGCCTCAAAACAATCCATACAACATAAGTATTGTGCTTTGAACTTTGGAGCAGAGCGCAAGTTAAAGGAGTCATTTCAGAGGTGTCGGTTCTGTGTTTTTTTTTTTTATAGATATGAGAAGCTTGGTTAATTAAATTCGCTGTTAGAGCTTTTGTTCCCAAACCATTGCTGTGTAAAAATTAATGGATGTGGCCATGTTTCAAGTGTGTGCACATGGACAGAGTATACTGAAGAAATATGTGAAGGACGACAGTATTGAAATTGTAGTGGGGATCATGATCCAGAGTTCCTGGAGTGCCCTGTAAGGGTGAATGAGATTTGAGGTGGCTAAAGTTAGAGTGGTCAATTGAATCTCCTATGGGGGAAAAAAAAAAAAAAAGGACTAGTGAAGATATGGTAGTGGATGCACCACAGCCATTAGTAAATGTTAGCTGCCAGTCAAAATATACCCTGTTAAAAATTTTGATTCTGTGAGGTTCAAGGCCACAGTTATAAACTGTATGGCTCAAGTGTCAAGGAAGTCAAAGAAACTGGACATTTATTGTGGCTGCGGCAGAAAAGTTATTTGAGACTTCAAGAGTTTACATCGGAAGACTTGCAAGGGATACTGATGCCAGAAGACGGCCGCCCTCCCAGGCTCCCCTGTTATTTTTAACAGAAAAGTTGTTTGATTTGGTGTAGTTTTTATTTTGGTAGTTTGTATGGAATCCTGTTTCCATCCTGCACAGTAGGTGGCAGCATGCACACTAAATTGTGCGAATGCCAATATACCATAGAAGCAGAGCATGTGGCAAATGGCGTTTGTGCTGCAATTTACTAAGAAATTAAGATGGACACCTGGCTGCTGGGCTGTGTTGCTTCCTGTGTCCCCTTTTTGTTTGTTTGGTTTGTATGTCTGATTTAAGTAGCATGGTTTTTATAGTAAAAGTAAGAAGTGATATTTATGGAATAGAGTTTGGAAACAAAGGAATTTAACTGTATTGAGAATGTGCTGTATGCTGAGACTGAAAATCATGCCTTAAGAAAATGTTACTGTCTTTTGCCTTTGCTTCCTGCTGCTTGCTCAGTCCCAGACCTAGAACCTCGTACTTTTCCACCACATGACACATTAATTCATGTCAACTAGCTCATGTGCTTGAAACTCTAAACAGTTGGAACTAACAAGGTCTCTGGAATCTGGCAGACCATTAGTCTTGAAGTGCTCCTGCACTCCATAAAGAGTAATAGCAAACCCGCACTCTATGCGCAGCATTCGGATGAACATCTACAAGTTGGACTGCATTGGAAGTGTGTTATGGTACACTCAGCACATATGATATTAACGGAAGACTCATAGTATGGCCCTATAATCTAAACCATGTAAGATGACCAAAACTGTAGTACAGCATCAACACATCTGATTAAAATAATCAAGATTGAATAATATTATATACTGGTATTGAGGCTATGGTGAAATTACATTAAGAAGAACAACCTCGTATTGAAAATGCCTAATGGGGAAACTACGTGTGCACATTGAACAGCACAGGGTTTTCATTTTCACATAACTGGGGTATCTTTTTTTGTTTTGTTCGCGACAGGAAACTACAAGAACCCACTGCTTGTCAGTGAAAGGAAACCACAGTACAGCTTCAAAGAGCTTTCTTTTTGTCTTGAACAAGTCACAGTTGAATAACATTCCAACTCATTTTCTGTCATCTGCTACATGTGAAAAAGGAAAAAATAATTTCTCATATACTATTGCAAAAAATGTACACACAATTGTCACACTTTCATGTCTTAAATTCCCTTTCACCACAGAGGAAATGGTATTGACAGATGTAATGTATTAAGTTTCTTCTACCAACTAAGAACAGGGTGAGGTAAAAATAAGTTAACAGGTTGAAGATACGAATCAAGATACATTTTGTCAGGAAATATGTTCATGTCTAAAACAGGAAACGGCATTACTTTCCTCCTCCCACCACCATGAAATGTAGAAGCCTCATCAACAAGAGACATCGAAGACATGGATGCCTGATCAGAAAGAAGACACCTTTCTGCCCATCATATTTTGAGGTAATGGAGTGCGTACATAGGCTACTGTGTGGATGTAGTAGTGAAGACTGAACTTCAATTGATGTCTTTTACTGCTTATTTTTGTCAAGCTGACACTAGGTAGTGTCAAAACAAAACTGATTAAGTATATGAGGCTGCAATGAAGTGCTTCAGTCCAGTTCAAATGTTAATCTTCGGATGTTAAGACTCAAAACTGTGTTGGAATGTAAGGTTTGTTCAAATGAGTGTTCCTCTCCACATGGTATGTTTTTCACTATTGTATATATTTTTCAACATGGTATATATTTGCAGTTTTCTGATTCAAAAAGCCTCAACCTGGTCTTATTGAAATAGATTCAGCAAAATGTCTTGTGTAGATTCCCATGGGTTACTTCCTCTGAGAAACCCAGAGTTTTTAATAACATTTCATTTTCCCTCGTGGCTTCAGTGGCGAGCTTGTTGACATCATCCTCTTTTCTCAAGTAATTTGTGTCTCAGGAGTGGTTCTGCCAATGGATCTCACTGAGGAGGAGACAGCACCTCTAGTGGACAGGGAGAGGGGGGGCAGCCAAAGGTCCGGTTCTGGCTCTGGTTTACAAGTCCATGTCTACTTCCTCCCTGCCACAAAAGCGGGAACAACGTTCAACATATCCTCTGGCCAAATCTCTGCTGAAAGAGTCTGTGTCCTGGCAGCAAAAAAATGTGGTAAGATGTCTTTGTATGAATATGGTTGTAATTTTTTTATTTAACCCTGTTGAAGAGCAGTGTAACAGTGTGAGGAATAATTGTAATATGGCGTGAAATAAACCTCCTTACACTGTTTACCAAAAGTGTCGAGTTGATTGCTTTCTTGTTGTTTAAATCCTCGATTGCCCCTTTAAGGGAGGAATTTTGGAAATGTCCTTGACTACGCCACCTTTTGAGTGTGCATACACATTTCTTGTGGAATTACAAAATATTTATTGTGTATCTTCCTTCAGGACTTTGCTGTCTCTAAACTTTCTATTTATTGACAATGCAGTCGCGTATTAGCATGGATGTTAAAACCTGCAAAAAACATTTCTTACAATAACATTTCTCTCTCCTTAGGAATCCTACCAGTGTACCACAGCCTATTTGCGTTGGCGTTTGATGATCTCTCCTACTTTTACCCCCCAACACATGTTTTCAACACTGATGAAAGCATTTGTATTCACTACAGAGTCAGGTGAGAAAAAAACCTTATGGACTTTTCTGTAAAAAATAAACATTTGACTGTTATGTTACACCTTATTTAGTCTTAGTCTGTCATGTGTAGTGCACCACCATAATGTTTCCTCATACAAAGGGGTTTTATTAGCTGTGAATGTGAACTGGATGACTCATGTATTAAATGGTATTCCCCGGTTGTTACAAAGGTTTTTCTTTGCCAACTGGTTTGGAGAGGGGTCAAAAACATCTTACCGCTACTGTCTGAGAAGAGGCAGAGTCAGTGCAGTGCTCGACTACTGTGTCATTGATTATCTCTTTGCCCAGGTACATAGAAAACACTTCCAACCTTTGCAGTAAGCCAAAACTCACATTTAGATATGCACTATTTGGTTGTTAACATATGGCAATAGATAATGTGAAATTACATGATCGCACAATTGTGCTTTTCCATAAGGCCATTTATGGTGAATGATTTGTTTTTAATGGTATTTCTAGAATGTCCACAAGGGCAGAACACATACATGTAAATGTTCTACTACTTACTGCATTCTGTGTATAGTCTTCATTTTATGTGACCTGTAGTCCCGCAGTGACTTTGTGGCTGGCCAGGCGGGGGTCTCACCTCCCTTGAGCGTCCAGGAGGAGTGTCTTGGCCTGGCAGTGCTCGACCTATGGCGACTGGCTAAGGAACACAACCAGAGCGTCAGGGAGGTGTGCAAGACATTCAGGTATGAATACTAAAGAGGGTATTGAAGATGAGTATATTTCTATGTCAACGTGTCTGAGTACATTTCTATGAGAAGGGGTCTCTTGGTTTCTTATTTGGCTGTGCACAATAGATCAATTGCCTGTTTTTTCAGTTACAAGTCATGCCTTCCCGAGACGCATCGGCAGGACATCCAGCAACTGAGCCGGCTTGCACGTTACAGAATCCGCAGCACTCTGAAACGGTTCCTGAAGAAGCTGGGCCGCTGCTCGGTGGGGGAACGCAGTCTGAAGCTGAAGTACCTGATGGAGCTGGCAGGGGTGGAGCCTTCCCACGGCACTGAGACCTTTCAGGTGAACCACCCCGGCTCCCAGCTGCAGCAGAAGGAACCGACGTTCAGACATATTCGGGTCGCCGGGGAGAGCGGCATACAGATCAGTGGAAGTCACTGCCCTGCCGATGTCCTGGTGAGACAAAGGGCAAAGCCCCTACTGTGTGTCATGATCATCATGCTATATCTACATTGACTGACCACAAAACAGAAATAGTGTTCCCTTTCAGTCGATCACTCAATATAGCATACTATTGGGAGTCAATGACCAATCCTATTCACCTGAAGCAAACTGAAATCACGCCCAATGGATGCCGAGTCTGCCATCGGAAGCCCCGCCTTCTTGGCTATAATAGCTGGGCTCGCATCCATTTCCTTAATTCTTCGCTCTTCAGTTCACCTGTATGAAGAACGTGGCACACAATTTACAAGCTTTTCAAGTGCATGACTTTGGTGTCTGTTAGTGGGGAGAGAGTACTCGTACCCCTAGATGTTGCGAGTTTTGGGTCTTGGTATTGGTTTTTGTGTTAGCTAAAACCCCACTGCTTTCTGCTCTGCTTGTGTAGCCAATGCTTCCTTACTTGAGTAAGATGGCCAGTGGTAAGAGTAAGTTCAAAAAGGCTAACCAGTCGAGTTTCACAATGAAAAATTAAAGATACTCACAATTGTGGTCCTGTTGCCTGGGGTGGAAAGACGCTCAGGAGGCCTTAGCGCGGACCAGTTTGTGTGACCATTGTCTCCAGCTGGGTTCAACTTACATTGGGAGTCGGGGTGACTTTGTGAGAAACATAGGTGGTCGGAGTTGATAGGGGTGTCATCACAGCCGAGTGAGGCTCATTCTGTTTTTTCCGGCAGTGTTCAGTCTGCATTCCAGAGACTATAAACTATCGAGCAAAGAGGCACTGAGTTTGAAGGTAGGTCTTGAAATACATCCAGAGGTACACCTCCAATTGACTCAAATGATGTCAATTAGCCTATCAGAAGCTTCTAAAGCCATGACATCATTTTCTGGAATTTTACAAGCTGTTTAAAGGCACAGTCAATTTAGTGTATGTAAACGTCTGACCCACTGGAATTGTGATATAGTGAATTATAAGTGAAATAATCTGTCTGTAAACAATTGTTGGAAGAATTACTTGTGTCATGCACAAAGTAGATGTCCTAACCGACTTGCCAAAACTATAGTTTGTTAACATGAAATCTGTGGAGTGGTTGAAAAATGAGTTTTAATGACTTCAACCTAAGTGTATGTAAACTTCCGACTTCAACTTTATATATACAGTCATGTGAAAAAGTAAGTACACCCACTGGAAAGTTCTCTTTTATTTTACATATTCGGACACATGGATATGTAATCTTCACTTCAACACTATTGACAGATAAAGATGACCCAATTTAACAAATCACAAAAAAAACAAAAATGCCTTTTCCTTACGGGGAAAAAGTTAGGACACCCCTACCTTTAACATCATGTAAAATTGCTAAAATTAGAATTAGGTGTACCAAAACAAGTGCAAATGATTAGAAAACATTAGAGAGAAATGTTCCATAAAGATATGAAAATTGGTCTGGTTTGGACTTAACCATATGGGTGTGTGGTAACACATCATTCAAAGATCAAAAGACCTACCCGAGGCCCTCAGAAGAAAGATTATTGATGCCCATGAGTCTGGGAGGGGCTACAAATCCATTTCCAAGCAATTCGAAGTACATCATTCCACTATCCGACGAAAATTCCAGACCACTGGCAAACTACCTAGGACAGGTCGTCCCACCAAACTCAGCCCAAGAGCTGACCGAAATATGCTCATAGAAGTCTCTAAGAACCCCAGGGTAACATCAAGGGATCTACAGGCCTCTCTTGCCACAATCAATGTCAAATTGCATGGATACACTGTCAGAAAGAACTTATTCTGTGCCTTTATGGTACCGTTTTTATTGCCATCCATCTGTACTGTTATTTATTCTATTTCCTTTTAATATAATATTAACTATTTTGACCAAAATGTTTTGTTTTAAAGATGAGTATTGAATTGCATGACCTCTAAAGGCCATGCAATTTAAAAGTGTCCTGTACAATATGGGGATCTGCTGTACCTATGTTATGCAGGAAAAAGTAACATAAAATCCTTTGTCTTGGTTAAAAGTCGGTGGTCATACAGTAGGCTTTGATTAATTGTCCAATATCCTCGCCCACGTGGAAATTCTGTACGAGTTATGTGGATGGCAATTATTTGATGGTCCGGCCGCATTCTACCCCCTATCAAAACGTGTTTTTACTTTTGGTGCCAGCGCGAAGGATACATAGAAAGTAAACAGGACGACTAGCTTGATTAAGCCTCCCCATGTACACCCCTGGTTGAAAGTTTGGAACATTACTCATTCAAGGTGTTTTTTTTTTTTGCACTATTTTTTACATTGTAGAATAAAAGTGAAGACATCAAAACTATGACATAACACATATGGAATCATGTAGTAACCAAAAAAGTGTTAAATCAATCAAAATAGATTTTATATTTGAGATTCTTCAAAGTAGCCACCCTTTGCCTTGATGACAGCTTGATGCAGAGGATAAGTTCATTCGAGTTACCAGCCTCAGAAATTGCAGCCCAAATAAATGCTTCACAGAGTTCAAGTAACAGACACATCTCAACATCAACTGTTCAGAGGAGACTGTGTGAATCAGGCTTTCATGGTCGAATTGCTGCAAAGAAACCCCTATTAAAGGACACCAATAAGAAGAAGAGACTTGCTTGGGCCAAGAAACACGACCAATGGACATTAGACCGTTGGAAATGTGTCCTTGTGGGTTTGAGCCTTGGGCTGCCTTGATGTGCGGCAGCGCGCAGAGGGTTACCACAGTTCCCTGTGGGTTTGAAACTTGGGCTGCCGTGGTTCATCGACTCTGGTCGACGCTATGCAGCGCGCGTGTACGCTTTAGTTACAACAGGTGTACTGTTGTTTTGGACTTCCTTTTACAAGTTCTGACATTTCAGGAACGAGGTATAACATATTTTGGCCCCGCGCCGTCAGGGGGTTTGGGCTCGCTGAAGAGCAGTACTGAATAGAGGAAATGAATGCGAGCCCCGGTATGATAGCCAGGAAGGCAGGGCTTCCAAGGGCGGGCTCAGCATCCATTGGCCCGTTGTGCGTGATTTCAGTTTAACTACCCATAGTAGGTTATACTTTGTTCCCTCCTTCAGGGAACAGTTGTATATTCATAACTCTACGTTCTGTCTCAGGAGTGGCAGACATTCTGTGACTTCCCAGAGATCATCGACATTAACATCAAGAGGGCGTGCCACGAGCAGGTTCCCCAGGACAGCAGGGTGGTCACGGTCACCCGGCAGGACGACAGATGGCTGGTTTGTTGAAACCACTGAATCAATGCTCAATACATCCTTAATTAATGCTTAATCAACAACAATTGATGCTGACTAATTTTACTTGGACAACATCCATTTCGGGGGGGGTGCATAGCTAATGAAAAAAGTGTGCATGTTACCATTTTTCTCCACAGGAGGCCGAGTTTCAAACGGTGACTGAGGCGCTTTCATTTGTTTCGCTTGTGGATGGTTACTTCAGGCTGACTACAGACTCCAGTCACTATTTCTGTCAAGACGTTGCCCCTCCCAGCCTGCTTGAAGACATTGAAAGCCACTGCCATGGGCCAATCACGTAGGTCCTTTCAGACTTATATCAAACCAATAGAGATACTTTTTTGATTTTTTTGATTTCACCTTTATTTAACCAGGTAGGCCAGTTGAGAACAAGTTCTCATTTACAACTGCGACCTGGCCAAGACAAAGCAAAGCAGTGCGACAAAAAACAACACAGAGTTACACATGAGAATAAACAAACGTACAGTCAATAACACAATATAGAATCTATATACAGAGTGTGCATATGTAGTGCAAAATGCAGTAAGGTTAGGAAGGTAGGACAATAAAAAGGCCATAGTGGCAAAATAAGTTACACATTAGAATTAACACTGGAGTGATAATGTGCAAATGATGATGTGCAAATAGAGATTATAAATATGGTGATGAGGTAGTTGGGTAGGCTATTTACAGAAGGGCTATATACAGGTGCAGTGATCGATAAGTAGCAATTCGTTCCAGTCATTGGCAGCAGAGAACTGGAAGGAATGGCGGCCAAAGGAGGTGTTGGCTTTGGGGGTGACCAGTGAAATATACCTGCTGGAGCGCATGCTACGGGTGGGTGTTGCTATGGTGACCAGCAAGTTGAGATAAGGCATGGATTTACCTAGTAAAGACTTATAGATGACCTGGAGCCTGTGGGTTTGGCGACAAATATGTAGTGAGGGCCAGCCAACGAGAGAATACAGGTCGCAGTGGTGGGTAGTATATGGGGCTTTGGTAACAAAACGGATGGCACTGTGATCGAGTGTTGGAGGCTATTTTGTAAATGACATCGCTGAAGTCAAGGATCGGAAGGATAGTCAGTTTTACAAGGGCATGTTTGGCAGCATGAGTGAAGGAGGCTTTGTTGCGAAATAGGAAGCCGATGCTTCGATTCTTCCATCTCCAATTTTGGATTGGAGATGGTTAATGTGAGTCTGGAAGTTGAGTTTACAGTCTAACCAGACACCTAGGTATTTGTAGGTGTCCACGTAAGTCAGACCCGTCGAGAGTAGTGATGATAGTCCGGTGGGCGGTTGCGGGCAGCGTTCGATTGAAAAGCATGCATTTAGTTTTACTAGCATTTAAGAGCAGTTGGAGGCCACGGAAGGAGTGTTGTATGGCATTGAAACTTGTTTGAAGGTTAGTTAACACAGTGTCCAAAGTGGGGCCAGAATGGTGTCGTCTGCGTAGAGATGGATCAGAGAGTCACCAGCAGCGAGAGCGACATCGTTGATGTATATAGAGAAAAGGGTTGGCCCAAGAATTGAACCCTGTGGCACCCCCATAGAGACTGCCAGAGGACCGGACAACAGGCCCTCCGATTTGACACACTGAACTCTGCCTGAGAGGTAGTTGGAGAACCAGGCAAGGCAGTCACTTGAGAAACCAAGGCTGTTGAGTCTGCCAATAAGAATGCGGTGATTGACAGAATCGAAAGCCTTGGCCAGGTCGATGAAGACGGCTGCACAGTACTGTCTTCTATCGATGGCGGTTATGATATCGTTTAGTACCTTGAGCGTAGCTGAGGTGCACCCATGACCAGCTCGGAAACCAGATTGCATAGCAGAGAAGGTACGGTGGGATTCGAAGTGGTCAGTGATCTGTTTATTAACTTGGCTTTCGAAGACTTTAGAATGGCAGGGCAGGATGGATATGGGTCTATAACAGTTTGGGTCTAGAGTGTCTCCCCCTTTGAAGAGGGGGATGACCGCCGCAGCTTTCCAATCTCTAGGGATCTCAGACCGATACGAAAGAGAGGTTGAACAGGCTAGTAATAGGGGTTGCAACAATTTTGGCGGATAATTTTAGAAAAAAAGGGTCAGATTCAGCAGCTCTTTCAGACTATCAGCTGTCTGGATTTGGGTGAAGGAGAAGCGGGGGGGGGGGTGCTTGGGCAGGTTGCTGCGGGGGGTACAGAGCTGTTGGCCGGGGTAGGGGTAGCCAGGTGGAAAGCATGGCCAGCAGTAGCAAAATGCTTATTGAAATTTTAGATTATCGTGAATTTATCGGTGGTGACAGTGTTTCCTAGCCTCAATGCAGTGGGCAACTGGGAGGAGATGCTCTTATTCTCCATGGACTTTACAGTGTCTCAGAACCTTTTGGAATTAGTACTACAGGATTCAAATTTCTGTTTGAAAAAGCTGGCCTTTGCTTTTCTAACTGACTGTGATACATGATACATCAGATGTAAACATCTGTATGCCTTTGTGTTGTTTCCTCAGGTCTGAGTTTGCAGTACACAAGCTGAAAAAAATAGGCGCCAAAGATGGCAGGTTTCTACTAAGACGCAGCCCCAAAGATTATGACAAGTTATTTCTCACCGTCTGCGTTCAGGTAAAAAGATATTCTCAAAATTGCTTGAATCTGGATGTACTTTTGGTCACACATTATTTAGATAGTCCGGATGGTACATCTGTATTATATTTTTTATTTGTATTGTATTTATTAGGAACCCCCCTTACAATTTTAAAAATAAATATAACAGTACATCATATAACATTATTACACCATTACATATCTACAATAAAAAATGTATAATACCACCATACAACAATATTACAATGTACCTGTGTGTGTGTGTACGTATTCGTGTGTGCGTGTGTGTGTATCTTCACAGTTAGCGTTGTTCCATAAGGTGTAGTTAAATATGTTTTTTAAATCTGATTTTACTGCTTGCATCAGATACTTGATGTGGAATAGAGTTCCATGTAGTAATGGCTCTATGTAGTACTGTGTGTTTACCGGAGTCTGTTCTGGACTTTGGAACTGTGAATAGACCCCTGGTTGCATGTCTTGTGGGGTATGCATGGGGGTCTGAGCTGTATGCTAGTCGTTTGAAGAGACAGCTTAGTGCTTTCAACATGTCAATAGCTCTCACAAAGACAAGTAGTGATTCATTCAATCTCTCCTCTACTTTGAGCCAGGAGAGATTGACATGCATGTCATTGATGTAAACTCTCCATATACATTTAAGGGCTAGCCGTGCTTCTCTGTTTTGGGCTAAATGTAATTTGCCTATGTCCCTCTTTGTGGCACTTGACCATATGACTGGGCAGTAGTGCCGGTGCGACAAAACTAGGGCCTGTAGGACTTGTTATGTCAAGAAAGCAGAGCAGCGCTTTATTAAGGACAGACTTCTCCCCATCTTAGCTACCGTTGCATCAATGTTTTTACCATGGCAGTTTACAATCCAGGGTTACTCCAAGCAGTTTAGTCTTCTCAACTTGCTCAATTTCCAAATTTTTCATAACAAGATTTAGTTAAGGTTTAGGGTTTAGTGAATGGTTTGACCCAAATATAATGCTTTTAGTTTTTGAAATATTTAGTACTAGCTTACTACTGGCCACCCATTATAAAACTGACTGCAGCTCTTTGTTAAGTTTTTCAGTGATTTCACTTGTCCGAGAATTTATAGCACGGCTTTTGATGATCCTTGGTTGGGGTCTAAGCAAATTAATTGTTGCGATTGCAAACAAAATAAAATGGTGGTGCGATAGTCCAGGATTATGAGGAAAAACATTTAGATCCACAATATTTATTCCACGGGACAGAACTAGATCCAGGGTATGACTGTGGCACTGAGTAAGTCTGGAGACATGTTGGTCAAAACCCACTGAGTCGATGATGGCGCCGAAAGCCTTTTGTAGTGGATCTGTGGACTTTTCCATGTGAATGTTAAAGTCACCAAAAATTTGAATATTATCTGCCATGACGATAAGGTCTGATAGGAATTCAGAGAACTCAGTAAGGAACTCTGTATAAGGCCCAGGAGGCCTGTTAACAGTAGCTATAAAAAGGGATTGAGTAGGCTGCATAGATTTTATGACTAGAAGCTCAAAAGATGAAAACTGTCCTTTTTTGGGGGGGTAAATTGAAATTTGCTATCGTAAATGTTAGCAACACCTCCATCTTTGCGGGATGCGTGGGGGACATGGTCACTAGTGTAACCAGGAGGAGAGGCCTCATTTAACACAGTAAATTCATCAGGCTTAAGCCATGTTTCAGTCAGGCCAATCACATCAAGATTATGATCAGTGATTAGTTCATTGACTATAACTGCCTTGGAGAAGTGAGAAGTGAGATATCATTTTGAGAAGTGAGATATCACAACCTCTTTCAATATTGACAGGAATCGAGGAGGTCTTTATTCCAGTGAGATTACTAATGTGAACACCGCCATGTTTAGGTTTGCGCAACCTAGATCGAGGTACAGACACGGTCTCAATGGGGGTAACTGAGCTGACTACACTGACTATGCTAGTGGCAGACTCCACTAAACTGGCAGGCTGACTAACAGCCTGCTGCCTGCCCTGCACCCTATCTCATAGTGGAGCTAGAGGAGTTAGAGCCTCGTCTATGTTCATAGATAAAATGAGAGCACCCCTCCAGCTAGGAGGGAGTCCGTCACTCCTCAGCAGGCCAGGCTTGGTTCTGTTTGTGGGTGAGTCCCAGAAAGAGGGCCAATTGTTTACAAATTCTATCCTTTGGGAGGGGCAGAAAACAGTTTTCAACCAGCGATTGAGTTGTGAGACTCTGCTGTAGGGCTCATCACTCACCCTAACTGGGAGGGGGCCAGAGACAATTACTCGATGCCGACACATCTTTCTAGCTAATTTACACACTGAAGCTATGTTGCGCTTGGTGACCTCTGACTGTTTTTGTGGTTCTCAACCGCTTTTGTTTGAATACAGCCTCCACGTTAATCTTCTCGCACATTTCCTTTGCAGTTGTCTGTGCACTAGAAAATCCAGTGTTTCTGTATCAGGTAAGGGAACCTTCAACAAGTCGACAGCCACATCTAGCTGCATCTTGTTGAGGATGTCATACCATATGACTGTGCAAATAGAAAAGTGGTAGGATCCAATCTCCTCAGCCAAAGACTGGGCTTCAACTTTCACCACAGGGTCTGCAGTAGTTTCCCTCACCTCCAGAAGAGCCTCTCTGACTTGCCCAGCCTGGTACCTTACTGCCTGAATTATGTTTATACTGCTTTTCCACCTGGTGTCTGACCATGATTTCAGGGTGGTTTTGACATGTTTCAGGAGGATATCCCATCTATGGGTGGAGGCTGAGAAGAGATTGAATAATTTAGCTAAATATCCAAAGTAGCCAATGGCATCTGGTGAGCTCTTAGCAGCATAAGCTACCACCAGATTTAAAGTGTGGGCACCACATGGGACAAAAAAGGCTCTTGAGTTCTGTTGAAGCAGCCTAGCCTGAACACCTTTATTCTTTCCCTTCCGTTGTCATAGGACTGTCCTCTGCAGTCCTCAAAGGGGATGTTCAGCTCCTCCAGCCTTTTGAGAATTAGAGATGACAAACTTTCCCCTGTTGACTCCTCTGCCACAAGAAAGCCCATGAAATGTTCTTTAATTTGTGGTTTGTCTTCCAGTAACACAATCATGATAATGACAGTGAGCTGTTCCTTATGACTCAGATCAGGGGTGCAATCTAAAATAATGGAGAAATACTTTGATCTCTTCCACTATTTTTGCCCTGATGGAGTCTATCAGTTCATTTTGGATTATTTTGCCCAGGTAATGTGTGTGACTGCCAGCTCCACTTTCCACCCTACCAACATGCTGCTTCATTACTGGATCAAATTTGGCCATAAGCTCCACCTCTTTTGAAAAACTATTTCTGCAGCAGAAGCAGTACAAACTATCATTCTTTTTTGAGTACATTAGCCAGCTTCTTTTGATTTTTTCTCCATTGACACCTTCTCCCGTCTTTTTGTTTCGGAAACGTGAAACTTTTTTTATTTGATACGGTCCTCTGAGAACAAACTCTGTTCTTACCTTATCAGTTAAAACAGATGGCCAGTCAGTACGGTCAATTGGTGCAGCCTTTTTGTAGATGCCTGATGCTGCATCGTTGGGCTGTTCTGAGGTAGAGGGGACAGGAGCACTTGATGCTAATTCTTGTGCCATTTAGGCAAAATGGAATTCTAAGCATCACTCCAGTCAAAACAGCCACTAAGAACGTTAGATTCCATTCATTTGCTATGGGCTCACGCTAGTGTTCCAGCTTAGCCAACGTTCTTTTTCTGTTTTTCAGCTTTGGGTGAATTTTGACTCGTTCTATTGATGCACCGGGCCGGGGTGCATCAACACAGAAAATATGGCCTAATAAGCTATCTAATTATGTTGTTGTGGGGGCTTTCACTTTTTTGTAATATTTCAAATTAATAGTATTAAAATAGTATTAGTAAAAATAAAAAAATAATAAAAAAATGCAAATCTTCACTCATTTGGGCTGGATGGACGGTGCCTCTAGCATTTGCCTATTCCGCTTATGCCACGGGCCGGCCCTGGGTCACTGTCACCTGCACGAACCAAGATAGAGTAGGAGCAGATACTGTGTACAATTACACTGTGATAATGATAATGTCACGTCTGGAAGAAACCTGGCACCATCCCTAGGGTGAAGCATGGTGGTGGCAGCATCATGCTGTGGGGATGTTTTTCAGCGGCAGGGACTGGGAGACTAGTCAGGATCGAGGCAAAGACGAACAGAGCAAAGTACAGAGAGATCCTTGATCTCTAATTACCTGCCTGTGAATGTGCACTCTTCAAAATATCCACTCAGTAGCTATGTTTCCATTACCTTGTCCAGTGACTTTTTGTCTACATTTATAAAGTTTGCTTAGAAAATAGATATGACAATTGCCTGCCACAGTGCGTTTTAATTGAACTATCTTGTTTAGATTAAAACAGCTGGACGTAATGACATTACAACTTTAAACAACAAAAACATAGCATGTCGAATTAAAATGAAGTGTTTCTATTACCCATTTAGCCAAATTGGGCATTAATAAAGTGACAACAGCCTGTATGCCCTGCCCACCTATGTGTTTCATGTCTCAGGTAGCCTGCAAAAGCCAGCGGATAGAATGCAAGAATTTACTAAGATTTGTCATAGGCCTATCCCAATTCTCATGTGCCAGGGATTACTTGCACTCATGTACTAAATCTGAAACAATTTGATGGTGACATTTCAAATTGCTGGCATTCTTGAAAGTCAAGACAATCCTTGTCCTGCAAAGAAACATTATTTTATAATTTAATAAATTGAATTTGCATGCAGTAGGCAATTTCTATATAATTAGTTATTACTCATTACCAAGTGAAAATACAGTACCAGTCAAACGTTTGGACACACCTACTCATTCAAGTTTTTTTCTTTTTAATTTTTACTTTTTTCTACATTGTTGAATAATAGTGAAGACATCAACACTATAAAATAACATATGGAATCATGTAGTAACCAAAAAAGTGTTAAACAAAATAGATGTTATATTTGAGATTCTTCAAAATAGCCACCCTTTGCCTTGATGACAGCTTTGCACTCTTGGTATTCTCTCAGCCAGCTTCATGAGGTAGTCATCTGGAATGCATTTCAATTAACAGGTGTGCCTTGTTAAAAGTTCATTTGCATTTGAGCCAATCAATTGTGTTGTGACAAGGTAGGGGTGGTATACAGAAGATAGCCCTATTTGGTAAAATACTAAGTCCATATTATGGCAAGAACAGCTCAAATAAGCAAAGAGAAATGACAGTCCATCATTAATTTAAACCATGAAGGTCAGTCAATCCGGAATATTTCAAGAACTTTGAAACATTCTTCAAGTGCAGTTGCAAAAACCATCAAGCGCTTTGATGAAACTGGCTCTCATGAGGACCACCACAGGAAAGAAAGACCCAGAGTTACCTCTGCTGCAGAGGATACGTTTGAGAGTTCCAACCGCCGTGTCTTTGTGAGACGCAGAGTAGGTGAATGGAGGATCTCAGCATTTGTGGTTCCCACCGTGAAGCTTGGAGGAGGAGGTATGATGGTGTGGGGGTGCTTTGCTGGTGACTGTCTGTGATTTATTTAGAATTCAAGGCACACTTAACCAGCATGGCAACCACAGCATTCTGCAGCGATACGCCATCCCATCTGGTTTGCACTTAGTGGGACTATCATTTGTTTTTCAACAGGACAATGACCCAACACACCTCCAGCCTATGTAAGGGCTATTTGACCAAGAAGGAGAGTGATATCAGATGACCTGGCCTCCACACTCACCCGACCTCAACCCAATTAAGATGGTTTGGGATGAGTTGGACCGCAGAGTGAAGGAAAAGCAGCCAACAAGTGCTCAGCATATGTAGGAACTTCTTCAGGACTGTTGGAAAAGCATGAGAGAATGCCAAGTGTACAAAGCTATCATCAAGGCAAAGGATGGCTACTTTGAAGAATCTCATATATAACCTGTTTTTTGAGTTGTTGAACACTTTTTTGGTTGCTACATGATTCCATATGTGTTATTTCATAGTTTTGATGTCTTCACTGTTATTCTACAACAGTGGTCACCAACCTTTTCTGAGTCAAGATCACATTCTGAGTCAAAACGCAAACTGAGATCTACCCTCTGATTTTTTTTAAACATGACTTAGAAAACGTAAGCATATGCAAAAAAACAGTATTGTAGCAATGAGGTTTGTGAGGTAAGCTATAGACCCAATACATTATCGCCTCATATTGGCTTTGCTTGAATTGCCCCGCCAATGCATTGTTGTTTGGGCCATTTTTTAAAATTATATTTAACAATTTGAGGTAGGCTTTATCGGTAATAAATCCATTGTTGTATTATTTGCAAGGCACAGATGAGCGACTATACGTTTAAATTATTTGCTATTTGGTGCCTGCATCTGATGGTCAGTCTCAGCAGAGGGAGAGAGCAGCAGACTGAGGGTCCGCCTCTCAACATCCCTCCGCTCCGTTTCCTCCACTGACCAAAAAGGTGTATTCGTTGACAGTCTCTCTCTAGTCATGGTTTTAAACGTTTTGAAATCTTAGTATCAACTTTGCTGTAGCTTTCTTTTATGCCTGTAACGTTGCTGCAGACATGGCCATCTGAGCCATCCGATTGGCCAGTGGAAGGCCTACAGTGCACTTGATTTTTCTCTCCGGGTCTGCCGGGGAGGCAGAGTTTGTACCTTCACACACATGAAATGGTTCAAAATGTCAACAGTTTGCCTACCTGGCACGCAGGGCAGCTGAATCGAGTGCACCTAACGCCAACAGCCCGAGACAAATTGTTTTTTTTTACAGAAAAGTTTGGGGTCACTTAGAAATGTCCTTGTTTTTGAAGGAAAAGCAGAAAGTTGTATCCATTAAAATAACATCAAATTGATCAGAAATACAGTGTAGACATTGTTAATGTTGTAAATGACTATTGTAGCTGGAAACGGCTGATTTTTAATGGAATATGTACATAGGGATACAGAGGCCCATTATCAGCAACCATCACTCCTGTGTTCCAATGGCATGTTGTGTTAGCTAATCCAAGTTTATAATTTTAAAAGGCTAACTGATCATTAGAAAAACCTTTTGCAATTATGTTAGCACAGCTTTGCTGATGTTGAGCTGAAGGTGGTTCTGCTCACACCACAACATAAAGTCACTGATTGTGCTCCTGTACTCCTCCTCCTGCCCACCCCTGAGGCACCCTACAATTGCGGAGTCATCCGAGAACTTCTGTAGGTGGCATGTTTCAGAGTTATATCTGAAGTCTGAGGTGTAGACGGTAAACAGGAAGGGGGACAGGACCGTTCCTTGGGGGGCCCCTGTGTTGCTGACTGCCCGTTCTGACACACAGCTCTGTAGTCGCACAAATTGTGGCCTAACGGTCAGGTAGTCCGTGACCCAGGAGACTAAGGGTGCTTCCACTTTCATCCTCTTCATCTTCTCACCCAGTAGCAAGGGCTGAATGGTGTTGAAGGCACTGGAGAAGTCAAAAAACATAACCCTCACAGTGCAACCTGCGTTGTCCAGGTGAGAGTAGGCCCTCTGCAGAAGGTAGCATCATCCACCTGATGTTGCGCTGATATGCGAACTGCAGGGGGTCCAGTGACACATGTACACACCAGGGGTCTGAGGTGAGCGAGGACTAACCTTTCCAGGGTCTTCATGATGTGGGATGTTAGCGCTACAGGTCTGAAGTCATTCAGGACAGTGGGGTGCACCTTCTTGCGAACTGGGACGAGGCAGGATGTTTTCCGCAGCACAGGGACACTTTCTGGTTGAAGAGATGCTGGAGTATTCCACACAGTTGGTCAGCACAGACCCTAAGCACCTTTGGGCTGATGCCATCAGGGCCTGCCGCTTTCCACTGATGTAGCTCTCTCTTCACTTGGTTGGTGGTGAAAGCCAGCCCAGGTGGGGGAAAGGTGGGTGTTGAGGATCAGTCCAGAGGGAGCAGGAGCGGAGGTGGGGTCGCTGATTGAGTACTTAAGTGCTACGTAAAATGAAGTGCTACTCTTTTTCTAGAGTGGACATCCAGAAAATATACCTTTCTGTTGATATTATATACATTATCAAGCATTTCACACATATTATCCACATACTGACTGTTAGCACTTGGTGTCTATAGAAACTTTCCACATGAATGGGCTTTAGGTGAGGCAGATGAACATGTATGCATATTACTTCAACAGCATTTGACATGAGATACTCTACAGATGGTCATACTACCAACAAACTATCTTTTGATAAGCAACTTCTTGCAAAGGTTACGGTTAGGGTTAGGTTTAGAATACGGTTTAGGATAAGTGTTCAGCTTAGGGCTAGAGTTTGTAGATAGGTAGTTGAAATGTTACTGTTAATCTGTAGCGTATCTACATATGGACTATTCAAATAAAGTGTTACCGGATGTACTTTTTGATATTCTCTTAGACTCCTCTTGGGCTGGATTACAAAGACTGTCTAATTACGAAGAATGAACAGTTCATTCTTTCGGGGGTCCACAAGTCCTTCCTCAGCTTGAGGGAACTCACTGACTTCTTCCAACAAAGCAAGCTGCTCCTGGCTGAGGTTCCTGTCAAGCTGGAAAGATGTTGTCCACCTCGACCGAAAGGTACAGGACAACAAGCCAGTTGAATGTTTATATTGCTCAAACTTAAAGCTGAATTGTAGGATTCATACCATGCACAACTTATCATTGACCATTGGTTACTTCACAATCAAATGAATCAGAAGACATAATATTTATTTGATTATACATATCTCAATCATCACACTTAGCAATGATACATCTGCATAGTTATTGTAATGCTGCATCATTAATCACAAGAATACCCCTTTCTTGCTGTAGAACTCACAAACATGGTCATCATGCGCGGCAGCAGCTCAGTAGAGAGACAGAGGTCCCCGACGCTGCAAAGGACCAATCCCAGTCACATCCAGTTCCACATGATCAAGTACGAGGATCTGCAATGGGTGAGTTTAGCAGAAGCCTGGATCTTCACTAAAACATCCTGTCAGTTCTCTGTCATGTCGGTTTAATGCAGTCAAGTTTAAATGAATTCCGTCGTATGACATCCTGTATATCAATGACAGTTTGAACGAATTACTGGTTTACTCACTTTACTGTGTGTATCATTTATGTCAGTGTGAAAGCTTGGGACAGGGATCCTTCACACGAATCTTCAAAGGTAGCAAGATAGACATCCACGATGGGGAGAGACATGTGACAGATGTTCTGCTTAAGGAGCTGGATGCAAACCACAAAAACTGCTGGGAGGTAGGCAACACTGATAATGTCATCAGTGCATCAGAATGGATCAGCACTGTAATTGGAATTTGTTTCTTGTTCTTTTCCCCATTCATGGCATTAGTCCATATCTACCCAAAGGTGTCCTTGTTTAAACCCAGGTGCTGAGTTTTTTCTGAATGTAATGATTCCTTTAGTTATGAATAAATAATAAGAGGAACATTTTAATATGCTACTTTACTTTCATTTACCTGTATCGAGTCAAATGATCTGATCAATTGTAAGAGCAATTCACACGCCACAATATAATTACTCTTTAATAACAATTACAACGTCAAAGAAAGAACATGGATCAATTGAATCAAGTAGCCAGTTGCAGTTGGAGGTTTTTTTCCATTTAGGAAGGTGTGGTCTATCGTAGCAACACCTACCCGCACCTACCCGTAGCATGCTCTCCAGCAGGTATATCTCACTGGCCACCCCCAAAGCCACCACCTCCTTTGGCCGCTATTCCTTCCAGTTCTCTGCTGCCAATGACTGGAACGAATTGCAAAAATCCTTGAAGCTAGAGGTTCCTATCTCCCTCATTAACTTTAAGCATCAGCTGTCAAAGCTGCTTATCGATCACTGCACCTGTATATAGTCCTTCTGTAAATAGCCCATCCTAATACCTCATCCCCATATATATTTTTGTTGTTGTTGACTGTACGTTTGTTTATTTCCCATGTGTAACTCTGTGTTGTTTTTTGTCGCACTGCCTTGCTTTGTCTTGGCCAGGTCGCAGTTGCAAATGAGAACTTGTTCTCAACTGACCTACCTGGTTAAATAAAGGTGAAATAAAAAAAAATCAAAAGTATAACAAACTAAGTAGGTATGCAAACTTCCATCTAAAGACACAGACCATTTTAGAAAACTGTTTGGAGGGGTTTAATTAGCTTGCCCCATGAAACAGTAGCTAAGATTTTAAAAAATTTAATTTAACATTTATTTAACTAGGCAGGTCCAGATCCAGAAACATTTCGGTTACGGGCCCAACGCTCTAACCACTCGGCTACCTGCCGCCCGTATAGGATACCAAAGCCTGTATCAACCCCTTGTTGCGCCTTACTGAAGAAAACCCTGTACAAATAGAAATAGAGTAGCTACAGTGGTCACCCATTCTAAGTGTACGTTCTCTTGTTTTTCTACTCTAAGTCATTCTTTGAAGCTGCCAGCTTGATGAGCCAGATTTCCCACAAGCACCTTCTCCTGGTCTATGGGATAAGTGTTCACAGATCCAAGAGTGAGTAACCATAACACCTCAACTTCTCAACTTAACATCCTACTTCTCACAGATTTCTACAAAATCACCAAACATTGAATTTTTTTTTTAAATGAACTGCAACTTATAGGGTTAGGGCTAAGGTCAATGTTAAGGTTACGGTCAGGGTTACTGCTGTAAATACACTGTAACTCATTTTTTTAAATGTAACCTTTATTTAACTAGGCAAGTCAGTTAAGAACAAATTCGTATTTACAATGACGGCCTACACCGGCCAACCTCGGACGACGCTAGGCCAATTGTGCGCCGCCCTATGGGACTCCCAATCACGGCTGGTTGTGATACAGCCTGGATTCGAACCAGGGTGTCTGTAGTGACATCTCTAGCACTGAGATGCAGTGCCTTAGACCGCTGCGACCACTTGGGAGCACAATGAGTAATTACAATACTTGTTACATTGTAATTATATGAGTAGTGACACAGTATTAAGGGCACTGTAATGTAAAGTGCTACAGAGTTTGCTAACGCAGTTCCACTTAATTTTCTGTGGGGGTTTTGAGCAGTGCCGACTCAACTCTCTCTCGAGGAGCTGCTGCTATCGTAACACATCTAATCTCATCTCTTAACCGTACAGATGTCATGGTGCAGGAGTTTGTCAAGTGTGGGGCCCTTGACCTGTTCCTGAAGAGGGAAGGGTCCGTGTCGGTCAGCTGGAAACTTGACGTGGCCAAACAGCTGGCTTGTGTGCTCAATTTCCTGGTGAGATTAACCAAATCTTTGGCCTGATTTCTCTTTCTCTTCAGTTGATAATGCTTCACTTCAGCTGATCTATTTTGTATGTTTTCTGAGGAAGCACTTTTTTTCAAATAGATTATCAATAGATGTTTGATTAACTATCCTTAGACATTCCTTTAGTGTCGAAACTAGTGTATACACTAGTTAAACTTCTACTGCTTGCTCATTGTTTGAGCATACACGTTCATTAAGAACTATTCTAATAAACTGTTACAATTTTAGTCTGTCTCTTCCTTCATCAAATAGGAAGAAAATAACATTTTTCATGGGAATATTTGTGCCAAAAATCTGCTCCTGGCCAGAGAGGGGGACGCATCCCAAGGAAGCTCTCCTTTCATCAAGCTGAGTGACCCAGGCATCAACGTGGCAATGTTGGGCAGAGATGGTAAACAGTTATCATAATGTAATGCAGAGAGTATACATGAACACTGGGAATGTTTTATTTAAGAACCTCATGCTTTTAAGTGTTTGGGTTTTGTATCTACTGTATGGGCTGTGTGTGTGTGTGTACGTGTGTGTATGTGTACGTGTACGTGTATGTGTGTGTACGTGTACGTGTACAGTGGTGCTTGACAGGATTCCATGGGTAGCTCCGGAGGTGCTGGAGGCTCCAGAGAGGCTTGAGCTGGAGTGTGATAAGTGGAGCTTTGGTGCCACACTCTGGGAGATATTCAATGGAGGACAGGCACCACTACAGGGCCTGGACCTCGAGAGGGTAAACTCCTACTGTTTACTACCACTATCACAACAATGTACAGTGTCTGATAAGGGCCAAAGTAGTTTATTCATGAAACCTATGCATTTATCATCCGAGTTTCAGGAAAATTAGGTGCAGATTATTTTCTCTGTAAAACAAATGAAATTGCCAACTGTTAATTCTCCTTGGTTTAGGCTTTGTCAACATCCTGAGTATTAAACTTACATTAATCCAATCTTGATTACTTTTTAAGCGGTTTTCAGAAAATATGTGGTCAAATTCCACTCAAGTTCTCCACAGCGTTGAAGTTTTTTGTACAAACCCAATACGTTGAATTAACCTCTGCTTCTTTTAAGCAGAAGCTGCAGTTTTACAAGACCTACAAGCAGTTACCCTCCTCAGAGTGGACAGAGCTTGCGGATCTTATCAGCCAGTGTATGAACTACCAGCCTGCATTCAGGCCCTCCTGTCGGAGCATCATTCGCCAACTGAACAGTCTGATAACGTCAGGTAATTCTCACTGATGAACCAAAACCATGTTACTTAAAACAACTGGTGTGGTCCAGAATTAGAGTTTCTACCTTTTATTTTCAGGTGGGAATTTGTTTAGTAAAACACAGCTAAACCCACACTTTAGAAGGGTTCCAAAAGGGTTCTTCAGCTGTCCATAGGAGAACCCTTTTAGGTTCCAGGTAATAGGGCTGACCCCATTTAGTCAACGGGTCGATTGTTTGGTTGATAGGCTGTTGGTCGGCTAAGATTTTTTTTAGTCGAGCAGTGGCAAAAAAATTAAATAAAATGTATAGCAGAAAAAACATAGGTGTCACACCCTGATCTGTTTCACCTGTCTTTGTGATTGTCTGCACCCCCCTCCAGGTGTCACCCAGCTTCCTTGTTAGCCCCAGTGTATTTATCCCTGTGTTCTATGTTTGGCTATTGCCAGTTTGTTTTGTTCTTCAAGCCTACCAGTGTTTTCCCCCTTTACTCCTCTCTCTCTAAAGTGCCTGTTTTCTTGGTTTCCCGGTTTCAAGCTTTCCTTGCCTGCCCCGACCCTGAGCCTGCCTGCCGTTTTGTACCTTTGCCCCACTACTCTGGATTACCAAACTCTGCCTACCCTGAGCCTGCCTGCCTGCCGATTTGTACCTTTGCCCCACTACTCTGGATTACCGAACTCTGCTTGCCCCTGACCTGTCTTTTGCCTGCCCCGTGTTGGTATAATAAACTTTTGTTATTCCAAACAATGTCTGCGCCTGGGTCTCACCTGTACGCTGATAGTACGAACTGGCCGGGACTGAGCAGATGCACAACGCCATCTACTCCCAAGGAGCCTCCATTGGCAGGCACAAGGAATTGCTTCGGGGGCCTTATGGTGGGGATCCAGACGTTGGCTGAGTGCCATGACCGGACATTGGACATATTGCTGGAGCAATGCCGCGGGTTGTCGAGGAGGCAGCCTGCCATGGTGGTAGCCCCACAGCGCCTTGGTAACTCGACGGCTAGCAGCACGGCCCAACGGTCACTCCACCTTCCCGGGAGTCCCGCTTACCTCCGCCGGAACGCTTTAATGGAGAGCCGAGCACCTGTCGGGTGTTTCTGGCTCAGTGTGCCCTCATTTTCGAGCTTCAGCCTACCTCCTTTCCCTCGGAAAACTCCAAGATAGCCTACCTCATCACACTGATGTCCGGGAGGGCTCTCACCTGGGCTACCGCAGTATGGTAACAACAGCCAGCCATATGCGGGAGTCTGGAGGGGTTCGTGGGAGAGACGCTGCCCGGAGGCTAATCCAGCTTCGGCAGGACTCTCGCAGTGTGGCCGATTATGCGGTTGATTTCCGCACGTTAGCAGCGGAGCATGCCTGGAACCAGGAAGCACTCTTCGACATGTTTTTGCACGGCGTCTCGGAGGAGGTCAAGGATGAGCTTGCCACTCGGGGCCCACAGATCTAGATTCCCTCATCGCCTTGACTATACGCATCGATGGGAAATTACGGGAACGACGGGGGGAGAGGAAGTTCGCGCACACGTCCAGAGATTCCACCCACAGCCCGAGTCATCCCGGAAGTCAGCGATGGTCCTGTTGCCGAGAGAGCCCCAGAGTTCCCAACCTTCCCCGAGAACGACCGAAGACGGCCGAGTCACCGCTTCCCGAGCTGATGCAGCTAGGCAGAGCGGGGCTGTCACCAGTGGAACGGCAGTACAGGACCAGCACGAAGAGGTGCCTGTACTGCGGGACTTTTGGTCATTTTGTGTCCACTTGTCCAGTAAAGGGACGAGGCACACAGGTAGGAACAAGTACTCTGGTGGCCCATATGGAGACTTTGTCTTACTCCCTAGCACCACGCCGCCCCAGGGACAACTGTACTCGTTGTCGGGACCAGAGACCAAGGCTATGGAGTCCTACATTGGGGACTCCCTAGCAGCAGATTTTATCTGTACCTCTTCCTCTCCCGCTGGCGCAGGGTTCTTCTTTGTGGAGAAGAAGGACAAAACCCTGCGCCCATGCATTGACTATGAGGGCCTCAATGACATTACGGTGAAGAACCGTTACCCACTAGCACTCATTTTCACGGCCTTCGAGCCACTCCAGGGGGCCACCGTCTTCTCCAAGTTGGACATACGGAACGTCAACCACCTGGTGCGGATACGAGAGGGGGACGAGTGGAAGACTGCCTTCAGCACGGCCAGCCTCCACTACGAGTATCTGGTCATGCCTTTCGGCCTCACCAACGCCCCTGCTGTTTTCCAGGCCTTGGTGAATGATGTCCTCCACGATATGTTAAACAGGTTCGTCTTCGTGTACATTGACGACATCCTCGTCTTCTCCCGCTCTCCTCAAGAGCACGTGCTCCACGTACGACAGGTTCTCCAGCGCCTTCTGGCGAATCAACTGTTTGTAAAGGCTGAAAAGTGTGAATTTCACTGCTCCACCGTTCCCTTTCTGGGCTACATCATATCCGCGGGGAGTGTCCAGATGGATCCTGGGAAGGTGAGAGCGGTGGTGGATTGGCCTCAGCCCGGGTCCAGGGTCCAGCTGCAACGCTTCCTGCGGTTTGCCGATTTTTATCGCCGCTTTATCCGTGGGTACAGCACCCTGGCCTCCCCCTATCCGCACTCACCTCCACCAAGGTTCTGTTCACGTGGTCCGCGGCCACTGACCGGGCGTTTTGGGACCTCAAGCACCGCTTCACCATGGCCCCTATATTGATTCATCCATCTCGTCAGTTCGTGGTGGAAGCCGATGCTTCGGATATCAGAGTGGGGGCTGTCCTGTACTAACATTCTGCCAAGGACCTTAAGCTGCATCCATGTACCTTCTTCTCCCACCGCCTCAACGCCACGGAGAGGAACTACGACGTGGGGAATCGGGAGCTCCTCGCCTGAGACCATCCTTCCCACCTCGTGCCTGGTGACGGCACTCAGCTGGGGTATAGGGAAACAGGTCTAGGAGGCGCAGTGGTCTCAGCCGAACCCTGGAGGGGGCCCAGACAACTGGATGTTTGTGCCTGACTCTGTCCTCTCCGCGGTCCTGGAGTGGGCCCATTCCACCAGGCTTGCCTGCCATCTGGGTTCCCGGCGGACCCTGGCCTTTGTGCAGCAACGCTTTTGGTGGGCTACCATGGTTCCGGATGTGGCCGCGTTTGTCGCCGCCTGCACAGTCTGTGCACAGAGCAAGAGTCCTCGGGAAGCTCTGGCTGGCCTGTTGCAACCACTTCCTGTCCCTCATCATCCCTGGTCCCATATCTCCCTGGATTTCGTCACCGGTCTCCCCCCGTCAGAGGGCAACACGTTTTCCAAAGCCGCCCTCTTCATCCCTCTTTCCAAACTGCCCTCGGCCAAGGAGCCCCGACCCTGAGACTGCCTGCCGTTCTGTACCTTTGTCCCACTACTCTGGATTACCGAACTCTGCTTGCCCTTGACCTGTCTTTTGCCTTCCCTGTGTTGGTATAATAAACATTTGTTATTCCAAATGTTGTCTGCGCCTGGGTCTCACCTATACACTGATAATATATTGGATTGGATATATATTGGATATATTGGATTGGTGCCGCCCTGCGTGGTCGCCTGTTAAGCAGCTCCCATTGTTTGTGCGTAAATTGTTGTTTCAGTATGTTTTTCGTGTTTTTTTGCAACAGTTGAACAATAATAGTTCAGGATTGTGGAGTGCTACTGTTTTACGAAGGTTTTAACGGTCCTCCTCACTGAGGCACTTTTTACTTTTCTCAGTGCCGAACGTACACGCAAGTCCTCAATTATTTACAACCAAGCCCAGCTCCTGGTATTAGCACATGCAGCGCAGCTGCACCCCAGGGAAAAGTTTGATATTCCGGACGAGTTGAAAAGGCGATGATGTGGACGCAGGGAGGGATTGAAGTGTAAGGCAAAGTTAAGGAAGTACAAGCCGGCTATACCGTCTATCATTATGGGCAACGTGAGATCGCTGCATAACAAGATGGACGAGCTTCAGGGATTGGTTCACGGACAATGAGAATACCGGGAAGCGAGCCTATTGTGTTTTTCTGAGACATGGCTGAATGATAACATCCCCATAGAGCGTCACTATCGGCAGTTTCCAGACCATCAGAGCAGACAGGGATAGCGATTCTTCCGGTAAGAGTAAGGGAGGGTGGCTGGCTTTATTAGTTAACAACAGATGGTGTAATCCGAGCCATATTACTCTTAAGGAAGAGTTTTGTAGCCCGGACATTGAGCTGTTAGCCGTTAACCTGAGACCCTACTATTTGCCGAGGGAATTCAAGGTGGCCATTGCTGTTATCGTTTACATCCCGCCCTCCGCTAACGCAAACACAGCATGTGACGTCATCCACTCTGTTATCGCGAGGTTACAGACAGCGCACCCCAGTGCAAATGTAGGCCTATAAATGTGCCCATTTTTTTCTTTGCCTCAAACAGCAAGTAAAGGAAGTCTGTTTTTACATCCATTGAGAATTAAAATAGTTCTCAACATAACCTATTTGAAACATCTTTCCAGCTCTCTCCCTTTCGATAACCAATCAGCATGAAAGGGGAAAAAATGTCATGCTCTGATCTTGTGGAAACGTCATAAAATAGGCCTACCTGATTACTTCTTATCCCTTGCGCAAATAGCCTACAGCTGTCTGGAGCTCACTGGTGTGGGAAACTGAGGGCCCAGAATATTTGATACAATGCCAATGTTTTTATTTATTGTCTTTATGTAGGTTATTTCTACATATTGGCATTGGCAATAGAAGTTACTTTTAGATTTGTATCATCTTAATTTAGACAAAATGTTGATTAACCACATGACATTGATTTTCAGAGTTATTATTAAGACTTTATTATAAATTAAATTAAACTGTTCTACGAAAATGTGCATATGAAAATGGTAACTGGCACACAGCTCAGTAGAAATGGTACGATAACTTGGCACTCCAAATGGAAAAGGTTGCCAATCGCTGGTGTAGCCTATTACCAGCAACTTCAGGAGCTTTAAGGCAGAATCTGCAAAGGCCAGCAACAGCGGGCAACAGGAGGAGGAGGGTGAGGGCACCAGTTTATTTATTCTGGTTAAGCTATATTTATCTCTGGATCACTCTTTAGTCATTTGTGTGTCTTCATTTTTAATTGCAGTGCTTAAAGCATCAGAAAAGCTCAGTAGCCTACATATAGTTGATTTTATTCAAACATAGGGGATGTCTATATATGGAAAAATACAAGTTTAAAAATGTTGACCAATCAAATGGTCGAAAGAAGACTCTCGGTTGACATGTGTTGGGGGCACCCTTGCAAGGTAGAACCCTTTTTGGGTTCCATGTAGAACCCTCATTGGAATTCTACCTGTAACCAAAAAGGGTTGTCCTATGTGGATAGCCGAAGAACCCATTCCAACACAGAAACATAATTTAACATAATTAATTAAACTATTTCACTTATATTGTAAATAATTATAGGTCATATTTCATAGAAATCGGAAAACACTGGACAGTTACCTTAAGCTGACCTCTACTTCCTGTGCCGTAGATTACGTGATACTCCACGCTGCTGAGCCTCTCCCTGACAGGGACAGAGCATTAAGCCCCTCCCAACAGCAGGACAAATCAGTGTATGAGGAGAGACACCTGCGCTACATCTCCCCTCTGGGGAAGGTAACCTGCATGAGTTGCATTCTCACAATATGTAGCTTCCTCTCCTCATCTCCTTTTATTGTTAATTGAGTCTTTGTAAACCAACAATGAATTTCTTATAGGCTACTGTCAGTCCTTGCATCCATAGCTCCGTCTATGACATTGAGAGTGGTTGCATTTCCCCAGCCCTTTCCCCTGGCTCACCAACAAAGTGGCAGGGTCAGGCAGTTGAAATTACACATTGTGCCTTTATGTTGATTCTAGAAAAACACATGGCTTAACGCAAGCCGACTGAACATCTGTTTTCAGATGTTATTTGGCGAACGAAAGAAGAGAATGAGGAAAAAAAGCATGTTAAAGTATTAAAACGAAGCCCTAGAAATGGTCACTTCACATTTTATCATGTACCACAAGAGGACAGTGTTCTCCCATCCTTTTGCAATCCACAACAATCTGAACAAAACATTTAGGCACCCTGTACCAAGGGTCAAATCTATTTCAACATACAGTAACTTTAGTTCAGGAATTGGAGAGATGACCATTACTTTTAATTATGACAGTTTTCAATACAATTTAATCTAATTTAGAACTCAATCCTAGAATTAACTAGGTTAAAATACAAACACTCCCACACTGTTGTATATTACAGTACATGTTTTAATATACAACGTTCTGTCCTCATTGTATTTAGGGGAACTTTGGCAGTGTCGAGCTATGCCGATATGATCCTCTGGGGGACAACACAGGCGAGCTGATCGCTGTGAAGAAGCTACAGCCCAACAAGCAGTCAAACCTGGGAGACTTTCAAAAGGAGATCGACACCATTCGCTCCCTGCATTGTGACTACATTGTCAAATACAGGGGCGTCTGCTACAGCATGGGTAAGAGCATGGCTTTGTAGTCTGTAATGCCACCTATGAAATGTAGTTTATCTGCACTACAGTTGATAGCATGACAAATGTACCCGTTCTATCATCAAGTGTTGCTAGACAAACTAATATTTTAAGTTTGTTGGGTCTTTTTGGTATACTTTCAGTCAATGTCAATGGACCATAAAATGGGCTGAAATCCTCATCATAATCATAGCTGAAATGCCAGAAATGTAATTACTTGTAACTAACTTTAGACCATCTAAAAAATGTATTTGTCAACCTCCATATCTTTATTAGGTTCTTAAATGTGCCCTCTTTTTTTATTTGTACTCAACACACTGATTAATATATAAATATTTGTTTTTCCCCAGAGGGAACTTCTTTGTCTTCCTATTCTTGGAAAAACATGTAAAAGATTAGGTAGTGTACTAGAAGGAAGAACCTTCAGCCAATATGTAAATGATAGCTGTTTCAAGGTAGGAATGTTTGTGTTAACTCTCTGCATGTTTATCCACATTTTGGGTAGGTCGCCTCAGCATGAGCTTGGTGATGGAGTATTTGCCCTATGGCAGTCTGATTGGATACCTGGAGAAGAACCGGCAGCACGTCAACAACAGGCGGATGTTGCTCTTTGCCTCTCAAATCTGTAAAGTATGAGCCCAATTCAAATAGCAGAAATCCTGGCTATTCCATACAAGACTGTTTATCTCTACATTGTAAAGGGGAAAAACCTTAATTGTGTTGTTTTGCACACTTAGGGATTGGAGTACTTGCAGAGCATGCGCTACGTGCACCGGGATCTGGCTGCTAGGAACATTCTGGTAGCGAGCGACACACTGGTCAAAATAGCTGATTTTGGCCTGACAAAGATAATTCCCTTTGACAAGGAGTACTACCGTGTGACAAATCCTGGAGAAAGCCCAATTTTCTGGTAACTGCCATTGCATTTGGAATTTACTTTCCACTCATGTATGGAAAAGACATGATCTACTTCAGTGTTCTTCCTGGAGACACTTGTTACCTTTTCACACTACTGATCCAAACTGAGCTGTCATGCGCTCTGCTGGATAAACATCCATCAATGTTGTTGGAACAAAGTAAAAGTACAGTACTGTTAGGGTTAGCACGATAGTGCGGAAAGGATATTAGCGTGTGCACATTTCTCTTCATGCACTAACACACCTGATTATCCAATGAATCCAGGGAAATGTACTTGAAGTGTTGCTGAGAGTATCTTAATTTTCTATGGAAATTGGCTCTAAAGCAAGTTGTTTTCTAATAAGGCTTCTGTTCACACCCAGGTATGCCCCAGAGTCCATCACAGAGGCCAAATTCTCCTACAAGTCAGATGTCTGGAGTTTTGGAGTCGTCCTTCATGAGCTCTTCTCCTATTGTGAGCACAGTCACAACCCAAAGAGGGTAAGTGGCTAAGCAAAGCCTTAATACATTGTTCTACTGGCCTCATTAAATATGTGTTTTTCAAGTTGAACTCTCTCAAATCTACCCACACTGACATTACTTAAAAAAATTGTTGTATTTTTTGTGTCAATGATTTTAACTCAATTGTTATGATTGTACATTACCTGCCCAGAAATGCCACATTTGATACTGACATATTTTCTCTCCCATCCACTGCACATTTAAAGCTATACTTGCAGGAGATTGGCAATGACATGCAGGGTCTCTCCATTTCCATGCATCTGGTTGATATCCTGAAGGACAACTGGAGGTTGCCTGCCCCACCACTCTGCCCTCCCAGAGTAAGAGACACCTTCCACAGGCGTAGGCCACGCTTAGGGTGGCAAGTAGCCTAGCTGCGGTTAGATTGTTGGGCCAGTAACCAAACGATCACTGGTTGAACAAGGCACTTAACCCTAATTTGCCAAAAAACAAAACATGTAGCCCTTGGGGTCCCGAGGACCGAGTTCAGGAAACGCTGCTTTAGCTATTTCATGCTTACAACTTTTAAATGCTTGGAGCGGAATGCTTTAAGAGAAAGGTGTAGAAACTAGACATAGGGATGTCCTGTTTTTGTAACCTTACATTGTTTAATTTGACAGATTTATAGTATGATGACGACGTGCTGGGCCTACAGCACTGAGGAACGACCAACTTTCTCCACCCTGGGAGATCAGATTGAGACCAGCATCCAGGATGAGAGAGAAGCTTCAAAAGGATGAATATAACTGAAACAAACCCTATTAGACAATGTTGGATTCTACCTTGAAATATACGTATTCCTGTTACGATATTAGAACTTATTGATTACGTTACATGTCAAATAAATGTATATGTTGGGGGTTAATGAAAGGTGAATAGGAGCATTGTGTATGGAAAGTTACTGAGTGAGAGAAGGGTTAAGCATGTTATTGCTGAATATTAAGTTCCTAAAGAAGGAGGTAAAGAGCAAAAGTTTAGTCTCAGTTCCGGATAAGGCAGGCCAGTTCCCATGAAAGTAGTACCAGGAAGGGTGTGGAATTCATCTCAAGTTAAGGTTAACAGTGAAGAGAGAAGAAACTTAGGCAGGGCCATGACAATACCATTAAGAGGAACATACTGAGTTATTGACTAGCAACATAGACAGATTGTTTATTTTACACATACAAGGTATAAATATACACTACCGGTCTACCAAAATCTCCAATTTGTACTCCAGACCAAAGGACAAATTTCCAGCGGTCTAATGTCCATTGCTCGTGTTTTCTTGTCCCAAGCAAGTCTCTTCTTCTTGTTGGTGTCCTTTAGTAGTGGTTTATTTTGCAGCAATTTGGCCATGAAGGCCTGATTCACACAGTCTCCTCTGAACAGTTGATGTTGAGATGTGTCTGTTACTTGAACTCTGTGAGGCTGGTAACTCTAATGAACTTAATTCGGCAGAGGTAACTCTGGGTCTTCCATTCCTGTGGCGGTCCACATGAGTGCAAGTTTCATTATAGTGCTTGATGGTTTTTGCGACTGCACTTGAAGAAACTTTCAAGTTTCTTGAAATGTTCCGTATTGACTGACCTTCATGACTTAAAGTAATGATGGACTGTCGTTTCTCTTCGCTTATTTGAGCTATTCTTGCCATAATATGGACTTTTACCAAATAGGGCTATCTTCTGTATACCCCCTACCTTGTCACAACACAACTGATCAATGCTCAAACGCATTAAGAAGGAAAGAAATTCTGCAAATTAACTTTTAAGAAGGCACACCTATTAATTGAAATGCATTCCAGGTGACTACCTCATGAAGCTGGTTGAGAGAATGCCAAGAGTGTGCAAAGCTATCATCAATGATGGCTATTTGAAGACAATTTACTACATGATTCCGTATGTGTTATTTCATAGTGTTGATGTCTTCACTATTATTCTACAATGTAAAACATTTGAAAAAGGTTTGACCGGTAGTGTATGCTTGAGTGACTTGTATGGTGTGTTTGCAGCTGAAGCATCCAGTGGGTTGAATATTGATTTGAGCGTTTTCTAATCATCTGTTTGAGTTTTTACTGTTTGTTCACAACCTAACAACGACTGGAAAGAAACCTTTTGAGAATAAATCATGATGTAATCTTTAGAATTTCTAAGCACACAATACTCGTCATCTTCAGGTTTACTTTTTTTACTTTTTTAATTTAACCATTATTTGAACAGGGAAGTCAACATTGAGGCCAAGGTCTCTTTTACAATTGAGCCCTGCATACAAAATCACCACACACAAAAGCCCTACATACAAAATACATAAATATAATACAGAAAATACAGAATAGGTAGCCTATTAATATCTTACAACAACTGTAAAGGACAACATTTTCCAACTTCATTTTCCAACTTCATTCCATGTCTGAGGGGCACCGAAATCAAATGTGGTTTTCCCTAGTTCTGTAGAGGGGAACAGATGTGAAATACAGTAGGTACCGATATTGGATATTAATTTGACCAGTATTTGTCGTAGCAAAATAATCCTGCAGCAACAGGATTTAAACGTTTAGTCCATACCGTTGCTTGATCGGTGGTTAGGCTATTAGCTGGACAAAGGTAGGCTACGTGAAAAGTGCAATACTGTTAATATAACCGTATTAGTGCAGGTTTTCAGTGAATTTATGTAAATCACAAAGCTCATCTGAATTTCCTGTGGCACAGGAAAACTCTTATTCTGAAATTAAGATCATCCATCTGTATGTAGCGGACATGAGTCAGGCTCATGACGAGGTAGTTCTGCCTCCGACCTCCAAATCAGTGTCAGTCCTCGGCCTGTCAAATGGTTAAGATGTGGTTTCTCCCATGATGGACCCGGGTTCAGTTCCTGCCTGTGACATAGGGAGTTTCTACACTAATAAAGATCCCGACACAACCCTAGAAATAAGTTTGTATCATCACGTGACCAGCAGAGACCGGTGCTATCCTACCCAACTGCAATCCATACTATCTTCTGGTCAAAACAGTTCAGACACATTATACCAGCAGGGGCCAAGGGCTCTGGGATGACATTTGTGAAACTTTGCAGAGAATTTTGATTGAACGGATTGTGAGTGGCAAAGCACAACCTGATCTTGCAACCCTGCCTTTAAGTCAATGACATTGGATCAGTAATTGAGCATGATTATTTCTGCATAAACTTAAAGGCCCAGTGCAGTCAAAAAACGTGATTTTCCTGAGGTGTATATATATTTCCACACTATAAGGTTGGAATGATAAAATGAAATTGTGAAAATTATGATAATGCACATTTAGTGTAAGAGCTGTTTGAAAAGACTGCCTTAACTTTCAACCTATTTTGGTGGGATGATGTTTTGGCCTAAATTAGTTAATAGACCAATAAGAAAGAGGGTTCTAAAACTCTCTACCAATAACAGCTAGTTTTCCCCTCCCCACAGTCCTAGCTAAATTCTTGCTTGAGAAATTGCCCTTTGATAAGAAGCTATTTTTGTTTCTGTGTGACCTTTTGAATTGAAATCAAGTACTTAATTCACGGGTAAAGTACTTAATTCACGGGTATTTCATTAAAATCAGAAATTATAGGGAGGGGGAGGTGGAGAGGGAAGTGTTTGGCTTCGGAGAGAGAGAAGGCATTAACTATACTACAATCCAGAAACAGATCAATGCTATGATCAAAGTTGCAGGAATCTGTGTTCTGGTTTTGGCAATTGTGTGAACATTTTATTTGCATCCTCATAAACTATGTGCTCACTAGAAAATGCCTTCATTTCTGAATGATACCAAAATAACAATATGAACATTTGAAAACAGAGCTGCAAACTGTTGGTTCAACTCATCCTTGCAATCTTTGTTACATCTCAGGATAGTGAAAAATACCTTGAAACATGTTGACCCACAATTCATGACAGAATGTTTAGGTATTAAAGATAACTTTGCTGCTCTCTTGTTGTCTGCAGTTCAGAGGTCTGGACACCTTTTTTATTCAAGCTGACATATGGAATCGTTTTAAGATGGTCAACCTGTACTATGGATTATTAAACTATTTGATTTTGAATTTAGGTATAAAAAAAATTGAAAAATGGTTTAATAAAATATAGAATTTGGCCTTTACTACTATAGCCCAGAGAAATGAATTGAATAACATTCATAAATGCAAAAAAAAAAGACAGTCAAATAATAAATAGTAAGAAACAATATTTTTAAGTGTTTGTCCTATATCTATGATATATAAGAATGCTCAATAAATATTTATTTTTACATATTCAACCCCTTTTTGGGGTAGGCATAAAACTACCTTCATCCTTTCATTCATTTTTTAAAACCTTCAGACAAACACCACCATCATTTTGGTGATAGTCTCCCCTTTCCATAGAGTGGTCATAATAGTTTGTAGTTATCGCGAGAAGACCGATTTTTGGGATGTCTCATGATCTGACAAACATCGTTCTAGCTCACCACCTTTAACCGCAAATGCGGAACTGCGATATCTGTACCTTAAATTTGACAGATTTTTTTTATTATGTTACTTAGATTGACGCACCGGAGTGTCAATCGACTCTAGGGGGTTTTAAGCACTAAGTTAGAGCAAGTTTTAGAGATAAACCTGACCATTCCATCATTTAGTAATATGTCAGCATAATGACCCACTACATTTCATACGGTACATGAAAGACAGATTCATCCATTCAGTATTTTAGGATACATCTTTATTTCACAGTAAGGAATACATAGCAGATTACTCTTTAAAAAAAAGAGTAAACCTTTATTTAACTAGGCAAGCCAGTTAAGAACAAATTCTTATTTACAATGACAGCCTACCAAAAGGCAAAAGGCCTCCAGCAGGAACGGGAGCTGGGATTAAAAATTCAAATAAATGAAATAAAAATATAGGACAAAACACACATCACGACAAGAGAGACAACACAACACTACATAAAGAGAGACCTAAGACAACAACATAGCATGGCAGCAACACATGACATCACAGCATGGTAGCAACACAACATGACAACATGGTAGCAACACAACATACAGTATTTCAAGCATCATAAAATACTTTGTATAATTACAGATTAAAACACACAAGAAATAAGACAAACACAAGAAAGGAAGCCATATACAGGGTCTGTGCCAGTACTGTAGTGGTTAAGCTAGATATGTACATGTAGGCAGGGGTAGGAGAAAGTGACTGGTAGCAGGATAAATAATAATAATAATAATAATCAATATAGCAGCAGCATTAGTGGTGCGTGTGAGTGGTGATGAGTGTGTGTGTGTATATATGAGTGCATGTGTGTTGGTGTCAGTACGTGTGTGAGTGTGTGTGTATGTCTGTGTGCGTGTGTGTGTGTACAGGAGTGTCAGTGTAGTCGAGTGTGTGGGTAGTGTCCCGTGAGGGGCATATATTCAGTGCAGATAGTAAGTGCAGGTACCTGTAGACTGTGGATGAGGACGGGTAGCCAGTGCCTAGCTGTTCAAAAGTCTTAGTACCTGGAGTCTTTGTCTGTACAAAAGTCTCAGTGCTTTGGATAGAAGCTGTCTCGGGAGCCTGCTGGTCCCAATACTTCGGTACCGCCTGACGGACAGTTGCAGAGAGAACAGTCCATGGCTGGGTTGACTGGAGTCTTTGTAATTTTTCAGGCCTTCCTTATATGCAAGATCAGAGTTCCGGATGTTAGCTCCTGAAATACACCGTACAAGCTGAAAACCATAGTACATTGTACATTGCAGACAATGTACATGGAAGCATTCTTTCATGGCGTTCACCATTACACTCAATTAATCTGATATACATGTACTTGCGTAACATTAATACAATCATCAAAAATCTAATGTTGTTATGAATGAATGAATTGATGTGATCTCCAGATAGCAGTGCTTTAGTGAACAAACACACATGGGGACCACAACTACTTCTATCTACCTGAGCTGTGAAATTTGCACAATGATGAGAAAATGCATATTTCAGATCAATGTCCACAACCTTTCCATGTAATGACAAATACTGTATATTTCTGTAGTGAGTGAAGAATGCCCTCCGTTATTTTAACACTCAATGTTGTCAAAACGCCACCAATTGTGTGCTATTCTAGGTACCTTACCCAGAACATCTATCCTCTCAGAACAGAAACTCTGTAACTGTTGGCTAACAAAAGAAGCAGGGCAACTCAACACAAAGTGATCCTCCAAATTTGATTTGACAAGATCAAGGTGCACATCAATTATCTTATCACTGAACCAATTTCCATTGCTTATCGTATCAAAATCCTCAGCTGTTAGTCAAGACAGTTTCATAGAAGTCTTTATATTCAGAGGAATCACATTCTTGGAATTGACAGTGCAAAAGTGAATGGCTTCTTTCAGACCAAAGTAGAGAACCTCTATTATGGAGGTAAATCATTGATATAATGATTTGAGCGTGTAGAATAGATTTGTAGTTGTAAACACAATTTGCAAGTGTGTAACTTTTGAGTTGTGAACGGATTCGCAAACTTTTAGATACAATAACATGTTTTAGTATAATGCAAAAGAGATTGATCAATAAGGGTTGTTGATGCCGAAAAGGCTTCTGACGGTCTTGAATGGGCTTTTCTATTCTAAACTTAAGAAGCCTTCAACTATCCATCTGAAATAATAAATATAATAAAGATATTATAGAAATATCCTAAAGCTAAAATATACACAAATAATACATTATCTGATGAATTTGCAAGTCAGGGATGTCCTCTCTCCCCTCTCCTGTTTGCATTGGCAATTGAACCGCTTGCAGAAAGAATTAGACAGTACCCAAATGTACTGTAACAGGTATCAGTATTGATAAGAATGAATATAAACTGACTTATTTGCAGAAAACTCAATGCCCCCCTTCCTAAAAATATTTTCAAAATACGCTAAAACCTTAACATGGAAAAAGTGAAATAATGGCAATAGAAAAAATAAAAAAGAATAACTCATGATCTACATCAATCCTTAAAGTGGACGCTTAATTTATTCCATGAATCTTACGGCTCTGAAAGTTTTTATATTTATTATCGATAATACCAATTACCCCACTAAAGACATTCTTTAAAAAAAGTAAACTCGGCAATAACAGAATTTATATGGGCAAAGAAAAGTAATATAATAAAAAGGAAAGTTTTACATCTCCCTGAGGGTGGTTTTAACTTCCCAGCCTTGGAATTGTATCAACTCGCCACCAAAGGCGTTTACTTGAGACATATTGTTAAATGCACTGAAGAGGAACAATGGGTAATTATTGAAGATGTGCGTGCTCACCCCCAGAATCTTTTCACATGAACAATGTGAACATGAACAATGTCATAGTTAAGAATACTATAACAATATGTAAGAACATTTTACGGATTCTACAAGAACCAATATCACTTCCGAAAAACACAACCCTTGGATAGCTTTTCAGAATGCACCGTTAAATTGGTGCACATGGAAAACCAACGGCATAGAAACTGTAAATGACTTGTTACAGTTTCTCAGTCGCTTTGGTACATTTCTCGAATCATTCTTAACATTTGCAAACCAGTAAGTCGATTTCTCAAAACAATTATTACAAACAGCACAACACAATGGATGACCTGCAAAAGCCTGTAACTTGCTCAAAATCTCTAGTACATTCCTCAAAAGTAAATCTTTATGTCAATGAACATGACAGTGCCATCAGAATGTCAAGTCCTTGTGTCATTGTTCACAAAGAAGATGCTTAGTTTTGTCAAAAAGCTTAGTTGTCAATATAAAACTGTACTCTTTAGGTATTTTCTGATGTACACTATGGCTACATTTGACAATGATTGACAATGATTGAAAATGCACAAGGCTGTACTTTTTCTGTATGGAATTTATACATTTCAACAGTACAAAGTCACACATTCCTTTATGTGAGATTAGGATTGCAAGAGATTGGACAGGATTCACATTTATGCTTTTATTTTTGGTTTTTAACAAATTACTGTGTCATTGCGATTCAGACAGAAAAACTATTTTATAGCACAAAGAAAAACATAGAGAAGGTTACCACAGGAAACGCTTCTTTCTGTACAATCACAATGGTATGGGGTCCTGACGTTTCAGTCTGTTGGGCCAAAGATTCTCATCTACATCACAGCGGATATCTTCTCTTGCGATGCAGCGAGGAAAGAATCTTTTAGAGTGTCTCATCCAGCCTCTGCAGGCGTCGACTGTGATGTCCTCACATGCTGCATCCATGGCATCCACCAGGGTCATTTGGTTATGTGGCTGGCGATCGTAGACCTTCCACCTCCACGCTGAGAAGAACTCCTCAATTGGATTAAGGAATGGGGAATAGGGCGGGAGGAATTTGAGCGATGGAAACTCACATTATCCCAAAGTACTCATCACGAACCTGACCTCTCTCATCAGCTAGTATGAGACCCCTGTATAGGGTGTCTAATAAGGTGAGGAGACGCTGTGTGTTGTATGGCCCTATAAGGGGGATACACACTACCACACCATTCTCTGACAAAGCAGCACACATAGTGATGTTCCCTCCCCGTTGGCCTGGCACATGCACAGTAGCTCTGTGTCCAATGACATTTCGACCACGCCTTCTGATTTTGGTCAGGTTGAAGCCAGCTTCATCCAGGTATATGAAGTTGTGAGGTGGTTCACTTGATTCCAGTTCCATTATACGCTATATCCCAGAAAATACAAAATTATTTTTATGAGTTATATGTATTTCATTTTGGACAACATAAAGAAGTCAAATATACACATATTACATGTTCTTTTCTACAGCCAAAGCAAATGTATACAGCTCACACTTACTGTAATTACTGTATGCACATATTTTACCTGTACATACTGGTATCGTAGCTCCTTCACTCTGTCACCATTCCTCTCAAATGGTAGATGGTACAGCTGTTTCATGCTCATATGGTTTCTTTTCAGCACCCTGTCGATAGTTGAGATGCTAACAGATTGGATGTTTACAAAGACATTGTTGTCTTCTATAATGGCACTCTGAATCTCCCTTAGTCTATTGCCATTATTTTCTCTGACCATGGTGCAAATAGCTTCCTGCTGTTGAGGTGTGAAAAGGGGCCCTCTCCCACCCATGTGAGGTAGTCTTGCAGTCCTATGTGGGGAAATAGAGTGATGCCAAACACAAGATTGAGGAAGATTTCAGTGTAAAACAAGTATGTAGTATTACAGTGCAGTGCACATTCTTGGATTACAAACCTGTTCTCTCTGCGAAACGTTTGAATGATTGAGGACACGGTTGTTCTCCCAACATTCGACTGCACCCTTCGACCAGCCTCAGCCATTGTAAGGCCATGATTGACAACATGGTCCACAATAGTGGCCCTTATTTAATCTGAAATACGCCTGTGTCCTCAGCCTTTTCTACCTCTTCCTCTGTTTTGCCTCCCTACCCTTCCTCCACGCATCCTTACTTCTCTTCTTCTTCCCGGCTGTTGACCCTGTTAGTTTCCTTGTTGTTCTTCCATTGTCAGAAATTGTAACACTGTGTTGTGCTCTGTTTAGATATGCTTGCCAATTGAAGGTTCATTAGGTTCACCTCCAAGCTATTTTACATAGAGGTTGATCTGGTTGATCATTGGTTGATCTAATGTTTCACACAATCCCCTTTATTAGTGGAAGTCAAGATTCACCTGAGAGCAATTCATCAATTCTGGACAAATTCACAACAACAATCTGTAAGAACAATTGGAATGTACTGTATGGAAAACTTGCTTGACCGATTATGACAATGAGTTTAACCATTTTGCAATTAAAGACATATTCAATGAACTTATGCCTAGATCTTTTGGGGAGTAAAACAATTCAACAGACATCCAGTATATTATATTTTGATCAACATGACATAAGCAATTGATCATGTAAAAAACAGTAGACAATTGTACATGATCAATTGCATGCATGTACAAAAGCAATTGCAATTTGACCAAAACAATGATAAATTGCTCTTATCTTGTTCACAAGTGACTAGATCATGTGAAGGTTGAACAAGCAGTTTTGAGTGTCAATTGTGATCTGAGAAATGTACCAAAGCAACTGAGAAAAACTGTAATAGGAAATACATTTATTTCCATGACAGGATTAAAAAACAAATTTGGACTGACCAATGTAGATATTTTCAAATACATGCAACTTAAAAGTTTTTAAATCTTTTTGACATCAGACAAATCTTGAGGGACTCCTATCAGAAAAGGATATTAATATGATAGGTATTATATATAAAACCTTGCAGAGAGCCTATCCACCTGACAACCTCTTAGAAAAAAACTATTGGAACCAAGACTTAAAAATAACTGATATTGGCACAAGGTGGAGGAAATGTTGGAACATAACTAACGAAATTACAGTATGTATGTCAGGCACTGATGTTGGGCGATTAGGACTGGCTCGTAGTCGGCGCTCCAATTCATCCCAAAGATGTTCGATGGAGTTGCAGGCCAGTCATGTTCTTCCACACCGATCTAGACAAACCATTTCTGTATGGACCTCACTTTGTGCACAGGGGCATTGTCATGCTGAAACAAGAAAGGGCCATCCCCAAACTGTTGCACAAAGTTGGAAGTACAGAATCATCTACAGTAGAATGCCATTGTATGCTGTATCATTAAGAGTTCCCTTTACTGGAACTAAGGGGCCTAGCCCGAATGCCCCATATGCATTGTGGCAGGTAGCGTTCTCCTGGCATCCGCCAAAGCCAGATTTGTCTGAATATAGATTCCTTTAACTTTATAGCCTTTCATTCTTATTAAATGTATGGACTAAATAATAGGTCTACTAAATACATGTTTGGAGTAGATCCTGAGCTGAACTGGGGTGGGGGGTGATATGAGGACAATAAAACAAGAACTGTGTTCGAATACCCATACTAACAAACTGTATACTACATACTTATTGAGTATACTACATATTATATACTATTAGTTCATTTTAGTACACTGCAAACGAACGGTATCGGCTGCGGTCCAAACACTTAAAAGACACCCTATCCCCTCAGCCCTCAAATAAAGTGGACACTTCTGATGAGACTATGCAGTTAGTGGACCTCAGTCGGTAGTATGAGGGTTAATGAACAACAGTAAAAGTCCTGTTTAATGAGTTCTTGAACAGCCTTAAAGAGCACTATGACCAGCAAGGCACTTAGAAAACATTAGGGACTTAAAAAACATGTTTGTTTCCAACAAACTCTACAACACATACAGATGGTAAAAAGTGTTTTGATTGATGTCTGGACTACAACAGTGAGAGACAGTGCAACATGACTTGAGTGAGTCACCTACATACTGGTGGTTTGAAAATGCTAATTACATTTACAAAAGTAGTGTAAGAGAAGTCCTTTGTAAAAAGCTTATTTGTTTTGGTTTTCACATCTTGCGTATGCTGTTGACTGTCCACGTTATGCTGTGTTTAATATCCTAATGATCTATAATGTTCTCTGAGGACATGTTTACTGGCATAAGTTGACATTATAAATCAACCTCTGTCAATAAGTGAATTAGGTCAGTGCATAGAACACAGTAGCTGATAAACTGCTACTTATCAGTGTGAGAGTGCATTGTACTAGGACATCAATATCAGGAACAGGAACTATGATCAATAAGGGAACAGGAATATATTTATTTTTTAACTTAAATTATAAAAAATAAATCAATACACCAACGCAGCTTCCTGCCATCCGGGACCTCTATACCAGGCGGTGTCAGAGGAAGGCCCTAGAAATTGTCAAAGACTCCAGTAAACCAAGTCATAGACTGTTCTCTCTGCCGGAGCACAAAGTCCGGGACAAAAGGGCTCCTTAACAGCTTCTACCCACAAGCCATAAGACTGCTTAACAGTTGACAAATGGCTAACCAGACTATTTGCATCGGCCCCCTTATTTTATTTGTATTTATTATAATTTTCTGCACTGACTCTCTTGTAATATTATTATGTAATAAAATTATTACTTTTTTTTATTTAACCTTTATTTTACTAGGCAAGTCAGTTAAGAACAAATTCTTATTTACAATGATGGCCTAGGAACAGTGGGTTAACTGCCTTGTTCAGGGGCAGAACAACAGATTTATACCTTGTCAGCTCAGGGATTCGATCCGGCAACCTTTCAGTTACTGGCCCAACACTCTAACCACTAGGCTACCTGCCGCTCCATAGTGCTGCCACTTTCATATTATAAATGTTAAAATGTGTGGCTACAGATGAAGTATTGAAGAGAAAAGGATGACAGATTAATTATTTATTTTAAGAACGTGAAATGTCAGAATAATAGTAGAGAATTATTTATTTCAGCTTTTATTTCTTTCATCACATTCCCAGTGGGTCAGAAGTTTACATACACTCAATTAGTATTTGGTAGCATTGCCTTTAAATTGTTTAACTTGGGTCAAACGTTTCTGGTAGCCCACAAGCTTCCCACAATAAGTTGGGTGAATTTTGGCCCATTCCTCCTGACAGAACTGGTGTAACTGAGTCAGGATTGTAAGTCTCCTTGCACACCGTTTTTTAGTTCTGCCCACACAGGGCTTTGTGATGGCCACTCCAATACCTTGACTTTGTTGTCCTTAAGACATTTTGCCACAACTTTGGAAGTACGCAGTCAACTTAGTGTATGTAAACTTCTGACCCGCTGGAATTGTGATATAGTGAATTATAAGTGAAATAATCGTTGTGTAAATGTGTAAATAATTGTTGGAAGAATTACTTAATTCACAAAGTAGATGTCCTAAACTATAGTTTGTTAACATGAAATCTGTGGAGTGGTTGAAAAATGAGTTAATGAATTCAAGTGTATGTAAACTTCTGACTTCAACTGTACATACGCAGAAGAAGCAATCAATCCCATAACATACATCTTAAAATTAGTCTTTAAAACTAAATTATGTATTTACCACAACAACAAAAACATCTTGCAGACATCACACACATGTTTAAAAAAAAAAAAAAGACTGGAAAAACAAACCTGAGCAGACAACTGATTTTATCGGGACAGGTGGCTATAGAGAACCTTGCGAATTCCCACATTTCAAGTTAGGTTCATGTATTCCGTGCCACATAATATATATCTGATGCGACAGAAACCTGTGTACTAAAATAATTTCCCTGTAATAACAAGGGTCGTAAGCGTCCACGTTTTGGGAGGGGACATGAAGTCCAGCAGTCCTAACTCCGAAATGGGACTCTGGCCCAAGACCAGCCTTTTCCAGACACATTCCCATGTAGACATCGTCAATTGGCAAAATTTGAATGGTATGGGACATTTTGTAAATGGTCATAGCTGTGTATCCAGAGAGCAGGAAGCCCCCTCCCCCACAGTAAGGGGGATATGAGTCTGACTCTTGAACCTGGACTGGGATATAGTATTTGCTCCATGACTCTCTAATGGGTCCTACATAGTGGATTAGATGACCTGCAAAAAGGTGCTTGTCACCATCGTTGTCTTTTAGACTCTGAAGGTAGTGCACCATGTTATCTGTGTTGGCAAAGATATCATCGTCACCGTTGAGGAGAAATCGGGCATGGCGGCAGTTCTTGTCCATCCATTCTAAGAACAAGATCTGCTTCAGGGTGAGGTTGAAGAAGGAGTCGTTGAAGTCCCACTGCAAGATGTCATTATGCTCGCGGTTCTCCAGTTGTAGAAGCTTGTTTAGCTTGCTCTTCTCAAAGCTTGTGCCTGTTGTTCCCGAGAGAAATATCCTGTGGATCCACACTCCGTTTTGCAGTCTCTCCTTGGCCCAGGTTTTCCGTAGTACCTCACGCCGGTCGTAATTCACAGGTGAGCTTTTTATGACCAGCAAAAGGAAGATGTCAGCAGACTTGTAAGGGCCTCCACATTTATCAGGTACATCCAGCAGCATTGGGAAGTGGCGGCAGTGACGATAGAAGAGGAAGTCTTGAATGTGAACAGGCAGAGAGGAAAACCCTGACACATTGGCCGCAGACTCATTCCGTTCACAATGGCCCCAGGTAGAAACACCTGCGCTCTCACTGGTTGGTTTCTGAGGTCTGTTTATCTGGACATGGTTTGAGGGTTTTTTACGAGGAATGTCCTCTTTAATAAAAATGATGACCAAGCACAGACTGCTGATCACAAGTAAAGTTGTCACCTCAAACAAATGAGCAGATCTTCTCATCTTTGTTGCTCTGTAAGTAGAAAAAACAAGGCATTAAAGGCATAAAATGGGCCATTTTGTTGTTGTTTTGGCTCAGTACTCCTGCACTTTGACTATGAAGTTAAAGTGCAGACTGTCAGCTTTAATTTGAAGGTATTTTCATCCATATCGGGTAAACTGTTTTAGAAATTACAGCACTTTTTGTACATAGTCCCCCCATTTTAGGGGACCAAAAGTATTGAGACAAATTCACTCATATGTGTATTAAACTAATCAAAAGTTTATTTGGTCCCATATTCCTAGCACGCAGCGATTATATCAAGCTTGTGATTCCACAAACATGTTGGATGCATTTGATTTTTGTTTTGGTTATTTTTCTGATTATTTTATGCCCAAAATAAAGTAATGCTAAATAATGCATTTTGTAATTTTGGAGTCACCTTTACTGTAAATAAGTGGTACAGGTTTTGTTTTTTCTTTTCATGTTTTGAGGTTGGACATATTCGAGGTTAGCAGTAGTCTTTCACCTGTGCTGGGTTGTCCATCTCGTTAGTCGGAAGGAGGTTTCACCTGTGGTGGCACAGGTAATATTTAAAAGCGGCTGGCCCAGTTGCCGAGGAGAAATGCTTACACCTTTAGTTGTCTCTCCCCATTTTGATTTCTAGACAAACAATATTTTATCTGATCTTCCATGTTTTTGCTTTGCTCCACTTTTTGGTTTGCTTCCTGTCTTTAAGCTTCGTGTGGGTTTTTCTTTTGTTTGTTTCTTCTTGGGCAAATTTAGTGGGCGCTCATGTTGAGTGTCATTTAGGTTCCAGTTGTTGTTGCTAGTCTCTTTTCAGTGGACACCCCATGAGTGTCTTTCAGAACCCCTCCTAAAACCACACCTGTTTTGTTTTGGTTGTTGTCAGTGATTCTTTGTTAATTCACCCTTGTTTTTTTAGTGACATTATTTGGTTTTGTTGCTGGGGAACGTAACAAAAATGGGGGCTTGTCTGGGATCTTGTTTCCCATGAGTATGGTAGTTGCCGGTAGCAATCACCACAGGTTGTTCGTTCAGAACAGGAGGAACCAGTAGTTCCAGTTTAAGGGTTTAAGGAAGTTCTACACCCTGTCACGAGATGGTGCACCGAGAGACCAAAATGCAGCGCATGGATTGTAGTTCGACATTTATTTAATTTATACTATGTAATACTTTTTTGTATAAATTACTATGTATAATACAACTTAAAATGCAAACTACTACACAAAACAAACACGATACGACAAACGTCACGTTCAAAATCAAACACGATATCATAACGTAACAAAGCACACTTACTTCACCGGTGACTGGGGAATTAATAACCCACAACCCGGTGTGAAACCTACAAACCTATGTAGGATCCCTAATTAGAGACAATGCGCAGCAGCTGCCTCTAATTAGGGATCCAGCACAAACCACCACCAGATACAGAAAGAATAGACCTGTCAGACTCTGACCATGGTTACATAGAGAAGCAAATAGGCTTCTCTATGGCCAGAGCCTGACACACATACAACACCACTCTCTCTGATACTATTTGTGGTTCTGTAAAGAAAAGGGGAGAACTTGGGCTATATCACAGTATGGGAAAAATATGCCTATTTCCATGTCAACAAACTAAACAGGCTATGTGGACCCAAACACATGCTAGATGCACAACAAAACAATAGAGCAATGTAGAAATATCTACACATTATATCTACAACCAAAAATAGCCACAGAGAAATACTAACAAATGAATCGTGAATAATGATGATTGAGAAAATATCATGTGCATCTGTAACTTTCTCACTCATTATTCACGATTCATTCAGGACTACACTTTAACCTTGTAGTCATTGTATAATTTCAAATCCAAAGTGCTGGATACAGAGCCAAAACAACAACAAAATTGTAACTGTCCCAATAATTACGGAGGGCACTTTACATGTGTGTGACACACAAGTGTGTTTCCTGTAAAACAGTTGTTCCCAACTTCGATCCTGTTGGGAATACTCGAGGACCGGAGTTGGGAACCACTGCTGTATGATATGTCCCCAGTACAAAGAACAACTATTTTAGATCACACAGTGTTAACTTCAAGCCAAAATCAAATTTGCTCACTTTGCTCACAACACCTCTGTTGAGACAATCAGCGACCCCTGTAATTGTTAGTGATTTCACATTCACCAACACTGGAGTATTGAAGGGTGGCTTTCACCATCAACCAAGTGAAGAGAGAGCTGGAGAGACTACATCAGTCGAAAGCGGCGGGCCCTGATGGCATCAGCCCAAGGGTGCTTAGGGTCTGTTCTGACGAACTTTGTGGAATACTCCATCGACCCTTCAATACTCCAGTGTTGGTGAATGTGAAATCACTAACAATTACAGGAAAGGAGTGTCCCCAGACAATCTGAAAATACGCCCATGTTAAGACTAACATCAGAGACCAATTGTGAATCCCTGAGCCTGGAAAGGGTCCCTGTGCTGTGGAAAACATCCTGCCTTGTCCCAGTGCCCAAGAAGGCACACCCCACTGTCCTGAATGACTTCAGACCTGTAGCGCTAACATCCCACATCATGAAGACCCTGGAAAGGTTAGTCCTCGCTCACCTCAGACCCCTGGTGTGTACATCACAGTGCCTTCAACACCATTCAGCCCCTGCTACTGTTGTGTAAATTCCAATTCTTTATAGTTATTGTATAATTTCCAATTCTTTATAGCTCTCTGAATATATTCAGCTTTGTCAGAGACAAGATATCTTTGTCCTCAGCAGATAAGGGTAGGGTGTAGGCAATCTCCTACCACTCAGCAGGTTGACCGTTGACTAGAGGGGTGTCACCAGAGTCAGGAGACTCCCCCAGGGGTAAAGGCTTCCTGTGTACCTCCCATTTTTCTGACTTACAAGTAGACATGTATTCTGTGGCAATGTTATCTCCAAAATACAGAGAAAACAAGAAATAGCATCAGTAGTTTTGAGACCAGGTTGGTGGAAATAGAATGGGTGGAGCTGTGATAACTGTCTTATGAATAAACATTTCAAAACTTGTACATAAGCCAAAAACTTAGAGATGTATGGGAGTGGTTCCTGCAGGGCAGTGGTTCCTGCAGGGCAGTGGTTCCTGCAGGGCAGTGGTTCCTGCAGGGCAGTGGTTCCCTGCAGGTCACTCGGCTTCATTGTCTTTTTGCAATAAAGTCTATCTTGCTTCTACAAACTCCAGAAGTGCCTTCGTTTTTAAAGAGGAAGAGTTTTTTCTACTACACTACTAGGTGAGAAGATGAAGAGGATGAAAGTGGAAGCATCCTTAGTCTCCTGGGTCACGGACTACCTGACCGGTAGGCCACAATTTGTGCGACTACAGAGCTGTGTGTCAGAACGGGCAGTGAGCAACACCGGGGCCCCCCAGCGAATGGTCCTGTCCCCCTTCCTGTTCACCCTCTACACCTTGAACTTCAGATATAACTCTGAAACATGCCACCTACAGAAGTTCTCAGATGACTCCGCAATTGTAGGGTGCATCAGGGGTGGGCAGGAGGAGGAGTACAGGAGCACAATCAATTACTTTGTGGTGTGAGCAGAATCACATTCAGCTCAACATTAGCAAAACAGAGGAGATGGTGGTGGACCTCAGGAGATCCAAGGCCCAACTGACTGCAGTCCCAATACAGGGGATGGATGTGGAAATGGTTGGGTCATACAAGTTCCTGGGAGTCCATATGGACAACAGGCTGGAATGGGCTGGTAACACCGGGGCTCTGAACAAAAAGGGCCAGAGCCGACTCTACTTTCTGAGGAGGCTCAGGTCCTTCAACGTGTGCAGTAAACTACTGCATACCTTCTACCAGTCTTTTTTGCGGTGGTGTGCTGGGGTGCCAATATAAAAGCTGGTGATGCTTCTCTGGTAAATAAGCTGATCAGGAAGGCTAGCTCTGTTCTGGGGATTAGCCTTGACACTATAGGAGGTGGCGGAGAGACAGATCCTGGCCAAACTTCTGGCCATCATGGACAACGTCACTCACCCTCTGCATGCCATGGTTATGACGCAGAGAGCACCTTCAGTCACAGACTGATCCCACCAATGTGTGCCAGTGAGCGCTGCAGGAGGTCCTTCCTGCCGACGGCTATTAGACTATTTAATGCCTCACCGGGGTGCCGTGCTGTCGGCAACATGGACCTGGAACTGTTGGGGTGTTAGGACCTAGTTTAACAATTATGCATCCATCTGTGAGTAATTCTGGTCTGTAATCACTCATTCACTCTGGACTTATTTATTTGTTCAGGTCTGTATATACATATTCATGTACAGTTGTTATATCATATCACGTGCAATATTGTAAGTAATTCCTGGACTGAACTTACGTAGTCATTCACTCAGGAATGCATATTAGTATCTGTCAGGACTCTGGTTTGATCATCAGCCTTTCTGTTGTGTTTGTTTTGTGTCTTAATTGTCAGTTTCTCTCACTCTGCCATCACAGCTGCACCTCATTCTAATCAGTGCTCGTGCTCTCCTTACACACACCTGTCTCCCATTTTGCATTGATTTTCTCCACTACTTATGCTTCTCTCTGTCTTTGCTTCTCTGTCAGTGTGTCTTGGTTACTGTCCGTTTCACTACTGTCCTAAAACCAGTCTTGATCTAGTTGTGCCTAGCTTACATTCCTTGTCTGTTTATTTAATCTTGTTTTTTCCCTCTGATTTGCCCAGTCCCTGTACTCAATCCTGTTTCGGCTTGCTCACACGGTTTTGATCTCCTGCTCTTGTTTTAGACTATTGACTTGGCTCTACCCCCGGGGCTGTGGATCTGCCTCTGGTTTTGACCCCTGCCTGCCCCTTGGATTTCGCCTCTGTCCTGCCCTTCGCTTGGTGGCTCGGCTGCAATTTATATTTGTGTTTTGTTTCTTTTCTTTTCTTTTCGGACAATAAATTGAGTTATCTGCTCTTGGATCCCTTTTTATCCCAGCACCCCTAACAGTATCCTGTCAGCTTTTAGTATATCGAATGTGCAACACGTGCATTTATCTGTAATTAACCCCTGCTCACCAAGGACTGTATTTTAAGGGAATTACTATTATTACCCTAAATTATGTCATACACACATTTAGCTATTTAAGTATCTCTTCCTGTCATTTACCTGTACAGTTAATGTAACTAAGCTAATATTCACTTACCTGTAAATGTAACTATATATTTACCTGTACAGTTAATTTAACCATGCAAAATATTCACTTACCTGTTCATTTAACCAGTCTGTATATTAAGTAAAATATTATTACCCTCACATATCATTTCTCTGCCATCGACCTGTATAGTATAGTTAACCATGCAAATACTCCTTATTTATCTATATTTGTTTTTCACCTAACACTGTAACAATGTTTAGTGTACATATTCAGCCATCCACCCATACTTTTTATAGCTTTTTTGCACTCCAGACTTCTTGTATTTTTATACTTTTTCATACTGCCGCTCTATGTATCGTGTATCTGTCTTTTGTGTATTTTAGTTCTGGCATTTTGCACCTGCCCTGTTTTTTCGTAGCTGCTTGACAAAGACATTTCCCCTCTGGGATCAATAAAGTATCTATCTATCTATCTATCTATCTATCTATCTATCTATCTATCTATCTATCTATCTATCTATCTATCTATCTATCTATCTATCTATCTATTACACATAGGGTGACAATATTACATTTCCTGTCCAACTAGCATACATAACATTGGATATACTGTAATTTCACACAGTTTCATCATGATAATGTGTGTAGCATGCAGCAAAGCAATTACAACCTAACTAGCACATTATTGATTTGGTTAACTTTCATTGAGGTGACATCATAAAAGCTTTCTGTGATTGTATTGACTAGGTCCTGAGCTCAGTAAGGGGAATTTCCAATGCTGTAGGCTAACTTAAAATACGTCTATATTATTTTGTATCTTTTCCACATTGAAAAATGTGGGAGAGAAGTTTGGAGTGCTGTCAACCTTCCAACGTTTCTCAAATGAGGAGCTGACAGAACAATGTGAGGCCATTAGTGTGACACTGCACTATAAAGAACACTCAGACTTGGATGGCAGAGAGCTTGCACAGGAACTGAAGAATTTGCCTGACTTGCCATCGAAGACCATGACCCTGCTTGAGCTGCTGATATTTCTACACGAAAGGGAGCTCTCAGAAATGTATCCAAATTTGTGGACTGCTCTCAGAATTTGTCTTACTCTTCCAGTGACTGTAGCCGAAGCAGAGAGGAGCTTTTCAAAGCTGAATATCATAAAATCCTACTTGAGTTCCACCATGTCACAGGAACGCCTTAGTGGCCTTGCTGTCATCAGTATTAACCATGCAATTGATGACTTTGCATCAAGGAAGGCAAGAAAGGTTGTTTTAAGTGCAATAGTGTAATAATCAGGTTCTCTTCTTTATAAGTGTGTTATTCTATGTGTGTATTTGTGTGATATAGGATTTGTGCAATTTAGCTTTATTTGTGTGTTTTTTGTTAGCAATAGGGCAATAGTGTAATAATTTGATTCTCTATTTTATTTGTATTTATATACTACAATTTGTTTGTATTTGTCTTTAACTTTATTTTATCTTTGAGCCTTATTTTTGTATATATTTTTATATTTATATAGTTTTAAATGTTATATGATTATTTATTTGTGTTGTTCCAAATGTCTGAATAAAAATTACAGTTAGTGCAGTATGTTGCTTTTATTTAATTTTTTCGCCAAGGTCGACATTCAAGCTAGAACCGCCACTGCCTGGGTCCACAAGCCCACTGTTTAAGTACTTGTAGAATTATAATTATAAAAAATACATATTAAGCTACTGACCAATTTGAGTTGGTCAGAGTTCCAGTGTTGGTGAATGTGAAGTCGTTGGCAATTACAGGAAATTACAGACAAACTGAAAATATGCCCGTTTTAAGACCAACATCTGAGACTTTTGTCATTTTCACCAATTGTGAATTTATAGGTTAATAGTTTCTTAGAATAACCACATTTGCCTCTGCCACAGTAATAAAACAAACGTATCATCATATACGAGTAAGTATTGCGCGCTGTAAGCCGTACAAGTGGTAGTAAACTAGTTCTTCAAGTTTTCTCTGGGTAGCCTACGGATGTACACGACTTTATTCTAATTGTATTGGACCGTCCAAATGCAGTTTGTTTGTTTGTACAAATGTACAATATTAAACTGGCACAAATAATTAATTTTGAGTGATTATTAGGTTATTAGATTAATATAAAATATGCCTACAAACGAACCCATATAATAGCTGTATTTGTAGTATGATGAACTTACAATATAAAACCCATTCATAGTCATAGAAAAGCATATCTCCATATTTCCAATGCACATTAAAGTCGTCTCTTACCTTATCCGCCTACGTCCTATTGACGGAACGGCTGGAACATGTGTTGCCTTTCTCTGGAAATCTGTTAATAAATACACTCGCTCGTGAGCGCTGGGTGTTTTAAATGCACTCGCTCCTGAGCATTGGCCTCTACCCAATTAGATTGTATGTTCCTGCATTTAGCGCCTTCCTCAAACCAAATCCCAACCCGACGAATCAATAGCTAAGAGAAATGACGTCTATTAATTAAAGGTGGCAATCTGCAATTGGTACATACATTTGTGATATACTGATTAATGATATGGGTCATTCCTGGGATTCGGTAATATTTCAGTCCCCTAGATTTTTGAAAGTAGTGGTTCACCAAAATTAAATGTTAAAAGCTTTACACAATACTTTGGTATGTCCTTTATAATGAATACAAATAGTTATTGCATTTAAATAATTTTTAGCATTAAAAAAAATCTTATTTATGTCTTACAGCAAGCATTTTGTCATGTCCCTGAGGTTCTTCGCTGAATTTGTACTTGGAAAATAATTAATAAAATGTGCACAGTGTCTATAATTTTCAGCAATAATGCAAGTATTTATTTGTGTTCTTTGCTTTTGAAAAGAAATTTAAAAAAAAAAAGCTAGATATTTGATAAAAAACAACTTAAAAAGTTATGTCCCTCAGTCTGAACTCAACCCCGTCACGCCAACCATTCTCCGCCCATAATAATTTAGACTCCACCCATATGTGACATCATTCACAGGAAGTTGCATCATTCAGCTCTCTTCAACAGCATGGTGCAGAAGAAGGTGAGTGTTATCACACTTTTTAATCATTTTTTGAGGTGAATTATAGTCAGGGAGGGTACTGTCAAGCTTAACAACTCAACCCCATCACATACAATTAAGATGGAAAATGATGACTTTTCAAAATTTTATTTTAATCCATAAAAATCTAATATGTACTTATTTAATTGGATGCCATGTGGCCCACTCTTCTACACCACATTAAGAGCAGTGGCCATTTTGTGCAAAAAAACTCAACCCCATCACACTCAACCCCGTCACATATGTTATTGTTTCGGGGTTGTAAACTTTGTGACAGGGTTGAGTTATTCACTTAATTGAATCAATGATTTCAATTAAAAAAAACAATTTCAGTAAATATATTACCAAAATCATAACTCATAAATCATAAATCATAACAAAATCAATATTTTTGTCATAGATCAAATATTTGATGTAATGTGTCCACTTAAACTTCAACAGGCATCCTAGTCAGAAATGGCACCCACATCAACAGCAGAGAGGCAAAGACAGATTTTTTTGGCCTTCTCGTGATGACATCCACTGGTACCAATTTGATGAAGTCATTGAGATGATTCCAGCTCCACAACATGTGACATCTCGCCATGTTGAGGTTCTGAAGGTTTGGGCCAGACTCTCAATATAAAATCCTGAATAAAGTGCCTCAGCCACACACACACACACACACACACACACACACACACACACACACACACACACACACACACACAGAGCCAGACACACACACACACACACACACACACACACACACACAGACCCACAGACACACACACACACACACACACACACATGCAGTTTTGTTTTATGTTATGTTATTATGATGGACTTTTATCTGCTGCAGTTTTGTTTTATGTTATGAACTTTTATCTGCTGCAGTTTTGTTTTATGTTATGAACTTTTATCTGCTGCAGTTTTGTTTTATGTTATGAACTTTTATCTGCTGCAGTTTTGTTTTATGTTATGAACTTTTATCTGCTGCAGTTGTTTTGTTATTATGAACTTTTATCTGCTGCAGTTGTTTTATGTTATTATGAACTTTTATCTGCTGCAGTTGTTCAGTTAATAAAGTAAAAACGACAGAAACTAAATATGACTATGTCTTTATTACATGGTTGCCTAAAATAAAATAGTGTTTTGTTTGAGTCTCAAAGAGGGATTTTCGTATTAAACAAATACAAAATAAAAGTAGGCCAATGTGTCCTTTCAACCCTGTTACAGTATTCAACCCCATCACAGTATTCTCAACCCTGTCACATTAATATTTTTGGAAAATAAAATAAGGAAGACAATTAAAAATTAAAGCATTTCTTGCTGATTACCACCCGACATGTTAAGGGCTAACACAGTAAAATTGTGGTTTTAGTAAAACATCGAAATGAAAATTGTTCTTACTAAAATAAAGAGACCACAGACAAACAATTTGGATATTTGTAACTTCCATCACATACAAATGTGAAAATTATCATAAATGTTACATTTGAAGTCATTGAATTGGTATGAGGGACACATGAGCAGTAGGTAGATGTTTGTTTTATAACAAGTTTTGTATAAAATCCTGTTTAAACTACTTAAATTTTGTCCGTTACGGGGTTGAGAATAAAAGGTGTACAAATCTGACAAAAACTGAAAATAATAAAAAGTCTTTAATGCCTGAGATGGGAAAATATGATTTTTTGAAGGTTTGATATGTGCCTAATAATGTGGGGTATTTAGAAATGTAATCATATGTAGTTCAAAAATTTAAAAAGTCCAAGTTGAAATATTACCGAATCCCAGGAATGACCCATATACATCAATTAATTATATACTGTATAATCATTGATTTGAATAATATAATTTATAAAATACCCCATGAGCTTAGTTTAACTGTTGTACCCCATCAGAACCCGAAATAAGCTTTTTTTACTCCATTGTTTGTAAACAATGGAATTGGTTAAAACTCAGATTTGCGCTCATGGATGTCAGTCAACGGATCCATAGCTCAGTCTATGATTTTGAGTGGTTGCATTTCTTCAACCCCATCCCTCAACTGTTTAAATTAACAGTGGCGGGGGCGATGGCTTTAGCTCCACCAACCCGTCGCTCTGGGGGTGGAGTGGCATCGTCCTCGTCTTGTTCACCCCGAGCCGCCTGCAACCTCACCGAAGACCTGAGACTCGAAATTCCGCCACTGTAAAGTTCAGCGGGGACCTCGTAGCAGACGAACATCTCCTCTACCAGTCTCTCTGCGGTCGTGATGGCACTCTGATCCGGCACCACATAGGCCTCGGGCCACTTTGTGAAGTAATCCATGGCCACAAGGACGTATCGGTTGCTGGAGTCAGTGACCGGGAAGGGCCCAAGAATGTCTACCCCTACTCGCTCCATCGGGGCCCCCACCAAGTACTGCTGCAGTGGGGCATGGAAGCGCTGAGTTGGCCCCTTCTGGGAAGTGCAGGCGTCGCAGCAGTGCCGTGTAGCTCCACGTCTCGTCGACAGCCGAAATGCCCCAGGAGGCGGTGGAGGGTCTTGGCGTTCCCGTAGTGCCTCGACCACAGACCCGTGGACGAACTGGAGGACCTGGGGACGGAGCACGCGGGGCACCAGCAACTGCAGGAGGTTGTGTCCTCGTCCGGGAGCTTGCCACCTCCGGTACGCCACCCTGTCATGGAACTCAAAGTTACCCCATTGAGAGTGGTAGGCCTTTACCTCAGCCCCAGCGCTGATACCCCTGCCCACTCGGGCCGCAGCCCGGTCTCACCCCGTCTCACCAACGCCAGGGTCTCGTCTGCCTCCTGCTGTTGCCCCAAATGCTGAGGGGTCAGCGGAAGCCACACCTCCTCGTTGCTGACAGTCTGGACCGCTGCCACCTTCGGCGTCGATTGGTCTCGTTCTTCTTGCCGCTGGCAGTAACGGCACTCCACAGCCGCACAGGGGTGCTGGGAGAGCGCGTCGGCGTTGCCATGATGTCGCCCCACCTGATGCTGAATTTAAAAGTCATACTCTTGGAGGGCCTCCAGCCACCTAGCCACCTGGCCTTCACCTGGCTTCTGAACTTTAATGTTGAGCGAGGCGTGGTCGGTGAGGATGAGGAAAGGGCCACCGTGCAGGTATGGCCGGAAGTGCCGTTGCGCCAGCAGCTCACGCCGGGTCACGCAGTAATTATTTTCTGCCCGGCTCAAGGCGTGGCTGAAGTAGGCCACGGCATGTTCCCCCTCTCCTCCCTAAGGGACAGGACAGCCCCGACCCCCACGTTGCTTGCGTCGGTGTCCACGATGAAGGACTAGTGGGCGTCAGGGTAGGACAGGATTGGGGCTTCAGTAAGGGTCACCTTCAGTCGGTTGCAGGCGTCATCCCAGACGAATGGTCGGTCCTGGTCGGTCCTCGGTCCCCAGGCCCAGGAAGCTTTTTAGCTCGCTGACGTTAGCAGGGGTTGGCCAGTCTCGTACGGCAGTCACCTTAGCTGGGTCAGTGGCTACGACACGGACACTGACCACATGGCCCAGGAATGTTGTCTCCCTCGTCAGCAGCCGGCATTTTGCAGGGTTCAGCCGCAACCCGGCACAACGGATTGCGGTGAAGACCTCTTGCAGGTTGCAAAGGGCTCTGTCGAAGTCATTGGCGTGCACCAGCAGGTCATCGAAGCGCACGACACAACGGTTCCGGGGGACGTCCGCCAGCACCCTCTCCATCAGCCACTCGAACGGCGCGTTGCAGAGTCCGAACGGCATGACACGGAACTGCCACAGCCCTTTCCCGATGGTGAATGCGGTCTTTGGTCTTGCGTCGGGGTCCAGCTCCACCTGCCAGTAACCGCTGCACAGGTCGAGGGAGCTGAACTAGCTGGACACTGCGATGTAGTCGAGGGTGTCGTCAATTCAAGGGAGAAGGTAAGAGTCTTTCTTTTTGATGTCGTTAAGACGGATGGGCTGAGCAGAGCTGGAATGCTGAACCAACCCCGTCTGTGTGCAATCTTCGTCTCTAGCAACAAATATGTCTGCGTGATCATCGAGGAGATACTTCAACTGGTGCTGCTGCTGTGGATCGAGGGCGTCGCTGCTGCGTCGCTATAAGTCCCACATGGCTTCGGTCATCTCGGCGGAGGGAAGAACAGCGGGCAAAGCGGTGGGGCTGAGGCAGGCTTTGGCTGTGTAGGACTACTGGCAGTGGACGGCTTGGACGGTTGTCTGACCTGCTGGGGCAGTGAAGCACAGGGGCTCGGTGCTGCTGGGGTGGCTGCTGTTTGACAACTGGCTATCTGGTCTTTGGGCCCGTTCTTCCTCCCTTGACCGGACTGGAACGCCACGGTCTCCGTGCCAAGGGTGATAGTTGTCCCGACACATTAACACAGGCGCCCCAGTGGGTCAGCAGGTCCAGGCCAATGATGCACGGGTCCCGGATGTCGGCAAGCCAGAACCCTTGCACCAGCTCCTGGTCTCCAGCCTGGGCTTTCAATGCCTTCTTCCCTCTCATTACAGACTTTTCTCCCATCACTGTGACCATCTGGTGGTACCTGGGAGGACGCCAGGTCGTACCAGGGAAATGGTAGACCCAGTGTCTACCAGGGCTCGACAGGGTTGGCCGTCCAGTTGGCAGTTCAGGTACAGTCCTTTGGTGTGACCAAGGCGGCCGACCAGTGTGCATCGACCTTGGAGGGGGGCTGGAGACTGGAGTGGTGAACCCCTCACTAGACCACTCCTCTTTCGTTTCCCACTGGCTGAGTGGCTCTGGCTTTTGGCGCTGGTGCTGGGCAGTTGCTGGCTACGTGTCCAGGCTTGTCGCATCGGTAGCAGCGGTCAGTCGACCAGGGGGGTGTCGCCTGAGTGGTGGAGGCCAGTGCTGGGACCGTCGTGGTGGAGACCGAACTTGGCAGACCTCTTCTGTCTCGTAGTCGGCTAACCTGACACATGGTTGGCGAGCAGGAACCTTCTGCTGGATGGGCCACGTGGATAGTACCCTTTCAGCTCGTTCGGCCTCGTGGAGTGCTTCATCGAGGGTCTGGGGCCTGGCGAGGCAGACATGCTGGCACAACTGCTCCGGTGCGAGCCCTCGCAGGAAGGCGTAGAGGGCCAGCTCCTCTTGCGCAGATGCTTGGAACTGTGCGTAACCTTGTTGAGCGTACAGCTGCACATCTGCAGCAAAGGTGCCCAGGCTGGCTAGTTGCTCCCTGCTCTGATCCACGAAGAGTCGCTGCCCAAATCTCCTCTCCAGCACCATGGTTGTGGACTACAGGAAAAGGAAGACTGAGCACACCCCCATTCTCATTGACGGGGCTGTAGTGGAGCAGGTTGAGAGCTTCAAGTGTCCACATCACCAACAAACTATCATGGTCCAAACACACCGCGACAGTCGTGAAGAGGCCACGACAAAGCCTATTTCCCCTCAGGAGACTGAAAAGAAAATAGACAAAATAAAGAAAAACCCTTGAATGAGTAGGTGTCATAACTTTTGACTAGTACTATATACTGTATATACATATGCACACTACCGTTCAAAGGTTTGGGGTCACTTAGAAATGTCCTTGTTTTTGAAAGAAAAGCAAATGTTTTGTCCATTAAAATAACATCAAATTGATCATAAATACAGTGTAGACATTGTTAATGTTGTAAACAGATTTTTTATGGAATATCTACAGAGGCCCATTATTAGCAACCATCACTCCTGTGTTCCAATTGCACGTTGTGTTAGCTAATCCAAGTTTAGGCTAATTGATCATTAGAAAACCCTTTTGCTATTATGTTAGCACAGCTGAAAACTGTTGTTCTGATTAAAAAAGCATTAAAACTGGCCTTCTTTAGACTAGTTGGAGCATCAGCATTTCTGGGTTCGATTACAGGCTCAAAATGGCCAGAAACCTATAACTTTCTTCTGAAACTCATCAGTCTAAAACAAATGAAAATGGCATGGACAAAAATAATGGGACCCTTAACCTAATATTTTGTTGCACAACCTTTAGAGGCAATCTTTTCTGTAGCTCTCAATGAGACTTCTGCACCTGTTAACAGGTAGTTTGGCCCACTCTTCCTGAGCAAACTGCTCCAGCTGTCTCAGGTTTGATGGGTGCCTCTTCTCTCTTCTTTATGTTTTATTTATTTATTTATTTTTATCCCAGCCCCCGTCCCCGCAGGTGGTCTTTTTGCCTTTTGGTAGGCCGTCATTGTAAATAAGAATTTGTTCTTAACTGACTTGCCTAGTTAAATAATGGTTCAATAAAAAATTTAAAAATAAATTCTCCAGACTGCAAGTTTCAGCTCTTTCCATAGATGTTCGATAGGATTCAGATCAGGACTCATAGAAGTCCAATGTTTAGTTCTTATCCATTCTTGGGTGCTTTTAGCTGTTTGTTTTGGGTCATTATCCTGTTGGAGGACCCATGACCTGCGACTGAGACAGAGCTTTCTGACACTGGGCAGTATGTTTCTCTCCAGAATGCCTTGATAGTCTTGAAATTTCATTGTGCCCTGCACAGATTCAAGGTGCAGCAAAGCAGCCCCAAAACATAACCGAGCATCCTCCATGTTTCACTGTAGGTATGGTGTTCTTTTCTTTGAAAGCTTTATTTTTTTCGTCTGTGAACATAGAGCTGATGTGACTTGCCAAAAAGCTCCAGTTTTGACTAATCTGTCCAAAGGACATTCTCACAGAAGGATTGTGGCTTGTCAATATGCATTTTAGCAAATTCCAGTTTGGCTTTCAAAAGTGGAGTCCTCCTCGGTCTTCTTCCATGGAGCCCACTTTTGCTCAAAAAACGACGGATGGTGCGATCAGAAACTGACATACCTTCACCTTGGAGTTCAGCTTGTATCTCTTCGGCAGTTATCCTTGGTTCTTTTACTGCCATTCGCACTATCCTTCTGTTCAATCTGGGGTCGATTTTCCTCTTGCAGCCGCGCCCAGGGAGGTTGGCTACAGTTCCATGGACCTTAAACTTCTTAATAATATTTGCAACTATGGTCACAGGAACATCAAGCTGCTTGGAGATTGTCTTGTAGCCTTTACCTTTACCATGCTTGTCTATTATTTTCTTTTTGATCTCATTGTAACGAATGCCCCGCGTAGAGCTGTGGGACCTCCTCCTCTCCAGCGCTACTCCTCGTGGGACGATGGCAGCAACACCATTATTATCCACACCTGTTTTGTGTTCGTTCATTAGGTTCACCTTAAGTTCTGTGTGTTTGTTTTAACCCTCGCGGGTTATTGCTTTCTCTTAGTCATTTGTACGTGTGTTTCTGTTGAGTTATTAAATAAGCCTTTTTGTTTTCGTAACGTCACAGTTTTTTTTTGCCTCCTCTTTTACCATCACCACTCGCAACATCACACTCCTCAGACAACTCTCTCCTTTGCTTACTCTGGTCCATGTTCAGTGTGGTGACTATTTTTCTCAGTTTAAATAGGCTGAATGACTGATTACAAGATTGGAGACGTGATACTAATTAAATAAACTAATTTGTTTGAAATATCACTATAATCCAATTATTTATTATCTTTTAAGGGGTACCAACAAATGTGTCCAGGCTCTTTTAGAATACCTTTGTAGAAAAATAAATAATTAATCTCTTTTCACGGCTTCTTTGCTTTATTCTATGACATACCAAAGGCATGCAAGTATACATTTCATCACTTTTCAGTATGAATGAAGCATTATTTCAATGAGCTGTAAGGGTACCAACACATTTGAGCACGTCTGTGTATGTATGTATGTATGTATGTATGTATGTATGTATGTATGTATGTATGTATGTATGTATGTATGTATGTATATATATATACAGCGCATTCAGACCCCTTCCCTTTTCTCACATTTTGTTAGGTTACAGCCTGGTTCTAATTCCTCATCAATCTACACACAATACCCCAGAATGACAAAGTGAAAACAGGTTTTTTTGTCCAGGGTAGGTGGGGTGTCGCAGGGGACTGCATCAGCCAGGGGACGGCATCATCCAGGGGACGGCATCCGCCAGGGGACGGCATCCGCCAGGGGACCAGGAACCATCGGCCTAAGGAGGGAAACATGAAAAGAGATCCGGTAGTCGGTGTGGAGTTGTACACGGTAAGTTAACTCACGTGGGCGATGTCCCACACCATATCTGTGCCACTTGTCCACTCCAGGGGCCTCGGTCTGGCTCGGAGTCCATGGAGCCAGGGCCGGCTGATATCCCAGGACGCACTGGAAAGGAGTCAGCCCAGTGTAGGAGTGACGAAGTGAGTTCTGGGTGTACTCCGCCCATGGAAGGAACCGGGTCTGCTCCCCTTGTCATTCCTGGCAGTGACTCCTTAGGAACCTCCCCAGCTGCTGGTTGGGCCTCTCCACCTGCCTGTTTGACTGAGGCCGGTACCTGGATGTGAGGCTGGCCGTGGCACCCAGCTTCTCCATGTAGGCTCTCCATACCCTCAACGTGAATTGGGGGCCACGGTCGGAGACGATGTCCCCCGGAAGGCCATAATGCTGGAACATTGCCTCAGCGACCTGGAGAGCCATAGGGAGACCAGAGAGAGGGATAAAATGGCAGGATTTGGAGAATCTGTACACAACAACCATAACAGTGATGAAACCATCAGATGGGGGGGATATCAGTAACAAAGTCTATGGACAGATGGGACCAAGACCGCTGGTAGTTTCCCTGCTGGAGTGTGCAGGGGAAATATGGTGTGGGCACATATGGAGCAGGGGTTGACATAGTGGGCGACGTGCTGCGCTAAGGTGGGCTACCAGTACTTATTGGAGAGGGATTGGATAGTGCGGGTGATACCTGGCTGTCCAGCGGCAAGGGATGTGTGTGCTGTCAGGGAAATTCTATAGGAAGAGAGAGACTAGATTCTACCAACAACAGCTTTATTATAAGATTTGCAAAAATGAAGCAACCAACTATCACCAGGAATGGCTCAGAGTGGAAAGCTTATCAAACATAGTTGGGTCCCTGCTTTTATAGAGAAAATACAACCCATTTCTGTATACATTTCAGTCAGGAGATTTAAGATTCACAACAAACAGTATACTGTGCTCCTGTCAGCAAGTTTCCATTCCTGTGACTTGTTGTAGATAGCAAACCCACAGGATGTCACATGCTGCGGTTCCACCAAAACAGACTTTAGCTACAGTTGAAGTCAGAAGTTTGCATACACTTATGTTGAAGTCATTCAAACTCATTTTTCAACCACTCCACAGATTATGTTAACAAACTATAGCTTTGGCAAGTCGTTTAGGACATCTACTTTGTGCATGACTGTCACGAGCGGGTGTTAACAGAGACCAAGGCGCAACGCAGGAATTGTTCGACATTATATTTATTTGTATAACTTAACTCAATGAAGAACTATACAAATGACTACTGACTGACTGACTGACTGACGTGACGTGACGTGACGTGACGTGACGTGACGTGACGTGACGTGACGTGACACAGATCTATAATAACCCACACCTATGGTGTGGGACCTACAAATATAAATAGGATCCCTAATTAGAGACAATGCCCATCAGCTGCCTCTAATCAGGGATCCAACACAAAAACCCCACATAGAAAATCAAACCTAGATCTGTCAGACTCTGACCACGGCTATATAGAGAAGCAAAAAGGCTTCTTTATGGCTTGAGCCTGACAATGACACATGTAATTCTTCCAACAATTGTTAACAGACAGATTATTTCACTTGTAATTGACAATATCACAATTCCAGTGGGTCAGAAGTTTACATACACTAAATTGACTGTGCATTTAAACAACTTTAATTGACATAATTGGAGGTGTACCTGTGGATGCTTGCAAAAGGTAATAAAATACAAAGGGACAAAACTGTCAACATCACCAGATCATGTTGAACAATGTAGGCAGTGGTCTGTCCTGTCTAAAAGAGAAGTGATATGGTACAAATATGGTATTTTACAGTTAATACCTTCAATGGCACTCTCACACACACACACACACACACACACACTCTTGCGTCAAGATTTCCTCCTTAAATGTTTTGCTTGTGTGTGAGTGCCATTGAAGGTATTAACTGTAAAATACCATATTTGGAAGAGGAGTTGTTTTTGGAACATGCTTTCGTACGGGTCAATCCAGAGCATCCCAAACATGCTCAATGTGTGACATGTCTGGTGAGCATGCAGGCCATGGTAAACTGGGACATTTTCAGATTCCAGGAATTGCGTACAGATCCTTGCGACATGGGGCTGTGCATTATCATGCTGAAATATGAGGTGATGGTCGGCGGATGAATGGCACGACAATGGGCCTCAGGATCTGGTCACGGTATCTCAGCATTCAAATTTCCATCGATAAAATGCAATTGTAATTATTGTCCGTAGCTTATGCCTGCCCATACCATAACCCCACTGCCACCATGGGGCACTGTTAACAACGTCAGCAAACTGCTCGTCCACACAACGCCATACATGTCTGCCATCTACCCGGTACAGTTGAAACCGGGATTCATCTGTGAAAGCACACTTCTCCAGCATGCCAGTGGCCATCGAAGGTGAGCATTTTCCTGCTGAAGTTGGTTACGAAACCGAAATGCAGTCAGGTGAAGACAGATGAGCTTCCCTGAGACGGATTCTGACAGTTTGTGAAGAAATTCTTCAGGTGTGCAAACCCACAGTTTCATAAGCTGTCTGGGTGGCTGGTGGTCTGTGGTTGTGAGGCCGGTTTTGACGTACTGCCAAATTCTCTAAAACGACGTTGGAGGCGGCCTATGGTAGAGAAATTAGCATTAAAATGCCAATTGCACGCTCCCTCAAAACTTGAGACATCTGTGGCATTGTGTTGTGTGACAAAACTGCACATTCTAGTGGCCTTTTATTGTCCCCAGCACGAGGTGCACCTGTGTAATTATCATGCTGTTTAATCAGCTTCTTGATATGATACACCTTTCCGGTAGATGGATTATTTTGGCAGAGGATAAATGCTAACTAACAGGGATGTAAACACATTTGTTTACATTTTAGAGAAATAAGCTTTTTGTGTGCATGGAAAATGTCTGTAATCTTTTATTTCAGCTCATGAAACATGGGACCAACCCTTTACATGTTGCGTTACATGTTTTTTTGTTCAATGTATTTAAATATATGGCCATGGAAATACATTTTGACAGCATACATTTTATACATTTAGCTTTTTACCTTACATACTACCTTACATACTATAGCAAGGCTACATTAAAATGTAGGCTGGGTTTCTGTATAGCACTTTGACATCAGCTGATGTAAAAAGGGCTTTATAAATACATTTGATTGATTGAATTTGAGGAGTCCTTTGTATTTTCAAGAGGATTAAACAAACCCTTAGTAAGGAGCTCAAAATGGGTCTTCTTCAACAAAGAATCCAACATTGAGGATGGCGATGTGGTACTAAATCCACTCATAAGCCAAAAGAGTCCACACAGAACTGTCTCCCTCTCTTCCCACTCTCACGTCAGCGTATTTAGACCCTATTTAATTTCAGCCCCCCTAAAAATGGTAATATCAACTAATTTGTAGGCTTTGGGCCACACGGAAGCCGCGGTGAACGGACCGGTGACCAGCGTTAACGCCGCGTTACACAAGTCTCGGAGACACAGAGAGGCACCGCAGCTCGGCAGAATTCAGTCGCGAGTTGTAAGCTTGCGAAATACACACACAAATATTTTAGCTAATTATTGTAACATGGACAAGCAATGCCATGTGGCAGCCTAGACATTTGCTGTTGTCTTGTCTCTTTGTTAGCGATGCAGCATTAGCTATAGAGTTAGCTAGCAAGGCTTTTGCTAGGATAAGTTAGATGGATAGCTTGCTAACTATGCAGCGACACAAACATTGATCTTGACAAGTGTAAGGGCTGATACATGCTTAGCTAATTAATATGTTAATCTACAACAAGAGTTATTAACTGAATGTATTGTGTGATCATAGAACTGTAGAACTGCTGTAGGCTTGTTTGTGGGGGAGCCATGTGGAAAGAATGTGCTAGTTTAAGGGTTTCACAATAGAACTGTGTCTTGTTGTAAACACGAGATAAGGAACTGTTTCCGTCACGAGGCTGGGACCAGCCTGCACGCCAACGATAGGCTAGGTAAGTTTAAACCACACTCAGCCTCTACTCTGACAGGCCAGCAAGGAGCGGGAACTATTCTGTCGGAGTATTTAACGAAGAACAAAGGATAGGGCTCGGGTCTCTTCTCTAGGCGCTCTTCTCTAGCGCTGCTCGCTGTTTGCTCACTCTCACTCTCTCTCTCTCTCTCTCTCTGTTTGCCCTGCGTGGTGTCACAGTGAGCCTGTATATACGAACTTCATATTTACCATTTAAGGGTTTGCTAGAATAAAATACATAGATGATTTAAACGGCGTAGTAATCCTTTTGTTCCAATAACAGATTTGAATTGACGCGACTTTAACACAAGCTAGCTAAGAGACTAGCAAAATATGACTGAAATATCATCCAATTAACATTGCAGTCTCTCATGATTCACTTGAAGTGGCCAACGCTACATGCATGCATAACCTAAATAAATGTATGTCTCTCCATAGATTGATATACGAAAGTATATGAGCTAGGGAAAATGTAGAGCAGCCAGGTGAGAGAGTGAACAGGCCGTCAAGAAGCTACCAAGAGTCTGCTTCTCACAGTCTCTGCATTGGTGTTGCACAACAACACTACAGTGCCTTGAAAACCTATTCAACCCCCTTGAAAATGATCAGATTTGTCTGAATTACAAATGATACACTGAAATGTTCGTCTGTGTAATATTTTATTTAAAAAGAATGACCCTTGAAATGTATTATTTTAAAGTGACATTGATTTTATGTTAGAACATATATTTAAGAAAAGTAATAACTGAAATATGCTGTTTGCATAAGTATTCAACCCCTTTGCTCTGTAAGCTCCCAGTTAACACAGATTAAACATAATGCCCTAACAAGGACACACTTGGCTTACCATTGGCCTCTACCTGTGAAACATTCTAATAACTTGCATTTTCTGGATTAATGATCATTTAACAGACTGAACAGACTAACAGACTGAATCTGAAGGAAAGGTGTGAAAATTAAGACTAAAGAGCATTCTATGGAAGTTAGAGATAAAGTAACACATGCATACATTAGGAAAAGGATACAACATAATATCCAAGTGTTTGGATATCCCATAGTGCACTGTTGGATCAATAATGACGAAATGGAAGCTGAGTCACACCAGTGCCTCAAAACTGACTGGTGCACCTTCACTCCAATCTCAGTCACTGTACTCTGTTGCTCCTTCAAAGTGATTGTCGGCCTCTCCATGGCTTCCCACAATCCTCTCCTTCTTGTACGGACACTGAGTTTTGAGGCACTGCCTTGTCTAGGGCAGTGCCTTGTTGGTGTGATGCAGCTTCCACTTCATCCTTATTGATCCAAAAGTGCCCAATAAATAATAAAGGGGTTGACTACTTAAGCAAACAGCATATTTCAGTTATTTATTTTTCTTAAATATATTTTCTAACATAAAGCCAATGTCACTTTAAAAGAATACATGTATTTACTATTTTGGATTTAAGACATTTGTTTCACTTTTAAATTAGTTGATTGAACTATTGATACAATGATTGATAATATACTTAACATTAGTTTTAAATATATGTTGAAGCTGTAAAGGGTTTGTTTACATTATCATTGTTTTCCATCAGCAACTCCTACTCTTCAGAAATATCTGTGCATTTACCCACAATTGATTTAAATAAATCCCAGATTGGAAAGTATTAATTGTTTTTGTTTGATTCTGGTTGTCACAGTACAGAGAGAGAGATCGGGACATCGGAGAGGCAGCAGAGAGAGAAAGACATCACAGTGTCGGACAGGCTGCAGAAAAAGAGAGAGAGAGAGAGAAAAGGAGCACAGTGTCGGAGAGGCAGCTGAGAGAGAGCAAAGCATTGGAGAGGCAGCAGAGAGAGAGAAAGAAAGCATCATACTGTGGGGATGTTTTTCCAGAGGCAGGGACTGGGAGACTAGTCAGGATCAGTGGTGACCCGCCATTCAGGGCAAAGATAAAATGACGTCAAATCATCTACAGTAGCTTTGATTGGGCTGATCATGTCAACATCATACTTTCAAAATCTTAGCTAGCTGTCATCATCATAAATCAAGTCGACAATCTACAGGCAAATCCTTTTTAATCCTTGTCATATGAAGAGAAATAATGAAGAGAAATTATAGCTAAAACGTATCGCTGCTCATCGGCCAACAAGTTGGAAATAGCAAATTCAACAATGAGTGGTTTGGAGGAATCAGTGGCTAACTTCAAGCATTGCAAAGCAATCACAAGCCTGCTATTCATTGGAGTGGCTGTATGGTCCAAAGTCTGGGATTAAGGGTCTCTTTTCCAAGTTTAAAATTATAAACATTCAACATTGGTTAAATACAACTGGGAACCTGGGGGGAAAAACAAGCTCTGACTGGGAAAATAACTTTTGAATGGTCATCCAACTCAGAATGAGAGCATCCTGTCGGGCTGTATCAGCGCCTGGTACGGCAACTTAGGGTCTGTGCTGACCAACTGTGTGGAATACTCCAGCGTCTCTTCAACCTTAGCCTGAGCCTAGAAAGGGTCCCTGTGCTGTGGAAAACATCCTGCCTCGTCCCAGTGCCCAAGAAGGCACACCCCACTGTCCTGATTGACTTCAGACCTGTAGCGCTAACATCCCACATCATGAAGACCCTGGAAAGGTTAGTCCTCGCTTGACAAAGAAATTTCCCCCTCGGGGATAAATAAAGTACCTATTTATCTATCTATCTATCTACCTCAGACCCCTGGTGTGTACATCACTGGACCCCCTGCAGTTCGCATATCAGCGCAACATTGGGGTGGATGATGCAATCATCTAGCTTCTGCAGAGGGCCTACTCTCACCTGGACACCGCAGGTTGTACTGTGAGGGTTATGTTTTTTGACTTCTCCAGTGCCTTCAACACCATTCAGCCCCTGCTACTGGGTGAGAAGATGAAGAGGATGAAAGTGGAAGCATCCTTATTCTCCTGGGTCACGGACTACCTGACAGGTAGGCCACAGTTTGTGCGACTACAGAGCTGTGTGTCAGAACGGGCAGTGAGCAACACGGGCCCCCCAGGGTCCTGTCCCCCTTCCTGTTCACCCTCTACACCTCGGACTTCAGATATAACTCTGAAACATGCCACCTACAGAAGTTCTCGGATGACTCCGCAATTGTAGGGTGCATCAGGGGTGGGCAGGAAGAGGAGTACAGGAGCACAATCAGTGACTTTGTGTTGTGGTGTGAGCAGAACCACCTTCAGCTCAACATCAGCAAAACAAAGGAGATGGTGGTGCACTTCAGGAGAACCAAGGCACAACTGACTGCAGTCCCTATACAGGGGATGGATGTGGAAATGGTTGGGTCATACAAGTTCCTGGGAGTCCATATGGACAACAGGCTGGAATAGGCTGGTAACACCGGGGCCCTGTACAAAAAGGGCCAGAGGCTCAGGTCCTTCAACGTGTGCAGTAAACTACTGCATACCTTCTACCAGTCTGTGGTGGCCAGAGCCATCTTTTTTGCAGTGGTGTGCTGGGGAGCCAACATAAAAGCCGGTGATGCTTCTCGGGTAAATAAGCTGAGAGACGGAGAGACGGATCCTGGCCAAACTGCTGGCCATCATGGGCAACGTCACCCACCCTCTGCATGCCATGGTTATGACGCAGAGGAGCACCTTCAGTCACAGACTGATCCCACCACGGTGTGCCAAAGAGCACTACAGGAGGTCCTTCCTGCCGGCGGCTATTAGACTATTTAATGCCTCACCGGGGTGCCGTGCCGTCGGCAACACAGACCTGGAACTGTTGGGGTGTTAGGACCTAGCTTAACAATTGTGCATCCATCCGTGAGTAACTCTGGTCCGTAATCACTCATTCACTGAGGACTTATTTATTCATTCAGGTCTGTATACACTTACTCGACCTGTATAGTATAGTTAACCATCCGCCATTGTATAGTGTATATATTCAGCCAACCACCATACTATGCAATGTCTTTTTATAGCTTTTTTAGCACTCCAGACTTCTTGTATTCCTATACTTTTTCATACTGACGCTCTATGTATCATTTATCGTGTATCTGTATTGCATTGAAAAAGAAGGGTCAACACTGCAAATATTGACTCTTTGCATAAACTGAATGTCATTGTCAATGAAAGCCTTTGACACTTATGGAATACTTGTAATTATACTTCAATGTACCATAGTAACTACTGACATAAAGATCTAAGAACACTGAAGCAGCAAACTTAGTGGAGACCAATACTTGTGTCATTCTCAAAACCTTTGACCACGACTGTATACTGTAGCTAAGAAAGTAATACTAAGTGTATGTTGTGTAGTAAGCTGTTAGTAGCCTTAATTTCGCCTACTGTTCTGACTTGGTGGTGCACATGTAGCCTATAACCTGTTTTAGAGAAATGTAATCCTCGAATATTGTGAGAGCTTTCATTGTCTGCTTATATATCCCCTATATTTATCCTACTGTTCTGACTTGATGTACAGGGAGAACACTGTAAGAACGGCCCATGTTCTGAATTCTGTCGCTGTACATTTCAAATGTGCTGAATAAATAGTTATATTGACTACGTCCGTCCTAGCTCGCTCATTAATGTCTTAATCGAAATTAGATAGCCTTTTATCCGCTTGTCGTCCCCTCAATTGTCAGTAGAAACCACATTTCTTTAAGCAAGTCAGCCATGTTTTTTTTAAAAGCAGTAAATTAGGTTGAATGAACGGTTTCGCTGCGAGACAAGGCTCCGCTGATAGCCAGGTGTAGAAGTGGCAAGGTGTTGGGACTGCTGTTGGGACTCTGCTGTTGGGACAGCTTTATGTAGGCCCTAACAGTTTGTGGTCACCATTTTGTCACCGTTATAGTACAATTATTGTATTGTTTAGTGTTGTGTTGTGGCTTTGCTGGCATGCATCCCACTTTTTTGTTTGCCCCACCAAGAATACTTGTGAGTTTTTATTTTTAATAAATTAGCAAAACATTTTTTTTTTAAAACGATTTAATCAATTTTACAATAAGGCTGTAACCTAACAAAATGTGGAAAAAGTCAAGGGGAACAGAAAACCAGCAGGCGCCGGACCTCGTAGGGTAAGAGTTGAATACCCTTGGTGTAGGTAATCTTCATTCAGTAGAGCTTAGAAATGGTAAATCTTTCATTTAAAGCCTAAAACGTTGTCAACCATTACGTCAGATTGTGAAATCGGAGTTCAAATACATTTTTACCTGACCAAATTAATAGATGGCCTGCAAAGAAAATTTAAAAAAGTAACGCACTGAAAACAATTGCGTGGATCAGAATGAGGCTCTCTCCTTAGTATATTATTCCTGCAATGAGGAATTATCATCTTCAGAGAATGTTTTTATAATTTATCTGCAGATAATCGATGTCTGGAGCTCAAAAGGCAATAGTAACAGTATGCAAATCAGGGAGCCAAATTAACTCTCACAAATGCGATTCGGTTTCCGACGTTCCAAAAAGAGCCGTTCGTTCGCAAATGACCCATCACTAGTCTTCATATACTGTATTTTATTCCCCAGTCTGACAGGCATTCTAAATGCAAGTTGTGAGTGATGTAAAAGTGCTGGACATCTTCCTGTAAGTGGCCTTCCAACAGAGATTGGATATCACATTACAAACCAGCATAATGAGACACTAAGAAATATTCAAATAAGACGTTACACCCTTATAACTCAAAGGAAGTAAACTGAAAGAGAAATGTACTCTGCTGGAGTTGATTTGTTAATTCAAAACACTGAAGAATAAAATGGCAATTGGAGTTAAATTTAAGCAACTCTAAAAATAAAAAAAATACATTCATAAAAATTACAAATGCATATCATGATGAGCAATGATAAGAATCATGGACATTATAGACTATGATAAGAATCAGCTTTAATTTGTGCAAGTAAATATTGCAACATGGTACACTGCATTTACAATGTAATGTAACTTACAGCCATCTGGTCTGCGAGCTTAAACAAACACGCTATGCACATAAAACCACATATCATTGACTTTTACAGGAAGTGCTCTGCAATAACAGGAACTTGCTCAATATGGCAGCATCTGTCCCTGACATAAGGTGACACCCATATCCTCCCTGGTACATCCTCTCTACCAGTCTGCTTCGGGTGTCCACCATCCTTATCATTAGCCCAATTTCACTCCTATTAGTCCAGTCTTGAAATACCCCCTGCAATGTCAAAAAAGTACATCCTGTCTAGAGCTCAGTGGCTCCTGTCTTCCTCCAGGTCGCCCACAGAAGGATTGAAGCACACGTCCAGTTTGCGACGGAGACGGGCCTTGAGCATCAAACGGTGTTTAACGCTGGTTGAGGTGGACTCCTGATACTTGAGTTTGCCGTAGTAGTCCGAGAACTTGTTGAAGAGGAGGGAGATGGGCATGCCATTGAGAATGATGCCGAAGAAGATGCAGGAGAATGCCACCATGCGGCCCAGGAGAGATACGGGAACCACGTCCCCATAACCCACTTGGGAGATGCTCACCTGTAGTGCAGGGTTAGAGGGACACACTCTCAGAGCTTGCCTTCCTCTGTCGTTATCAACATGTTTTCTGTTCATTATGACACTATGGCTATAATAGTAGTATGTAGTGAAGATAGTGTGGATTGAAGTCTCAAGTATTAACATTACTGTAATTGACCTTGTTTGTGTTATTTGCGATATCTTGTTTTGACCTTTTGTTTTGTCCCTTAGAGCTAATGGTACAATTATTTTAAAAATACTCTGTAGCATATAGGAACAGTAAATGGTACGCAACATCAGCTTCATTACAGTAGAGACTAAGAAAGAAAGTGAATGTAAAAAGTAGGAAGTTAGACAATTGGTAATACATATCCAATGGCCCATGAGGACCTGCAACAAATTACTGTACTCCTACTTTCCCCAAATCCAAAATGCTGTGACAAGAACAATATAATTGCAATTCAGATTGTATTTCACATACTAGGATTACATAAGAGAGAACTAATCCTTTAAGTATTTAATCTGAACCTAAACTTGATATACAGTACGTTGGGCCGCACACAAACATAATATGCTCCTCTATTGTCACACAAGAGAAATCGTTGTTTGATATTAGTTCTCATGGGTTTTATATAGGGGATGAGACAATTACAGGAGGAAATAAAATCCCTATACAATATGCCACCTGCTGTCACATATGAGAAATGCTTGTATCTGACGAGTTCTCAGGCGTTTTATATGTCAAGAGACATTTGGGGGAGGAAATAAAACCACTATGCTGAGTATGCAACTACAGAGGGAGGGTTGGTTATTTCTCAACAATATGAAAAAACGTATTTACAAGATCCACTTTACGGCTAGCTCTAGCATCAAGGACAAATTCAAGTAAGTCAACCAAAAGCTACATACATAGTATAATTTACATTCAAGTCGTTGTTTGATACTGTAATGGTCAATTTACAAAAGGGAGACTTAAGTGTACAATAAACAAACAAAACTGTGTGGAGATCAAGTTTGGGTACTCACCGTAGCCCACCACCAGGTATCAGGAATACTCCTGAATGGAGAGCCCTCAACATCCCGTTCTACCGAATGCAGGAGGGCAGAGAACATGAAAATGCCCATGGCGATGAAGAGGAAAAGGCAACACACCTGCTGGTAGCACTGGCGCAAGGTGAACCCAAACGCCCTCATGCCGGTGGAGTGGCGGGCCAGCTTCAGGATGCGAAAGATACGCATCAGCTTGATAACTTTGAGCACTTTGCTGACCTTGCTGACATGAGCCAGGGTTTTGAGATCTTCCTGGGCACTGAGGTCCTCCACGTTGGCAAACGCTTCAAATATCAGCTGGATAAAGTAGGGCATGACGGCCACCAGGTCCACCAAGTTCAGGGCACTTTTGACAAAGTGCTTTATGTCACAAGTGGTGACAAGGCGCATGAAGTACTCAAATGTAAAGAAGAGAATGGAGAAAATCTCTACCCATTCCAGGTAGGTCTTGCCAGAGAGGGTATGGGTCCTCAGTTCCTTCACAGTGTTGAGGGTCATAGCCACGATGGAAATGAGCACCAAGAGACTAGAGAAAACGGCAAAGGATTTGGCCGACAGCGAGGAGTAAGGGTTCTCCATCAGGTCCCAGAGGTCTTTGCGAATTCCACCCAGGAACATGGTCTTGTAGCCTTCCTCATCATGTTTTATCTCGATCTCCGCTAAGAGTTCCTTCTCCACCTTCAGATTGTCTCTGAGTTCATCCACCTTCTCCTCAAACAGGATACGGCAACAGCGCTGGATGTCGTTCCAGCTCAGGCCCCAGTACTGCATCTCCTCCTCAAAGTTGATAGGGCACAGTTCCCGCATCACCCACAGAACGCCGCTGCTGTAGAAGTGAAAGATGTAGTAAAAGAAAGTTGGGTCGCGATCGAAGAAGAACTCGTTGGTGAGCACTGAGTAGTCATCGCACAGAGTGAGCTGTTTGACGCGGTCGGTGCACAGGGCCAAGGAGCCTATCCGTGTGTGAGGGAATCTGACGGCCATCTTCTTGGGAATGTGAAAGACTTTTCCCCCTACGTTGATGTTAATGTTTTGTTGTGGTCTCAACGTCTCTTTTTGGCATCTTGGTATCTGGCCCTCGTGAACAGGACTGTCCAGGTGTTCCATAGAGTTCCATGGCTTAACAGAACTGCCCTGGGAGAAATAGAAGGCCTTTTCTACCTCAATAGTCTGTGAGAAACTGGCTCCCAGCACATTGATGGTAGAGCGTCGCTCTTTCAGCTTAGTCTTTAGCTGAGCACTATTGGTATCCATGATACACTTTCAAGACACTTTCGTTGGTTTTCAGTGAGCGATGTCTTTTGTGTATAGAAACCAACAAGTCCCAAATGGGTTAAGAATGTAGGAATAGCGCACAAGAATATTAGAAAAGGGAATTTACTCAGTTTAAACACTCATGTGCAAGTCGTATCAACCAGGGTGCAGTCTTCATCAAACGTTAAAGGTACAAGGGAGGAAACACTGCTAGAAAACATGCTCCATCGGCTCAGTGCACCTCGCCGAGCCACCTGAAGCGTCCGATAAATCCTCTAGGCCCAGTTATCCCCCTTCAGTGGCATTACCTCCTGCAGTACTTCTCAGTTGTGGTCCTGTAAGTCCAAAAGGGCCACAAGGGGTAGAACAAAGCCTCCTTTCCTTCCCCCGACGAGGACCGTTATGTGGGGAAGGAGAGTGAAAAGTCATTTGAGCAGAAGATCCAAGAGGCTCTGATCTAATCTCATTGCTGTCCTTCCTCGCTTTCTTAAAGCAGTTATAAATAGGAGGGACAAGGGGAGATTAGTGCACACGTTCATTTGGAGATTTTGAACTTGGAAGAGGACACTGGCTGCAACACTTGCACAAGGCTGTCACTATCACTTTGTCAACTGCTCTTTTTAAAGAATTTGGTTTCCATCCAGAAACAACCCTTATCTCTACTTCCTAGACACTTCTTGTTGATCCAAAAGTTGATAGGTTTAAGCAATTTGGTAGTGAGATAAGATACATTTGTCTGCTTCCACAGAAATTGTCTTTAGAAACATTACAGTCCATAAAATACACTTGTACAGAACATGGTAGATGCCAGCTCCACTTTTCCCTCTGATAGGCTAAGGAGGAATGTGTGCCTTCTTGCTGAAACATATCGATTCCTTTCAGATCTACACAAGTTTCTAGTGTACAAGTAATTTCTCTTACACTCACTATTGTAATCTCACCCTGTGACGTTCCACATCCTGAACCAGTCTTCTTCAATCAATGGCCGATGGATTTTTTTTATTCAGACGAATTATGGAAATGGTATAATAAACTTCTTCAAATTGAATTCTAACTTGGAACACTGTAGTTTACGGTTTCAGTTTGTGGCAAGATGAGGGGCAAAATGCAGCCATAGACCGCGTAGCAGACATCGGTGCCAATTTTTCTATTTTGTATTATTGCATCTTTATTTATAAGGCTAAGTCAATTAAGAACAAATGAGGCCAATCATTCAGTAATCCCCACCAACGTAATCCACTCTACTGGACCTGATTGTGAATCATCAGAAAACAACTTAACCTGGATGCCCTATCGCCTCAGAAGACTTGAGGTCAAAAATTCAACAGTCACCTAAGGCTACACATTTAGAAGACAGCCATGCACATGTTTTTGGGCGTAGCTATGGTAATGTTTGGACAGGTTGCCCTGTGATAAAAAAATAAATAATACTGCTCTAAGTGACAGCTTTACAATGCTTCTGTATCTTGTATAATAAAGTTTCCAACCATATCTATCACAGTAGTAATCCAAAGCTGATTTATTTCCTTGATCTGAACTAATCAGGAAGTAAGGGAATTAAGGCGCAGCTCTCATCTCTGCTCATAATTCTTATGGCAGTACAAAGCAGTTGTATATTCAAAATGTATTGTCATGATTGCAAAAGCAGGATCAAGCCTTTTATCAATGAAGGTGATAAGATACAATAGTGATAGCATATGAATTAATGAAATCAGATGAATATGGAGACCATTTTATTTAATTCCATTTCAATTAAATAAACTCTGTCAACAAGTAAAGATTAACTGAAAGACTATTCAAATGGTCAGGCTTCAATAACTGCAGTCCATCCAAAAATAAATAGAACCTCCCATCAAGACATAATACATCTCACTCAGTTAAGATTCCACAGATAAAAACAAAAAATACACCTAACATTAAACTCAGGACATCAAAACAATTGTTTTTCAATGAAGGCATAGTAACTGATCTAAATACAGATCAGTAAAAATGACTTGATTAGTGTTAAGTGAATACTCTACTTCAACGTCAGCCATATTCTACCCCCTTGTTGCCATTTTATATTAAAACACATCAACTTCAGTTGATATCCATGGCTCTTTGTACAGCTGGTTCAATTGTAAGGCTGCTTCAGCGTGTTGCATATACTGTATCAAATAGGTAGTGATAAATTGTGCGTATATATGAGGACATTGAGATCATGTAATTAGTCAAGTAAGGAAAATCAATGACTTGGATAAATCTTCACAGAAAATATTTTTCAAGTCAATTGTTAAAGTACTTTTCTAGCCTTCATTGAAACTGAAGTGGGGAGCCACAGTCAAGCTGGAGCACTGCTGGACACTCATTTCTCTGACGCAAGTGACTTGGGACACTCAGTTGCAGTCCAGGTCCAGCTTTAGCAGAGTGTCCTGAGGGAGATGGCAGCATACGAAGCATAGAGATCACATTCACCACAATCCTAATAACAGAGGGCAGTCTGTCAGGTGAGGCACAGTTATGAGACACCAGGGTCCTTAGTCAATTACATTCATTTAATTAATCATTTATGAAATCCAAATTTGTCAAAGGATTTCATTTATTCTTCATTCCTATTGAAATCTATATCGGTTTTACCTGGAATCCCTTAAATAGCAGTTAACTCAACTTGGATTAAATTCCAGTAAAACTGAATAGACATTGCTCATAATGTCAAGTAATAAATTGTATTAATATTCCTTCACTTGCTACACCGATTAAAGTTAAATATTACCCATATTAGAAGCTTCACTGAGGACATTGTCCCCCTTTCATACTGTCGTGAACAAGCCCATTGACTCGTCCTGTTCATTGGCAGATCTTACCTGGACAGGACAAGTCTCAGAGCCCCTGTATGAGTGGATCCTGGGACTCTTTCAGGGAGAAATCTTGGAAGGCGAGTGTTGTCCTGGAGGGGTTGAACACCTCCCTCCACCACCACAACGCCACCCCCGCCAACAGCACACTCAGGACCACTGGGCAGAACAGAGCAGTTAGTTTAGGTAACATTTTATATAAAAAAAAAAAATTATAGTACACATACTAGCCACCAATTGAGTTAAAATGTGTCGAAATAAGTTAATACATATTAAGTAGGTATTATTAGCCATCGAGAGCTTTAGACTAAGGATCTATCTGCAAAAAAATGATTCAGATTTTTGTGATCTTTAAAGTGACCTCTAATTGCCTCATGCAGCGCCACATCTCCTTCGCATAGTGTTGATCAGGCTGTTGTGGCCGGTGGAATGTTGTCCCACTCTTTAATGGCTGTGTGAAGTTGCTGGATATTGGCGGGAACTGGAACACGCTGGGTGACATGTCTTGGTGAGTATGCAAGCCATAGAATAACTGGGACATTTTCAGCTTCCAGGAATTGTGTACAGATCCTTGCAGTATGGGCCGTGCATTATGCTGAAAACGTTGGGTGATAGATGGCACAACAATAGGCCTGAGGATCTCGTCACGGTATCTCTGTGCATTCAAATTGCCACTGATATAATACAATTGTGCTGGTTGTCCTTAGCCAATGCCTGCCCATACCATAACCCCACCGCCAGCATGGGGAAATCTGTTCACAACATTGACATCAGCAAATCGCTCGTCCAGACAACGCCATACACGTGGTCTGCAGTTGTGAGGCCGGGTGGACACACTGCGAAATTTAAAATGACGTTGGAGGCGGCTTATGTTAGAGAAATGAACATTCAATTCTCTGGCAACTGCTCTGGTGGACATTTCTGCAGTCAGCATGCCAATTGCACGCTCCCTCAACTTGACACATTGTGTTGTGACAAAACATTTGAGCTTGGAATGCTGTAACCTACAGAAAAATGTAATCTTGGTTGTCAAAAAGTTAAGATAAAGGCTTTGTACAGTGCATTCAGAAAGTATTCAGACCCCTTATCTTTTTCCACACTTTGTTACGTTACAGCCCTATACTAAAATGTATTATATCGTCCCCCCCAGCCCTCAATCTACACACAATATCCCATAATGACAAAGCAAAAACTGTTTAGATATTTTTTATAATTTATTACAAATAAACTGAAATAACACAGTATTCAGACACTTTACTCAGTGCTTTGTTGAAGCACTTTTGGTATTCATACCCATTGACTTTGTTGAACCTGCTCCAGAGCGCTCAGGACCTCAGACTGCGGCGAGGTTCACCTTCCAACAGGACAACGACCCTAAGCACACAGCAAAGACAACGCAGAAGTGGCTTCAAGACAAGTCACTTAAGGTCCTTGAGCGGCCCAGCCAGAGCCCAGACTTGAACATCTCTGGAGAGGGCTGAAAATAGCTGTGCAAAAATGCTTCCCATCCAACCTGAGAGGATCTACAGAGAATAATGTGAGAAACTACCCAAATACGGGTGTGCCACGCTTGTAGGTTCATACCCTAGAAGACGAGATGCCAAAAGGTTCTTCAACAAAGCACTGAGTAAAGGGTCCGAATACTTGTGATATTTCTTTTTTTTGCTTTGTCATTATGGGATATTGTGTGTAGATTGAGGGTTAAAAAAACTATTGAATACACTTTATAATAAGGCTGTAATGTAACAAAATGTGGAAAGTCAGAATACTTTCCGAAGGCACTGTAAAATGCTGTATTAGCTACTTATATTAGACACTAATAAACTACAAATTAGTGGCTAATGTGTACCTTCAAATAAAGTTTGCATATAAACAGTTGCTGTGTCTATATAAACCATAAGCACTGACACATTTAGATCAAATATAATTATTTGAATCTTTCCTTACATTTGATTGATATGATCTATAGTACAGTTCCACAGATGAGACATATACACAACATAATTATTAATTTCTAAAGATAGTACAAACCCACCTATAAGTGAAAGGATTCCAGCATAGGTTGTATCAGACAGCGCTGGGTCTGGAAGAGGGTGAGAAACGAATATATAAAAAAGCAAAATAACAATTCTACAATCAAGTAACCGCATAAAATAAAATCTAAAAATGGAAAATGTTTTGTACTGCTCATGTTTTTGCCGCCGTTGCTAACCTCGAACAAGAGCCAATTGTGATAGATGTACACAATAATTATAGCTCCTTTCATAATAGAAATCGCAAAATGCCATGTACAAAACATGACTGACCAGGTGAATTTTCAGTTTGCCCCACTCTGTTTCTTTTTGACCGTTTATTAAAAACAAAAAAAAACAAAAAATCACAGTAAGGTACTTCATTGTTACCCAGAAATTATTTGACTGGGATAAAAACTGCTGCATTGAACCTTTAATATAGCTAATAACCACCCTTCATTCGACTTCTGCATACTCACCATCGCTGTCAGCTTTTGGAGAAACGCAGGTGAAGCTGGGTGAACCTGTTCCAGAGATAAGGTCTGGCACACATTCATATGGACAAACTCTGCTAGCATTTCCACATACAGTAGAGCCTGCAAACATAAGTGAGATACCATCAGTCAAATACCAAAATGTCAAACGGGGGTTTAATCTAAGCCTTTTTACCTTGGGCACATTATCACAGTTCACTCCATGGGCTGAAAGACACGCACCTTTTGGTTGAAGAACTGGGTGAACGATAACCAAGGCACCAGGGAAAGCGATATTGGGCAAGATGACTCTAAAGAGGCGGCCATTGTGCTTGTCAGCACTACAGATTGAGTGGGTGGCCTGTTCACTCCAGTATACATGTCCCTGAGAGAAACGTGAAAGTGCAGTGAACAAACATATGGCAACATCCAGAATACCACACTTAAGAGTATTAACATTTTAGTCATTTAGCAGACGCTCTTATCCAGAGCAACTTACAATTAGTGCAGTCATCTTAAGCTAGCTAGGTGAGACAACCACTTATCACAGTCGTAGTAAGTAATTTTTCCCTCTGTATATGAAACAAATGGAATCATTAAATGGGGGCTAGATTCCTAACCAGAAACTTGCTCCAAACTTTGCATCCGCCCTTGATGAGTTGTAAGCGACTAAGTAATTTGTACCATTTCCCTCCACTTCAGTCTGTAACTGAACTTGTTCTAAAGAATAGATCAGTCACAAATTAATAAGTCAATATAAGTTGAATGGCAAACTAGAAGTTCAATACCAACCATTTTAAAATATGCATTCAAAAAGTATTCATACCCATTGACTTATTCCACATTTTGTTGTGTTACAGCCTGAATTCAAAATTGATTAAAAATACCCATCAACACATTCACTTTGTCATTACGGGGCAAACATGTTTAGAAATTTTTGCACATTTATTGAAAAATATGCAGAAATGTCATTTACATAAGTATTCACACCCCTGGGTCAAGACTCTGTAGAACCACATCTGGCATCTTTGAGCCTTTCTGGTCTAAGTCTAAAAGCTTTCCACACCTGGATTGTGCAATATTTGCCCATCATTCTTTTCAAAATTATTTAAGCTCTTTCAAATTGGTTGTTGATCATTGCTAGACAACCATTTTTCAGGTCTTGCCATAGATTTAAGCCAAAACTAACATTCACTGTCTTCTTGGTAAGCAACTCCAGTGTATATTTGGCTTTGTGTTTTAGGTTATTTTCCTGCTGAAAAGGTGAATTAATTCCCAGTGTCTGGTAAAAAGCAGACAACCAGGTTCTCCCTCTAGGATTTTGCCTGTGTTTAGCTCCAACTCCAGTCCTTAACATTAACAAGCATACCCATAATATGGTGCAGCCACCACTATATGCTTGAAAATATGGAGAGTGGTATTCAGTTATGTATTGTATTGGCCACAAACATAAATTGTATTCAGGAAAAAAAGTGAATTGCTTTGCCACATTTTTTGCATTATTACTTTAGCGCCTTGTTGCAAACAGGACACGTTTCTGAATATTTTTATTCTGTACAGGCTTCCTTTTCACTCTCAATTGGATTAGTATTGTAGAGTAACTACAATGTTGTTGATCCATCAGTTTTCTCCTATAACATCCATTCAACTCTGTAACTGTTTTAAAGTCACCATTGACCTCAGTGAAATCCCTGAGCGGTTTCCTTCCTCTCCAGCAACTGAGTTAGGAAGAACGCCTGTTTCTTTATAATGACTGGTAGTATTGATACACCATCCAAAGAGTTATGAAAAACTTCACCATGCTCAAAGGGATATTCAGTGTCTGCACACAATGAGTCCATGCAACTTATGAGACTTGTTATTGATATTGGGCAAGATGACTAAAAGAGTCTGCCATTTTGCTTCTCAGTACTATACTGACGAAGTGAGTGGGCTGTTCACTCTAGTAAATACAGAAGTGAGGGAGCAGTAAGGATGGACTGTTCACTCTAGTAAACACAGAGTAGTGAGGGAGCAGTAAGCAGCAGACTGTATAGAACAGTAAGTACCATCAAACTTGTGTTGGTCCCTTTACGGCCAAATATGAAATAATAGAAAGTGGTCTTGATTCCAAACCAGAAACACGCTCTACTTCAGTCTGCCCTTGATGAGGTGTAAGCAACATTAAAGTAATGGCAAGTAAGTCATTTGAACTATTTCCTCCCACTTCACGGTCTTCTCAGATCTGTGATCATGAGTCTTCAAAGACTAAATGAAAGGGAACAGGGGTCAGTCTCCAGATTGGAATAAGGCTTTAGTGTCATTTGGATGTCTATACCTCAAAGACTGCCAACCCGAAGGGCCTGTCCAGGTATCCATTGGACTCGACCACAGTTTTGCGATGCTGCCCGTCAAACCCAACTCTCGAGATGGTGCGCATCCCTGAATCAACCCAGTACAGGAGTCGTCGAGGCATGTCTGTCGAAAAACACTTTATTTAACTAGGCAAGTCAGTGAAGAACAAATTCTTATTTACAATGACAGCCTACATTGTTCTACAGGGTCAGCCATAGTAGTACAGTGCCCATGGAGCAAATTAGGGTTAAGTGCCTTGCTCAAGGGCGCAGACAGGTTTTTCGCCATGTCGGCTTGGGTATTCGAAACCTGCGTCCTTTCAGTTACCGGCCCAACGCTCTAACCACTAGGCTACCTGTAAAGGGCCCAAAACTATTCAACTGTTCACAATTGTGACTTTTTTGTGGTACTTTCTTATCAATAAAATACAAGTTTTATAACCAAAACAAGTCTTTGTAAATCCCAACTGAACTACATTTTGCTAACCAGTAATCCACACACTTACAGCGCAACTGGTAAGCTGCTTCGGGAGGGCGGTCACATGTCCTGTGTTTCAGCTGAACACGGAGGAAGTGGTACTCGCATGCAGTGTGAAGTCCTTTACACTTATCTGTGCAAGACATGCATAGAAGATGATCCAAACGTACCCAGAGAGATGGCGACTGGGTTCCGTATGGCTGAGGTGATTAGTGGCAGCCTGCCTTGTCCATCCAGGCCAGCACACTCAATCCTGGGGGAGCTGCCACCTTTTGCCCAGAACAGGAGCCTGGGGAAACAGGAGCTCTCCATGACTAAAGTGGATCTGGCATTGACATCCAAATCTCTGCTGGGGGAATTCTAGATAGACACTCAGATTGTTCAAAGTCTATCTAAACCCTGTGCCAGTTGGAGACTTGAATTTTTAAATTGAGAATATTTTCTAATATGATTATGTAGTTTTTAATTTTTTTAACCACAAGTTGAAATTAAAACCTGGGTGAATATACAGTAGGTCTCCAAGACCAATATTGATAACCTCCAATCCAGCCTACCCCAACAAGGGTTCCACAGCCACTCCAGTGGGCATGGCCAGCCCTCCCATCAGGAGGCGTTGTGCAGAGCCGTCCAAACGGGCCACATCGATGGAGTGAGTGCCAGCGTTAATCCAGTAGAGATGCTCATGGATCCAGTCCACAGCCAGACCCAGGACAGCACCATGGCTTTTCAACAGAAGGACAGGATCCATGGGCTTCCCATCCATGGAGATCCTACAGAATAGATCATGAAATGGGAACTAAAATCAAGGCCTATTTCACAGAGAAAAATACATGTGGTCAACATTACAAATGCTATTAATAAAAGGGACAGAGTTTTTTAACTGAGGTGTGTACCTGTAGATAGATCCTTGTCCAGGCCTTGCCCAGTAGATAGTGCGGTTTGCAGTGAGGGTAGCCATAGGCCCTGGTCCCAGTAAGTGAGCAGCCATCTCCCTGTACTCCATACCGTTAGTGTTGACCCGGCGTATCCCCTCAGAACTGCTCAACACCAGCTGAGCCACATCTCCTGGAGGTACACTCAAATCAGTCCCAGCGACTCACCCAGGACTAACACAATTATATCAACAAGCACATTGAAGAGGGCATCAATGAAGGTAGACAGATATGCACATCACAAGAAAAACTTGTACACTGCTCTTGCCAATATTACTTTTGTTTATTAGCTTACGGTACTGGCAAGAGCAGTGTGCATGTTTTTCTATTCTTTTAAAAGTTGCACTATACAGAAATTGCTCTACCATTTCCTGGTTGCAAAAATTCTAATAGTTCACTTATTTAGTTCACCAGTTTGTAGAGAATCATTGTACCATCTAAACCGCTGTGAAGTCTTTTTCATAACCAAAAATGAAAGGGCTGGTAATCATTGCCAGGGTAAAGGACTGACTTCCATGATCTGGTGTTAGAGAACAATACATTTTGATTTCTTATCCTTCCTATTCACTAAATAGTAAGCTCCATCATTAAATGCTTCCAAGTGGCGCAGTGGTCTAAGACACTGCATCTCAGTGCTAGAGGAGTCACTACAGACAACCTGGTTCGAATCCAGACTAATCACAACTGTCAAGTCGGCAAATTCCCCACCTTGGGGGGGTGAGTTGATAAATATTTGCGCTGGGTTACAATTTTACAGGAATTCCAAAAGGACTATACAAACATCTTAGGTCACTCAATTTGTGTGTACATATTGCATCACCCATCTCATATGTATATACACTGTATTGTACTCTATAAACTACGCCACTGACTGCTAAAACAACCATCTCTAGCACGTCAGAGGCTGCTGCCTATAGACAGATTAGAAAACACCGGCCACTTCAAGGAAATGAAACACTAGTCACTTTTAATGTTTCCGTATCTTGCACTACTCATCTCATATGTTTAAACTGTACGCTATACTAGTCTTCAGTATCTTAGTCACTTAATCGTGTTTATATACTGCATCACCAATCTCATGTGTAGACTGCATACTATAAAGCTTATTACACCAGTGTACTGTCGGAGCTAAAAGCACAAGCATTTCGCTACACCCGCAATAACATCTGCTAACCACGTGTATGTGACCAATACATTTGATAAGTCCTGGTGCAAAGAACAATACCATTGTGTGTGTGTGGAGGTGATGTACAAGGTGCTCTTTGGGTAGGGTTTTCTCCTATTCTTAGAAGACTTTTTACAACAAAAACAGCGCCATTTGTCAGAAATTAAATCTGCCTTACCCATTAGCCTTGTCAATGCTCTCAGATCATAAAGTACCAACGACATTCACATCAGTGTGGAGATGCAAACATATGAGATCAGTAACTTGCTATATTTAGCGGCTCACTCCCCCAGTAGCATTTGCCCTCACCTTTAGCCTTGCACTCCCCTGTCCTTGGGCTCATCAGGTAGCCCTCATGGCAGTCGCAGGAGATAGTCCCGTTGACATGTACACATAGCTGATTGCAGACGTCAGTGTCAAGGCACATGTCAATTTCTGAGAAAAGAGGGGGTATTTCTTAATCATTTCAATAGGATATGTCTGACTGGAAAGCATCTACTTTTTACTCTCTATGGCTGCGTTTGCTGTCTATGCCACTCACCCTCACATTGGGTGTCGTGCCCCAGCCTCATGCCAGCGGGACAGTCACAGAGGAAGCCCATCGGCAGGTCTACACACAGGTGAGAACAGCCGCCATTGTTCACCAGACACTCATTCTGATCTACATAGGGAGAGAGTGTGAGTGACAGGGAAGAGAGAATGCAAAACAAGTTGGATGACAAATGTATATTTCTTTAGAAATGTGCCTGCATCATTCAAAGTGGTCAACCAACAATTTAACTTCAAATGTCATAACTAGCCTAGCAGGGTGACAAACAAATAGCAGCTAGACACGCACATATTTAAAGACTGATAAGGGTATGTACCTAACTAAACAAATGCAAAGCATTACAGGATGTGAAATGCCACTGACTGCTAAACAACTTATCTCTAGCACATCAGAGGCTGCTGCCTATAGACAGATTAGAAATCACTGGCCACTTCAAGGAAATGAAACACTAGCCACTTTAATAATGCGTTTCCGTATCTGGCACTACTCATCTCATATGTTTAGACTGTACCTCAGAGCCTACAGAGCTTGTTTGTACTTGTGTAGCACACCGATTGAAAATATCTACTATTTAAAGTGCTTTTATATATACACACACAAACAAACACTGAATTCTTACTATTTATGTAATTACTGAAACCATAATTAAAGGAAATAGTCATAGGTCCATTGTCTCTGTAAAAGCCACAATACAAACGAACAAGTATAACTTGAGAAATGAAGTTATTTTGCCCTCTGCTGGTCTAGAACTATGAGAGCAGCAGAGTACGGTTGTGTTCAAATTAGAGAAGTCCAGGGGGTCCCTGTTTCAGTCCGTATTCTTCCTAATGATGTACAGTAGATGCAACTGTGTCAATAGTTCTCACCACAGTAGTCCTCATCGCTCGCGTCAGCACAGTCAGGCGTGTGGTCACACCTCCAGGAGTGAGGCACACACTGGCCATCCCCACAACTGAACTCAGAGCTGAAGCAAGTGTGAGGGGCCAGGGTCTGGCCGGAGGGACATCCGTCAGCACCTACGTACTGCCCAACTGCGCAGTCGGGCCAGCCATCACACAGCTTGGCCCTGGCAACGCAGCTCCCTGTCCGCTCACAGAGGAAGGAGTCGGCTGTACAGTTCTGACAGGAGGCCTCGTCACTACCATCGCCACAGTCGTCAGTGCCATCACAGCGGAAGCGGAGGGATACACATCGCCTACTGCCGCAGGAAAACTCATCCTTCTTACATTGGAGCAAACCTGGGAAAGATGAACGCCCATAGAGGGCAATTAGTGGTCATGTACTTTTAAATAAAGCGACAGTTTTCCTAGGTTTTTGCAAAGTTTGCACCTATTATTGTCAGAGGGGAATACAAATAAACTATCAAATTAAACTAACTTTCCCATGGGGTCATTTTTCTTTTGTAAACCTTTTCCGTTTAATGTTATGCTTTAGGCCCTCTGGAATTTAAGCAAATGTTGCATTTGTGCAACAGCTTAGTGAATGCGGCCATAGTGTTTTAAGATTATGAAAGAGGCTGTTAAAATTAGATGGATGAAGAAATGTGCACTTTGTTCATACACCGACGTTGAGCAATTCGTTCCATGTGTAGCTTGAGCCCAACCGAGGTGACAGAGGTAATCCCTCTATCCCTTAGCTCTTACCACAGGTGTCCTTAAACTCGTCAGAGCTGTCATGACAGTCCGCGGTGCCGTCACAAAGAGCACTCAGGGCAACGCAACCTCCATCTGTACACAGAAACCCTGGGCAGGTCCACTCCCCTGAAAACACAGCCAAAAGAATATATTTTCACAAAATTGTCATATGCAATTACTACCTTCTCTCAATACATTTTCTATGTGTGTGATCTGGATCATATTCATAGTGCACTGTAGCAAAATGTTTTGGAATGGAAAACAAATAAGAGCATTTCTTATTGGACAAGTTCAGTGAGCCTCTCCCAGTTCTGGTCTGTTTGGTGTCAAGTGAACACGATACAGATCACAGTGATGACACAGGGGTACACACACCTACAGTATGCTCCAGCAGAAATGTCACAACTGATATGGCCAAGAATTAAAAATCAGCAAACTCAAACACTTTGACATCCCTGCCACTGGACGCTATCAAGTTAGTACAGGTACACGCTGTACTGGTGATTTCAGCCTCCACCTGGTCTTAACCAGGGAAAAACCCTCCACTGTCACACACCCAGAGGCCGGGGATTCACCTCCTGTTCCTGCACTTGAACTGCTCACAGGTTGGCAGGGTGTTACCTAGAGTGCCTACAAATGGATTCATGCATTTTGAATATTATTATAATACTTGGCGGCTCCCCACTACAGAAAATGGAAAACAAAGTGGCTACAGAAACCTTGAAAGAATGACTTTGATTTGAGGTAGTCTCTACAGTGCAGAAGCATGTCAAACATTTTAAAGCATGTCTTTTTTTTCATAAGGTGAGCTGCACTTGATAGCGCATGTTAGGAAAATACTTGCTTTAAAATGTTTGACATATTACTGCATAACCGGTTGTTGATAAAAACTTGTGTTATGGCGTTTCAATCTCAGATCTGAATCCACGATATGGTAATCTAATAGAACTTCTCTAATGTCCAACATGTAAAGTGTGGTGTACCACAGAGTTGCAGTCAGTTTTGGAATGGGTGGCAAGTAACAAACTAGTTCTGAACACCACTAAAACTATGAGCATTGTATTTGGTACAAATCATTCTCTAAGTTCTAGACTGAATGGTGTGGCTGTTTAACAAGTTGAGGAGATTCAATTAGACTTGGATTGTAAACAGTCATGGTCAAAACATATAGATTCAAAAGTTGTAAAGATGAGGAGAGGTTGGTCTGTCATAAAGAGATGCTCTGCTTTTTTGACACCACACTCAAGTCCTGCAGCCTCTAGTTATCTTATCTTGAGTCGAGTCATATGGTCAAGTGCGGCAATGAGACACCTAGTTAAGCTGTGACAAAGATACACCTACTGTAGTTAAGCTGTTGCAAAGAGAGACCTAGTTAAGCTGCTGCAAAGAAAGACCTAGTTAAGCTGCAGCTGGTCCAGAACATCTTGCTCTTCCTTGTAATCAGAGGGCTAATATGAATACTATGCATGCCAGTCTCTTGGCTAAGAGTTGAGGATAGACTGACTGTCACTTAAAAAAAAAATAATAATAATAATAAGAAACATGAATTTGTTGGAAATTCCAACTTGTTTGCATAGTCAACTTATACACAGCATTCGTGCACATTTATTACAAATACATTTCAATAAGTATTCAGACCCTTTACTCAGTACTTTGTTAATTTAATCCATTTTAGAATAAGGCTGTAACGTAACAAAGTGTAGGGGTCTAAATACTTTCCGAATGCACTGCATGTACTCGGCGTCAGCTAATGGGAATCCTAATAAATCAAATTAAAATCATTAGCAGATTTTAAAGGGCTAATGTGATGCTCCATTAGTCGTTACAGGATAGGCACGGTTTGGCGTAGCACAAATAATTATCTTACAACCTTAACTTGTCGATAATGAGGAGTATTCCTGTCTAATAAATCCTTTTTGTGGGGAAAAACTAATTCTGATTGGTTGGGCCTGGTTCCCCAGTGGGTGGGCCTGGCTGCAAAGCGGGTGGCCTATGCCCTCCAAGGCCCAACCATGGCTGCATCCCTGCCCAGTCACATGAAATCCATAGATTAAGGCCTAATTAATTTATTTCAATTGACCAATTTCCTTATATGAACTCAGTAAAATCTTTGAAATTGTTGCGTTTATATTTTTGTTCAGAATAGTAGGATTCCGTTTTCTCATGCAAAAGTGATTGCTTTGGGGAAAACACTTTATATGCCTTCCCAATGAAAAGTAGTTAGAAAATTCAAACATTTATTTTATGGGAAAGAGATGCATGTATCTGGACGATGCACCATGCTGCCTTGTTGACAAAATGACCGAGTGGCACAGATAACTGTTCCATTTGAGAATGACGCTCCTCCCTCCCTGCTTTCACCCAATGACGTGACGGCTCAGCATATTCATATCCGTCCAGTCAATGAGAAAAGATTTGAAAGAGACAAGATGGCGGCGTACATATTGTTGGGTGTTGACAGTCAGACAGACATTTTGATGAGAGCTTTTGCAGAAAAAGTTGTAACAAGAGAAAATAAGCATGGAGGTTGGAGATAGGCAGACTTGTATATTGGGTTAAGGAACAGAAGTTGGGTTTTGAAGAAACGCCATACGTTTGTGCTTTGAAAGCAATGCAGTGGATGAAGGCGCGGCAAACGTGTGGCGAATGGATAGACGTGGTTATGGACAGCGAGGAAGAAGGAGAAGAGCTGAGTGCAGTGGGAAAATATGTATTGATGAAGAATGGCACCAAGTACAAACCATATTCTGCTCTCTCAGAAATTGAACTTGACTAGAGTGAGGATGAATTACCTTTGGTGGCAGGTGTGGTGAAGACCTCCAAGTCCAAGCCTCGCCCCAATGATTTGGGCCCAGTGGGAATGACATTATTTGAGAAAGTGGCTGATCCATATGTAGTCTCAGGCTGGGTAGAAAAGAAGTTGGGTACTGTTAAATCAGTGAAGGTAGCTCGAAGTAGACTAGTAATGATTTGCTGTGTTTCTTCCATCCAGAGGGAACAGGCGAAGCGTCACGACTAGGAAAAAGACCTGTGACTTGCTTTCCTCTCCAGAGGGCACCTTTAAAAAGGAGTGATTACTGGGGTGGCGTTAGGTTTGTGTCTGCAGTACAGTGGATTTTAATTTGTATTAAAGTAGTATAAGTGGGTTATTTTTTATTTCACCTTTATTAAACTAGGCAAGTGAGTTAAGAACAAATTCGTATTTACAGTGGCGGCCTACAACGGCACAATGGTACTCCCAATCACTGCCGGTTGTGATAGTCTGGATTCGAACCAGGTTGTCTTGTAGTGGCGCCTTTTTTGTATTTTTGTATCAAACACGTAACGTGATTGACCACACACAATATTGCACAGTAGGTGGCAGCATGTACAAGTAGAAGAAGTACACATTGTTGGATTACTTAATGTAGAAAAACTCAAACGCATCACCTGCAACATTTTAGAATATGCATGTTTGGCCGAATCGAGAACGAATATAGTAAAGCTAAGTTTAGGTTGGTCGAAAATGCTGTGTTATGCCAAACAGTGCCTAATGCAGCATACCACTAGCTAGCTTCAGAACATATTTGCCCTCAATGCAACAAAGATAGTTTTTACATCGACGCTAGCCCGTTACAATCTGCTAGCTACCTACTGCACCTGTAAGAAATGTGGGCTTACGTCATAAAACAGCTGCGAATCGGCGATGGAAATAACATTACACGCGCCTCCTACGCAAAATGGCAAATACCAATACAACACGTGCAAATACGTAATTGTCAAGTTTATCTTACCCAAAATATAATGGAAGGTTAGCAACTGAGTAAGAAGTATTCTACGAAGGTTTCCCATACTCTGTGTCTGCAGTTAGAGGCGCATGGAAATGACGTTGTGGCGCATTAATAAGGCGAGTAAAACGGAAGTGTTCCCAAAACCAGACTAATCACGTCTATGACGCTACCACGTATGATCGATGCGTAAATCCCATTCCTGGTGCGGATGCCGCGTTCCAAGCAACTGTGAACTCTGAAATTGCCGACTTCTAACTTCAGTGTGTTCAAAACAACCGGGAACTCGGAAAAAAACGAGCTCTGAGTTGAAAGAAAATCGATGTGAATGTTCATTGATCTTCAAAATGGTGGAAGCATAGTGGAAGCGCTCAATGGCGCTGCACATGCTAAAACGGCCTTTTGGCCACTAGATACCTCTATCATTCTCTATGGGGCATACTTGGACAGTGTCTGAAAATGTATGTAGCCACTAGATGATCCAATGTACACTATATATACGCAAAAGTATGTGGACACACCTTCAAATTAGTGGATTCGGCTATTTCAGCCACACCATTGCTGACCGGTGTATAAAATCGAGCACACCGCCATGCAATCTCCATAGACAAACATTGGCAGTAGAATGGCCTCACTGAAGAGCTCAGTGACTTTCAACGTGGCACTGTCATAGGATGCCAACTTTCCAACAAGCCAGTTTGTAACATTTCTGCCCTGCTAGAGCTTATTGTGAAGTGGAAACTTCTAGGAGCAACAACGGCTCAGCCGCAAAGTGGTAGACCACACAACCGAATCTATGAAGATGAGCATTATATAGGCGGTTGATGTCAACAACCCTCATCAACATCAACACTCTCTCGTTGACCTCCATACAAAAACTCCTCGCTTGGTGAGTGAAAAAAAAACACCACCTGCTGGAGAAGACAGATTTTGGGCCGCAGTTATCCAGCTCACTTCGCCTCTTCCTTTCTGGCGAAGCAAAAGAAGTGGGTGGATCAACAGCGATGGGTGTAACATATCACAAAAGAAGTGGGTGGATCAACGACGATGGGTGTAACATAACACAAAAGAAGTGGGTGGATCAACAACGATGGGTGTAACATAACACAAAAGAAGTGGGTGGATCAACAGCGATGGGTGTAACATTACACAAATGAAGTGGGTGGATCAACAGCAATGGGTGTAACATAACACAAAAGAAGTGGGTGGATCAACAGCGATGGGTGTAACATAACTCAAAAGAACTGGGTGGCTCAACAGCGATGGGTGTAACATAACACAAAAGAACTGGGTGGATCAACAGCGATGGGTGTAACATAACGCAAAAGAAGTGGGTGGATCAACAGCGATGGGTGGAACATAACTCAAAAGAACTGGGTGGCTCAACAGCAATGGGTGTAACATAACACAAAAGAACTGGGTGGATCAACAGCGATGGGTGTAACATAACGCAAAAGAAGTGGGTGGATCAACAGCGATGGGTGGAACATAACGCAAAAGAAGTGGGTGGATCGACAGCGATGGGTGGAACATAACACAAAAGAAGTGGGTGGATCAACAGCGATGGGTGTAACATAAGCGTCATCCATGACTAAGTAGGCGTCCTAGATACCATGGTTACTGATGGGGAAAGTACCTGCTTCAGGGGGGAATAACACAGTTTATGAAACTGTCCTTGACATAATAATCTGTCTGCAATGAATCATTTTGGCAAATATGTTTTATCAAGGGTTGTCTTGTCTCAATTAGTTTTATACCTACCCTGAGAATCTATGAAGATGAGCATTACATTCTTCAATAGTTTCAGACAGTGTCTGCTGGACAGGTTTATCTGGTTTATCCGAGTCTGTGTCTAAACATTTGCTTGATATTGTTGAGTGGAGACGAAGAACAATCCTGGGGAGTGGAGACATAACACAAGTCTGACCATCTGCATTGTCCAAAGAATCCCGCTGTCTGGTTCCTGCTTGCTGAACACCCGTTACATTTAATCAATTATTATTTTGATTACATTTACAATAGATTATCATGATGACTATGCTTCTTCACACCCTGCCCACACACCCCACTTGACTGGGTGATTTAACTTGTTTTGGCCTTAAATCTTATTTTTGTGTTTTTTAAATAAAATGTTTACTCAAAATCTCATTACCGTAATACGTCCAGTCATTGATTATCCTTGAGATGTTTCTGCAACTTTATTGGAGTCCACCTGTGGTAATATTCTTGCTTGGTAAAAAAACAAGTGTTTTGACATGCTTTGTATGTATGGCCTTAGCACAAGCTAGTGAATTCCAGTTCGACTATGTTGGTTGTTAATCAAAAATTCTTTACTTCAGCCTCCAATTTTTCCCTATTTTCCATTCTAAGCTTCTTGATCAGAGAGGCTTGGGAAATGATATAACCCTTTATGGTTGCTTTAGCAGCATCTCAGATACAGTTGAAGTCAGACGTTTACATACACTTAGGTTGAAGTCATTAAAACTCATTTTTCAACCACTCCACAGATTTCATGTTAACAAACTATAGTTTTGGCAAGTCGGTTAGGACATCTACTTTGTGCATGACACAAGTAATTCTTCCAACAATTGTTTACAGATTATTTCACTTATAATTCACTATATCACAATTCCTGTGGGTCAGAAGTTTACATACACCAAGTTGACTGTGCCTTTAAACAGCTTGGAAAATTCCAGAAAATGATATCATGGCTTTAGAAGCTTTTGATAGGCTAATTGACATAATTTGAGTCAATTGGAGGTGTACCTGTGGATGTATTTCAAGGTCTACCTTCAAACTAGGTGCCTCTTTGCTCGACATCATGGGAAAATCAAAAGAAATCAGCCAAGACCTCAGGATCAGGAAAAAAATTACATATCTCCACAAGTCTGGTTCATCCTTGGGAGCAATTTCGAAACGCCTGAAGGTACCACGTTCATCTATACATATAATAGTATGCAAGTATAAACACCGTGGGACCACGCAGCCGTCATACCGTTCAGGAAGGAGACGCTTTCTGTCTCCTAGAAATGAACGTACTTTGGTGCAAATCAATCCCAGAACAACAGCAAAGGACCTTGTGAAGATGCTGGAGGAAACCGGTACAAAAGTATCTATATCCACAGCTAAACGAGTCCTATATTGACATAATCTGAAAGGCCGCTCAGCAAGGAAGAAGCCACTGCTCCAAAACTGCCATTAAAAAGCCAGACTACGGTTTGCAACTGCACTTGGGGACAAAGATTGTACTTTTTGTAGAAATGTCCTCTGGTCTGATGAAACCAAAATATAACTGTTTGGCCATAATGACCATCGTTATGTTTGGAGGAAAAAGGGGGAGGCTTGCATGCCGAAGAACAACATCCCAACCGTGAAGCACAGGGGTGGCAGCATCATGTTGTGGGGGGTGCTTTGCTGTAGGAAAGGCTGCTGCACTTCACAAAATAGATGCCATCATGAGGAAAGAAAATGATGTGGATATATTGAAGCAATATCTCAAGACATCAGTCAGGAAGTTAAAGCTTGGTCGTGAATGGGTCTTCCAAACGGACAATGACCCCAAGCATACTTCCAAAGTTGTGGCAAAATGGCTTGTGGACAACAAAGTCAAGGTATTGGAGTGGCTATCACAAAGCCCTGACCTCAATCCTATAGAACATTTGTGGGCAGAACTGAAAAAGAGTGCGCAAGCAAGGAGGCCTACAAACCTGACTCAGTTACACCAGTTCTGTCAGGAGGAATTGGCCAAAATTCACCCAACTTATTGTGCAAAGCTTGTGGAAGGCTACCCGAAACGTTTGACCCAAGTTAAACAATTTAAAGGCAATGCTACCAAATACTAATTGAGTGTATATAAACTTCTGACCCACTGGGAATGTGATGAAAGAAATACATGTATTTGGCTAAGGTGTATGTAAACTTCCGACTTCAACTGTAGTTGTAGCTGAGACAGGAGAGAGTTGATTGTCGAGCCAGTAATGTGATCATTTATCTTTTATCACAGTCCAGAATCCTTAATTGTTAAGCAGAGAGGGGATTGTTTTGCCAATTTCTATATCTATATACACTGGGGCATGGTCATAAATTACTATAGAACCAATAGCACATGACTAGACAACATTAATGTAATTAGAGGGCATAATAAAATTGTCCAATCTAGAATATGAATTATGGGGTCTAGAGTAGAAAGTGTAGTCTGACATGAGGATTTAGTTATCTCCATACATCTACTAAACCAGATAAATCACACTTCTGAGAGCATTTGAGGCTCTTTGATTCGAGACTGGAGCAGATTATGATTTATCCAATTTAGCACAATTAAAATCTCCTGAAATAAACCCAAGTCCCTTGGAGTGTTGCAATCATGTCAGACATACATTTGGTGGAGTCTGTGTTCGGGCCAAATACATTTAGTATAGTAATATGTTGACCAAGTATATTACCTGTAATCAAAATAAATCGTCCTTCAGGGTCTGAATCTTGGTGCTCAAATATAAATGGGACATGTGTATAAAACAATATAATTCAGCACACAATAACAAAATAAACATATTTAATAAAAGCAATCACATTCAACTACATAGAGATCCTCAAGCAATCATACAGGCGCCTCTACCAGATCAAAGGGGGGATTTTTTCCATTGATACGTTAGCGGCCCCCATAATTTATATGTATACTTTTGCGGCAGTACTATGTAAATAAACACCCTTGCACATAAGTGCTTTTGCAGCTCCGCCATCGGTTATTTTGTAGAGTTTAAGTTTAATATAGGCTCAAGTTTCAGTTAAAGTTTATCAGTTTAGCCTTCTGGCCTACTCTACGCGACATTGTATCAACCAATGGTTGCGTGCCATGACATTGACTGTGCCGGGACAATGAACAAAGGCTTGAGATGGGTCCAAGTGCCCACCAAACAGAGGTTTCTGCGGTAGTTGAAAAAGCATGGCAGGACATCATATTACACAATGTTCCCATGACATCAGCTAGCAGAGTATAACGAAAGACCTCAATTTTATACTCCTCGCGTTCGCTCTCCTCAAAACCCATTGGATGAGAAAGCCAGAGGTCCCTCCCCTCTGACCTCCTCCAATGGGTTTTGAGGAGACGAGGAGAGGGTGCGAAGAGTATGCAATTGAGATCTTTCCCATGTCACTACAGAATGAGACCACCCTCTACTAAATTGTGATTTCTCATGCATTGTAACTTTAGAAGGTTAAAAGGGTCAATCTGCAGTACTTAGACTTATAATGATATGTATTGATAATTGAAGAATATAATTTATAAATGCCTCATGAGCTTAATTCAACTGTCGTACGTCATAGGAACCCAAAATATACTATTATTTTTCAAAACAAATTGTGAAAACAGTTAATATAAACAAACATGTAGCCTCAAAACATGGTTAAAACTATCATTATTAAAATCATGGATGGTCAGTACTTGCATGCATAGCTCTATGAATTTGAGTGGTTACATTTCTCCAGACCCATCCCTCAGCATTTGACTGAAACGGGCAAGGAGAAATATGGTTACAGTTAAGATTATGTTGCCATGTGGACTTCAAAGCCAGATCCCAAATGCAAAACAAAGTACAATTCAAAGGCTATTCAGGGCAAAAGTTGGAGGTTCAAAGTTGCTGCACATGTAAATAAATCCAGCAAGAGTTCAGGAAAAAACATTAAGCTGTCACAATGAGAGAATGCAAAACATGCTGGTACTATAGAATCGGGGAGTGAAGAATATGCAGCAGACTACAAGCATGAATGGTTGAGTCGACACCTGATAAGGATGAGATACTTTGGGGATACTCAAGGTAGACTCAGTGAAATGACGTTGCCACAAGCAGCACCAGAGATAGAGATGAGAGATGCAACACTTCGCTCTCACACAGGATCTGCGCATGTGCACGGGTTTGCTTAACACCATTCACAGCATGGTAGCCAGAGCACCAAAACAGCAGAGAAGTTGTGCCTTGTGCTTCAACGCTCTTAATTGTTGAGGAAGTTGACCCACTATGCTGTTTACTTTCTGCCTCTACGCAACATCACTGAGCCTACCTTTAAATCAGGTACCCGAAACTATGATTGACTCAAAGTAAATATGCTAGGAACATGAATAATTGGTCATTACAAAAAATTTCTTCAAACATTACATAATTTATTAACAATTTATTATTTTACAAGATTTGAACAATAGGTATAGCAAGATTGTGCTCTGTTGTCAGACCTACAGTCAGTCAGGAAAGAAACAAATATGTTGTTTTTCAGAGGTACGGCTGGTCTGTAGACAGTGTTAGCTCCTTGGGAACATTACCAGGTGTGACTGGACGCTTTGCTGGCACCTCCAGAGCTTGGCTGTAAGGGAATGAAAGCAGAAGTTAATGTTGGTACATCACTCAGAAGATACAGTATAAAATAAATTCTCGAACTAAATCAAATGTACACCGATATTTTATAATACTGCTAAAAATATGTACTATAATCCAAATATATTGCTTGACTGGCCATTTACAGATTTAAGTGTCTGCATAGGCAAGTTAAGTTGTATTGTCAAGTGCACAAGTACAGTGAACGGCTTTCTTGCAAACTCTTTCCCAACGATGCAGTAATCAATATCCGTGGTACTATAAAATAAAGTAAAACAGAACAAAAACACAATAAATAGAAATAAGTAGTGATATACAGGGTCAGTGCAAATACCATATTTACAATGTGGAAGGATACTAGAGTGGGAGGGTTAGATATGTATAGGGGTAAGATGACTACGCATCAGGATATATGATAAACAGAGTAGCAGCAGCGTATTTTAGGGCGGCAAGTAGCCTAGCGGTTAGAGCTTTGGGCCAGGTCACTGGTTCGAATGACCGAGCCAACAAGGTGAAAAACCTGTCAAAGTCCTTGAGCAAGGCACTTAACCCTAATTAGCTCCAGGGGCGCCGTACTACTATGGCTGGCCCATTGTAAATAAGAATTTGTTCTTAACTGACTTGCCTAGTTAAATTTAAAAAATATGATGATTTTATGTGAGTGTGTGTAGTCAGTTTGAATGTGTGTAGTCCTGTGAGAGGCATTTTTCACAAGAGACTAATGCAGTCTAATCTAAGTCTACTGAAAACTGTAAAGTAGTCATATGCACTCTCAACTTCCACCCAGCTTGCCAGAGAAGGAATCCCAACACTTATTCCACTGTCATAGCCTTTATTATGTCCCACTTACCCAGTAGTCAAGGCCTTTTGACACGACATCACGACCATGGCTGGTGCAGACTCTCTACGCCCATCTCTGCCATTATAGTAATTGAAGGCAAACTTGTGGCTGGGCCCAACAGGAAGTTTGGGTGGTGGTTGGGTCCTGTACAAAAGATTGTTGCATTTACAAAGTGTACAAACACCATCCTTTCCCCCCTTCCCATTTGATTGTCATGCAAAACCAGCTGCCACTTACCTCTTTGCAATCTCACCGTATCGTAACTGGAGCTTTGCTTGCAAATCATGCTGTGGAAATTTGATCAGGTGAATTAAATGTAATACCTTGCTTTTAAAGAGTCTTCCTTTGCCAACATACAATGTCAGCCAACTAACAAGCTATCTAGCTGTGTGTCCTTAGCCAGTTCGACAGGCTGTAAACTCTTCAAATGTGTTGGCAACTTGAAATAAGTTAGCTAACATTACATGCATGACACTTGCAGTAAATACACAATGTGAGGAGATGTAGCTATGGCTTACCCCCGATAAAATATTTCTAAGCCTCTGGATAATTTTTGTAGCAGTCGCCATTGTTGTCAAGGGCAGAACACTTTATTTTCCTTTTCATGACAGGCAATCCGCATTACTGACACCTACCGTTCAGGAGTGATATGTGAAAACAAAATGACCTGTGCTGGTGAACGGGTGATTGTTGTCTAACTGACAGTTGTTTTATTTGGGTATATGTTGTGAAACTGTTAGATATTCTTGTTAGATATTACTGCACTGTCGGAGCTAGAAGCACAATCATTTCGCTACACCCGCAATAACATCTGCTAAACACTTGTATGTGACCAATAACATTAGATTTGATAATTGGGTGTACGGCCATAGGCGAAATGTCCTTCCATAGAACCCGTCAGGTGATTGGCTCGGCCTTCTCTGAGCAGTTACCAAAACATGGGGGAAAATCTCTCTCGCTTCGGGTCAGAAATCAGTAATAACCACCAACTTCAATGACAGTTAACATAACAGCTAGCAAATTAATTAGCTAACTAATGTTAGCCTGCATAACTGGAACTTCTGAAGAAGGAAAATTGTTTATTTCTACATTTTCCAAAAGTTAACCAAACAAAAACATAATTACTTTTATGAGATGTGTTTGTGCCGCCATGTGCATTAGTATCACAATTTAACTAATTTACATTCGTTTTTACTTACACTTGTATGTTGACTTCTCCATACTGACGTTGAGGTTTTAAGTTTCGGGGGACTTTTCTTAGTGGATGTACAAGCATCGCAAATTGAATTATGGGGCGTTTCAAGGCCCCAAAGTGAACATAATTGTACACTCGCAAACTTGACTAAAAACGAGGGCTGAGGTGCTTACGTTGCGAACTTCCCTTTCTTGGCTAATCATTTGGACCTGGATGGCGACGTGGATTCCCCCAAGGGCAAAAGGCGAGGGTAAGTGGACAAGGGTGGTTTTTTTTATGTTTGGACCGCAGCCCAGGCATCGCATTTAGAAGGATAGTTAGCTATTGACTGCAATGTAACTGGTTAGCTAGCATGCTGGCTCACACTGGCCATGCAGTATTACCTAGATAGCTAATTGTGGACGCCAAAAAACACAGCTATCTACAGTAGATTTGGGTGCTAACTGGTGGTGATCACAACAAGGGCAACAATAACCGGAGACTAGTTAGTTCAGACAAATAGTTTCAACTCTTCAACTTAGTTTATCCACTGACCACAACATTTCGGTGGATAGCTAATTACTGAAACGTAACTAGCTAGATCGTGGATGTATTACCTATTCTTACTTTGATACATTTGGGTTAACTTGCTCATATCAAGCAACACATATGATCAGACAGTGAAAATAAAATAGACTGGTAGCTAGCTGGTGAGGCTTACATTTATTTCCCAATTAATTTGGTGATCAAGCTGAAGCTGGGTTTCCCCAAGTCGTTGGTTCGGTATTACCTGCTCATGACATGCTGCCCGCATGAGCTAGTTAAACAGACGGCTCATTAGAGCATCTGTGTGACATCACGCACTCAAGAAGGCTCAGCAATCACCCGACAGGTTCTATGTCGACACTCATGAATATTCATGAAATTGACCCTGCAATTTAGTCTACCATAGACTAGCATTGTTTTATCTAAAGTTTCAAGTTGTATTAGTCGTATGCACATGGTATATGCCTTCCAACGAGCCAGGATTATTAAATAGAAGCTAATTTAAAAAATAAAAATAAACTTTAAAATGCTAAACAGCAAAAACGACCCATGTCAGTATCACCTTGGCTGCTGTGAATTCATTCACCTCAGTCGATCTACGAACACATAGCCTTTAGGGCAGCAGGTAGCTTAGCGGTTAGAGCTTTGGGCCAGTAACCGGAAGGTCGCTGGTTCGAATACCAGAGCTGTGAAGGTGACAAACCTGTCTGTGTCCTTGAGCAAGGCACTTAACCCTAATTTGCTCCAGGGGCTGACTTGCCTAGTTAAAAAAAGGTTAAATAAATAAAAGCACTGTTCTATTGGTTTTCTTTCTTTCATTGTCTTGTCACGAAAGGCATTATCCTATTCATATTGGCAACCCATGATAGTTGTTGCGTCTTTAATCCTCCCCCCTTTCTAAACTTCTACTGGATATAACCATCTGTCCATGAAACATTCGCATGTAGGCCTACGGAAGTGTGCACATTGCTGTGCCTATAAAATAATTGCCTCCACGTTTCTATGGTGGGATTTTGGCTATAGGCTACTTTGAAGCAAGGTAAGACATGCCTCATAGTATGAAGTAAAACATCAGGTTTCAAACAATTATGGAACAGGAAAAATATAGTGATGCTAATTATAGGCCTAACCATACTCTGGTAGATGGAAAGGCTTTCCCAGTGAACTTCTCAAATAAATGTTAACTAGCTACAAAGTAGCATATGCCTAAATGGCAGACTGATATCATGATTATTTGCATCAATCCAGTGACCATTTGTTTTGCAAAGTCTATCTCATGTGCTACAGAAGCACCTCTAACCAAACAACAGTGCTAGGTGCCGGAACACTTGAATTAAAGGATAACTACACTCAAATATATCTTTTTGTGGTCTCCTGATGTGATTTAAGCATTGTTATAGACTTACAACATCCAATGCTGTTGTTCTAATATTAAAAAAGGGACTTGGAGAGCAAAAACCTTAACAAATTTGGAAAACCTGTTTATTTCTGACATTTATCTGTTTCAATAGGAGGCCTACTATTAGACTACTTGCACAGTACAGTTTGGGTTGGCCTGACTGTGAAAGACCAATATGGGATTTATATTTGTAGGTCATTCAGTGTGTCACTGTTTCTCATAGAATTTTTCACACCGGGAGCCTTTCCTTCACCAGGCAGGCCATTTGGAAAACATTGGGCAAAAGTATACCTACCAAATAAATGTCAGAATCCAACTTTAGTTCAAACCGCACCATATTCCTGCTGTGTAAACAGTAGTAGATTTTGTGGTAGGACGTCTCACGTGAAGTGCGTGGTCTAATGACAGCCCGCTGTCTAACTCGGCAGGATTTATGGTACGGTTCGGACAAGGATTCTGACGTTTATAAATGCGATCTCTGACGAGAGACTAGGTTCTCCTCCATCTTGTATTGCGTTGTGAACCCTATCCTATGCTTTCCGTCCAGTAGTGGAACGAGATTGCATGAAGATGACGTACAGCGTAGTGAAATACGTCACGATGTAAACAGGGCATACAGCGTCTTCTTCTTCCGTATCATGGTGTTCGCACATTTTGTTTGTGCATGCCGCCACTTACTGTGTGGTAGTTTGTGATATAAAAAGGTGAATAATTGTTTTGTTTTTAAAATTGCACCACCAACCCTACAACTATATGACCCCCCCAAAAAAATAAAAAAACATCTCAAAACATCTTTACTCCTCTGCAGTAAAATCTCGTACACCCAGGTACTTCTCTGCAACTGCCACCTACACTCATTAAAAACCCTCTACCCCATTCCACTACTTTGACCCTATCTCCTCCTGCACCATGCCATCGGCCTGGGAGGACGGGACACCACCCCACAACACACGCTGTAACTCTTCTGTCAAATCTTTTATACCCAAATACTTCTCTGCAGCTACCACCACAACATATATTTTCTGTGATTTACGTTCCGTTTTTGCGGTACAGTTGACAACCATTGCTATGAACGCTGAGAAGCCAACCTTACTTAAGCAATAAGGCACCTCTGGGGTTTGTGGTATATGGCCAACATACCACGGCTATGGCCTATCCTTATGGATACAGTCCTTAGCTGTGGTATATTGGCCATATATCACAGACCCGAGGTGCCTTATTGCTGTTATAAACTGATTATCAACATAATTAGAAGAATACAAATAAATGTTTTGTCATACCCGTGGTATACGGTCTGATATACCACGGACCAACCAGACAAAACCATATATTTTTTCTGTTCTGATTACGTTGGTAACCAGTTTATAATAGCAATAAGGCACCTCAAGGGTTTGTGGTATATTGCCAATATACCACAGCTAAGGGCTGTGTCCAGGCACTCTGCTTTGCGTCGTGACTATGAACAGTCCTTAGCCATGGTATATTAGCCATATACCACACCTCCTCTGGCGTTATTGTTTAAATATACAACGGCTTTCAGCAAATCAGCATTCAGGGCTCGAACCACCCAGTTTATAATGAAGCATAAATCACTTGTTGGCCTATCTCTCTGCTGGCTTAAATCCACTACTCACTGGAATCCCCTAAGAATCCCTCACCCTTGACCCATCATCCTCTACTTTCTTCACTCCCTCAGCATATGACACCTTCTGCACTATACTCTGACTCTGGCCACTTCACCTGCCTCTCTAGCACTTCCGATCCCCAGTAACATGGGCACCCCTACAGTGGAAATGTTTTTTGGGGATTTTCATGGCAAAGAGGGACTTTGCAATTCATCTGATCACTCTTCATGACATTCTGGAGTATATGCAAATTGCCACCATCAACACTGACGCAGCAAACTTTGTGGAGACCAATACTTGTGTCATTCTCAAAACTTTTGACCATGACTGTAGATTGATGAGCGGAGAAAAAAAACATTATAATACATTTTAGAGTAAGGCTGTAACGTAACAAAATGTGGAAAAAGTCAAGGGATCTGAATACTTTCCGAATGCACTGTACACATACAGAGACAGAGGGGCGCTGTTTCGCTCGCTTAGATGCTTTCTCCCATGAGATACATTAAGCCTCTTGCGAATTGACTTAAAATTATGAAAACACAGAGAAGAAAGAGTTCCTATTTTTCTTTTTCATTTTTTGGGGAAGCCTGGCTTCCCTTGGTATCCATGAATACTGGTCACTGGGTGAATGTGCAGCTAAAAACGCAAGTCCGGGAGGCAAATCCAGGGACACAGGCGAACATAACGAACAAACCACTGTTCATGATTCCACTCGTTCGCAAAGAAGGCAAGCGTGATTAGAACTGTCAGATCAAGAATGATCAATTCTAGGATCAATATTTAGATGTTGACCTGTAATTGACTTTCTTTATTGTGTACAAAATATATATTTTGAAAAAAAAATAATCCGGACCTCGTTGTTCTGATATGTAGTTATGGCCATGAGAGCGCTTTATTGCAATAGAAGGCTGGTCTGGCCCGTAGACTATACAGACAGTCGGACCTATTTTATTAGGCTAGATTCTCTGACAGAGATTAGATACATTGTGTATACAATATAATGTCATGTGATCTTATTACATTAATTGATGGCTTTATGTCTCACAGGACGGTTATAGCTTGAAATACTATTTAAACAATATTTCACCTTTTTAAAGCTTGATCAGGGGCGGCAGGTAGCCTAGCGGTTAGCCAGTAACCAAAAGGTCGCTGGTTCGAATACCCGAGCCGATAAGGTGAAAAACCTGTCGATGTGTCCTTGAGCAAGGCACTTAACCCTAATTTGCTCCAGGGGCTGACTTGCCTAGTTAAAAAAAGGTTAAATGAAAAAATAAAAATAATAATGTTTGACAGAAGAATACCTTACATCATCTTATAAAATGAACATTAAAAAGAAAAAAAAGAAATCTTCTGCTATATCTGCAGAGTACAAAATGTAACAGTGTCGCATGTTATGTAAATATATGTTTATTTTTTACATGAAAATAGATGAATATACAAGGCGTAGACAGTTAGTGCAAACTTGGAACTATTTTGGCATGAATATTGAGAAGGCTACTACTCCAATTTCCTTTTCAGCTAATTTATCACCTGATTTACTTAACAAAAGGCACATCTCAATAGGTGGTCCAGGTGTTCTCTATTGTTACTGCAAGCAAGGGGGGAGGCCGATGACATCAGAGGGCACCATCAGACCAACCCCTTGAATTGTCTACTCCATGAAGTTTGCACTTGTCTAAAAAACACCTATATTGCTCAACATATTTGTTTACCCTTAAGTGTGTGTACATTACTGTATTTATTCGTGGGATATTTTTTTTCAACAGGAAAAGTTTTTAAAAATAGCTAGAGTGCGCCTTTAAAGGGGGGAGGGGAACTAAAACTAAACACAGTCAATGAGTGCAAATACATGTGAGGCCTGCTTTACTGTATCATAGAAAAATAGATGCTGCAGAACTTGACCTAGTCAGAAATGTTGCAAATGCAGATTATTGGCGTATATAATAACGGTTTAAGGCATTTATGGAAAAATAATATTATATTAACAATACAAATAAATGAATGACGTATGCCATGATATAAATACATATATTTATGTAGACAGCGGCAGTATTCCAGTGGAGCTTTTTCAATGCTCAAGTTATGTTTATTTTTCCATTTTGTTGGCCCATCACTCCGCAGCAGGCCATGTCTTTTGAGGACTAGTGGGGCTTCGAGACTTGGTTGTCCCCTGAAAGAAATATACCAATGTTTTCAGACTGATAGTAGTAAAACAGGGCAAAATCACAATGAACATTAATAAACTGGAGGTAAAAAATACATGGTGCTTTATAGAATATGCTCTATGGGTCACTACTGCTACGCATGTCAAGACAGGATCTTTCAACTAGCAGCAAACATACCACACCCAAACTAAACATTGGAGTGTAGCCGAGGCACTAAAATTACACACTTCAAATAGTAGTGACATTGCGCATGATACAGATATGTTATGAGTGTGACCTATACTGGATTCAAGGCCTAACTGGCTGTTTGTCATATTAAAAAAAGGCATGACCCTCGGCGGCCAGACCAGAGTCTGGGGAACTCACAGCTATCTGGGCTTTGGCGTAGTTCATGTGGGCGTAAAGCAGCACAGCTGTGTCATTGTGAGAGGCCTCCAGGGCGATGGACAGAGCATTACTGCCGTCCTAGAGAGAGAGAGAGAGGGAGGAAGACGACAGGGAGAGCATGCTTAGCTATAAACCCTCTGAGGCGGGATACACTCCTGCCCATTTCATAGCCTCAACACACAGTTTAGGAAGAATAATAATTATGCCAGAACATAATTACAAATAATTTGTAGACTGCAAATTGACTTGAAAATCTATGGCAAGACCTAAAAATGGTTGTCTAGCAATGATTTAAAAAACATTTAAAATAATAATGGGCAAATGTTGCACAATCCAGGCATGGAAAGCTCTTAGAGACTTACCCAGAAAGACTCACAGCTGTAATCGCTGCCAAAGACGCTTCTACAAATTTAATGAGGGATGTGAATATTTTGATATTTCAGTATTTAATTTCCCAAAATTTCTAAAAACATGTTTTCACTTTGTCATTATGGGGTATTATGTGTAGATGGGTGAGAATTTTTATTTTTTTTATCCATTTTGAATTCAGACTGTAACACAACAAAATTAGGAATAAGTCAAGGCGTATGAATACTTTAAGTATTAAACCCCCTAATAGATGTTAGAATCACCTTTTGGCAGCGATTACAGCTCTGGGTAAGTCTCTAAGAGCTTGGCACACCTGGATACAATATTTGCACATTATTCTTTTTTGATATTTTTAAGCTCTGTCAACTTGGTTGTTGATCATTGCTAGACAACCATTTTCAAGTCTTGCCATAGATCTTCTAGCCGATTTTAAGTCAAAACTGTAACTAGGCCACTCCGGAACATTCAGTGTCGACTTGGTAAGGAACTCCAGTGTAGATTTGGCCTTGTGTTTTAGGTTATTGTTCTGCTGAAATGTGAATTTGTCTCCCAGTGTCGGGTGGAAAGCAGACTAAATCAGATTTTCCTCTAGGATTTTGCCTGTGCTTAGCTCTATTCCATTTCTTTTTATCAAAAAAAAAAACTCCCTAGTCCTTGCCGATGACAAGCATATACAGTGGGGCAAAAAAGTATATACAGTGGGGAGAACAAGTATTTGATACACTGCTGATTTTGCAGGTTTTCCCACTTACAAAGTATGTAGAAGTCTGTAATTTTTATCATAGGTACTCTTCAACTTTGAGTGACGGAATCTAAAACAAAAATCCAGAAAATCACATTGTATGATTTTTAAGTAATTAATTTGCATTTTATTGCATGACAATACTTTCAGCTCCCTCCAAAGATTTTCTATTGGGTTCAGGTCTGGAGACTGGCTAGGCCACTCCAGGACCTTGAGATGCTTCTTACGGAGCCACTCCTTAGTTGCCCTGGCTGTGTGTTTCGGGTCGTTGTCATGCTGAAAGACCCAGCCACGACCCATCTTCAATGCTCTTACTGAGGGAAGGAGGTTGTTGGCCAAGATCTCGCGATACATGGCTCCATCCATCCTCCCCTCAATATGGTGCAGTCGTCCTGTCCCCTTTGCAGAAAAGCATCCCCAAAGAATGATGTTTCCACCTCCATGCTTCACGGTTGGGATGGTGTTCTTGGGGTTGTACTCATCCTTCTTCTTCCTCCAAACACGGCGAGTGGAGTTTAGACCAAAAAGCTCTATTTTTGTCTCATCAGACCACATGACCTTCTCCCATTCCTCCTCTGGATCATCCAGATGGTCATTGGCAAACTTCAGACGGACCTGGACATGCGTTGGCTGGAGCAGGGGGACCTTGCGTGCGCTGCAGGATTTTAATCCATGACGGCGTAGTGTGTTACTAATGGTTTTCTTTGAGACTGTGGTCCCAGCTCTCTTCAGGTCATTGACCAGGTCCTGCCGTGTAGTTCTGGGCTGATCCCTCACCTTCCTCATGATCATTGATGCCCGACGAGGTGAGATCTTGCATGGTGCCCCAGACCGAGGGAGATTGACCGTCATCTTGAACTTCTTTCATTTTCTAATAATTGCGCCAACAGTTGTTGCCTTCTCACCAAGCTGCTTGCCTATTGTCCTGTAGCCCATCCCAGCCTTGTGCAGGTCTACAATTTTATCCCTGATGTCCTTACACAGCTCTCTGGTCTTGGCCATTGTGGAGAGGTTGGAGTCTGTTTGATTGAGTGTGTGGACAGGTGTCTTTTATACAGGTAACAAGTTCAAACAGGTGCAGTTAATACAGGTAATGAGTGGAGAACAGGAGGGCTTCTTAAAGAAAAACTAACAGGTCTGTGAGAGACAGAATTCTTACTGGTTGGTAGGTGATCAAATACTTATGTCATGCAATAAAATGCTAATTAATTATTTAAAAATCATACAATATGATTTTCTGGATTTTTGTTTTAGATTCCGTCTCTCACAGTTGAAGTGTACCTATGATAAAAATTACAGACCTCTACATGCTTTGTAAGTAGGAAACACTGCCGATTTTGCAGGTTATCAAATACTTGTTCTCCCCACTGTATGTACACTTTGTATTCAGGACATAAAGTTAATTTCTTTGCCACAGTTTTACTTTAGTGCCTAACTGCAAACAGGATGCATGTTTTGGAATATTTTATTCCCTAGTAATAATTCCCTGTCTTAGGTCAGTTGGGATCCCCACTTTATATTTAGAATGTGAGATGTCAGAATAATAGCAGAGAAAACTATTTATTTCAGCTTTTATTACAAGCAATTTCCAAACGCCTGAAGGTACCACGTTCATCTGTACAAACAATAGTATGCAAGTATAAGCACCATGGGACCACGCAGCCGTCATACCGCTCAGGAAGGAGACTTGTTCTGTCTCCTAGAGATTACCGTACTTTGGTGCGAAAAGTGCAAATCAATCCCAGAACAACAGCAAAGGACCTTGTGAAGATGCTGGAGGAAACGGGTACAAAATTATCTATACTCACAGTAAAACGAGTTCTATATTGACATAACCTGAAAGGCCGCTCAGCAACGAAGAAGCCACTTCTCCAAAACCGCCATAAAAAAGCCAGACTACGGTTTGCAACTGCACATGGGGACAAAGATCGTACTTTTTGGAGAGATGTCCTCTGGTCTGATGAAAACAAAAATAGTTTGGTCATATTGACCATTATATTTGGAGGAAAATGGGGGAAGCTTGCAAGCCGAAAAAACACCATCCCAACCGTGAAGCACGGGGGTGGCAGCGTAATGTTGTGGGGGTGCTTTGCTGCAGGAGGGACTGGTGCACTTCACAAAATAGATGGCATCATGAGGAAGGAAAATTATGTGGATATATTGAAGCAACATCTCAAGACATCAGTCAGGAAGTTAAAGCTTGGTCGCAAATGGGTCTTCCAAATGGACAATGACCCCAAGCATACTTCCAAAGTTGTGGCAAAATGGCTTGTGGACAACAAAGTCAAGGTATTGGAGTGGCCATCACAAAGCCCTGACCTCAATCCTATAGAACATTTGTGGGCAGAACTGAAAAAGCGTGTGTGAGCAAGGAGGCCTACAAACCTGACTCAGTTACACCAGTTCTGTCAGGAGGAATGGTCCAAAATTCACCCAACCTATTGTGGAAAGCTTGTGGAAGGCTACCCGAAACGTTTGACCCAAGTTAAACAATTTAAATGCATTGCTACCAGATACTAATTGAGTGTATGTAAACTTCTGACCCACTGGGAATGTGATGAAATAAATAAAAGCTGAAATAAATCATTCTCTCTACTATTGTTCTGACATTTCACATTCTTAAAATAAAGTGGTGATCCTAACTGATTTAAGACAGGGAATTTTTACTAGGATTAAATGTCAGGAATTGTGAAAAACGGAGTTAAAATGTATTTGGTTAGTAAACTTATGTAAACTTCCGACTTCAACTGCACTTTTAAACTGCTGGGCCGGTGTGGGTACAGGGTTTTCTTGTAAGCAGCTAAGCAACACACCAACTAAATGTAGCCTATCGGGCTGGAACCAAACCCTGCACCCACACTGGCCCTTAAAGTTGCCCACCCCTGGTCTAGGTTACACACCAGCAAATAGTTAACCCACATCTGTCTGCCTCCCAGTCCTCAAGAATTAGCTGTATCCAATTGTCACAGGGTTGATAAGAAAAAAACAACAAAAAAAACACGTTCCTAAATACTTTCCCAGCCCCTAACAGTCCAGCTGTGTCCTACTGAAACCCTATCCATGTGCTGCATGGCTAACTCATTTAGCCTGGACTGGAGATTTAAAGTAGTCTGAGAAAAATCTACAGTAAAGCCATAATGTAGAAAAACATTGGTGTACAGATTATAAAATGATTCTCTCTTATTGTAAAAACAAAAGTTATCATACATTTTTTTTATTTTTACAAACAAGAATAAAAAAAATAATTGTTTTAAATGTTTTTGTATTCACTTCTTGGGTGCATCTCAATAATCTAGAGTGGTTTCCTCCCCTGCTCTCCTGTGCTTCATCTGCTGCTCTGATGTTAAGATAGGCTTTAGCCATATTTCCTATCAAAGCACTTGCTTTGACCTGCTTAGTTCTTTCAGTTCAGCATGAAATGGAAAAAGAAGTAGAGGATGAGGAAAGTGGACAGGAAGAGGAAGCCAGGTAAGCGTATCAAGACACACTGTAAACAGACAGATAGCTAAGGAACTCACATTGTCCACAATGGAGATGTCACAGCCCGGCTGGTCCAGAAGCAGCGAGACAATCTCGGCACGGCCGTGCTCGCTGGCGCACATGAGGGCCGTAGAGCCCTCGTCATCCTGCACGTTCACGTTAGCCCCGCAGTCCAGTAGCGCCCGCACCATCTCCTGCCGTCCATGGCTAACGGCTAGCATCAGCCCCGTCTGGCCAGCCTAAACACAACGTAGCCCAGTTAGCATCGTGTCAGCGAAAACACACATAAGCAGTATTGACAGAGGGGATAGACTGGATGTGAAGTGATTGAGAAGGACTTGCCTGGCTGGCCTTGGCGTTGACGTTGCCCTGACTGAAGAGCTTCCTGACCACCACCATGTCATCCTCCTCTTTCACAGCTGAGAGGGCCGCCAGCATAATAGCAGTGTAGCCTGCCTTGTTCTGCTTATCTACACAACACATGCCTGCACAGAGCACACACACACACCATGGTGATACCGCGGGGGATGGACATTTACTGACAATAAATAAATTGCATAACTAATGTGATGCTATGCCTATTGTTAAACCATAAATAACCAAACTTCTGAAGAGTCATTATAATAGAACCTCTTCACTAAGGTCCTAAACCTTGACCATAACACAACTTCCCAAAGATTAATGAACACTCCTCACTCCAACTAACCTGTGTCAAGCAGTAGCCCCACCACAGTGAAGTTCGAGTGGGAGACGCTGTAGTGCAAGGCTGTGTTGCCATTGCCATCGGTCATGTTGACGACGTGGGCCAGCAGGGCAGAGGAGACCTCGGTGAAGGCCATCAGGTAGTCTGAGACACGGGGCGGTTGGGCCAGCTTGGCACTGGAGATGCGGAACCATTCCAGCTGCACAGTGTGAGTGCTGGAGATCTATAGGACAAGACAAGGGGTAAGGAGAGAGGAAGTGTGATAAGATCAAGGATGGAATACCAACCACTACATGAAGGTTATCATACTAACAACTTTAAAATATAACTCTTAATACTGAGAGGGAACACTTGAAAGATTATATGCGGATTGGAAAAAAACGGAAATTGTAAAGGAAATGTAAGATTTCCAGGATATAATCAAACAGAGGAATTAAAGACGCATGCTGAAACCCACCACTTCTTTACTCTTCAGTGTTTTGACATCATCATTCAGGTGGTTCTTCAAAATGAGACAAGCCTCACGCATTTTTGCACTCAGCTCAAACCTAGGACAAGGGATTACTGCAATTAGACGTAGAAGTTATTTATGGGATGTGACAGAAGGGGATCTAACACTTGTGCAGTTAGCCAATGGATGAGATTACTATATAAACTATTCAACTCATTTTTGTAAAAATCTTGGCTATAATTCCTCATTAATAATATACACATTCATAGCTTCACAGATGATAATGTTGCGAAATAACTGACTGCAGTAATATTAGGGTTTCATATGTTAATTCAGGCCTGATTTGGACGGCAGGTAGCCAAGCGGTTAGAGCGTTGGGCCAGTAACCGAAAGGTCGCTGGTTTGTAATACCCGAGCCGACAAGGTGAAAAACCTGTCTGTGTCCTAGAGGTGGCCTGAATTTGCCACCTCTAGGACACAGACAGGTTTTTCACCTTGTCGGCTTCAAACCAAAATAGACGATAAGTTTTACTCCCAACAGACTTCTTTCGAGGAAAACAAAACTTTCAATAAAATATGAAAATTCTGTTAATTATCTCTTTTTAAAATTATGATGAACATCCATAAAAAATGTTTAGTGCCTTCAGGAAGTATTCACACTCCTTGACTTCTTCCAGATTTTGACGTGTTACAGCCTGAATTTAAAATGGATTACATTTAGATTGTTTGTCACTGTCCTACACACAATACACCATTAATGTCAAAGTGGAATTATGTTTTTCAGAATTTTTACAAATTAAGTGAAAAGTTGAATGTATTGAGTCAATATGTATATGTATATGTACGGCGGCAGGTAGTCTAGCGGTTAGAGTGTTGGGCCAGTAACCGAAAGGTCGCTGGTTCGAATACCTGAGCCGACAAGGTGAAAAACCTGTCTGTGCCCTTGAGCAAGGCACTTAACCCTAATTTGCTCCAGGGGCACCGTACTACTATGGCTGACCCTGTAGGCAGGCGGTCATTGTAAATAAGAATTTGTTCTTAACCGACTTGCCTAGTTTAAATAAAGCCTAAATATGTTCAGGAGTTAAAATGTGCTTAACAAGTCACATAAGTTGCATGGACTCATTTTGTGTGCAATAATAGTGTTTAACATGTGAATCTCTGTTCCACACACAAAATTATCCGAAAGGTTGAGCAATACATTTAAAACACAGATTCAACCACAAAGACCAGGGAGGCTTTACAATGCCTCACAAAGAAGGGCACCTATTGATAGATGGGTAAACAAATTTAAAAAGCAGACATTGAATATCCCTTTGAGCATGGTGAAGTTATTAATTACACTTTGGATGGTGTATCAATTTTTATATTTTTTTACCTTAAGAACAAATTCTTATTTACAATGACGGCTTACCTGGCCAAACCTGGCCAACGCTGGGACACTTGTGCGCCGCCCTATGGGACTCCCAATCACAGCCTGATGTGATACAGCCTGGATTCAAACCAGGGACTGTAGTGACACCTCTTGCAATGAGATGCAGTGCCTTAGACCACTGTGCCACTCGGGAGCAATACACCCAGTCACTAGAAAGATACAGGTGTCCTTCCTAACTCAGTTGCCAGAGAGGAAGGAAACCGCTTAGGCCTTTCACCATGAGGTAAAACAGTTAGAGTTTAATGGCTGTGGTAGGAGAAAACTGAAGATAGATCAACAACATTGTACAGTACTTACTCCACAATACTAACCTTATTGTGAGCGTGAAAATAAGGATGCCTGTACAGAATAACAATGCATCCTATTTGCAACAAGGCACTAAAGTAATACTGCAAAAAAATGTATGAATTTGATTGGATCAGAATCGCCGTAATAATTATTGGCCAGTACGGAGAATTAAGTAAAACCACAAGTCCAAATCCCTATCGATGGCTAATTTAAGAAAGGGATGATTTTAGCTAACTAACTAGCCACCGGAAGACAACACGTTTTTTTCTGTCAATAATGATGTTTGGCTTGTAATGGGATTGGTCTGACGCCAAATCCAAACTGGCTTCCCTTGACACTTTGTTTTGGTGCGCCAGGACCATTCATAGCTGAGCTCACTCAGTTTAGCTCAACGCTGATTGGCTATTATTTTAAAAAAATATCAAGGGTGGCCAAATGCTTGCTGGCTTCCCTTGATTTCAATACTCTACTCAGCAAATTGGATGTAATCTATCACAGTGCCATCCGTTTTGTTACCAAAGCCCCATATACTACCCACCACTGCGACCTGTATGCTCTCGTTGGCTGGCCCTCATTACATATTCTTCGCCAAACCCACTGGCTCCACGTCATCTATAAGTCTTTACTAGGTAAATCCCCACATTATCTCAACTCACTGGTCACCATAGCAACACCCACCCGTAGCATGCGCTCCAGCAGGTATATTTCATTGGTCACCCCCAAAGCCAACACCTCCTTTGGCCGCCATTCCTTCCAGTTCTCTGCTGCCAATGACTGGAACGATCTGCAAAAATCCTTGAAGCTAGAGGTTCCTATCTCCATCACTAACTTTAAGCATCAGCTGTCAGAGCTGCTTATCGATTACTGCGCCTGAATATAGCCCATCTGTAAATAGCCCACTCTTCTACCTCATCCCCATATTTATTATTTTCGCTCATTTTGCACTCCAGTATCTCTATTTGCACATCATCATTTGCACATCTGTCACTCCAGTGTTAATGCTAATTTGTAACTTATTTTGCCACTATGGCCTATTTATTGTCCTACCTCCCTAACCTTATAGAATTTTGCACTACATTTGCACACTTTATATAGATTCTCTATTGTGTTATTGACTGTACGTTTGTTTATTCTCATGTTGTTTTTTGTCGCACTGCTTTGCTTTGTCTTGGTCAGGTCGCAGTTGTGAATGAGAACTTGTTCTCAATTGGCCTACCTGGTTAAATAAAAGGTGAAATAAAAATGCTACGGGCGACAACAATGTCATACTCTTTCTGACCAGACCGCATCAGATAGATACGCTACACATACTGAGACAGAGGGGCACTGTTTTGTTCGCTCGGATGCTTTCTACGGTGAGATGCATTATTCAGCCTATTGCGAATTTCTCCGGTGAGATACATTCAGCCTCTTGCGAATTAAAAGACATTTATGAAACAAAGAGAGACAATATTGTTTCTTTTTTGTGTGAATTCATGCCACTGGAGATGAATTCACCTTTCAGCAGGATAATAACCTAAAACACAAGGCCAAATCTACACTGCTTACCAAGTGAATGTTCCTGAGTGGCCTAGTTAACAGTTTTGACTTAAATCTGCTTGACAATCTATGGCAAGACCTGAAAATGAGAATTTAGAGCTTGAAGAATTAAGAAAATAATAATGGGCAAATGTTGCACAATCCAGGTGTGGATAGCTCTTAGACGTTTAACCCAGAAAGACAGCTGTAATCGCTGCCAAAGGTTATTCTAATGTATTGACTCAGGGGGTTGAATCCTTATCTAGTCAAGATACGGTTGAAGTCGGAAGTTTACATACACCTTAGCCAAATAAATTTCAACTCTGTTTTTCAACAATTCCTGACATTTAATCCTAGTAACAATTCCCTGTAATAGGTCAGTTAGTATCACCACTTTATTTTTAAAATGTGAAATGAGAATGATTTATTTCAGCTTTTATTTATTTCATCACATTCCCAGTGGGTCAGAAGTTTACATACACTCAATTAGTATTTGGTAGCAATGCCTTTAAATTGTTTAACTTGGGTCAAACGTTTCGGGTAGCCTTCCACAAGCTTTCCACAATAAATTGGGTGAATTTTGGCCCATTTCTCCTGACATAACTGGTGTAACTGAGTCAGGTTTGTAGGCCTCCTTGCTCGCACGCGCTTTTTCAGTTCTGCCCACAAATGTTCTATAGTATTGAGGTCAGGGCTTTGTGATGGCCACTTTGGAAGTATGCTTGGGGTCATTGTCCATTTGGAAGACCCATTTGCGACCAAGCTTTAACTTCCTGACTGATGTCTTGAGATGTTGCTTCAATATATCCACATAATTTTCCTTCCTCATGATGCCATCTATTTTGTGAAGTGCACCAGTCCCTCCTGCAGCAAAGCATCCCCACAACATGATGCTGCCACCCCCGTGCTTCACGGTTGGGATGGTGTTCTTCAGCTTGCAAGCCTCCCCCTTTTATGGCGGTTTTGGAGCAGTGGCTTCTTCCTTGCTGAGCGGCCTTTCAGGTTATGTTAGTGTAGGACTCGTTTTACTGTGGATATAGATACTTTTGTACCTGTTTCCTCCAGCATCTTCACAAGGTCCTTTGCTGTTGTTCTGGGATTGATTTGCACATTTCGCACCAAAGTACGTTCATCTCTAGGAGACAGAATGCGTCTCCTTCCTGAGTGGTATGACGGCTGCGTGGTCCCATGGTGTTTATACTTGTGTACTATTGTTTGTACAGATGAACGTGGTACCTTCAGGCGTTTGGAAATTGCTCACAAGGATGAACCAGACTTGACTACAATCTATTTTCTGAGGTCTTTGCTGATTTCTTTTGATTATCCCATGATGTCGAGCAAAGAGGCACTGAGTTTGAAGATAGGCCTTGAAATACATCCACAGGTACACCTCCAATTGACTCAAATTATGTCAATTAGCCTATCAGAAGCTTCAAAAGCCATGACACCATTTTCTGGAATTTTCCAAGCTGTTTAAAGGCACAGTCAACTTAGTGTATGTAAACTTCTGACCCACTGGAATTGTGATATAGTGAATTATAAGTGAAATAATCTGTCTGTAAACAATTGTTGGAATAATTACTTGTGTCATGCACAAAGTAGATGTCCTAACCGACTTGCCAAGACTATAGTTTGTTAACATGAAATCTGTGGAGTGGTTGAAAAATGAGTTTTAATGACTTCAACCTAAGTGTATGTAGACTTCAACTGTATATTAGTGTTTTATTTAGAATTTGTTTACGGATGTTAGAATTTTTCTTCCACTTTGACATTAGAGTATTTTGTATAGATTGTTGAAAAAAAAAAAAAAATTAAATCCATTTGAATCCCGCTTTATCAATGGATGTGAATACTTTCTGAAGGCACTGTATCTGCCACCACTGACAGAGTTCTATGAGCTGTAGTCATAATCAAGCATACTTCTCTTTCACTGCATCTGGACTCTCCTCAGTGGCTCCAGTCCCTGCTGCTAAGGCCACATCATCACTATCGGTGTCATCCATATTCACGTTCCTCTCCTCATCGGAGGTCTCCTCCAGAGCTGCTGCTGCATCTTCATCATCACTACTGTCTGAGCAATCACCTACTTCACTGCCACCTGAGGAACTCTCCTCATCCTCTTCACTAGATGTCGACTCATACCTGGACAGAAGCACATGTCTAGTTAGTTATCTTTAACATTAGTCATCATTTCATTCTAATATGTATTGCCAGTGTAATGGTAATATGTGCTGATTTGACACATTCATTGATGGCAAAGCACCACTTACCCCCGGTTGAGAATGCCAACAAACTGCAAGCTCTTCTTGCCGCTGCTGCGTGATTCACTGGAACTACTCCCATCCTTCTTCTTCATGATTGATTTCAGCATACCTGTGGTCACAACGGATGTGGTGAGTGACCCAACCAATATGCTAGTACATAGAATTCTATCTTACTTTTATACTTGCTTTATTAGTGTGGGGGAATAACTTATCTTCTATATGAAGTAATATTGTTTAACAGTTAAATAAATACACTTGGCACTCACTTCCAACTGTTGTTGTGGTTGTTGGAGTGCTGGGCGCCGTTTCCTCCTCTTTCCCCCCCTTCCCTTCGGGTAAACTGACCGTCTCCTCGCCAGGGTTGACTTTGTACTCTGCGATGGTCGTCTGTCTCCTCTTCAGCACATTGACTGGAGCCTCCTCCTCGTACAGATTCTCCCATTGACTTCCAGTGCTGACCAGTACTACTGGGGTTGATTCCGCTTCTGCAGGGCTCTCCACAGATTCAGTCTGAGTGCACTGGTCGTAATATCCGTCTCTCAAATCCTCACCTACACATGCGTCAACCACCTCAGGACAACAGGAGACCGCAACATTCTGTGAAGCTGGCGTGGACATTGTAGAGGTTTCACTTCCCACTTGGGCATGGATAGAGTCTGGTTTGGCAAGGACCCCCTTCTCGGATGTTGCCTTGGACTTCCTTTCATCCTCCTGGGCTTTGAGCACTGCCAGGTCCTTGTCAGCCTGGCCAAGTCGCCCCTCCAGAACCGAGATGGACTCCTGCTGGAACTTGATGGTGTCCTGTAGGGTGTCGATCTCCCTCTGGGCATCGCTGCTTAGCCCCAGCTGGGATTCCATCACCCAAACTGAGGCCTCCTCTGTCTCCACTACAGCCTGCACTGCCTCCTCGCGGACGGCCGGTGACTCCGTGGCCACCCCTTTCTCGCAGACGTCCATCTGCGGCGTGCCCTCTGAGGCGTCCTTGGCACCCAGGCTGTAGTAGAAGACCCCAGTGTCCAGCGACATGTCGTCCCCGATGGCCACAGACTTCTTCTCCACAACCTTCTCTGGAACTTTCTCAGAAAGTGCTCCATCTTCCTCTGTCTTGCCTTTGAACTTCTCGGTCACCTTTCTGAGGTCCCCTACTTTACTAGGACTCTTTGGACTTCTGGGACTCTTAGGGGATAAAGGAAGACATTCCTGACTCTGTGTGCCTGCGTCCACCGTGGTGGTATTAGTACTCCTGACTACTGTTGTAGCCTGTTGTTGGGCCGCCAAGGTCTTTTTCTCCTGCAGTGCCAGTAGGAGCATGTCTTTCTCAGCCCGTAGCTTGGCCACCTCTCTTTCCAGCACTGGGACGCCCTTTACTCGCTCCTCCATCTCCTTCAGTTGCCTAAGGGCAGTGGCCATCTGTTCTCTCACCGTCTGCAATTGGCTGGGCGGCAGAGTAGCCATTCCGGTGCTAGAGGCCGGGGTGCTCTTACCGGAGGTGTGGGGACTGGGTCTGGTCAGGCTACTCTGAGATGGGCTGAGGGAGGCAGAGGACAGGTGCAAGGGCTGGCCATCCATGCTGGCTGCTTGGGTGACATGGGTAGGGGCAGCCCTGGGGTTTTGCTTTGGTGGGTCAGAGAGCTGGAAACGGGTGCCATTTTGGTGCTGGTGGCTCTGCTCCTGCTGCAGTCTCAGGCTGGTCTCCAGAAGGGTCCTCTCTACCCTGGGGTTACGTAGTGGAGGTGGTGGTGGAACTTTGGCGCCGGCAGAGAGAGGAGGGCTGAGGACAGATAGTGAGGATAGGGGTTGCCCCTCACTGGGAGCAGAGCCGATGCGATTCCGTGGGGGCGGGGGAGGGGGCACTCGACCATCTTCGCTGGCTGGTGAAGAGAGGGACTCTGTGGAGGTCCAGCCGCTGGCACGTCCTCCCACACTCGGGCTCCGCTGGGAGACTTTGACCCCCCGGGATGACCTACGGGAGTTGACGGGTGCCCGTCGGACGTGGTGGCCGCTTTCTATCTCCTCCACATACTTGAGGAAGTCCAGGTCCAGCTGGAAGCCATACGGTGTCTGGACCGAATAAGAGCCTTGTTGATCCGCCTCTTCCCGACTGGAGTATAGAAACGGTGCACCCAGATCTGAACGCCAGAAAAAAACATTATAAAAACTGTTTACAATTCTGTTGAAAGTCTTAGACAGTATCCATAATTTGTTAGCACATAATGACTTGGTAAATACCAGCTGGAACTGAACGTCAAATAAAGTGAATAGTGAAGAAATGTGCTTACCAGGCAGCTTTGGGTTGACCTGCACAGACTGAGTCATGGTTGTGGACTGACACCTTTCAGCAGAAGCCCGCAGAGAATCTACTCACAACCTGGGCAGAGAAGGGACACTGACTCAGATACCTGTGCACTGTATGTGTGTTACTGAGGATAGTGTGCATACAGTGCATTTGGAAAGTATTCAGACCCCTTAACTTTTTCCACATTTTATTACGTTACAGCCTAATTCTAAAATTGATTAAATAGTTTTTTTCCGTCATCAATCTACACACAATACCCCATAATGAAAAAGCGGGAAAAAAATATACAGTGGGGAGAACAAGTATTTGATACACTGCCGATTTTGCAGGTTTTCCCACTTACAAAGCATGTAGAAGTCTGTAATTTTTATCATAGGTACTCTTCAACTGTGAGTGACGGAATCTAAAACAAAAATCCAGAAAATCACATTGTATGATTTTTAAGTAATTAATTTGCATTTTATTGCATGACATAAGTATTTGATACATCAGAAAAGCAGAACTTAATATTTGGTACAGAAACCTTTGTTTGCAATTACAGAGATCATACGTTTCCTGTAGTTCTTGACCAGGTTTGCACACACTGCAGCAGGGATTTTGGCCCACTCCTCCATCCAGATCCTTCAGGTTTCGGGGCTGTCGCTGGGCAATACGGACTTTCAGCTCCCTCCAAAGATTTTCTATTGGGTTCAGGTCTGGAGACTGGCTAGGCCACTCCAGGACCTTGAGATGCTTCTTACGGAGCCACTCCTTAGTTGCACTGGCTGTGTGTTTCAGGTCGTTGTCATGCTGGAAGACCCAGCCACGACCCATCTTCAATGCTCTTACTGAGGGAAGGAGGTTGTTGGCCAAGATCTCGCGATACATGGCCCCATCCATCCTCCCCTCAATACGGTGCAGTCATCCTGTCCCCTTTGCAGAAAAGCATCCCCAAAGAATGATGTTTCCACCTCCATGCTTCACTGTTGGGATGGTGTTCTTGGGGTTGTACTCATTCTTCTTCTTCCTCCAAACACGGCGAGTGGAGTTTAGACCAAAAAGCTCTATTTTTGTCTCATCAGACCACATGACCTTCTCCCATTCCTCCTCTGGATCATCCAGATGGTCATTGGCAAACTTCAGATGGGCCTGGACATGCGCTGGCTTGAGCAGGGGGACCTTGCATGCGCTGCAGGATTTTAATCCATGACGGCGTAGTGTGTTACTAATGGTTTTCTTTGAGACTGTGGTCCCAGCTCTCTTCAGGTCATTGACCAGGTCCTGCCGTGTAGTTCTGGGCTGATCCCTCACCTTCCTCATGATCATTGATGCCCCACGAGGTGAGATCTTGCATGGTGCCCCAGACCGAGGGAGATTGACCGTCATCTTGAACTTCTTCCATTTTCTAATAATTGCGCCAACAGTTGTTGCCTTCTCACCAAGCTGCTTGCTTATTGTCCTGTAGCCCGTCCCAGCCTTGTGCAGGTCTACAATTTTATCCCTGATGTCCTTACACAGCTCTCTGGTCTTGGCCATTGTGGAGAGGTTGGAGTCTGTTTGATTGAGTGTGTGGACAGGTGTCTTTTATACAGGTAACGAGTTCAAACAGGTGCAGTTAATACAGGTAATGAGGGGAGAACAGGAGGGCTTCTTAAAGAAAAACTAACAGGTCTGTGAGAGCCGGAATTCTTACTGGTTGGTAGGTGATCAAATACTTATGTCATGCAATAAAATGCAAATGTATTATTTAAAAATCATACAATGTGATTTTCTGGATTTTTGTTTTAGATTCCGTCTCTCACAGTTGAAGTGTACCTATGATAAAAATTACAGACCTCTACATGCTTTGTAAGTGGGAAAACCTGCAAAATCGGCAGTGTATCAAATACTTGTTCTCCCCACTGTATATACATTTTGCAACA